>CM077224.1:30752457-31952457 GCA_039654775.1 Spinibarbus caldwelli
AATTAATAATTATTTAGTTATTTGCAATCTTAATTGTAAAAATAATAACAATAATAATAATAAATTGAAAATACTTTCAAAGTAGCTAGCTACTTTTTGATAGTAACTTGTAGTGTAGCTAGCTACTTTTTCAGAAGGGTAGCTTGAATGTAGCTTAACTACTTTAATTTATGAGTAGCTTGTAGCTGGTCAAGCTACAGTTTCAGAGTAGCTTCCCCAACACTGTTATATACACAGACACTTTGTACGGTTGAGCTTGTGCACAGATGATTGATGTGCAAACACACTGGTGCAGAAATCTAGAGTATGTGCCAGACGGTTGCCAAGATATGGATCCTCAGATGGCAACCAGTGAGAACAGCATGGACATCATAATATCACAGCATCAGTGAGTAAGATTTATTGTGCGTAATTCCACTGCAGTGAAGCGGTCAGAAATAAAACTGCACGGTTTGTGTTTTATTATACTTGCGCGTAACTGCAGCTCTCTAGGTGAGAGATCAGACACATGAAAGCAGCAGTGTGAAACAGACTGAGCGATACTTATTTCCATTTGGTAAGAAAGACCCCGGGGTGTCACGTTTGAACTGCAGTGGTGGTCCTTTCAGTTCAGAAGCCCAGCAGACAGGAGAAAAAGAGGCCCAGGATGGTAATAAAACAGAAATGCATGATGATCCACAGTGGCATACATTCACTGTTTAGACTGTTTAGGCCTATCTATTGTGATGGGCATCAGTGTTACTTCAGTACCATTGATATTGCAGTTAAATATTTTGAATTATATTTTATTTTTATATTTTCTGTTTTCATTTTAATTTTAGTTAAAGTTTTGGTAAATTTGTTGTGTGCATTTATTTGTTTTAATATGTCTATATAGTTTTATTACATTTTATTACGTTTTATTTAGTATCTTTAGTATACTGTTTTAGATTTTGTTAATATCGTGAATTAATTTTTTTTTTCTATTGGCTGTTAATTTTGGTTCGTATTCATTTTAATTTTAGTTTAATTTTAGTTAGTCATTTTTATTTTATTTCTTTTGTTTATTTTAGTAAGCTACTTCAACTTAACATAAACAGAAATTAGAAATTTTGCCTTGTCAACTAGCTGAAATAAAATTAAAAAAAAAAAAATTAATAATAAATAATATTAAAGCTTTTTTCAGTTAATGATTATTTTATTTCAAGTAACATTTTTTCTGTTTTAGTCTTAGTTCTTAGTTAACTTTAATATCCATGAAGAAAATGACACGGTTGGATGATTTATTATAACCAGACTGGCCTTGGTTGGAGTATAAAAACACAATAGTGAAGGCAAGGCACTGTCAGTTTTGTGCAGGAATTAGCTACATGTTTAGTGTTATGAAGAAACATTCTGTCCATTGTTGGCCAGTTAATGCCATTCTTTCCTCACAAAACCCAACAGTGTATATTCAGCAGACAATCTCTTGTGAGACGTGTGCTTGCAGTCTCGCTCGTCTCAAACAGAGAAGCATTGTGTCTCGATAATTCGCCAGCCACCCCCTGCTCAGGGTCAATGACACCTAATGCACTCGGGCTGTATACAGAACTATATCTTGTTTTATGATACACACACAGAACAGTAAATGACTGTTGTGACAGATGCACATGTGCCTAGGCACATTTGTCCGAAACCACTGTTGTTCTCTTACAATTGGTACAGTTGTGCATTTCCCTGCCCCCTTATTTGCTGTCAGCAAGGTTAATGAAATATTTACTTTGTACACTGTTCTGGAAGATGTCCTGGATAACATGAGCTGTGGAACATATCAGTTTTAACTTTATTACTTTATTATTACAGATAGGTATTATAATTATATTAATATTGTGAACTAAAATTTTGTCAAGGCTGTGTAAGTTATTCTGAAAATTCTGAATATATACTGTAAAAACAGCAGCTGTGGTTGTCAGAATTTCAGTAACTTTTTTTCATGTTTTACAGATTTAACTTAACAAAAAACAATAAAATAAAAATAAATAAAAACATGTATTCTATTAATTAAAATGGTTAATATACCAAATTATTAAAATAAGTTTTTACCTTTATACTGACAACCACTATATATGAATTAATTAATTAATTCATATATTTTTATTTTTATGTTAATTCATATAATTTTATTTTTTTTTTGTCATTTTAGAAACACTTCAGTAAAACTGTAGTTATGCTACAAGGGCATTAGTTGGTGAAAATTAGTATTTTTATTTTTCTGTGACAAAATTTAATCATTTTACAGTAGTAATTTAAAAAGTAAATCTTTTGCACACAAACATCATTCCACATGTTGTTGGTACTGTGGCCTGCATGTATGTGTGTGTGTGTGTGTGTGTGTATGTATATATATATATATATATATATATATATATATATATATATATATATAATAGTATTTTTTTTAAATCATTCAAATGAGATACAAACTGTAATTTGAAAACCTACAATGTCCCACAAATATATATATATATATATATATATATATATATATATATATAATATTATTATTATTATTATTATTTTTATTTTTATTTATTTATTTATTTATTTATTTATTTATTTTATTGGTTGTATTATTTTTACACTTTAGTAATTGTTTAAAATGTACAATTTAGATTTAAAAAGTTCTACACTGTTACCTGATTGTAACCATAGTGCAATGTTGTGA
This sequence comes from Spinibarbus caldwelli, assembly GCA_039654775.1. Classification (NCBI taxonomy): domain Eukaryota; kingdom Metazoa; phylum Chordata; class Actinopteri; order Cypriniformes; family Cyprinidae; genus Spinibarbus; species Spinibarbus caldwelli. The sequence goes on from CM077224.1 coordinate 30,755,141, forward strand.
AAATTTGGGGGAAGAAAAAAAAAACAAAAATTTTATTCTTTCTGGAAATACAAAACATTCATAATTGTTTAGCATTGTTTGCATCTGGTTTAATATCTTTACCCTGGTACATCCTGTCTTGCTGTTTGGCTTTTCCTCAGATGACTTTTTTCATTTTCTTATACATTCATCTGAATTTTATTGGCTACTTTATCAAAGGAACTAGCTGGTAGCCCTCAGTCTTCTGTGGAATAGCCAGTATTTGCCTACCTCCAGATTACATCAGCATTTAATTAAGTCCAAATGTTCACAGAATTCCACTCTCTGATGTGAGACAGTTCGTTAATCAGAGTGTTTGACTTACCTCCTACAGCGCCAGGTCTAGACATGTTAGGCAGCAGTCAGAAAATGCTGCACTTCCACTGATGTCCACGTTTTGTTTTTTTTGGTTTTTTGTATTTTGCTTGACGAAATGTCATATCTGCGCCCCCAACTGCTAGATTGCAAAGGAAACTTCTCGAGTGTAGTCCATTTCATGGCTTAATATGGAGCAATATGGCCTTAAAAGATGTTCTCAGGCATATCGATCTTATGTCTATCATAAAGTTCCCATGAATACTGCATTACAACATATCTTCCAGTCTCACTGATCTCTGAAGGTGATATCGTCCATTTCTTGTAATAACTCGCTGAGTGTATTCAATTGAACAGTTTTCATCTTTGATGGCAAAAATGTTTATATTTAAACATTTTATCTGTGTGTTCACTGGAATGTATTGTTTTCTCTCCCTAGATTTGTGCGGTGTGTTTGGAGGAATTCAAGCAGAAAGATGAGTTGGGAATCTGCCCGTGTAAACATGCCTTTCACAGAAAGTGAGTACCCTGGCATATGTTGTTTTCTAAAAAGAGGAATATTTCTGCACCGCTAGCAGCCCGCACCAAACAATTTTTGCTGTCTGTTTGTTTGAGTGACCCAGCTGGGCCAAAAATAACATTGAAGTTTGAGGTTGGACCACCTGTTTGATGAACAGTGGCAGATAGGTAGTGTTGGACGCTTAAAAAAACGGATTGTTTTAGAAATCCCGATTCTGCTAGTGGCACAGATTACATAAAGTGCACACTTAAAACCTTAAATTAAATTCAGATTTGCTGTGTTACATGGGTTCTTCTGCCATTGATCTAGTTGAAATATGTCTGACTCACCCATCTTCTCCTTCACCACTTTGTCACAAAGTAAATGTCAGAGCAATGCTTGGATACTTATAAGAGGGGTGGGGAGCTCTCTGTTCTTTTTAAACATTTCAACATTGTAGTTTGCTTCGATGGGAAACCAGCCAAACTTTATAGCTTAAATGGGTCACTGAAGTGAAGTCAAATATTAAATGGTAAACTGGTAAAATGATGGTAGTTAATTATTTGTGATCCTGGACCACAAAACCAGTCATAAGTGTAATTAATTAATTAATTTTTTTTTTTTAAATTAAGATTTATACATCATCTGAAAGCTGAATAAACAAGCTTTCCATCGATGTCTGGTTTGTTAGGATTGGACAATATTTGGCCGAGATACAACTATTTGAATATCTGGAATCTGAGTGTGCAAAAAAATCAAAATAATGAGAAAATCGCCTTTAAAGTTGTTCAAATGAAGTTCTAAGCCATGCATATTACTAATCAAAAATTACGTTTTGATATATTTACAAAGTATTTAAAAAATATCTTCATGGAACATTATCTTTACTTAATATCCTAATGATTTTTGGCATAAAAGAAAAATTGATCATTTTGACCCATGCAATATATTTGCACAATGTGTGCTATAAAATTAGGCCCCAAATAAACTACATGAAAATATAATATAATGTGAGACAAAATCACTTGATACATATTATTTGCATGTCGCTCTATGATATATGAGCTGCAGGACATTCCCTTGAAAAATCTCCCTAAAATTCCTCTCAGTGACTTTCATCCCATGATACTTTAAAGGAGATAAAATTATACTTAAACTAAATAGATTTGAACTATTAATAAAGGACAGAAAACCTGTCAGTGAAATAAAAATATTAAAACTGTAAATATAAATGATTATTAAAATTATAAAATAATCATAAAAATTATTAATTGGACAAATTATTATTATTGTTATTTTTGTTGTTGTTGTTTGGATGCATATTGATTATAATGGACTGTTATTGAAATACAGAGAGGTTTTTCTCAGTTAAAATCAATTGTGAAATAAAAATATTATTAAAACCTTAAATATAAATAATTATTTAAATGATAAAATAATTATAAAAAAACGATGAAATGAATAAAACGTTGTTGTTGTTTGGATGCATATTGATTATAATGAACTGTTATTGAAATACAGAGAGGGTTTTTTTTTTTCAATTAGCATGAGTCAGTTGTGAAATAAAAATATTATTAAAACTGTAAATATAAATAATGATTGAAATGATAAAATAATTATAAAAAATGATGAAATGGATAAAATATTATTGTTATTAATACTATTGTTGTTGTTTTTTTTAATGCATATTGATTATAATGGGCTGTTATTAAAATACAGGGAAGTTTAAGAGGTATTTTTAATCAGTATGATTAAATTGTGAAATAAAAATATTATTAAAACTATAAATATAAATAATTTTAAAATGATAAAATTGATAAAAAGAACCCTAACTGCTCCTACATCCCAACTGTGCAAGTGGTTAAATGGGGACTTCTGTATCATAGATGTGTTTGTGTACCTGATGGGACCAACACGGCCTAAAATAGAACGGTGCTTACAGTGAATTATTCATCAATGCAGAGATAGCAACATCTCACTCAAACTAACCCGAGATTCAGTCTCACATTCCACATGGGCTTCCTGCGAGGAGAAAACAAACAGCCAGCCCTGAGACATCACATGAGATCACTTTAGACTTGCTATCAGGAGCATTATTGGTAGTTTGGGTTAGCGGAATTTCTTTGTAGTGGGATGCTCTACTGTGATCTGGGAAATTTTGAGCAGATTATTATCTAGTTGGCCTTTCATCTTCTAAATTCTCTTTGTATCTGTCTCAGGTGCCTTATTAAATGGCTGGAGGTGAGGAAGGTATGCCCGCTGTGCAACATGCCGGTCTTGCAGCTGGCGCAGCAGCAGAGCATGTCCGAATCTGTGCCCCCAATGCAGCAGCCTCTGCCCGGAGTGGAGAACCTGGTGTAGCCCCTCCTGTTTCTCCTAAAATTGTGACCACCACTACCTTCACACTCCCTCCTGTACAGGTACACGCTCATATCCAAGGACAGAGCGCAGGATTTGTGCCCGGAGCCACGGTGACCTGTGACCTGCATATGTTCATGTCCTGCCTTGGTGGCTTTACAAAGGATTTTTTTTCCAAATTACAATAATAGATGAATTACTCAGTCTATCTTATTTGGGTTTAGCTTTTTTCCCTGTGGGATAATGAAGAAGAATTGAGTTTACTTGGCCAAGCCATGATTAAAGTAACCGTTCCACACCAAAGCACTTTTTTGAGGACACCAGTGAGAGGCAAATAAAAGACAAGGACTAAAAAAAATTACATTAAAAATACATTAGAAAAACAGAAACTACTTTTTTAACTAAAGTTTTTTTTTTTTGTTTTTTTTTTAACAAGCACTTTACACAAAACTCAAACCTAGTTGCTTGTGATAGTAGCAAGATCTTGTTTTATATTTTATGATTTCAAACTTTTTTAGAGCCACAGAGCAAACCATTGGTTTTATTTTCATTAGAGAGGTTTACGTTTATACTGTATATTAAAGGGTTAGCAGCTCTTCAGTGTGTATATGTTTGTTTGTGTGTGTGTTTATGTATTGACGGTCAATAGAATGGCTGTATCAATAGATATGGTTCGCAGTGACCTTTAGCTGGTGGCCAAAACAAATGTGAATGCAGAGTTTGTCTTATTAAGGTCAGAATGTGACCCAGCAGTATTTGATCTGTGGACGTCTTTATATTTGAAATGCTTTTTAACTGAGGGCTGTGTTAAATACACACAAATACACACAAATACACACACACGCGCGTCAGTACATTTGAGTTCAAGGCCGTATTCGATGAGAATTTGAACATAACCAAAAAGGCTAAAGCAAACAAAAAAAACAAAAAAAAAAAAACAGTGGTCTGACACACATCGTCACTCAAACTTTAGCAGAATTTTAAAAAATAAATAAATAAAAAATATATATATTTAATTTTTAGATGCAAATCCTATTATGCCAGCCCACACTTACTGCTCTAAAGTCTAAACCCCTTCTGTTTTCACTAAGTCTTCATAGTTGCAGTATTAGTCAGTTTCTGGCTTTATTTTTCCCATCCACAGAGAGTCTTTTTTCAGTTTGTTCATCATCTGCAGAGTTTTGCAGATGTGTTATAGAACTAATGGAAATAGTTGCAAATTAAATGAGGGGTTTTAACGCAATTTAAACTGAACAAAATGTCCCCAAGTATTTTTTGTCTTTTATGAATTATTGGGTAAATCTGGGGCTTTATGCCCCAGGTACTGATGAGATGTATTATATTTCCTTAGTTATTACATATCTCACATGAAGCTGTGGCTCTATACAAAACAGCCAATGTGTGTGTGTGTGTGTGTCTGTGTGTGTTCGTGTTCGTGGCTCTCATATTGTGCTGCATAGCTTTCTGAAAATATACTTGGCATAAAGCCCCAGATCTGTCTCCAAGAAATATTAATAAATGAAATGCCTCTCTAGTGAGTCAAATCAAACTAGACAGGCTACAGAAACAAACTGAGATTTGACCTGAAGTCGCATACACAATCTAGTCTAGTATCATTTCAGCATCTTTCAGTGAATCAATCAGTCCAGCACAACACAGAATCCTCAGCCATTAAGATCAATGACCAGCAGGTGGATTCAGTCAGCAGGAAAGCCTGTTCTTTATTCTCTGTAATATAATAGAAGCTCTGGCTCTTTCCTGCTCCATTATACAGCTATTTTGCAGGGTCATCCCAGCAACCTGCCATAGGGTCCGACTGGGTCTCTGAGCCCTCCATGTTTAGCCACTCTAGAAGGGAAATATGTATGATATTATGTATATAGGCTGGCCACAACACCACAAATGATGCCAGATGTGAAAACTTCATTTTAATGCCAAGCAGAATTATCTGACGCAAATAATGTTTTATCTAAACCCAAACTAAATCAGCACTGGTTTGGTTTAAAGTGCTGATTAAATGGTTTACTACCCATTCGTTGCCAAGCAAACTGCCCACCACATTCTGCAATGTATCTTCGTGTTTTGAAAGGCTAGATACAGATTGTGAATGAAGTTGAGCTTATTTCATTTTAATTTATTTAATTTTTTTCATTTGCATATGCTGAGTGTATGAAGAAATGAAAAGACATTTCTTTTGGCTTTTTTTGTTTGGTTTTATCTGGTACTGTCTTAACAAAATGTAAAACACTGAGGGTTTCCTTTAGACTTGTAATTCCGTATCATGGACAAATATCGTTGAGTCCTTAATTAGGATCTCTCCTTCATCTCTGTGGCGTTTGTAACACAGCAGGTCTTAAAGAGTCACTCTGATCACGAATGTATGCATATAGAGAGCTGTGGTTCAACTGTGTCAATATAATGTGAACGTAGTTGATTGTTTCTAAAATCAAGAATTACATTACTGCACTTTTTCATATTCTTCCGTTTTGGTGCCTCTCCATTGAGGCAGAACTGAAATGGGGCAAAAAAAAAGAAGTTATTTATTGTGTGCTTATGTTTAAAACCCGTAACATTTCAGTAGTACTAACAGCTCTACATTAGTGCTAATGCAGATTAAGGCTTTGTGGAGATTGTTAAAAGCTATTACAAAATCCACAATCAGTTTGAAAACATATCTAGAAAACTGGAGGTCAAATTAGCGTGTTTATACTGGAGTGATAGGCTACATTTTTGCTCAATATATTCAAACTAATGTTTTCTACTGATCATTACTGCGAGTGCCATATCTGGTTGACCGGTTGTATTTTGAAAAAGCAAAATTACGATTTCAGCTGCAACTTTGCAACTTCTGTTTGTTCCTAACAGGCTTTTTAGACTAAAAAAGATTTTATTGTTGGAAAAAAAGGCTGTTGGGAATATATTGGCAGTATTATTCTGTTGTAAAGTAGTCATTTCATAGAATGTGGTCAAGAGTCACTAAGGCACATGATGTAATTCAAACATTTTTATCATTTCTATCAAAACTGAACTGCCAGTGTATCAACTATCCCAAAGTCATTGTGAACCACCATGACAATTGGACATTCTTTCACTTCCTCATACCACTCTTTTACCTCATTCTGAGATAACCTAATCTTGCTCCACCCCTCACTATTGTGACCTCACAGATGTAAACATGAGCCCCACCCCTTCTTACCACAGTCTTGTTTTAACACTGCTAATGTTTGTGAATCTCACAAACATGTTTGTAAAAGTAAGAATTCTGCAGCAGAATATTTTCTGTACAGTATTTGTAAACTATATTTTTGTATATTTAATCAACATTTTGAAGAAAATAAAAAAATGCGAAGATGCTTTTTTTTTTCTTTTGCTAATTTTGTGTTATATTCATTAAAATATGTTGCATGTGACTGACTTGAATTGTAAATAAAGTTGCCAAGTTTTTGAAATAAAGAACATTTGTTGTCATTCATAAAACTGAAAAAAGAAACCTTCAAGAGCAGCATTACAATAAATACGTAGGTAGATAGTATATAGCATGATAGCAGTTCCTGCATTTGGATCAAAAAAAAGTGCACACTTTTATTTTTTAGTGATAGACAAAAATGTCTGATATATTTAGAAATATTTTTATATACATTAATAAACCAAATAATTTTACTTGCCATTTAGAAAAAATCACTTTGACGGGGGAAAAAAAGTGTTTAGCCCAGATATCACATGTACGTCTGCAAGATGTCTGTTAAAGATCACTTGATCTGGAAGCGTTTGCTGTGTACAAACATCTGACAGACGTCTGTAAGATGTCAGTTTTACATACATTCTAAATCATAAACATCTTAAAGACATCTAATAGGAAATGTCCTATAGACGTATTGCAGATGAGCAAACACACTAAAAATATGTCTTGCTGATGTAAATGCAGACGTCAAATAGACATCTCCGTGATGTATGTGTGCTATCAGGGAGCATGTTTATCACTTTTCTTGCACTTATTTTAATCACAGGAAGCTTTATGGGCTTTTTAAGTAGGCATCACATCTTGCTTCACTTCTACAGTTTTTCCCCCTTTGGACAATTTGCATACATTAATTTGGGACTGATTTAAATTTTTGACTTTTAATTAAAATTATGACTCATTTGAATTGTGACTCATTTCTCTCAAGAACCTGCTTGAGTGGTGTATTTTGGCAGGATTTTATTTCAGTGCGACACACTCTCTGAAGACTATCCTTTCGTAATGATGAATTTCACCACGTAAGGTCTCAGATCTGTCACTATATAAATAATGTGTGCATCTTCCATCTTAAGTGTTATTTGAAAAAATCTCAGCAACTTCTCATGTCGTCTGTTTTTGTTTGCTCTGGGATGCACAAAAGAAGGTCAAGGATATACATTCTGCAAACATCTGGTAATTTTCTGCATACGTAAGCTTTATGTAGTAGCCTGCTCATTCTCTTGTACGTTTAATAGGGTGGTAAGAAAATAATTAAATTAGATTTTCGCTTGATTACTCGTATTCCCAACTGCGAAACAGGCCTACTCCTTACCCCAAAACACCCTTTGCATTGTGCACCCCTCACATTTTAATCTGAAAATCTAAACATCTAGTTACCAAATCGAGTTCACTCTTTATCCGAAAGGCCAGTAACCCTTTACTCTTTACATATTTACTCTGTCCTCCAGCCTACTGACCCACTAACGTGCTTATCAAACACAACACAATTCTCTGATGATAAACCGACAGGAGAGAAAGAGCTTGTCTGTATTGTACACAAATAAATACAGCTATCCGTTTCTTCTCTAAGATAAAATTGCTCCTAAAAACTGTTAGTATCACACACAAAAACTTCCACAGGCACTAAACTTACGCCTGATGTGAGTGATTAAAACAATGTTTACACATAAACAGTTATGTATATGCTTGTGTAACTAAAAACCTTGAATCATTTACTAAAGCAATTCGAAAAGACACACTGAATTGCACAAGCCACCTTATTTTTTGCTTGCTTACACGGTGCACTACTGACCTCTGGCGGACATGCTGATTTTAGTGTTCATGAAATCAACTGTAGGCCCTATTGAAAAATAAAATCAATGTAAAATGAAAATTACTTACATTTTAACTAAAGACGTGTAAACACAACAATGCACAATAAACAATGACCAGCCCTCGGCAAAAACACTTAGTGCACGGCAAAATGTGCTTTTAATAAGAAACATTTGTTGACGATGATTTGGTCCAAATATAATAAAAGCACCCTAATGATGCTGCCTGAGGACGCACTTCACTCCTCATTCCATTTTATTTAGCCTACATTTGTACTTCTCACAAAGGCAGCTGCATGAAAAATCCATTTTACCGTTTCTGGTAACATTTTAGAATAATGGTCCATTGTTAACAAGTAACTATGCAGAAAGTAATAGGTAGTACTACATTAACACTGAACTTAATAGCACTAACTAATATGGAAGCAAGATTAACTAAGCAGTAAGTAATAGCAAATTTATGACAAAGGTAGTTCCTTATTAGGTATTCAATAATTACTAATTAAAAACATTCTCACTTAGAACTACTTGCAAGTTAAACAACTTAACCCCTCACTAATACTCAAGCGGGCTGACAAGGTAACACTTGAGTAGTTAGTGAGGGGTTAACATGTTTTTCACTTCAAAATGATGGTCCAGATCACTAGTAGTTCCTGCGGACTGACAAGGTAATGCTTGAGTGTTTACTAAAGGGTTCACTTGTATTTGGTGGGATATATTCATAAATTAATTTCCACAAAGAATCCATTTGAGGTGCAAGCTTCTGAAGAAAGTTTACTTTTTAGACATGTTACCGCTGTGAAAAATAATTGGTTGCTCCTTATTAATTTGTCATATTTACTAAGTAGTTCTAAATGAGGATATGTTTATTTAGTAATTGAAATACCTAATAAGGAACTACCTTTGTCCTAAATTTGCTATCACTTAATGCTTAGTTAATTTTGCTTCTATATTGGTTAATAGTATTAAGTTGTTTTTTATCTTAGAAGTGACTTTACAAAGTGTTTGAAACAAAATAATTTGCGCTTCAAGCTTTTTTTTGTCTTTCCCATATATAATCTAAAGGAGTACATGTAATACAAAGAGCTCTTCACACAATATGAGTATATGTATCAGATTTTTATTATAACTCATAGAATATGCCTGGAACAAAATGGCATGAGATTTTGGAATGTAAACGATTCCATCACACATTTATACTCAACTTTTCGCAAACTGGGATAACCGGTCAAACAGACAATAAGGAATGTTAATAAGCAGGCCACAACAATACAATAAAAAAAAAAAGAAGGAAAAAAAGGTCTGCAGTTGTTCCCACAAGCAAGAAAAGAGTTTAATCATGAACATTTTCCAATAAATATTAACTAACTTCAGGTGATGAATTGCCTTTTTGTGCAACGGCAGAAAATGTGCAGGGCATTCATTAAATAACGTCTATGCAATCTGTTGGTATAAAAAAAGCAACACAATTCAACTTACGTTGCCAGAAGCTGTTTGAGGTAATGCATGAAAGCAGTTCAGACAGGTGGGCATAAAATACAATCATTCAAATGAGAGCCAAGAGGTAATGACAAGCCAAGAAGTATCATGGCTAAATAACATCACGGCACAAAGCTGGAAAACATTGGAAAAGCAATATATATCGCAAAATCAAGAACTGAATGCCATATTCACGGACAGAGTAGCAGAAATAAATAAAACTGATAAATTAAAGGCATTTAGATGTATACATTGTTATATAATCATTCCAGGGCTGTGGAGTTTGAATATGGCTAAGATTGTGAATGATCTTACACCATGTCAAGGCTACAAAACGTAATGAAACAAAAAGCTGATAATACTCCACTATTAATAAATCATCTATTTGTAGATTCGTCTTTTCGACATACTTTTAACAATAGGTAATTGCTTTGATGGTTACAATTACAGCTACACATGAATTGTCACAACATCCGGCACCTAACAATAGCTAACAACACTATAACTGATTGTTTCAAGAAGTTCTGGTTAGTGGTACAAAAACAATGGTTATGCTTACGTTAAAGTTATATTTATCTTTCTGAGTGCTTCAGGTTTTCTGCTAAAGTGGCATTCTGTGATTGTTCCCTTTTTCTTCCTTCCCAAATTACAATCAATTTCAACATCTGTCAGTTTATTATAATCTGTTCAGATGAATTCAGTTCCAGGTTTGGGTTGGTCACATAGTTCACAAACTCTTTTAGTCTATTTTTAGTCAAATAAAATGTAATATTCAAAGTGCTCAGTCCACACACTATTACCCGGCACATTGTCACTTTCACCACTTACTTAAAAGCAAATCAAGTAAAAAAAATAAATAAATAAAAATAAATAAAAACATGATTGAAAGTTTTTACATGACCAAGCAGTTATATTTATATATTTATGTAGCTATTTATTTTTATATTGCATGTTAATGCTGTGCATCAAATAAGACCACTGCGAGGGCTTCATAAAAAAAAGAAAAAGAAAAAAAAATCACTAAAACTATTAAACGGACAGATCACGTGAGGCATGGAAAGCTGATAGTCTTCTGGTGCAAAGCTTAGGAAAAGAGGAATTGCACATGAATTATACGAAGCCTACCTGATTAAAAAAAAAGTGCATTACATATGTCAGATTCTTTAAAAAGGCTCGACATTAAACAAAATAGAACATCAACGGCTTAATACTAAACATTAGCAGTTACTTTTTTTATCATCATAATGGTGCAACGGTTGCTCAGTCTAAAAATGAAAGGCAGCAAGCAGTAATCCAGAGCACTCAGATCTAATAATCTAATAACATCTACAGCAGAACAGTTGAAAAGGCAACATGATATAGATATATATATATATATATATATATATATATATATAATGCTTTAGCACAAACATGCCATCATCATAGACATCTCTTTTATAGAAATAAATACTTGAAATAATCTGTACTCTGTTTTTAAATTATTTCATCTCTATAGGACTCTGATACACATTCAATATAAAGCATCTATCATACACAGCACACTGCAAATACCTTTGAACTCAAAGTCATCAGGTCAGTACGGCCACCACACGGGGAACCACTTGTGGGTGGAAATCCATTAAATGCTTCAGGTTATCTCTTTCTTTAGGTTGCTTTTCAAATATTTACACCGTTTGTAATTCCTTCCTATAGAAACAACATATACATACAGTTTTTTTTTTTTTAAGTCTTCAGAAAACAAGAGTGCCAGCGCACTCGAAAAGTCATGGTGTGGGGTTGTGGGTGGAGTAGGTTGCCCTCTTCCACATCTGCAATTTCTTTCTTGAAGATGGTTTTGCAGTTTCCATTCTGGTCCACATTGTCTCATTTTAAACAGCCATCCTAAAGTAAACCCAGGCAGTTTGTGTGAATACTCCTCTCATGCTAATTCAAACCCCATAATGTGTTTTAGGACAGGAAGTAGAACGTTGCACCATAGAAGTGTTCGTCTTGACTAAAGCACTTAGAGTAGAGAATTTGGACTGTGTGATTTCAGCTCAGAGACTGGCCAAGGGGAGCAGCAATGCCTGATGGGTAATGGTACAGCACTGAGAGAGGTCGAGACCAGTACTTGCATCAGTATTATTGCATCAGCATGTTTTTTAAAAAGAAACTTGACAAGAATTACATATTCTAGTTTCTTTGTATGACTGACTTCCAGCTAAAACGCATTTAAGTGCTTTATCACTCATTTCTAGAGTAAACAGAGTAATACTCCAACAGAAAGCAAAACCTGACATGTCATACCATCTACTTAAAAATGCACCAAAAATATACCATATATTCCATTTAAAAACAAAAGAAAATGTTAACTCACAATGCTGGCCTTGACAAAACGAGGCAATAAATATTTAATCATTTTTTCATTTTGTAGTCTGACATGGCTATTGTTAACTTATTTCATATTTCCAACAAAGCCAAACCCTAACCTACACATTTTAGAAGTGAAGTTCTTGTAGATTCTGTAAAGAACCTAATGTGACAACTGTATATATTTGTTTCTATCCCTTCTATTCGATTGTGCAGTGTGTACATTCAGAACTCAGAATCAGAATTCTCCATTCAGCGCCGTCTACCTTTAAACATGTAAAGTAGCTTCTGAAATCAACAGAGCAGATGGAGAAGTGATCTATTCAGTTGCACCAGCCCGAGTTCCACAGAACAGCAAGTGATGGAAGAGATGGAGACGTTGACATCTGAGGTGAAACAGTAGGGTTACATTGGACTGACAGCACCATGAGCTTGTCTCTATCCCTCACTATTCGCCCTTAAATTCCTTTAGGTAAGTGCACACCTCGTAGGGTATGACTTAACACCTTTTAGACTAATGGCACATTGGGTACGACCAAAATTCAACCTTAAAAACTAAATGTCGGAGCTATGGATGGCACATTATAGAGAAGGCATTGCAAATCTGTCTGGAACAACAGATCCAATGATGAGAAACAATCCCTTGCCAGAGTGACCCTGGTCATGGGAATACGGCTAAAGGACTGGAGGGTCTGACACAAACACAAACAGCTTGGCTTCTTCATTCGGTTTCAACTTGCGCTTAAAGACACAAGATAACTGCAAGTAATAGTAATTTCTGTGGAGACATGGCTTCCCCTAAATATAGTCTCTGTAAGCCATGTCTGAAGCTGGTGATTATGTTATGTTGATATTTGTCCTATTAATAAGGCATCCAGTTCGAAGAGTGACACTCTTAAGTGACGACTATTGAACGAATGCGTCTCTTTGCTGAACATCGGGGGAAGCAATCGAGCTGATCACACAAACACACACTCCCACATTACTAACTTATCCATGTGCATTTAAAATTTGTGCTGTTTGGATTTTATGTTGATTTTATGATTCAGGTCAATCTCGAATATGAGACTGCTCTCTCCTGCAGCTCTGTGCTCTGAAGAGAGACGTCATGTTCTCTGAGATCTTATTAAAAGTTTAGTGCGTTTGGCAAGTAATTGGGTGACTGTTGGAACGGCATCCATGGCAAGTAATTATGCCTTTTCGTAGAGTTTGTTTGTATTGTCTTTACAGACTCCTCTATTTGGTTGCGTCATGTCAAAGCTAACAGATGCGCCCGTCTTGGTGTGGTAGACTGGTGTTTAGAGTTCAAACTGAAGCGGAAGTGTTTGATTCTTCCTTGTTTCTTTGAGGAGAGAATGACTCGATCAGGTTGAAATATTCGGTGAACCTTTATGTGGCTCTGCCCTCAACACAAGCAGAGTTAGCACAAGCCATCAGCCTTCACATGGAGGATTTTGGAGAAACCAGGTCTTTTTTTGAGTGCCTGAGAGGAGAAGACAGAAAGGATAGAAAAGAACAGGGGTTATATTTCTGTAAATATGTATATTTTATGTACAGTATTATGTTGGGTACATGTTGGGCACTAAGGAAAACAGTAAATAATGTAAAAAAAAAAAAAAAAATTGAAAATGACAACAACATAAGTGTTGTTATTGTGAACTAAAACTTATAAACTGTTTTTGGTAACTGAAATATTGCTGAAATAATACATATTAAATGCTAAACTTAAGCCTATTTATTCTGGTTAATTAGCAAGGCAACATTTCTAATTTTTACTTTTTTTCTCTAAGTACTAAAATTACTAAAACTAAAACGAATATAAATTAAGCTAAATATAAATGTAATTAAAAATAAAATAAAATATTTAAAAAATGACAAAAGTGTAAAATAAATATAAAAATTGGAAAATATAAAAAAGGCTGATTCAAAATATGAATAAACACTATAACAGTATATAAATAATACTAAAATAACACTGAATAAGTTTCAACCATCGTTGGCGATACAGAGACCAACATTCCATAGTATATCTTAAAATTAAATTACAATTTTGTATTCTATTGCTACATCAATTCAAATCCAATTCAGAATCTGGAATTTAACATTACTAATGACAAAAACTCCTGGCAAATTCTGTTTTAATTAACTATTTTAATCGACTTTTATGATAAATTCCTTGTTTTGTTATTTATTTGTATAAGTATCTCTGAGTACAAAATGGAAAAATGCCTGGCAATGCAGCATTAAAGTTACATAATCTGAGATTTTAAAATATCTCCTGGTAATCATAATCTACGCTTGTATTTCGATGGGTTCAGATGATCCTGTGATGTGATTAACGGGTATTATGCTTTTTACAAAATGAAACAAACTTTCATCAGCAGAGCCACATGGAGGAGCCAAATCACTGAGATGATACAGAGCTGGACATTTGAGGACACTATGAATTTGCTTCCACGCTGATGGTGGAAATAAACCGTGGGCAGTTTCTAAACAAGTACTGTACAAAATATTTTTTGAGCCTCTTATGGAAATGATATATGATGAGCAATGCACTCTGTCATCTACAGCAGCCCATTTCAGCACAGCTTGTGTAAGACATCCTGCAAGTAACTTTAGCTTGAGTTTTCACGTGGGTGGGTGTAACCCCACTTCCACTTCCTCTCCCAGCTTATCTAGAGTCAGAACAGAGAAGAGGCAGCTTCCTGCGTCCTCAAAGAAAGCAAATGGATGAGATGAATCACTTGCATTTGACTCATGGCTCCTCAACACGGCAGCTGTGAGAGGTTCTTCTGCTTTCACTTACTCATCTTTATCGCTGTCTCAGACACAGGAAACCCCATGGCCTAAGACTAAATTACTACCGAACAGCCTTTGCTGGTAATTTTAGTCTGGCAGTGGATAAACGGATATGGATGGGTCAAATTTTTTGATGGCCTCAGATGTTTCAAAAACCTATCTATGGCAATGATTCCATACCTGCAGCTTGTTCACCATTTCGTCAAAGAGTTTTCTGGCCTCAGGACTGTTAGGGTCTTCAAAGTAATCTTCTATACCGATCTGGACTACAATAGACTTCAGGTTACGGCACACACCTGTGAGTAAGAGAGCGAGGGCAGGGAGTCATTTTACAGGAAAAGCGGGCGTATTTCATGTTATTCATAGCTCCAAATCCAATGTTTAATCTGAATTTATGATCACACTCATTCACTGATCATTTGAAATTAACTGCAGAAGAATATTCCTTAGTATCTTGCAATCCATTAAATGCTAATTAAAAATGCAATAAATTATTAAGAATTAAATTATTTCATTATTAGAAAATAAATAATGCATTATTAAAATTTTTTTTTTTTTTTAAATTTAAATTATTAATAAAAAAAAGTTATTTTAATAAAGCATGATTCAACATCTCTGCCTTTTGAAATCAGGCTTCCACTGGTTGATACTTGGTTTAGATGTACAAATTGAATACTTATTCATTGAAATACAAAAATAATGAATCAGGATCTGAATCAGTGAGTGTGGACTCACTGTTGAAGTGAAGCAGAGCTTTAGGAGTAACAGGAGTGGAGGTGAGCACCAGCATCTCCAGACCCTTCAGTCCCTCCCGGCACATCTCAGCAGCCACTTCCTGATTGATCTCACTGACGTGGTCTAACTCTAGCACCTGGAGCCTCATGCAGTTCCTCGCTGAAGATATATATACACAAACAGTCTATTGGCACACTGGTATACAATGGCATTAGTCATAGAAAAGAAAAAAAAAACAAACAAACAAAAAAAAACCCCTTGGCTCCAAAAAGCTCCAAAACAACAAAAAGCACTATAAAAACATTGTGAACATAGTTCATACTGAATGTGGACTATATTTAGGGAAGCACAGGAAGAGAACAACTCCGTTGTTCACAAAGAACAGATGTAGTCCTTCTGAAAAGCGAGACACTGAGGACAGTATTTGGAAATGAAGTGGAACAAAATAGCTGAAAGTTTTGAGAAATACAATTTAAAAAAAAATCTGTTTAACTTTCTGATCAAGTTTTCTAAGTGGTCTATGTATGGCTCAGATGATTTGTACATAGCTAACTGCAGTCTTGTGATTCAGAAAGGTTGAAACCATTAACTCTAAATGAGGATGGTACAGTAAAGTAGGATAAATATCAAGCAGAGTAGAAAATGGGTCCTCTGCTATTTATAATCTATTTATAGTCAAATCGTATAGCATAAACGTGCCTCCAGTTTCCTCACAGCAGCATGTTAACAGTGTCATTTCCGATGTCTCTTTGTCCCAGTTTTTAATGTGAATAACAAGTTACACTCTGGTAATAGGTTTGAGTGATGTTCCCTTGTGATGCTGATCTGAGAACAACTGTATGGGTAGTGTTATATTTAGATAAATAATTATTTTTAAGGGATGCTGGTCATAAATCAGAGCAGAAGAGATGTCAATAACCAAAGCATAGGTACTGCTTTTGAGAGAAAAATGAAGTAAAAACAGATAAATTAATCAAATATTAATACAATATGTTTTCTATTTAAAACATATTAAAAAATGTAATTTCTTTACATAATTCATGGCAAAGCTGAATTTTCAGCAAACATTACTCCAGTCTTCAGTGTTACACGATCCTTTAGAAATCATTCTAATATGCTGATCTGCTGCTCAAGAAACATTTCTGATTATCATTGCTGAAAACAGCTGTGCTGCTTAATAGTGAAATGTGGAAAGTATGATACATTTTTTTCAGGATTTTTGATGAATAGAATAAAAATAGATTGTTCAAAAGAATAGACTTGATTTAAAATAGGCATTTTTGTAACAATGTAAAAGTCTTGACTGTCACTTTTGGTCTTACTAATTTATATACATACAAGCATATCAAGAAATATTAAATCCTGTCATTGTTAGGTCTGTTTCTTCCAAGTTGTATACTGAATGGCAAACATGGTCACACTTTATTTTAAGGTCCCATTCTCACTATTAACACACCATTAGCTGCGACTTTTGCCTCTGTAAACTGAATTTGCAGCTTATTAATAGTTAGTAAGGTAGTAGTTAAGTTTAGGAATTGGGTAGGATTTGGGATGCAGAATATGGTCATGCAGAATATGTGCTTTATAAGTATTAATAAACAGCCAATAATAGACATGCTAATTTAATAGCAACTATTTAATGGTGAAATTTGGTCCCTATACTAAAGTGTTACCACAAACACTAGTTTACTTTCACTCACCCAAAGAAGCCAATCCCTGTATGCCACAGCCAGCTCCGCCCACACCCAGCGCTCGCAGATGTGGCCAGCATCTGCCAATGGTCTGCAGACACCTGTTACTGAAGCGTGCTGGCTGCTGGCTGCAGAAAGACAATTTGCATTTCTAATATCAAAGACAAATGCTCAAAAAGAAAGATGATGTTGCATTTAATATTTGAGCTATCAAGCCATGTATAAACAAAAATCTACAGCTGCCTATGAAACAAGTAAGTGTATTTCAATCCTACCATGGATGTAAAGGTGCCACCTGTAGTGAGATGATGTCTCTGCAACCAGCTCCCAATGCCCAGATAACTTCCTGTCCAACAGGGTCCGTCGCACTCCTACAACATCATCCAAATCAACATCTGAGAAACTTTCTCTCTCTGCCTTTGCAAACCTTGTTATGGCCTGGCAATGGGAACTAAGCAACCAAATACACTGATCAATATATTTATTTCTACTCTGACCTGTACTGCCCTTGGACATAATTTAAAAAAAATCTTTTTTGCTAATATACAGTGATGGCCAAAATTATTAGAACACTAGTATTTTAACCAGCTAAAAATAGTTTTAAGTCAGTTATTTCTATCTTTTGCTGTAGTGTGTCAGTAGGAAATATCAATTTACATTTCCAAACATTCATTTTGCCATTAACTGTAATAATGACATGAGGAAACAGAAGAAACTGAGACAGACTAAATCCAGAAGATTTGTGGCAACGTCTCCAAGGTGCTTCAAGAGACCTGCCTGCAAAGCTTTGTACTGTTAAAAGTTTTAGCCACTTGTGTAAAATGCTGTAAAATGAGGACGCTGTAAAAAACAATGTCATAAATATATTTCTTTATCAATTAACTTCTATTAACTAAATTAAATCAACATTTGGTGTGACCACGCTTTGCGTTTAAAGCAGCTTTTGCCCTAGATGCACTTGTGCATAGTTTTTCAGGGAGCTTTGCAGGCAGGTCTCTTGAAGCATCTGGAGACGTTGCCACAGTTCTTCAGGATTGAGTCTGTCTCAGTTTGTTGTGTTTCTTCATGTCATTCCAGACAGACTGATGATGATCAGATCAGATCTCTGTGTGGAGCACTGGCTGCTGTCAGACAAATATCTCACTGGATTATTACAATTAATGCCAAAATGATTGTTTGGAAATGTAAACTGATATTTCCTCCTGACACACTACAGCAAAACCATTTTTTAACTGGTGAAAATAATAGTGTTCTAATAATTTTGGCCACCACTGTATGTATGAGTTTTATTATATGTATATTATTGTATGTAACATAAGGATGTATGAAGGCCAAAAGGATGTCTGCATCCTTAAGGGATACATGATATAATTTATTACTGCTCACTGAATAAATTATTAAATATACATCAAAAATGAATTAGAGTTGATATTATTTTCATTAAAGCAGTTTAGTAAATTGGTTTTCTAGCACAGTGGCTATTAATACAGTTTAGGAGTCATTATATTTAAATGCTTATGTATGCAACTTTTGTGAGTGAACGCCAAAGCACTGAAATAAAATTTTTCCTCCCATCTAATTTTTTAAATGCTAAATTATATCTAACAGCTAGTCTTTGTAAAAAAAAAAACAAAAACAAAAAACAAAAGATGTTTTCATCCTTAAAGCATACTTCATCCAATTCATTACATGATTGCTTACTGAATTAATAATTAAATAGATATGAAAATGGAATTAGAGTTGATATTACTTTCATTAAAGCCATGTAGTAAATTGGTTTCCTGGGGACAGTGCTCATTAATACAGTTTAAGAGTCATTATACAATAACATCTGCCTGTAAAATGCTGCAGTTGACCAATCAGAGTCAAGTATACCACACAGCTGTGTAATAAAAGGATCTACGGACAAAAAAAGACTAAATAGTGCTCCCTTGTGGACCAACCTGTATGTAACAGCCTGTAGAGCCCTGCAATAACAGCTCGCCAACCACAGAGAGCGATCGGTCAATAGATTCGGACAATGAGACACCTTCAGGATGAGCAGATTACTGCCAGTAGCTTTCAACAAAGCCTCCAGACCCTCCTCAAGACAGCCACTAAACACAAAAGAAAGAGACGCTATTAACACCATCTATGTCAGATTATACAACATATATGGGGACTACAGTGACCAGACGTCTTAATAAAGTTATGACCCATACGCAAATGTAATACATAGTATGTACGTTTTTGCTTCATAATATATAATATATATGAAAATGTAATATATGAACTCTATTAGAAATTGGAACTATTTTATATATTAACATCAATGAGCCAGATTTAGTAACAGTTTGTGCCAGCGCAAACGTCTTTTGGCATTAAAATAGTACTATCAGGATTTACTAAAGACACGCAGTGAAGGCCCTGCCCTTATTTAATATGCATTTGTAGGAGTTTCCCTTTCAGATGCAAAATTTATGGGAGGTGAGTATTAAAATGAATCACGCAACGTGATTTACAAACGTTTGCACTCGTCAAATTACTACTATGTGCACCATTATTTAACGCCAATAAAAAGCATGTCTTAACCTATTTTGCGCTTGTGTTGTAAGTAGATCACCTGCACCTGATGAGCATCAGCTCTGCTTATTTGCGACTACACTAATTTGCGCTGCGCTTGGTATATTGCGTTAGTTGATACTGTATGTAAATGAAACGCTGCGTATAATTTGTGCATTGTCAGTAAATCACCCGAAGAAATTTCCACGCCCATCGGCACTGTTTTGGAATTGCGCTCTCGCGCTAATTTGCCCTGTTTAGTAAATCTGGCCCTATATCTAACCCATACATATATGTAAGTTTATGTATGTGTAATAAATATGTCATTTGCATACATATCCATAACATAAACATTTAATGAATTGTCTCAGACAGTATTCTAACATTAAAAAATGACGCCCTTTCAGGTTTAAATCCAGCAAATACGCAAATTCTATGTTTGTCAAATAAAACCCCCCTGACAAACTCTTTGATGAGGATTTCGACTGGCACTCTGGTTGAGGTGATTTAGCAGAGCAATTAACAGGCTGCTCATTCTGTTCCCTTCTCAAGCTGGATCTCTGACAAGCACTTCATAAGTGTCAGACTGTGCGAGCGAGTGAGTGTGTATCTGTTTGGTGTGAAAGAGTGATGAGAGGAGCAGGGAAGAGTGCAGAAGGTAATAAAAGAGCGATGAGAAGAGGAGGAGGTGCGTGGAGCTGTGGGAAGGCAGTAGCCACACAAACAGCAGGGTCAGTGTGGTACAGTAAACAGCAGGCACAGTGGGAGACCGTGTTACCGTGTGCTCTTCAGATACTCCTCCTTTGTCTCTTTTTTGCCCCTCTGCCGGGGTTTGAGGTTCTGGAGGATGAGGGAATGCGTCTGTGTGCACCACTGAGACAGAGTGCACAGGAACTAAACAAACACAGTGAGAGACAGAGTTAGAAAGCTTGGCCTTTTTCAGGGCTATTAGCAGTTGCAAAATACGTGGGCAGCAGATAATTTATGCTACACTTTTTTACGTCTCATTCAGATCTGTTAAATGTCTTTTGGGTGACTCCTACAATGCAGCACATTTTCACTCGCCATCATACATATATACATCATAAATATATATTATTTAGTATAATCTTTAATAAAATATTACAATCACAATTTTTAAAGTTGACATTAAAGATGATAGAAATATTATTATTATTATTTTACATTTATCACAACACATCATGGTTGAATTACGAATAATTTCACTATACTTATGTTTGTGCCACAATCCTGGTGATATTTACTAACTTAACATGACAATTTATTTATTACTATATATATATATATATATATATATATATATATATATATATAATTTTAGTTTTCTTATGTGCCTGTCATTATTATTATTATTATTATTATTATTATTATTATTATTATTATTATTATTATTATTATTATTTCTATTTGGCTTAAAATCATTTTCATTTAAGTTTTAATTTTAATTTTTGTAATTCTTAAACTATATTTGTGTAAAATGTATTATTTTAAACTAAATAATGTTTTCAGGGACTAATATATTCATTTGTCTTTTATCTATTAATCATCACATATTTTTCCTCCATGTCCCTAATATCACTTTCTATCCTATGTACTTTTATTAACTAACTAAATAAATAAATAAATCACAAATTAACTTTAACCTTTTGTCAGCTAACTCTCAATTCCTTATTGAGCAATGGCCAACTTTAGTTCTTTTCTTCCTGTGAAGCTCATTTTTTTTTTTTTTTTTTTTTTTTTACCAAAATACAGAACAAGCATATTATTAATATTATTATTTATTATTAAGGTAATCAGCTCAAAAGGTACTGCATAACAGGAATGAACCTTTTAATTCATTCATTTATTCACAGTCTACCGAAGGCTTAAACAATAATGTTTAAAATGTTCAAGACAGTAATTATGGGTAATATAAGATATAAATACTTATTTAATGTCTTGTTGTAGTGTTAAAGCATAATTCAGAAATAGCATTTTCTAACAAGAAAATACATTAAAATTTTAAATCCAGGCTGATCTGATTTGATAATTCAAGGTGAAAAATTACTAATAATTTATTCATTAGCAGTTTGGTCATTCAAGAATGCATTCTGTATAATGCTGTAATGTCATTCATAATGTTATTGGAGTTGGTTGATTTGTCTCAAGACTTAGATATCTTTATTAAGACATTTCTGAAATGCCCATGGAGAAAATCAATGAGAAATATATTCTGAAACCCCAGGCTGCTGAAAAAGTAGGTGGTCAGTTCCTAAATTAAACAGGAGTATTACTGTAAGAGTGTTTGTGTGAATGGTGTTAAAACCTTTGAAGAGATGCGAGCGTTCTCTAGCAGCACTCTGGTCCACACCGCCGGGTGACGAGCCACAAACTTCCAATCCCGGCACACCTCGGCCGCCCGCAGGAGTGTCTTCATATCCAGGTAGGTAAAGATACAGAAGAGAGCGGCACGTATCTTCAGCACCTCAGGACTGATCACCTCATTGACTTTAGAGGGGCTTTTCTCATGACGACAAGGCTTGTATCCCCCTTCAGAACGACCTGTCGACACGAAGAATAAGAGATAAATGAAGACTTGCTTGACAGCTGTGGTCACAATTTAGTTTTCCTGCATGTAAAAGAAAAGACCTTCAACACACTGAACTCACACTGACTGAACATGGGTGAGTTCATTTGTGCGTGAACTAATCCTTTTACTGTCTGCATTACCGTACATGTTCATATGGTGGCGCCTCAGTCCAATAAAAAGTGCAGCTATCAGTCTGTTTGCTCTTCTCACTGCCTCCTACAGGATCTGAACATCCTCCAAATCATGCCATCAGCAGGCCATTTCTATCTCACAGCTCCAGTTTGACAGACTCTAGGTCTCCTGAGTCATACACGATTTGCTGAAGATCTAATGAGATTGAGACTAAAGAAACAGGTGTTGGCAGTGTTCTTATTTTATAAGACATTTTTTTTAAAAGCAAAATCTGCCAAAAGCTATGACTCAAACAGGCTCTCAAATAAGTGAGATGTAATGGTGATGACAGGATGGATTGTGTATGGCTATGGTAAGGAAAGCTTGGCCTTCACCTGGACATGGGCATGATGTTTATGCATTCAGTTAAATTCAAATGCTAGCTGGATAAACTAGCCATGACTGCTGGTCTAGGATCAGTTTCTCCTACCCAAAACCAAACATTAACTAACAGTAGGATAAAAAAAGAAAATTCTGGATCAGTAAATGCAGGCAACATCTTCCCACATTGTTTGCCCTGCAGGGAAAATGGTCTTGATTTATGAAATGATCAAAAAAAAAAAAAAAAAGGATGTTTAATTAACATTAATTAATTAAAAAAAAAATACCAGAATATTAATTATTGTTAAATATAAATACATAGTTTAACTTGTGGAATAAAAAGTGTTAAATTATTGCAGTATAAAAAAATGTTGTTTTTTTTCCATATATTTTATAAAATATTCCATTAAATAATAAAAATATCTGCATTTAAACACTAAACAAGTCTACACTTAAGTGGATACAGGCAACTTCATCCCACTTGTTTGCTGGAAAGAAAAATGTCTTGATTTCTGAAAATATTACACAATTTTAGATGTTTAATTAATTAATAAATAAAAATAAACGAATAAAATATGTCATGATAATAATTATTTAATTAATGTGCACCAATACTTATTTAATATGAATTAATTCATTAAATAATCTGTAATTTGTGAAATAAAAATGATTCAATTATGTTTGAAAATGAGTTAATCCAAATATGTAAAGATATACTAAAAATAAAAATGTGCAAAAATAATTATAAATAATAACAATAATAAAATAATAAATAAAATAATTAAAAAAACATTACTTTTTAAATTGCATTCATATTTGCTAGAAAACAAGTCTGCACTTCAATAAATTCACAGAAATTGAGCTCTCCAATGGATTTTATGTTTTTTTTTTTTATGGTACTTCCAAATACTTTTTGAGGCTGACACTGACATTGTTTGACATGGAAGGCATATGTATCATTCAAATAGGATTTCATGATGGCTTCTGTAATAATAATAAGAAATCATGCATATATTTTGTTAATTCCCATTACATTTTTTCAACAAGATGTGAGCAGGCCTGCTGCTGCCCCCTACAAAGGTTGGTAACATTTTCTGCCACATAATCTGATAGCCGAACAAAGAAGAGGTGACATTCTGAAAAGCACAAATGGGCCTTAATTAATGGAAATGAACTACATACAGTAAAGACATGATGAAGTCACACTCTGTATGTGGTATGATTATGTATGAGAGCATATAGTGCACTATTGGTTATTCATTTCACTCTTCCCACAATGACCTGGAGTCAGTAGGTGGAAAATTGCGCTCATTGCTCATGGCTTTATGACACACTCTCTCTACTGCTCTCTGGCCTGTGATCCTGACAGCAGTTGCATTCATGTGACCTAATTTTCCTCAGCCGGCGTCCTGGTCCTCTGACCCGACTATTTGGAGAGTGGGTACTGTGGCCTCGGGTCTGACAAACTGGTCAACAAACTGTTAACTCACAAACTTACATACTGCGAAATGACATTTGCAACCATAGCAGCATGTGCTACAGAGCTGCCCTTTTCTGCCTGCCCCAGATTATATTTTAAACGACTGACAAGCCAAAAATGACATTTACATGTATGCCTTTGGAATTGTGTTCCCTGGGAAATGAACCATGTTCTTCCACCAACATTTGGAAAAACAAAATAAACCCCAGGACAAATTCTTCGCTCGTCCTGCCTACGCATGTCAATGACGCACCTGTAGCTAATCTGTATCCTCCTTGGTTTCCACTGTGCTGGCTCTCTACTCTCCTGTCTTGCTCCCACATCTCGGCCTCGGACTCGGTGGTGCGGGATCCTACATCAGACACGTCGCCCTCCTCTCCCTCCGTGCTGTTCCGGTACGGCCGGCGCTGCCAGTTCTGGATGGCCTGTTTGCGGAGACCCCAGCTCCGGGAAGCAACCGCCCTTTCGTATCCTCCTCCTCCTCCTCCTCCGCCTCCTTCCCCGAGTCGGCACTGGACGTGGTAGTACTGAGCATCAGGACAGTCCTCCAGAGCGTGGAGGTCCACACTGTCACTGTCGTAACCTCCTGAACCCTGAGACACAGACTTCCCTCGGCCTGATGCGCTGTTTAGGAAGAGCACAAAGGGAAGCATGGAGAAAAACACAGGCACAATACTGTGGTTAATTCACAGTAATTTATAAAAAGAATTACTGGACATCTACTGGCAGTATTGTTCAATGTACAAATAATCATTAAACTAAAACACTGTAAATGCATTAACATTATCATAAAATGTAAAGGCCCAGCAATATGCAAAAATAGTCACATTGCATTTTCACACTGAAAATTCACCAAAACGCTAAAAGTATCATAAATTTCAGTTCTTTTTCTTTCTTTCTTTCTTTCTTTCTTTCTTTCTTTCTTTCTAGCCTAGAGCTTTTTTAAATTATTTATCTTGCAATTATCAATGTTGCCTTAAAAAAACTAACTGAAATGAAGTAAAGCTACTAAAACTTCAAATGAAATAATTAAAAAAATATGTTTAAAAAAATACAAAAGCACATAAAAAAATTACAAAAAATTAAGTCAAAATTAAACTGAAACCTAGAAATATAAAAAATAAAAATCTAGTGCTGGGCAATGATTAATTGCAATTAATTGCATCCAAAATAAAAGTTTTTGTGTACATAATATATGTGTGTACTGTGTATATTTATTATGTATATACAAATACACATACATGCATGTATATATTTAAGAAAAATAATGTTTATAAATAATATGTTTATATATATATATAGATAGATAGATAGATAGATAGATATGTAAATATATGTAAATATTTCCAAAATATATACTGTATGTATGTCTTTATATATACATAATAAATATAAACAGTATGCACACATATATTATATAAATAAAAAAACTTTCATTTTTGATGTGATTGATGGCGATTAATCATTGCCCAGCACTAAAAAATGCAAATACCACAATACAATATTTTTACATTTTGTGGTAAAACATAGCATTATTTCTAATGATAGATACTTTATACCATCGCCACAATACATATCTACATACAACCAAGCCCTAAATACTACAATATAAATACTACTAAAATAACACTGTATGTTACACGTTAGCATAGTATCTGTCTGATGTATCTAACTTCTAGTAAATAATAAATCTGTGTCAACAAAAGATATCGGAAATATGTTCTTCTCTATTTTCAAATTATGCCTATTGCTATACTTACTATGCACAATTATACGAGTAGTTGCATTCTGTAATTTGCATTCCATGTGCCCATCTGAGCAGACTTTCAACACATTTTTTGGTTCAAGAACCACCAGTTGCTTTAGGATACAGTGTTTGTGTTAAAAGAAGTGTGTAAAAAGAACAGTGTGAGTTAACCAGGAAATATGATCAGATCTGTCTAGACAGACTTCCTACAATACACACAAACAGACACCCACTAATTTAGAAATAAGACACTCTACTAACTCACTTTGTAGGAAAAAAGATTGATAATTTGCAAAGATTAATCTTGCTATTAATATTATTTTTAAGCCTGAATGAGTAATGAGTTATTTCCTTAATTGCACATACAAGAGTGGCTCTCAGTTGTTTTCAATCAAAACACTCCTCAGAAGATTCTTCTTAGCACTGCGCTCAGAGTACACAACACTAAACCAACACTTTTAGGGGTGCCATGCACTTTTTATTATGCACTAGTGTCAGTCCTGACCCAGATGTGACCAAAAGGAGGGGGGAATAGCTGTATACTGTATATTTCATCAATAAATCTAGGTTACAGAGGTTGTCAAATCAAATGCAGCTTTATGTAACATACATGCAGGTATATATGTTATTATATTATACATATATAAGCAGCCCTGACATTTTCATTTTGACATCAATGTAAAGAAAATGATCTGAGGAAGCTGTGACTCAATTGGAACAGACTCAGTTTAGACATGTAAATGCATTATTCTTCATTCCTTTTTAAAGTCAATAATTATGTAACCTAATTTTCAAAGACACAAATAGTTGCATTCAAAATCTACTGCTCAAAAATTGCATGTGCATCAGTTTAAATGGGTATGATATTTCTGAACACTTCCACTACGCAAGACCTTTAATCATTACAAGAGAAACCACTAAACTCAGGCAACAGATAGGGCATTCGCATGGGATTATGGGTAAGGAATGTTCTCCTCCATGGCTTAGCAGGAACCGAATTTCCACTGGGGATTCCAGCCAGACATTTAGTCACTCTCCAGATGTTACAGTTCAAAAGCCAACACTGAGACTTAAAGAGATACTTTGCTACTGCAGTCACTAGTCACTGTAGGCTCTGCTGCAGGCAACTGACTAAAATGACAGACTTTTCTATTCTACTGTGGGCTGAAGAGCAAACGACCCAATTGAGATGAAGCTGGGACACATTATTACCTCTTACACAGAAGGAATGTGTAATGCATGGCTGGCTATGGCAGAGATATCAAAAGCCATTTGTAAGATAACACACAAAGGCTAAAAAGAATTCATACGTAAAGTAAAAAATAAATGAAGACTTGGAAGAAACGTCAGAAGATCTTTGAAGATGAGAGTGATTTCTTTATCATATTACATCGTTTTCTTGATGTTTCTGCACCCCTTACTTTATATAAGAACTACACATTTGTGCTTTTCATTTGAAGCTAAAAATAGAGATGCTGAAAATGGAAGCAATGGCTAAAGATGTCTGTCCCCTAAGTTTCCCTCTGACAGATTTAAAAAATTCTTTTGCAAAATAGATTGCTGTGGACCGTAATGCAGCTTTATATTCAATCATATGAAATAAAACAAACAATATATTCAACTTCTAAAAACACATTTTGTAATGTCTATAGTTATTTACTCATGTAAGATGTTTTCAACAACCTATATATATAATTATAGTAGAATTTATTAATAATTTAGTATTTATTAATATATTTATTAATTAATCAGCATATAATGAGATTAATTTTAATTAATTTGATAAAAAATAATGAGATTTCCTAAACATTTATGAAGCGTATATACAGTACACAAACATTCCAAACTTTTGGGTTGATAAGATTTTTTTTAATGTTTTTAAAAGAAGTCTCTTATGCTCCCAAAGGCTGCATTTATTTAATAAAAAAATACAGTAAATTGTATATTGTGAAATATTATTACAATTTAAAATACCTGTGTTCTATTTTAATATTTTAAAATGTAAATTATTCCTGTGATGGCAAAGCTGTATTTTCAGCATCATTACTTCAGTTTTCAGTGTCACACGATCCTTCAGAAATCATTCTAGTATGCTGATTTGCTGCTCAAGAAACATTTTTTTTTCTTATTATCAATGTTGAAAACAGTTGTCCACAATTTTTGTGGAAATGGAGAATTCCTTGATGAATAGAAAGTTCAAATGAACAGCATACATGCCACTTGTTTAATAAACGTCTTAATAATTGACAGATGAATGATGGTATTTGTGTCATAATAGCAGTGATCATATGCAGTCTGGTATTTCAGTCCTCTCTCGTCTGATTCATGAGGAAGACCTGTGGAGTTTGTGATGTCAATTTAGGGACAGCAGACTCCAGGCAAACCCACGCTGCTCCTTCCTTCCCTCAGCGCACCAAATGGTTTGATACAGCCCATGCGCAGACACACACACACAACAGATGGACAGTGATGTCTCACTCACAGATCAGAACCTTGTTAAAAGAGCAGCCATACAAAGGTTATGGTATTTTATGGGGAAATCACATAAGAAGATGAAAATCTAAATATAAAAACGAGTGTAATTTGTTTGTGATGCAAATTAGTCATGCTCAATATAAGATGGTGACTGGTTGAGACAATTTCACTAGAATATTAAATCTTAAAAAAAGTAATGTTCACAATAAGTTCAATTTGTCTGTTACAGCTTCATTAAACACGGCATTTATAAAACAGTATTTTATAATCCACAAAAAACATCTTTTGATTTCCATAAAGACATTATTTCATTTGTTTATTAAAGTGATGCTGTAGTTTAAACAAAAATGAAAATTCTGTCATCAATTCGGTCAAGAATTTAGGTTTTACTAACTTTGGACATTTGGTCTCCACTATGTTGGCAAAATCTGACCTGATACACACATGCTCTCTGTACACACACAAGAAGTGTTCACCACTATCCTTCAAAAGCCTTGGGTAATGGTTGTTTTTGGCCTTGTGCTTTTAGGCATTTTAGTTTTGCAACACACAGCAGAGTGTTTGTGTGTGTGTGTGTGTGTGTGTGTGTGTGTGTGTGTGTGTGTGTGTGTGTGTGTGTGTACTTGTTTATACTACATTGTGGGGACCAAATTTTTTTCACCACGAGGGGGAAAAAAATAGTAAAAATAGTAAATGATGTTTATCTGAAAGTGTAACAATGCAAACAGGTTTTCTGTAAGGGGTAGGTTTAGGGTTAGGGTTGGGTTAGGGGATAAAAAACATCGTTTGGTCAGTATAAAAGTAATAGAAGTCTATGGAAAGTCCCCACAATTCACAGAAACAAACATGTGTGTGTGTGTGTGTGCGGGCAACAGGACTCTGTCCGCATATCTTCTGCATGGCTGAGAGATTACAGACTGGTTTAACCCTGAGGCAAATGCAACAATCTAGCGATTTTCCCAAGACACGTCCACACCAGGCTGACTCCAAAACACCCTCTCTGTGAGAGCAGATAAAAGACATAAACATGCTTCTCTGCCATATTTGAGATATAGCTGCAAAACTTCTGGTGCCAAATTTAATGATAAATTGAATACTTTGAAGTTTGAAGTAAAACTACACTTTCAGCGTGCATAAAAGAAACATTTGGTATCTTTATGAGCGAGTCACTGAATCAGTCATGAAACCGATTTGTTTAAACACATCCAGGAGCAAAACAAATGACTGTCATTCTATGATTAATTTAACTGATCTGTAAAAAAAAAAGAAAAAAAAAATTAATTCAGCAACAAAAAATCACTACAGTAACACTACTATGAAGCATTTCATTGTTCTCTCTAGGTAACCTGATATAAATGACTAGAGTTCTTTTCATATTTTAAATCAAACTACTTTCATAATATGCACATCAATTAATAAATACATAAATAATACATAAAATTATTTAAAGGGGTAGTTCACCCAAAAATGAAAATTTGTATTAATTTTTTTCAGTTTATTGCACAGACCAATTGTTTCACTTCATAAGACCTTAATATTTCGTCGGGAGCCACGGGTATTTATGTCTTGCCTGTATATACTTTTTTTTAGTTCTAAGTGCCTGTAGCAGTTGACTTGCATTTGAATTGATTATATTAATTATTATTTAATAAATAATTAATAAATAATTATTCAAATTTTTAGTACTTATAAGAAAATTCGGCTGATGTGAAAACAGTCATGCAGGCAGAATTCGGCTATTCTGAGACTTACGCAGTGCTGGGGGAGGAACGTCGATCAGACACTTGGTACATTCCCCTCGATGCCCCAGAGATACTGGAATTTCTCTGTGAGAAAAAGAAACGTGAGAGAAAGATGCTCCAAAATTTCACTGAACACACTGAACACTGACATACTGTAGCTCAACATCATCAGGGGAATACAAACAGAAGCAAAGCAGATTGACAGGTAGGGTAGAAAACTATAGGACCTGTCTCAATTGTTCAGACATGATCCAGACTAGAGAAATACAGTACATGGGAAAACACATCACATTTTCGTGAGAACTTTTTTGATGAGATTACCACTTACAGGCTTTAGCGTCACCATTCATCCTTCATGAGGAATAGGTTATGTCTGGGTCAGCACTGACAGTTTCAAAACTCCATGAGTCAAAAATAACAGCACAGCCAAAGCGACAGCAGATTGCTTTGCATCACTGATTACTCGTCTTATAAATAACTAATTTGTCATTTAGCTGCTCTTATGCAAATTGGCTTACCGTACACTTATTACATGGACAATCCCCCTGGTGCAATCTGTGTTAATGTGCTTCGCTGAAAGACACTACCAGGTCAAATAATTGGCAAAATTGCACCAAACTAAATTTGTTTCCCGACAGTCATGCTCACTTGATCGATTACGCCATTTTAACACAAAAGGCCTCGTGAAAGGATAATGAATATTGAATGTTTTCTAAGTTTTTAAATATTATGTAAAAATGTGTTTAATTGCAGCAAATTTACATCAGTGTTTTGATAAACTATTAAAGTTTTTGTTAATATTTTGAGTTAGATTTTTTTTTTCATTTTGAGTGTTTTCAATTGAATTTTTAAAGTGTCAGTAATTTTTTTTATTTTTATTATTTATATATATATATATATATATATATATATATGTGTGTGTGTGTGTGTGTGTGTGTGTGTGTGTATGTGTATAGTTATTTATTTTATTACATTCAGTTTATTTAGTTTTAATTAATTTAGTACTTCAAGTTCCAATAAATGATGAGAAATGTCACTTTGGCTCTAGCTGAAATTAAAAATACATAATATTTTATTTCAGTTAATTGTTATTTATTTCAAGTAACAAAATAGATTGGTTTTATTTGGGTTGGTTTTAGTTAACTATAATAACTCTAATCTATGTAAAGTGTATTTTGATAACAATTGCATTTAAGAGCTTATTTGCAAAATATGGAGGGAAATATGGGTATTTTTATTGTTTTTATGATTTTTTTTCTTTTTCTATTATAAGAGAAAACCTTATCCCAGAGGAATACCATATCGCTCAACTACTAATGACTTTTATTTGTCAGATGTAAGTATTAAACTCGTACAGGAAATAGGAAAACTGTGCCTTTAAATGACTGCTCTAGCTGGTAAGGTGATACACCCAAGAAAATACGGGCCAAGAAAGGTGCCACAGTGCTGACAGGGCGCACACACACATTCGGAAACACACACTAGGCTTAGTGCCTGCAGAAATGGGGCAGAAAGAGAAGCAGCAGCACCATCGATCTCACTAGTGGTGCACAGCATAAAAGACTGGCCGGAATTGTGGAAAATGCTTGAGACGACAACAATAATTCTGCACCTCCATCTTTTTCTTTCTGGCTTACTTTCCTGCCTGTGCTGTAATTTAGGCCAAATGTCCTGAATCACAGCATGTATGCTCCTGAAACACTTTGCCCTTCTTCTGACATCACTGAGTGTACTTCCTCTCCAGATAGTAGGAGACTGGAAGGCTGTGGCTGGCATTTGAGAACACAGGCTGTGTGAGAACTCAAACTGAGTCAACAGTGCTGTGTGCAACACACTATATGAGAAAATGACAAATGTAAATTGCTGTTTCCATGGTGACAAAGGGGGTCCCCAATGATGTCAGAGGGTTGATAGGGTGCTGCCTGAATGTGCCATCCACTGTCAACAAGAAGCCTAAAACGGCAGTGTGTGTAACCGTGTAACTGAATTTTGCCCAACCATAATATATAGACACAAATAAATGTACAAAACACAGTGTACATACAGTGTACAAAACTTCAATAATTTCTACACTTTCTTCACTATTATTAAAAAAAGACTTAAATGTGTTTTTTTCCCTCAATAACAGACCAGTAATTTCTTAGTGATCTGAATGCATTTACTGTGCACTCATTGGAGTCAGTTATGAAACCAATTAGTAGCCAATCACAGTTTAACACCCTCTAGATCTAAGAATACGAGACTAGTGTACCAGTGCAATCTTTTAACATTGTAAAAGTTCTTTGGAGGTTCACAGAAATGAGGTAAGCACTGATGAGTATTTAGTACGAAACACTTCCTGAGTTCTGTATTAAGATTTATTTATCTCACAGAAAATTGCAGACAGAACTGCAACCTTAACAAAGCACTTTCAAGCAATTTCCACTGCATGCCCTCAATCTGTTATATATGTTGTTGTGCTCATAGAACAAAGACTTCTTTCACTACATTAACTCATATTATAAAGCCATCTTTTTACATGTCCACACAGTCTATGTACTTATCAGGTAATGCTAAGAATCAAAGATATTTGTCTTGTTGCATTACTATTTGGTTAGCTACACATATACAGTACAATTCTATTCAAAAGTTTGGGATAGGTAATTTTCTAGATATTTTAATATTTTGAAATTAGTCTATTTTGCTCACCAAAGCTGCATTTATTTGATCAGAAGCATAGTAAAAAGTGTACTATTGTGAAATGTTAATGTGAATAATACTGAAGCAGCCATTAATTTAGTCTTCAGTGTCACATGATCCTTCAGAAATCATTCTCATATGCTTATTTTATGCTGAAGAAACATTTCTTATTATTATCATTGCTGAAAAGAGTTTTTGCTGTCATATGTATTTGTGGAACCTGTGATGCATTTTTTTCAGGATTATTTGATGAATAGAAAATTCAAAAGAACAGTATTTATTTAAAAAAATATAAACTCTTTACTGTTACTTTTAATCAATAAAATGCATTTTATTATTGCTGAATAAAAGCATTAATTTCTTTAAAAAGAAAAAAATAAACTTACTGACTACAAACTTTTGAATGGTAGTGAGTGCTCTGTGAAAATATGTAAATGACAAAAGTTTGACTCAAATTCATACTTACTTAAACTTGGTATTCATACATGAATTAAACAATTCACATTCTGTTCATTTTGAAAAATGCCATGTGTTAAGGTAAAATGTGAATGTGAAAACCTCACAGCTATATTAGGATAGTTGTCTACCTTTTTGGCACCTACTATATGATTCCTTGGGACACAGGAACAAAGCAAACATTATACCTATTCAGTTACACCTATGCATCACCCTGACATATAAGACCATGAAATCCACACTTTGCAAGTGATAAATCCATTGGAGTTTTTCAAGAGTAACCCAAATGCTTTATCCCATGCAGATACTGAAACAGTAAATGATTCCAGTGATGTATTTTTAACTGAAATTGCATAACCGACTACAAAGACAGGTGTAATCTCTGATTTCTCTTAGCACATTGCTCCAGTGTCTTTTTTCTCCATCTCTTTCGCTCAGTCACTGTACCTGTCTTCCATTAGGTTTGGATCCCTGCAGACTGCAGTGTCCCAGGCTGCCGTTGGGGGTGGTGGCACAGCTGCTGATGATCTGGAGCTGTTTCTCAGCACGGTCGGCCCGGTCCAACAGCTCCTCGATGAACTGCTGAAGACGCACTTTAGCATTGGCTTCACGAGCAGCTGTTTCCTGCAGAAACTGGTCGATCTGGGCCACCTCTCTGAGTGAGGAGGAAATGAACGAGAAGGAGAAAGAAATGAGGATTACTGTGAAAGGATTGATTCGTCTCAGTGGTGATAGCTTGTCAGTTGCTCTTGATCAGTTTTGTAATGAGTATCAAGTGTGTTAAAGAGTAATAAGCATGCAACTCTAAAGATATGGTGGCATATAGATGACCTGATGCATCGCTACCAACAGCATTTTCTTTTAAAGAAATTAACCATGAACATGCAAATTTAAACCTGTCACACCTCGACAAATGGGAAAAGGGCATATGATACCACTTTCTCCCTCCCATTTGTCCCTTTTCTCATACTTGTTTATCTTCTCTAGCATTCTGCAAATCCCTGGAGTGTGCGTGCAGCCAATGAAAGCACGACAACTGTTATCTCTGTGTAGGAAATGTCTCTGTACACAAACACTGGCTTGCGCCTCTGTCGACACCATCACCTCAGCTATTCTAAGCTTCTCTCACACTTATAGTAGATTCTCACACAGTTGGCATTTTCATTTTCGTACGCCAACAAAATGATATTTTGAGATACTGATATCTTGAGTATTTCAACAACATAGGTTGCAAATAATGTCATAAGCCATAGTGAATACGCAGTTCCTGTACTCAAGGAAGAGGCTTTAATTGTCCACATGAATTAAAAGCAGCATTTTATAAACTAGGAAAATGAATGTGCGTAAATGTGATCTCAGTGGCATTTATGTAATTGTGTAATGGCAAAAGATCCTCTAAGTAAATAACTATGATAAAGATCAGGCTCTATTAAATTATCATGTAAGACAGACTGTAGTCTGCACTGCTGTCTTTTTATAATTTGTGGATCTGGTGTATATCATATCATGTTGGTATTATTATTTCCAGTATGTTTCTCTTCTTGTGCAATAATTTATCATCACCAAATCAAGACTTATGTCACTGATCAGTAGTGAAATCAAGGACAAAAAGGTTCAATGAAAAAAAAAAAAGTTGTTTTATTGTTTTGCAGATTTGCAGGGTCGTAAGGATTGATTAATACAGGAGCTAATGCTTTATGCTAAACAGAACTAAACAGACTTGGAATCGTGTGTTGTTATTGATAAAACTGAAACTATTACAAAGCTAAAAGCTAAAACTTTTATATATGTATAAGCTATATACCTGAAATAAAGCTGAAATAAAATAAAATATAAATATTAGATGAGTTAAAAAAATGTAAACGAATATTAAAAATGTTATCTCTGCAACTAACTGGAATAGGCATGAGTTGAAGTACTAAAACTAAAATAAAGCTATATAGAAATATTTATTTTTAAAGAAGCACATCAAATTGAAACTAAACTTAAAATGAAAACCTGAAAATATAAAAATAAAAGCTAATTCAAAATGTTAATAAATAACTATAGCAGTCCTCTATAGGGCCAAGGGTAATAATATATTAATAATACTGAAATAAAACTGCTTGAAATAAAGTTAAAGTCATGCGGACCACTTTTATGGTCTACTTGTGTGCTATTTTGCCCTATTCATTGTAACTGCAAAGAAAAGAACATTAAAGCAACCAGTACATTATTCAAAAAAAAAAAAAAAAAAATCTCCTTTTGTGTTTCAAAGTCACACTGGTTTGGAATGACATACAAAACATTTTCTTTTTCTTTCTTTTTTTGGGGGGGGGGGGGGGGGGGGTGGACTGTTCAGTTCAAAAGAGTCATACTGCAGCTTTTCAGTTTCTTGTGTAATTACTTCTTGAATGACTGCTCTCTATTCACTCGACTACAATGTTCTTACTGTAGTAAAGGTCAAAAATGTTTTTGTTTACTAACAATGGAGAGAATGACAGTCAATCAACAGTGTAAACGAGACAGGCCCAGTAATGTGGAGGCAGGGCAGATCAGCATGTGTTCACTGTGTGCTATACCACGCGCACATCCGCATACATTACGTCTGCTTCAGCCCCTCACTGTATCTTGAACCACAGCAGTGACTTTTCAGTAATTAAAGGGCTGGCACCTAATTTCGTTGGTCAGCTTGATAAATTTTCTACCCACAATGTGTCGGGCCTCTCAAGGGAGAGTAGCACTGTGGCTCAGTGTGTGTTTGTATTAAAGATCCCAGGGAATCAGAATTGAAGTTTTGTGGATTTAAGTCCATGTCTATTTGCACTGAGACTGTCTCTATAAGAGCAGGCCTATACACCTACATATGCAAATATATGCATTTTTACTAAAATAGTCTTTATCTCTGAAAAAAAAATAAAATAAAATACAAAAAGTAATGATGACTCATGTTGTATGCAGGGGTGTATGCAAATTTTAGATAATAAATGCTAGCAATTTTTAGCAACAAGCGGTTTGATATATCCTGCCCCAAATTCCAGTTTTAATAGTTTCAACAATATGCCCGAATGAATGGTTACTTTTGGCCGTCAATGAAGATTCTTTTAGAACCAGATGTAGTTATAGCATCTACCAGGAGGGGCTATCAGAACCATGCTAAACAGGAAGAACCTTGACTTCTTAAAGGGATAGTTAACCTAAAAATTAAAATTCTGTCATTAATTACTCACCCTCATGTTGTTCCAAATCCGAAAGACCTTCGTTCATCTTCAGAACACAAATTAAGATATTTTGGATGAAATCCAACAGCTTTCTGAGCCTGCATAGACAGCAACGGAACTACCACGTTCAAGGCCCAGAAAGGTAGTAAGGACATCTTTAAAATAGTCCACGTGACATCAGTGGTACTTTCCATTGCTGTATGTATGTGTGCAGCCAGTTTTGTATTTTTCTAATCATGTGTACTTTGTGCACTTTGAATTTCTTGGCGCTAATTATTTTGTCCACATGGTAGCAACAATGGCCTGGGCTGATGTAATAAATACCTACAACTCTAAACAAGTACAAAGACATTTTTGTTGCTAATAACTATATAGTTATACATATATAATCAGGGCTTGACATTAACACCTGCCAAATCCAGGTGGCTTTCAGTAGTGGTGTGTAACACAGTCACTCCCGCTAGCCACTTTTGTGAGATGAATCAAATATGTTTCAAATTTAAGGTCATAAAATGTCTTAAATGGCTTGAAGGGTACAAGAAAAGTCTTTATTATAATGTCAAGAGGTCTTAAATTTGGGGATGGAAAGACAAGAATCGTAATTTGGATATGGATATATGACGATTAAACTTCAAAAGACTATGATTTGATTGAGTAAATATAAGCTGCACATTTCAAAGCCAAAACACGATGCAGGTGTTATTATATCAATGTTTTTTTTTTTTTTTTGGTTTTTTTTTCTGAAGGGAACCTATACTGCCTTCAGAAAAATTTAAATGGTATTTTTAATTTTATCCTGTCCATCCACATTATTTTTCCCATAAGTGCGGGCATGGCCATTTGTTAATTTTATGGGTCTGGCTTCTAGTGTCATTTGCTTCCATCTATTTTTAGTTTTATAAAACAGCTTGTTTTGCTGCTTGATATTGCAAACTGGTGTGTCTTACCATATTATTTTAATGTATTATCTTAATTATGAACACACTGGTTTGTAGTGCAAACATTTTTGCTATTTACTTTGTAATTCTTGTTGTTATTTCCCTACAGCTGCTAATGAACCTTAAGTTTTCAAGCCTGTCTGCTGTTTTTGTTCAGACCAATGCAAAAATTCACTCATATCTTTACGCAGCAAACACGCAGTTGTAAATGTGATCCAGTGGATTGATAAGAAGCTAATATGACCCAATATGTAACATATAACTAATATAAAACATAATTATTCATAACTGCTCATTTTACTAGTGTTTAAAGAAAAACATTTCAGTGGAAAAATATCACTAATCTCTGGTGGTGGCATCCAAAGCTCAAATCAGATCAGAAATTCTACACACGCATATGACTAATCTCCACTGGAAATTAAGGATTCATGTTTGCCATTTGTTGGAGATAGTGGAAAGGCAGCTCAACACTTGTCCAAGCAGACGCAGTTGCAGAGCAAAAAATTCAAAAACTCCTAATGCTGGCCGATCGATTGGCCCGGTCAGTATGTATAGGTTTAAAGTGAACACAATTAAGCAGCAGAATAAAGCATGGACAATTAAGTGGCTGAAGCAGCATGACATATTACAGTGTGTCTCCCGCTGTCTGCCCTAATCAGAACTCTCCCAGTGTAGCTTACAGTCCTGGAGCTGACTGAAGCTTCTTCACAGGGGAACATGAATACAAATAAGACCGCCAGCCCAAAAAGCTGATATCTAAATTTCAATATGCTACAAGCAAAGCACGCTGGGAGAAGCACCCTGGCTTTCATATTCACACTGTGGGAATTCAAACAAGGTACGGTTGTTTGAAAGTACTCTAGCTTGTGTCACCTAATAAACTTAACCTTCTCTAATGAGCACAAACATACACATTCACAAGCAGACAACCTCTTTATAACCGAGAACAAATAATTTAATATCTCAACTTGAGGTCATACCTTAAGGTTTGAACTGGAATGTATGACAGAACTCAGTCTGAATGTAGCGCAGAGAACACAGTGTACAGACAGACTGACAGAGTGTGTGATAACCTCTGTGTCTGCTTACTTCCACACATCCCTTATCTAAAAGCAACGGATTAAAACTGCTCAGATATGATGCTGCCGGTGTTCAAAAAGATACATTCCCCCCAGAAACCAATTGTGCTTGGACTCCAAGCAGTAGCCGTTTGTAATGCCTGATCAAATACAAATGCTTTTTTATATGGACAGCTGGTTGTAGCTAATCAAAAAATCCAGTTATGCATTTGTAGCGGTTGTTATCTTAGAACAGGAGATGTTTTAACGTGTACATTAAGATATGACAGAAAAACAGAATAATCAGGTAGTGCTAGGGTCTAATCAGGTAGATTTTTGAGCATTTATGCATCTGGCATAAGTCTTAATGTGATTTTGTTTTTGTTTTTTGTCTTCAAGCACCAAATAAGTATGTCTGGTTAAATTTGACATCATGCATCGCTATTTCTAATTCCAAATGGGTCCAAAATCAAAAAAAAAAAAAAAAATTGAAAAAATTGAAAAAAAATTGAAAATTGAAAATTAGACAAAAACACAAAGCCACAAGACAGTGTACTTAACTGTTTTAATGAGGTAAAGTCACAGTGCTTTGTACTATTTGCTTGACGGGATTCTCTTATTGGTGTAGAATTTTTATTTATTTATTTATTTAATTTTTTTTTTAAATAACCCCATGCAAAAGTTTGTGAACCGTTGGTTCTTAATACTGTGTGTGGTTACATGGATGATCCACGACTGTTTTTTGTTTTGTGATGGTTGTTCATGAGTCCCTTGTTTGTTCTGAACAGTTAAACTGATCACTGTTCTTCAGAAAAATCCTCCATGTCCTGCGGAATCTTCAGGTTTCCAGCATCTTTTGCATATTTGAACCCTTTCCAGCAGTGACTGTATGATTTTGAGATCCACTGTGTTTCCTTCTGTAGCATCAGTGAATGTTTGAACCTTTTTTAATAGTTGTGCTTGAGTCCCTCAATTGTCCTCAGTGTGAAAAGATGGATCTCAAAATCATACAGTCACTGCTGGAAAGGGTTCAAATATGCAAAAGATGCTGGAAACCTGAAGATTCTGCAGGACATGGAGGATTTTTCTGAAGAACAGTGCTCAGTTTAACTGTTCAGAACAAACAAGGGACTCATGAACAACCATCACAAAACAAAAAAACAGTCGTGGATCATCCAGGTAACCACACACAGTATTAAGAACCAACGGTTCACAAACTTTTGCATGGGGTTATTTTAATAATTTCAGCTATTTTTTTGTCTTGTGGACTAAATGTAAACATCTTTTAAGTGAAATATCATACTCAGGACAGTACTAATTAAAAAATAACATGCATTTTGTATGATCTTTCTTATTTTGTTAAAATTACATTTTCACAGATTCTGCAAGGGGTTCAAAACTTTCAAGTGGCACTGTATATATATTATTTTTTAAAAAGAAACCTTGATCTCTCAATGACTACAGACTGTTTTCCAGACTGGTTTCTATGGGAACAACTATTGGTTGGTTGTCAGATATGTCTTTAAACAATAATGCTTTTTACTGCTACAAAAAAAGAATGTATGAACAGTTCACCGGGAACATTTTTACTTACATTTAATAAGCTATTTCATTCAGATTGAAAGAATGATATTCCATTCAAATAAGGTTAGATGACTAATACAAGATGTTCTGAAATATTAGTTGCGCAATACAGAATGAAATTAATTAAGTACAGAATGCAGATGTGCATATGAAGCACTCGAAAAAAACCCCCATAAAAATAAATCAATATTTTTCTATCTGTTGCATACTAGATTTAAAAAAAATTGTATGATATAGTACAGAGTATGCAATATATCGGTTAACTACACTGAATGACTGTCACAAGGCATGTGCAAAACTACATCTGCATTTTAAGCACCACTAAGACCACTAATTCAATGCATGAAAATGAATTTTCTCAGCTGAAGCAAATTCTCTACAATTTATGAAGTGCAATTCAGAAAAGTCTGCATTTCATGATTATGCAAAGGCTGTTTGCAAACACTTTGCGATAAGCCAATAAATACTGATGAATCCAATCCAGGGCATTAGACATGGACAGATGAGAAACAAAGACGTCGCCTAGAAATAGGAATCGTACATCTGACATAAAACATTCTCCTGCACTAATGCAGTAACAATTATTTCAAGTGCACATAAAAATAGCAGCAGAGGGCTAATCAGCAACTCACTGTATTCAGAATAGTAAATGATTATGTAACGCTGTAAGCAACACAGTCTCCAGACAATATGAATGATAATTAGATGCAAGAAACAGAAGAAACAAGAGTGGTTAATGAGATGAAATTAGAGGAGGGCAAAAATGGGGTCTTGGAATGCTTGGAAGTATTACAGATTATTAGTGTGACTAAATTGCTTTAGTTCACACTACAGAGGTGTACATGCTATCAGTTACTCATATAAGTAGCAGATTTTTGTTTTTGCATGTTACAAAATGTACATAGCGAATTTTGAATTTAAAAACATGAGTTTTCCGTTTCAGAACAAATATTTTCAGCGAATTTTCTGAATTTTCAATGCATCACTATTCTAGGCAATGCTTACAAGCTCATGTCCTCAAACTGTACCTGTCCTGTAAATTTCAACATCGTTATGACAGGATAGGTCACAGAGAAAGACAGACAACGGAAAGAGAACATTAGCAGAGATTTGTATGCAAATGCTGAGAGGTTATTATATAAGCCCTCTTATTTATAGCTGTGCAATTAATCAAATTCGATTATCATCCGCATCTTGTCAGCCGGTTTCGTGATTAGTAGTAAATCGCCATCACCTGCTTTCAGATGGAGCGGGATTTAATACACAGAGCCGTAGTTCACTGACAAGCTAGGCAATATTGTGTTCATAATCGAAGGCGATTCGTCTGCAATTAGGAACGCGATATTGCCTAGCTTGTCAGTACGGCTCTGTGTATTAAATCCCGCTCCACGAAAATCGTACTAATCACAAAACCGGCTTTACTGACTAGATGCGCATGATAATCGAATTTGATTAATTGCACAGCCCTACCTCTTATAAACAGAATACTAAACACACACACATATAGTATATCAATTTGTCATTCACACTTCTGCCCTCTTCAAGATGGATACTATGGCATCACAGAGGTACTCTAAAGACAGATGAATTAATCATGATCTACAAACCTAAGTTTGCATAATAATGGCAGCCATGGACACTGGATCTATCCATTCGCATTTCAAATAGCTGAATAGGACATTGTGACACAAATGAGCAAGCAAAGAATTCAAGGATGATCTTTGTTTAATTCGAAGCATGAAAAAAATCGCTATGCCACAACAAGGTAGTTATGTTGCTAATAAATCAAGTCAGACTTGAAAATGTTTTTAAAAGCCTTGAAGTCTGTAAATTTGTTCGGTTAAAAATGATAGTCAGAATAGTCTGAAGATCTGTTTAGCTTGAAAGCTCCAGAGGACACACAGTTAGGCAAATAAAGCAAAAATCAGCAAGTGAGAGAAGAAGCCAAAGTCTGCAGAGGAGAAACAGAGATCAGCTGGGACATGAGATGCTAACAAGATCGAGGTGACAGTGAGAGGGAGAAAGAAAGAGAGAATGGAGGAAGGGTATTGAGGGTCAAAAAGCAGAAAGGTGAGAGAGGGAGAAAAGAAATGAGGCCTCTTGCTTTCTACCTACCAGCAGTGCGTGACTGGTTTCTCAAGAAAGCTCTAATCCACAGGCAGCTACAAATCAATCACAGTGGGAGTATATTTCAGATGAAGTCCTGCTGAGAATATCCCACAGCATACGAGTCTCTACTCAGACCACTCCAAAAGCTCAATTGCACCTCTCTTTTGGACTTCTATATCCAGTATATGAAACAAAATCATTTTGGGAGAGGTGATATTTTATTTGAATGGCTTTCACCTGGGGCTTTATATAAAGGAAAGTATCATTTTAGAGTATTTTTCCACTTTATTTTTCCCTATTCATCCTTGACAACTAAAATACCATTTACACTCGATGAATTTTATACTTTAATACTCTCTGATATCTGAAAACTGTAATTTTCTGGCTTTTGGTCAAAAAGGAAATCAGATGTTATGAAATTGAAAATACTTTGCAACCATAAATTGGAATTGAAAAGGCTTAGTGATATGCAACCTTCTAAAATGCATTATTATTTCATGCCTTCACACTGCTTAGCAATCAAAGTTGAGCTCATAATATCCACTGAAATACAAGTTATCTGATGGACTCATTTTTCACTTTCCCTTTAGGGTTCCTACTCCATTATGACAGAAAAATTTTGCCATGATAACATGAACACGTATTTGAGACTAAGCTGCTTCAGAGAAACACAGCTAGGAAGATGGTGTCATTGCCATTATAACCGCAGAGTGGACTGGTAAAAGAACAGGCAATTAGAGGCAATGGCCCGTAGGGTGTAGGGTAGTTCATCAGCTTATAAGAGGCAGTAAAAACATCTGCAGATCACAGGAGCACAGGCCTCCAGAAAACAACATTAAAGGAATAAGGGATCCAAGAATGAAAATTCTGCTACTATTTACTCACCCTCATGTCGTCGCAAACCTGGACAACTTTCTTCTGCAGAACACAAAAGAAGATATTTTGAAGAATGTTGGTAATGTTGGTTTTGGTGACCAATGACACTGACTTTTCTCAAAATATTTTCCTTTGTGTTCCATAGAAGAGTGTTTTGGAATGCCATGAGGGAGAGTAATGATGACAGAATTTTCATTTTTTGGATGGACTACCCTTTAAAACAATCCATATGCTGTCATTTAATTTGGCATCTGGACCATTTCAGGTTTTCATTTCTGGACCAAATTCAAACCTTTGGTTTATCCATGAATATCAGTTTCCAAAAAACAAAAAAACAAAAACAAAACAAAAAAAAAAAACCCTTAAGCAGGACAACTTTTTCTGCATAAGAAATCTTAACTGAGTATATAAGAATGATTTCTGAAAGACTGAAGTAATGATACTGAAAATTCAGCTTTGCCATAATAGGAATAAATTACTTTTTAAAATATATTTAAATTAATAATCAGTTATTTTACATTGTGCTGTTTACAGTAATGTTTTACAGCATTTTTAATCAAATAAATGCAGCCTTTCTGAGCATATGCAAGATGACATCTTTCAAAAGCATTAAAAAAAATCTTACCAACCCCAAACTTCTGA
The DNA here is from genome assembly GCA_039654775.1 of Spinibarbus caldwelli. Classification (NCBI taxonomy): domain Eukaryota; kingdom Metazoa; phylum Chordata; class Actinopteri; order Cypriniformes; family Cyprinidae; genus Spinibarbus; species Spinibarbus caldwelli. Next base: position 30,799,045 of record CM077224.1, read on the forward strand.
ACAACAGTAGTGCATGCTGCATTATTGTTCTACTTTGTTCTGCATCCAGCTAAGCTATACAAACGTACAAATGCTTGTCACGCCAATAGCATGAGAACATGAAAAGCCTGCCATAGAGCAGATTAAATCTGACTGGAAACATACTACAGAGATGATACAGTTGCTGGTTTGTTAACTGTCTTGTTCAATTGCCTTGTCTAAATGAGGCTCACCCGTGGAGCTGTTGAAAACGAATCTAGCATTTCTTCTTTTGTGAAAGCCCTGCTTGCTCCAACAAAGAAACTTCTGTTGGAGAGCCCTAGAGTGAATCAAGCGTTTGAGCAAAAACAGCAAGGTCCAAGCAGTCAAGAACATTTCCCATTATTTCTTCAATCAAAGCCACTTTTTCCTCATTGTTAGGGGTTGATCATAAAACAAGGTGGGACACTTGTAACTTACTGTTGTTTGTGTGAGAGCTCCTGCTCCTTGTTAACCAGATCCTGCTTAAGGCTGGCCAGCATCTCCACAGACACATCCACTTGCCGTGAAAGCTCAGTGGCCTTGTCCTCCAGGTCTTCCTTCTCCTGACTGAGCCTCTCGCTCTCCACCTTTGCCTTTTCCAGCTCCAAACTTTTCCTCTCCAGCTCCGCCTGCAGACGTCCGACACGTGCCGCGATCTTCTGCTCCACCTCCTCTGACAACTTCTCGAGCCTCTCGTCTAGCTCGAGCCTCTCAAACGCTCGAGCTTTCAATCGAGCCAGGCCCTCCTCGTAAGCCGCCTCCACCGCACTAGCGGCCACGTTAGCAGCCACCGCCACGGCGTTGTTCCCTGTGGAGGACAAGGCATCGCCGGAGCTCATGGCTGTCTTCACCAGGATCTCGCCCAGAGGAAACTCCACATTGGGCAGGTAGCAAGCAGTAGATGAAGGCGCAAGCCCGAGCTCTTCTCCAGAGCAGGGCAGTTCGCGGTAAGAAAAACGAGATTCGGCGGCGAGGGCTCCGTCGGCCACTAGGGGGAGCAGTGCAGTGGCATCGCATACGCTGTTGGATTTGGACAGCACATACAGGGTCTCATAGGTGTGGTTGTACTCCAGATGGGCGCGTAGAGACGACAGACTCCGAAAGCGCTTGTGTTCCCCACAGCGAGGACAACGGTACGGCAGGTCCAAAGAGGCCATTCCACGCTCCCGTGGATGCCAGGATGGAGCAATCTGCTCACGCCACCAAGCGCTGCCAAGAGCAGGCAGGGACAGCGGCCGGACACCACAGAGGACCGCTCATCTCAGACGCGCTGGGTTTGCTGCAGGCTGAGAAAGGAACAGGAGATCATCACACATGCTCCCTCTGAGTCACAAGTTCTTGATTTAGTTCTTCAATAAGGTCTTGACTGCTGTTAGGCCTATTTCTGGCACTTAATTGGTTTTCCTCACAATCCAAAACTTTTGTCCTAGTAAAAGAGAGAAAAGACACACAAAATGAACAACTATTAAAGCTTGCAGCTGAGGGTATCTGCAGGTATCAGCACTTTGGATTTATTACTTTTTAATACCATTTCCAAGACCTTGAAATATTTTCAAGGGGTCATATGACGATGCAAAAAATAACATTATTTTGTGTATTTGGTGTAATGCAATGTGTTTACGCGGTTTAAGGTTCAAAAAACACATTATTTTCCACATACCATATATTATTGTTGTTCCTTGCTTGAATTTTTACAAAGCTCATCATTCTGAAAAGCGCGGTGTGCTCTGATTGGCCAGCTATCCAGTGCGTTGTGATTGGCCGAATATCTCGTGTGTGACAGAAATGTTACGCCCCTTACCATATTTGGAAACACAGCATCTCTACGACATTGCAGCAGCGGTGACAATACTACAGCGAGAATAAACATTTGGGCGGTGTTATGTAAATCTTCCAACACAGTGATGTAGATATGTGGGGGTGTATTTGAATAAGGCATTTTCGGAAGGCGTGGTTGAGTCTTAACTTTTATAAAGAATATCTCTTTGGGTTTGAAACTTTAATCTTTGCAAATTTACTGATCTTACCTATGCACAGCTTGTAACACTCCAAAGAGAAAAGAAAACATGAAATTGCATCATATGACCCCTTTAAGACCTGCTGATCACGTCTATCGGCTTCTATGCGAAGACACAACAATCACCCTGCTGAACAGAGATACAAATGAACAATGGACCATTTTTACAAATCTGTTAAAATGTTACATTTACCATCGTTCCCTCAGCAGCTGTTAAATTAAGAAATGTAAGACATTTTAAGACTTTTTGGAAATTTTATATTTAGTATATATCGCTTTACGTAAGTACTGTATTGCGTTTATAGTCGGTTATATCTATAGTAATTACAATTTATTGCTTGAATATGCGTTATGGAAAATTGTAAGGTTTGAACGGTATATTAACAATATGTATGTTGGGTCCATTATCATTTGGCTATAATTTATCGATTTAAAGATACAGGTCTATTTTACTTATTGGAACAATACAGACGACATTAAAAAGTCACATATATTGACTAATATGACTACCAGTACTGTGCATCCCAATTTCAGTTTGATTTTGCAAGTACTGTAATCTTCTGTAATAAAAATGTCAGATTTCTTGTATGTGTAAACTTGTAGCTAATAAAGCTTTCTGATTTAGATGTGTAGACATGCTTTGCTTGCAACCTGACAAACATAAAAGCTGATATCAGCTCACTGGAGGCATACATTTATAACTGTCCACTGCAATATGCTGAATAAAAGCATGGGTTAAATATAAAACTCTTTTCCTGAAATCTGCACTAACTGAAAATCATTCCTTTTATCAATTCTAACAAACCCTACTCTTTTTTGGATAATTTCCACTTGGCTGAGTGTATAGTAAAATGAACAGCGCATGCAAGTGTATAACAACTACAGGACAATTTAAAGCAAGGGTGGAGAAGTCAAAGATTTTAAGTCGACTAATCTCTCTGAGAGGCTTCAGCCTCTAAGGAACTGAGAGTGGACTCGCATGGAGTTGTTTTTGCTGAATATGCGTTTCTATGCACTAATGGAAATTAACATATTATGTCCTGGCCTCTATCAAGTAAGTATATCTTTCAATATACCACGCTACAAGGCGATTACTCAGTGTAATGTTTGGCAATAGTTCAAGGAACAGTCTCTTAGAAGCTTAACAACACTGCAAAGGAGGTGCCTATTGTGTGAAATAATTGGTAGTAGGTCACGTGGCTTGATAGTTCATCTAACTATTTCCAAAGAGGTGCTTCATCAACATAAAACAAGTCTTAAGGTTTAATTAATCCCCATTAGTGTTCTCCAGTCTTTTATACTGTTCCAGTTCCCACCCTTTTCATTCCCACAGTATTGTGAACACTGCAGATAAGAATGGGCATGAAACTGAAATGATGAGTATTTATCCTGCACACTTGATCCTGGAATGAATTTCAGGCTGAGACTACATTGAAAGAGCCAGTCATATTCATTCAGCTGGGGATTAGACGAGCACAATTCCCCAAAATTAATCCAAGATACTGAATCAAATAATCTGCCATAGTAGGTCTTGCACAGTGCATTTAACGAGCAATATTACAGAGTAGAACGGAAATCGCTAAATTATCTAGCAGTCTTGGCTCCGGAAGTTTATTTCCTGTTCGTGTTCCGAACAGAATTTCTTCATTTATTATTTTTAAGCCAATCGATTTACAGATGAATTACAAAATATATTTGATTCCTAGTATTTGACAATAAAAAGACAAAAGATTGTGCACTTATAAAGGAATAAATGAGTGGTCATTCATAATTTAAGGAAACAAACCAATGATACAACGTAAAACGATAAATATTAATTTTGTAACAAAAATCATATAACAAAAAAATAGCAATTTTAAAAGATGAATATTAAACAATAATTCATGCAAATAGATCACCCTACCATTCCAAAGTTTCAGTATCAAATCAGTAAATAAGTAAGCTCTAAATAAATGAATACATTTAATCAGCAAGGATCCATTTAATTGACAGAAAGTGACGGTAAATCCTTTTACATTGTTACAAAAATATTAAGCACCACAGCTATTTTCAATATTGATAAGAAATGTTTCTTAAGCATCAAATCACAATAAATCACAAATCTGATTGCCATTGATCAAGACTATCATTGTCTGATTTGATGGTTTTACACTTGACAGCTAGTCAGTTTGGGAGGCATGCTAAACCTGCTTAAACCAGGTAAGACCAGTAAGACCACCTTAGGCTGGTTTACGTTGTTACTATTTACTGTATGTGACCAGTGCAAGAAGCACTTAGTCTGAGGTAATAAACGGAGTGTGATTTCAGAAAGAGTGACATTGAGTTGGTTTGGCTGGACTATCTCTCATTGCAGAAAAAGTGAAAGAAGGAAAACAAATCTGACAAGATGCTTAAACAATCATGTCAAAACCTAGACCACATCTGCTGTCCTTGGCTCATCAGATCACGATGGGTGACCGTAGTGGCGTTTCCCACTGGGTACAAAACACGGACTCTTTCCCTGAGGGTGCTTGCTGATTTAAGAGCATCATCATTATATCATCTATTGTGACACATAATTTAAAAAGCAGAATCACATGAGAATCTGTGCAATCAGTTTCATTATGTGGATGTCTTCATATCTCATTCTGTCAGGAGTGCACATCATTATAGGCACTTGGTATCATTCTTGGTCTGTCCCTATTGTGCCACAAATGATCTCTGTCTGGGTTCGTCTCTCTCTATAACCTCCTTCCGCTTTAGCTGAGGAGACAGAGAAAACCTTTTCATTACTAATGGGGCTTGAAGACTCTCTCATCTTGGATCTGTAATGGGATAACAAAAGACTTTTGATTAAGGCCTTCTTAGCAAGCATTAGCAGTAAAAACATAACTAAAACCATTAAAGGGTTCTTTTAACAGCAGCCATTTAAGCCTTGGAAACAGCCCAGTGCTATCAGAGGTTATGAAAGAGTGGCCGCTTTGATGCTACATCACGATCAACATTCCTGCAATCAGCTCTGACCTTGATGACAGAGAGCCGTTTGAGTCTTGCAGACAAACTGCTGCTTCCAAGATGGAGGTTTATTGTTGCCACGGATACAAGCTTAGAATGTGAAGCACAGTAATAAATGGATACAAACAAGACAGCCAGTAATGATGAATCATCAGAGAGAGGTAACAAGGAGAGGGGGGTGAGGTGGATAAGTTAAAGAACGCAGGAAGAATGTTGGAATGGACTGAGAAGTGAGTGAATGACAGTGGATTGCTTTTCGTAGAGATGGGCGGATGCAGGGAACTCCAAGAGAAGATGCTATTATCAATTAAAGAATTAGCATATTGTGATATAAATAAATGACATATATATTGGTTATTGGTTGATTGATTTTTTTTATTTATTAAATTTAATTCTATATTTTTACATTTAGATTGCCTTCGCCGTCATCTAATGCTCACTTAAAGGAATAGTTCACCCAAAAATGAAAATTCTGTCATCATTTATTCACTTTCAAGTTGCTTCAAACCTGTATGCGTTCCTTTCTTCTGTTGAACAGCAAAAGAAGGTATTTTTAAGAATGTTGGTAAGCAAGCAGTTGCTGGTAGCCATTGGCTTCCATGGTATTTTTTTCTTTAACTAATCTTATTGTCTTCATACTGCATATTATGTTTTGATGTTTAAATTCACTTGTAGTATTTAAAATCACTGAATTTTGATTTTTAGTTTTTTTTTATTATTGATTTTCAAACAAAAATATAAAACAAAAAGTTATAGTATTAGTATAAATATAATATTAGTATAGATTAAAAAGTATAGATTTTATTATCAGTTCATTTTAAAAAATGAATAAAAATTAATGAAAAACAAAAATAGCAGAAATTTGCATAGGTTTTTTTTTTCATGTTCCAGTTTGACATTACACTTTGTCTTAACCATATGCAACACACAAAATGAAAAGCCACAGTCATTCCAAAACTCATTGCTTATGAGGTTATTTTTTGAGAACATGAGATTATTACATGACAAATCTAACAGGATTTGTGAAAGCAAGAAAAAAAACATAAAAAAGATGGCATCTAAAGCATCAGCGACATTGTGAAATTGTGTGTCGTGAAATTACGTGTTGTGTGAAAAACCACACAAATAATAATGTCTTATTTTTAGTGATCTGATTGGCTGTGATGTCATTATGTCACTTTAGCTTTAAACATGAATGAAAAAAAAAATTCTTATGGCATTGTTCCTGGTTAGGACACGGTGTTAACATTTTACTGAAAGATTCATTCATATGCAAATCACATGTGTCTGCGTCATTGTGCATTATTATATCAGGTCACGGTGAGCAATGTTCTCTGTATTTCTTGCCACATCAGTGCATTACATAATTTTCATGATGACATTTGAATTCTATTCATGGAATAGAAAGAGGCTTTGTACAAGCTGAATGCTGTCATTTTACCCATTGAGTCAACACGGTAACATTTATTTATATACATTTTAAGTCTAGGAAAATGAACTGAAGTTGAATTATTATATGATTAGGCCAAGAATAAGATTTTGTCTGATCCTTGTTACCTAAATGTATAATGCAATTCCATGCATTTCACTTTTTTAAGCCACATTTAACAAGTCTTGAGCCAGTGAGTGACCTCTCTGAAAATGCTCCATTGATTCCTAATCACATATTCTCGTCTTTGGAGAAAGTGGTTTCTCCTCAGTGAGTAAAGCCAGATGTGCTAGCATGATCACACAATGCCCCTGTGATTTAAAAGTAGTAGCCAAAATAGCTCAGCTCTTAGAGTCCATTGTGTTGTATCACAAAAGAGTCACAACAAGCAAATAACTCAGACTCTAGTAACGCTACTGTTACGCAATTCCACAAGCATATTAACATTCAATAAACCTACTGCTATGCCTATGTTTTTGTTTTTTTACGTACTTATTTTTTGTAAAACTGAACACATGGAAAAAATCTATAACATTACTTCCTCATCTAAACTTCCAGTTTAAATAAGAAATAATAATAATAATAATAATAATAATAACATGACAAGCATTTTCATGGGGTCTTTGAAAGGAATTTTAAAGTAAGCTCAGTATGCAAATTTAGGGCACAAATTATGTGTACCTGAAAACCCAATTTGCATAATACATATTTCATATTATATATTCATGGTCTTACCATGTACAATTCATCATCGGTGCATATTATTCTAAAGTAAAAAATAAATAAATAAATAAATAGTCTTCTTCCTTCATCAAAATCGAACAACTTGTTCTGCCTTTGAAATGATTTCCAATTGTGCCAAGCTGACTTATTTAAATCAATCCAATCAATTTTCAATTGATAAAATCAAGTTCTGCCTTATGGGTTTGTCTCATTAAATTTCTTGTAACACCCAGAAATGCATTACAAAAGGGTCAGTCCATCTAGAATTTGAAAAATTGTAAAGTTTCTCAACCATTTTTTAAATTTTCCAAAGTGACTATTTCTATGTATTTGTATTGCAAAACCACTTTTTAAAAACTTGGTTTAACCACATTTGCCACCTTTTTGTCAAGGCCCACAACAAATTTTAATTATATAGACATTTCCATTCTTGTCTTAAGCTTCTTGGAACAAAAACAAACTTTTGACCTCCACTCAACCAACTGAGATATTAACCCAGAAGTAAAACGGGTTGTGAATGCCATTTCAAGCATAGGCAAGAAGGTACAAGTCACTGTATGAACATAACATAAAGGAGCACAACCAGAAGAGACAGCTGGCATAGTAGCAGAATCACAAGGACAATGCTAATGCTTGTATGAAGCATGCAAAAAATCCTCATAGCTGCCTCAGCAAAACCGAAGACAGTGAAGGCCAAGGCTGCTCAAGATGGTTGATTCCAAAAGATGAAGCTCCACTGGCGAAAGACTCGTCTGGCTCCTATTGATCCATGGGATTTCATTGAGCCAATTATTCTTCATTACCCACAGCTCATCACATGCCACTAGTCTGGGAAGACATCCCAATAAAACACTAAAGGCCCTCTCACACTTCCCTTTCTGTACCACTAGCTGATGCCGGCCAATCGATTTCACAATTATGTTATTTTCCATACAGGTTAGAAAACATTCACATCCACTTAGTGCACAGTTTGCTGTGGTTCAGTTGCTAGAAAGGAGACATACTAAAATAAAATTATTATTGTGTTAACAGATGCAATTAACAAATATAACTACTACATTATCTCGCCTCTGTGTGCTTTCCATTTTAATATTTGGGTTTAATCAACATCAGTAGCCTGTGGTCACTCGTCTGTGTACTTTAAACACATTCACACTGCTGGTAGATTTTAAGCCTTATATGGATTTGTTAAACACAACTAGGAACTCTATGGAATTATACTTTGTGCAGCTCTGATAAACAATAATTATTCCGTTATTTTTCACCAACCAAATTGATTTAATGGAGTCTGTCAGGCTTCCTAATCAGCTGTCTAAAGTGGCATAAATATAGTACTTTTATAACCCTGATTGCTCATTTCCATTTTGAATGATCTGATCACAGACGGCTATGCTAAATACATTAAATCGAGGTCTAAGATGTTCTGTGATCTGATCAGTGAAAAACTTGTGACCACATGGTATTTGTAGTGTAAACGTTCATGCATCCCAGACAACCTCTACATTTGATCTACTGACCTGTCAAACAATCTTCGCACTACAATAATGGTTTCAAACTTTGCATAGGGCCTACTGATAAATGTGTGACTCCACGTCAAAGACTGACACGGAAGAGAAGAAATTGTTGAATAAAGTTGTTATTTTTGTTTTCTTTGCACACAAAATGTATTCTTGTAGCTTCATAAAATTACAGTTGAACCACTGATGTCACATGGACTATTTTAATGATGTCCTTACTACCTTTCTGGGCTTTGAACATAGTAGTTGCATTGCTGTCTATGGAAGGTCAGAGAGCTCTCGGATTTCATCAAAAATATCTTAATTCGTGTTCTGAAGATGAACGAATGTCTTATGGGTTTGGACCAACATGAGGGTGAGTAATTAATGACAGAATTTTCATTTTTGGGTGAACTAACCCTTTAATGCATTTTTGAGGTCAACAATAACTACCAAACGGCTCCCTGAACCCCTGTCAAAACACTACTCATTGCATACTTTAATAGGCTTGCATATGATGTAAAGGTTTTATAATGCAAATATTCTTCCTTAATTTTAGAAAGCAACTTGTTACACATTTCCCAAACAGAACTCATGAAATCTGAGAAAACCGGTCTCCACACAGGAGGTAAACAAACCAGTCCCAAGCATGCTTGAGATCAATAGCAGATCAGACACAGGGGACCACCAATGTCTGAAGCAGTAAATAACACTATGCCTCATTGTCTATTGTCATTAAGTCTTATTATCATCATGCAGTGCTGAAGAAAGAGGCAGCATTGACAAGCCTGGGCTTCTTTACAACAATAAGGGAAATTACATCTACAATGGCTCTTCATCGGTTTTCTTTTAAATTGGTTGAAATAAGTGCAACGAACTGCTTTGACCAATATTTTAACAATATTCACAATTTTATTGGTTATTGGTTGTATAATGTTGGGTTTATCGAGACCACCATTTCTTCAAGTCTAAAAAACAAACAAACAAACAAACAAACAAAAACCTTTTTATAACCATGCATTGCGAAGTGAGAACTGCATTTTTCATACAAGTTAGATAATCCAAAACAAGGAGAGAAATAAATACGTGACCATCTAGATCAACAAACAGTATTATTATTATAGATTTCAAATTATGCAAAAGGCAAGTTTTCAGTGTAGCAAATAGTTTATTATTAGTGTAGATATTGTTATAAAATAACATATAAAATCACATCTGGATTCTGGACAATTACAATAATTGATCTTTTCGTTTGTGAAAACAACTAGCCTGTATCAATCAATCTTCAGTCATAATTTTAGACCAACTTTGATTTATTTTATTTATTTATTATTTTATTTTTTTTTTCTTCCAGTGTAGGCTACTTAAGACAATCTTAAACCATAAAATGTAACTATCCATAATAACCTGTCAGCAGCCTACTCAGTGTATTTGGGAAAATGCCTTTTATGCCAGCTATCAAAACAAATGTGTAAAATAGCAAAAAAAAAAGTGTTGTTATACAGATTACTGTAACTGGAAACATCCAGACGAGAAAAAGGCCGGCGACATCATGGCTATGTTTACGTAGGCAGCTAAACTGCTGTCTAGTTAGGCAGCTCACTAGGTTTTGAGACACGATCCTATCATTTGACAGGGGATCTCTCCCTAAATAATCAGGATTGCGCTCCGTGTCATTGACAGCTGATGCGGTCGTGGGCAAACATGTCATGTAAGATAAGGGTGGAGGCACTAAATAATCAGAAATGGAGCTCATGCTCTCGCTCTCTTGGGTCCGTGGATGTGAGAAATGATACCGCATGCGGCTCTGCCGCTTTTCATACTAACCATGGAGATGCCACATTTCATGAGACACATAATAATAATGCCAAACGCGATTCAAGCATATCGGTCACGGGCATATATTTGGAGGTGTGTTACGTCGCTGCAAAATCGTGCCCGACGGCGCAACCACGGTTCAACAGATTTTCACCATTTTTCTTTAATAACGTAGGCGAGTCGCGGAACAAATCCGTCTCCTCGAGCCCTTCACATGACCGCCGCTCGCTAACAACAGCAAACCCGATGACTAGAAACACGCGGTTCCCATTGTCACCATCCAAAACATGTTACATGTGTCAGAAAGTGTGCCTCTCACCTCGCAGATCTGTGCCCATTTTCCGCCCGTGCCCAGCAGCCTCTCCAGCAGGATGACGTCACGAGCGCCACTCTCTGCAGCAGAAGCCGCGCGCGGACCAACACGCGTCGCGCGGCGCAGGGAAGGGGCGTGTGTGACGCTCACCGCGACGCGCAGAACGCATGCCCTACTTGTCCTGCTTGGAGTCGGGGTTTTCAGTAAGGTGACTGTGTTCAGCTTTTTTTAGCAGTGTACTGAAGATAAAAAGCATTTATTGCGGATGGTTTTGACATCAAAGAAGGTACGCCACGCAATGTGGACTACATTTTATGTTTGCTACATTCAGTCATAGTCATACAGATCAGAGGATTTCAAACTTTTTTTTTTTTTTTTTTTTTTTGAAATTTAGATTTATACATCATCTGAAAGCTGAATAAATAAGTTTTGTTGTTGTTGTTATGATAGGACAATATTTGGCTGAAATACAACTATTTGAAAATCTGGAATCTGAGGGTGCAAAAAAACAAAAAACAAAAACAAAAAAAAAATCGCCTTTAAAATTATCCAAATGAAGTCCTTAGGAAAATTAGTTTTGATATATTTACGGTAGTAAATTTCAATACAGTGTATTGTTGGCAATTGTTACAATTATACCCGTATGACTGGTTTTGTGGTCCAGGGTCACATTTGTATTAGGACCTATTTATACTGTGCGAAGAAAATATCAAATGTTATATTATAAAGACGAATTTAAATATCGGCTTTTCTATTGATATTACACTAGAGCCAAAGCTAATTAGTAAGATATTATCTGAAAAATATTATTTAAATATTTCCTTATACGCTATATTGCCAAAAGTATTGGGTCACCCCTTCTAATGAACAGGTTTGACTACTTTAGTAATTTCCATGAGTACAAATCTTAATGTTTAAGCATATAATGATATTCTAGATATGATAGTGTATGTACTTTGTATTAAGTTGACAGTGCAATTTTTTTTTTGTATTAGTTTTTTTTTTTTTTTTTTGTACCCACTGGAGCAATGGCATATGTAGGTATAAACAATATATAGAGAGAGAGAGAGAGAGAGAGAGAGAGAGAGAGAGAGAGAGATAGATAGATAGATAGATAGATAGATAGATAGATAGATAGATAGATAGATAGATAGATAGATAGATAGGGTACAACGGGGCTAAACGCGCCTCGGGGTAAAAGGCGCCTTTGACATTATTTTCATCTAAACCACTAGATGGCACAAAAACGTGGCGTAACACTTTTCGAAACATCCGCTTTTCAAGATGCACGTGTAAATTTATCTGAGCTTTGACGCGATCGTGCGCAGCAGCGCAAAGTTTATTCTGTGCTTACTTGATCTAATGTTTTATGTTTTTTAAAATGTTGTAGATTTAAGTAGCAAATGAGAATCGCTAAAATTAATGCATATATTTTGAGACAAAGGTCTTCTTTATGATTTTCAGTTTTGTTTAAGATAATTAAAGCAACAGTTTTTAAATTACGAAAGGATATGTGAAAGTATGGTATTTGGGGTAAAAAGCGCCCCTGCTGTTGGGGCTAAAAGGCAGAGTTATTAACATGATAATTAATAGATGGCTGACTTTTCCATTTGTTGACATGACATGGTTAGATTCAGATGGTAAATATCATATATTATGTTGGGTGTCCATATTAGAGATAATCACCATGTTTAGAATGAAACCATCATATTTAAAAACATGATATTAATCATATTATATAATAAAATATCATTTGTTGTTACTACTGTAAATATATATTCAATTATTATTGGATCGCCTTCAATACTTTCAGAATCTTTACTTATTAAAATGATTTTGTTTCTGTATTTTAAAATATATTTTTTATATTAACATTTTAATGACAGTATATTTATTGAACAAAAATTAATTATTTTATTTTTCAAAATAAGCAGAAAATAGTACAAACTATGCTAAAGTGATTGTTTTGAACAAGTATTAACTTAAACATTATTTAAAAAAAAAAAACAGTATTTTAGATGAAGTATTTGTATCAATACCATGGGCCTTTTACCCCATGCTGGTGGGCCTTTTACCCCGTGTGTGGGGTAAAAGGCCCCTCTTGCCACCTCATACATTTATAAGATTTTTAAACAAAATAAACAGCTTGAATGATTTATTTTCACACAAAATCCGCTGCTCCATTAATGTTCAATACAACGTATATATTTTTTCTGCAATTATACATTTTAGGCGCAGTTAATAGCACATTTTTTCTTACACTGAAAAAAATGACTCATTGGATTTACTCAATTTTTTTAAGGTAAGTGGTTGCAATCAATTTATTTTAGCTACATTTAAATAAACAAATTTAGTTGGAAGTTAGTCAACTAAATTTGTTTATTTAAATGTAGCTAAAATAAATTGATTGCAACCGCTTACCTTAAAAAAAATTGAGTAAATCCAATGAGTCATTTTTTTCAGTGTTAGGGGGGCCTTTAGCCCCATTGTAACCATAAATGAAATTTATTGGATAGCAGTTTTACAGAGTAACTCAATGGTTCGTTTCACTGGAAGTATAGTTAGGGAACACATATGCTGGTTGAAATAAAACGTGCTGCTTACCACAGATGTACAGTAAGTTGCTCTGGACAATCCGTATACATGTGTAGTTAAGAAGACAATGAATTTCCAGCTTTACTTCCCAATCTGGTCAGGCATATTAAAAGAAAAACCCTCTTGAACCGAACAGAGACATTTCTATCTAGTGTAACCTATATCTAAATAAAATGGGGCTCTAATGTAAAGCAATTACTCAATAACATTGCTCAGATCCTGTTGGCATAGTGTTTGTGCATAGAAAAATCATGCATCACAACTGTCTAATTTGTGGAGGAAATAAAAAATAGTTTTAGAATTGTCCTGTTGTCCAGAGGTTTTATTGTTTGGCAATGTTAAACACCTGATCAAATGTGCAACAAGCGCAGTGCAGAGATTGAGAAGCAAACTTTCAGTCTAAACCCTGAAACAAGTGCAGAGACTTAAAGACATCTTTACAGTAAAACATTACTGCCATCTTGTGGTTGTCTTATAAATACGCACGAGAAATCTATCTAGCTACAGGGATTGGACAAAATAATGTGAACACCCATTATCAAAGGAGTTAAATCATTTTTGTAGGCTACAGTGAAATTTTATCTCTGGGTTGCATATCAGTGTAATATGTGTTCAGCAGTGTTTAGTACAAGCCGTGGGTGCCCTTACGAAAATTAACCATGGTTTTATTGTGGGAAAAGTGTAGTAACCATGGTTTTTTGCCATATTGATTACCATTTGTATAACCACAGCTTTACCAAAAATACCATGGTTAAACTATGGTTAGTGTAGCAAAGCCATGGTTACTTTATGGTTGCCATAGTTTAACTATAGTAACCATGTTTTTTTCTATCTATCTATCTATCTATCTATCTATCTATCTATCTATCTATCTATCTATCTATCTATCTATCTATCTATCTATCTATCTATCTATCGCTAAAGCCACTACAGTTTGAACACAGTGAATACAATGAACACAGCATGTCATAACAGACATGACTTACAGCACCAGGAGTTTCATCAGACCTTCATCTGTTCCCTCAGAGATAACAATGTTCTATCTTGTTATCTGCAAGGGAATATTACATGGCCGTGTGCATCCCAGTGTCTTCGAATAGCCTTTAATGAGACCAGTAATTCCTAAACACCTGCTGCAGATGAAACGCTGTCATCTTCAGCGCAGCTCAATTAAAAGAAGTGTTTTCCACTAACCCTTCCATACACACACACACACACACACACACACACACACACACACACACATTCTCTCTACAGTCTTTTTAATTCAGACATTTCAAAAAGTGACAACCACACTATGGGCTAATTGCTAGCTTGTCATCTACCTTTGTATTTTGATGGATTCCATTCATGATGTGCTGTGCTTTTCCATAGCTTTTTAGCAATAAATGCTTACTGAGGATATTATTAGCTTCTGTTTGCTTAGCAACGATAGCATGTGCCTGAAATGTGTCGGGGGTTTTTTTTCGCTGTAATTTAAACACTGAGACATTGGAGACGTGCAGTATTGAAGCAAAGTAAGAAATTAGAATGAAATCTCTCAGCTGCACTGAACTTGATTGCGTATCTGTGCAATGGTATGTTCCCCATAATAATAATAAGTGCATTTATATTAAAGCCAAATGGAAATCAATACACCTGCAAACAATATGCATTACTCACATCCTGTATTACAAGAGTACTATCAACAGGGGACAGCAAAAGATAGAGCTTCTCAAAGTGGCAAACAACTGCAGGCACTACAAGCACAAAAGTGCTGTTGCATATCACTGAAATATGAATGTGCACAGAGTACAACTACTTCAATATTGTGTGCTATTTTATATAATCAACACAATTGTATTATTCATTGGCATATTATATTTATTGCAGGAAAACAATTCCTTATACTTCATAAATAAAATGTAAAAATATAAGTGCAAAATGTAAAATATTTCTGGGGGGAAAAAATGCTATATTCACATCAATATTTGTCATAGGCCAGCCAACAGATATACTGAGACATCTAATAAGCCATTAAAATCTGAAGATAATATAGAAATATAAAAATTAACCAGAATTCAGTTCAGATTCTGAATTCACTGCACTGAAAATGTAAACAATGTTTGAACACAACAATTTTGTGTTCAAACAATGAAAAAGCAAATATGTGCTAATAATACGACTCAAGTGGCCATTGAACATACTGAGAGGATAAAATGAACAAACAAGACCTAAGTGAAGGGCGTGATTATAACTGGTACACAATATGCATATCAACCTAGATTAGGCACTAAATGCCACAAAAAGGAATGTTGGCTTACTGAAGACTTTGTAATTGCACAGGGAGGCGATTTTTAAAACTAACACATCAAGTGAAACTTGTGCACAAAAAATTCTAGTAATCTTTCTCTGTTAATGACACTGTGCAGATAAATGTGTGAAATCACGTTCAGCAATGACAATAGTACAGACCTCTGCATTCTTAGCTTGAGCCACAGATGTTGCCATAGTAACAGAGTATATCTTATCAAGTATGGCTCTTGTGTGTGTGTGTGTGTGTTTCTGGAACTTATTTGGGCTTTCAGTGTAGGTATGACAACAGGCTGTTGAGTTGTTACACTGATTTGCATGTTAATAGATTTAACAGCTATGGTGTGTTTGTTTAACCCCTAGCAAGGGTTCCCAACAATTGCTGTCATATAGCTTGAATTAGGATCAATATGGGCTTTTATGTAAATGGTATAAGATACTTGTAAACTAAAAATAGAGACGCTTCAGAAGGGAGCGAATCAATTCAGTATTGGGGTGGATATGCTTGCCAGTGGTATTAACTGTACATTGAGCCAGTACTTTCGCAATTTTTTACACCTCAGAAAAAAATACATCCAGTTTCAGGAACTGACAATCCAAGGCAGGGATGATTGACAGGTGAAACTGTTCCAATCCACGGCTTTGACGCTCATGCAATCTGCCGAGAGCTGTAAGGCGACGTTCATGAATTTCGCCTTCTTACCCCTTAATTCAACAATCTCTGCATAAAACAAGACGAGTGGCCTGTGGCCCTTGTTGCCTATCCATAAAGACTAAATTGTTTGAACCTGTTAGACTTTATAGCCCCCGCTCAGCTCAGGGAATCGCCTGGCGCACATCCCATTGTCAAATATAATGAGGGTGTTTGATGTGAGGGCACTGTGGTACATAATGAGGTGTGCTGCTCTGAACACATAAAAGTACATCTGGCCTATGCTGGACCGCTGCGGGAGAAACTTTGAGCCCTGGTGGCCTGGACAAAAGATTTGGGTCCATTTTAATGGAGATCTGTATAAACTACATGTAGTTATGAACTTTGTATTGTTTTTAGAAGAAAAGTATCTGCTTAATTTAATGATTTCCAATATATAAATGAAATGCTAAAGGATCTCGGAAGAAGATGTTGAAGAAGAACAAATTTTTGTCCATAAAAAGAGTGCTAATGGGGTCAAAATGAATAAAAAAAGACTCTCTCTCTCTCTATATATATATACATGTATGTACATTACTAAATGGGCCCAAGAATACTTCCAGAAACCACTGTCAGTAAACACAATCCGCCGTGCCATCTGCAGATGCCAACTAAAGCTCTATCATGCAAAAAGGAAGCCATATGTGAACATGGTCCAGAAGCGCCATTGTGTCCTGTGAGCCAAAGCTCATTTAAAACGGACTGTTTCAAAGTGGAAAAGTGTTCTGTGGTCAGACGAGTCCAAATTTGACATTCTTGTTGAAAATCACGGACGCCGTGTCCTCCGGGCTAAAGAGGAGGGAGACCTTCCAGCATGTTATCAGCGTTCAGTTCAAAAGCCAACATCTCTGATGGTATGGGGGTGCATAAGTGCATACGGTATGGGCAGCTTGCATGTTTTGGAAGGCACTATGAATGCTGAAAGGTATATAAAGGTTTTAGAACAACATATGCTCCCCTCCAGACGTCTGTTTCAGGGAAGGCCTTGTGTATTTCAGCAGCACAATGCAAAACAACATACTGCAACTATTACAACAGCATGGCTTCGTAGTAGAAGAGTCCGGGTGATGAATTGGCCTGCCTGCAGTCCAGATCTTTCACCTATAGAGAACATTTGGTGCATCATTAAACGAAAAATACGTCAAAGACGACCACGAACTCTTCAGCAGCTGGAAACATATTAGGCAAGAATGGGACCAAATTCCAACACCAAAACTCCAGAAACTCATAACCTCGATGACCAGACGTCTTCAAACTGTTTTGAAAAGAAGAGGAGATGCTACACCATGGTAAACATGCCTCCATCCCAACTATTTTGAGACCTGTAGCAGGCATCAAATTTGAAATGAGCTCATTTTGTGCATAAAATTTTAAAATTTCTCAGTTGAAACATTTGTTATGTTATCTATGTTCTATTGTGAATAAAATATTGGCTCATGTGATTTGAAATTCTTTTAGTTTTCATTTTATTCAAATTTAAAAAAATGTCCCAACATTTTCGGAATTTGGGTTGTATATATATATAAATGGAAACCCTACTTAAAGAGGTTATTCCACATTATTAAGCGAGTCACAGTTCTCATGAAATATGGTGAGGAAAAAAACATCTTTCTGAAGATGAAAAGTATGAAACAATGCAATGTCTTGCAAAAGGCATTAACACAACAAACAATATTTTGTGAAAAGCAAATAGAAATTATTTAACTGTCAAAAGATTTGTGAGTGACTTAGAGCACAAAATATCTTTGTCAGATAAAGATTTATTAAGGAAAGTTTCTGTCAAACAAATGAACTGTATTGTAATACCAGCTGTAAAAAAGCCACTGCTGAGCAGCAAACAGGTGTTTGTAGCTCAAGATCCTCTTCATGCAGACTGGCAGTTGTGTGTAAAGCTGCGTTTCAGTCACTGCTAACCAAACCTCACAAAGAGAAACCTGCACGGTGGCTGCCTTTTGCAAGACATTGCATTGTTTCATACTTTTCATCTTCAGAAAGATCTTTCTTCCTCGCCATATTTCATGAGAACTGTGACTTGCTTAATAATGTGGAACAACCTCTTTAAGTAGGGTTTCCATTTACCTAAGAAGAACTGGCAAACTATTGAACAAACCTGTCTGAGACTGATACCAGTTAAAAAAAAAAACCACACAAACAAAAATCTGACTCTTTATTGTACCAAAATCCTATTGATATGTCACTTGCATAATAATTTGGAACGCAGTGTATATATTCTACAATAAAAAACTGTTAATTGGTTAACTGTGAATTACCTTTACGTGATAATGTAAGAAAAAAATATGAATGGTTTAACATCACATTATATGTCATTTTATTGTAAAGTGCTTCCAAAATTATGGTATTTGGAAATAAAAGCAACAAATTACCATGTAATTTACAATGAAAACCTGATTCAAGCAGTTATATAGCCTACAGAAGCTTTATAAATCTGGTCATCAATATTTCTGCCTTTATAACTTAAAACTGTATATATACAGTAAACACACACACAAACATTTTTGGAATTTCTGCCAACCACAGCTATAAATTTAATGGGCTATATCTTACAGTGTTCAGTTGCTAACAGTATATCTATCAAATCTTGTACATCGTAAGTTAAACATCATGATATAAGAGTCAGATCCATCACAGGCTGCTAGTGACTTAAATGCAGATATCTATCAGTGTAGAAATAAAGATGGACGACGAACGTCATGCCTATGGAGAACTTTGATGTAGTCAATTGTTAGACCGAGCCAACAGGATACCCATAACTTTTATCACTGGCATCCTGATACACTGTATTTGGTTAATACTTAACCTGCACATCCTGCCACCAGCTTGTTAGGCACAAAGAAGCAAAAAGTGTAGAGCAGCCCAGTGAAGGAATGGGCTTCCCTCACTCAACTGATCACCAATGGCAGTAGGCTGACACTTCATGAATGCATTAAGCCATCAATCCAGTCGGCTGTCGGCGCTCATTGAGAAAAGGACGAGAGAATCAGGATTGAGATCGTCTCCCATTGACTTCTAATAGATCTGAATGACCAGCGACTCTAAGAGGATGTAAACGGTATCTAACAAGCGGTAAACATCAGGAGATCAAAGGTGCTCCTGCTGGTTGATGTATGGCACCCCTTCACATGGAATATCTTGAGAACAGAAATAACGTCCAAAACTCTTTAATCTGTCAGCAAAATGAACTAGATTAAAATCAAACTTGTGAAAAATACCTCGAGTGTTCTTACTGTGAGAAAATATCACATTTTCCTAGGTGAAGATTGTGTTGTGTCCAGGGAGTGACAGTGTCTTAGCTGGCTATATATATATACTAATGTAATTTCATACAGAGAATGGAGAAGCTAAATCTCTATCGGAAACACTTCCTCTCAGTAGTAAATGCTGATAATTACTGTAGAGAAGAGACTTCATGTGTCTTCCCACTGGTTCACAAACATCTCACCTTATGCAGCCTCGTGAGGATAAGAAAACTAGGTTTTCTAAAAAGAGAGAGCAACTATTGTTTCCTGCTCTGCTTTTAAAGGTAAAGTCCTATTTAATTTGCACATCCACCAAACATCCAACCTATGTCATTTCAGTAATCAACATGCTTTAGATGAAGTTGAATAATTATACAATTTATAATGGCCTGCTAATTAAGGACATAATGACAGGTTTTTCTAAGTGCTCAAGCACTGCAGGATACTAGCGGAGGTCAGTTTCATCCTCCATCATGGTCTTGCCTACCTACTGGTCAAGTAGAGTCCTTAAAGAGCTACTGTGTTTTCACAGCGAGGTCCCAAAAAAGACAGACCATCTCCCACATTTCATGGCCCCCCCTTCGCTCTCAGTGATAATCCATTTTCAGTAAAAAGCCACAGTGGGAGGGAGTGTACCACAATGTGAGGGAGAGGGGGTGGGGAGTGACAAGCTCAAATGCTCAAATAGAAGAAGAAAATCTTAAACAAAGAATTTAATATTTCTGGTCATGAGTGTGCAGCAGGGACGGTTAATGAGATTGTAATGTTCCTGCATTTTCCATATAATGTGTAACACAGATGAGACACAGTTGGTGACTTCTGAAAAACAAATTAAAGTAGAAGATTTCAATTCATTATATGGAACATATTAATAGTGTAATGTTAGCAACACGCACACACACAAACACATATGTAATGTAATGTAATTTGGATTACCTAATCAGATTCCAAAAAATGAGTACGCATAATTGGATTATATTACAATACAAAATGTTCATAGTCAGATCACAGTTACTTTTTATGAATTACATGATTACATATTTTTTACACAATGGTAGTAAAAGATTAATAATTTATTGATTCTCTCTAATTCTTTTTTTTTTTTTTTGGTCCCACTTTATATTAGGTGGCTTTAATAACTATGTACTTACCTCAAAATATTGATGTAACGGTATTGCAAAACACTTTTACTGCTATTGAGGTGGGATACGGGTGAGGTCAGGGACAGGTTTGGTGATATAGGTAAGTTTAAGGGTGGGCTAAGGTGTAAGGGATGGGTCAACAGTGTAATTATAAATGTAATTACATAAATTAATTACAGATGTAATTGCATTCAGGTATTTTTAAAATTATAAATGCAATGTAAAAACAGTTGGTAGTCAATAGTTAATAGTAGTTAAGACTACCTAATATTAATTGTGACCCTTTTTCTCTTTTAAAGTTTCCTTTTCCAAAATTGTACTGTGAGTCATACCATTTGGCTTAGACTATATTCACAATATAGAATGGCCATGTAAATGTCATGTAAATAATTTTGTGATCCATGCATCTGAATTTGGGGTGAAATACAGCACCTATCCCTGAGGAAGTTATTTCAATAATTTAATAAGACATTTGCATGTTCATAGTTCTTAGTGCCAGTTAATAGTCACACTGACATGCAGGTAAACAAAGTAAGTGTTTTAATTGGATTTTTAAAAATAATTTCTTTTTGTTTGAAATTTTTATGGTTAAACCTGATGCAGTTCTTACATTAAGTCCAGCTTGGGAAACCCCAGTGTAATGTAAAGTTTAATGCACTTCATGATGTTGATGTCAATGATATCATATTAATATAAAGAAAAACAAAGAGAAAGAAAATAGATTGCATTATTTGACATCAACATCATGAAGTGCATTAAACTTTACATTACACTGGGGAATTAAAAAGAATGTAGAGAGAATGTGTGTGTGTAGGCTATATATATATATATATATATTTATATATATACTGTATATATATATATATATATATATACACACACACACACACACACACACACACACAGTTGCTGTAGTAATTAGCACCCTTGGTAAATATGAGCATCAAAGGCAAAAAAATATGTACATACATCTACCAGTTGTCATGTTGCTATATGGTTTCGAGGACATAAATCTTATTGAAACTGTTTTCATTGCAATATATGCACATATAATGTTAACATTAAAGAGATACTGCATTTAATAGTTATTATATACTTGTATCACTTATATAATGTTTTTAATTCTTTGGACGTTTTAGATGGAAGTCAAATACAGCAATGCCTAACAAACACAGCTTCTTATAAACCTATTCTTTGAGTGGTAAAAGTTCTACCTAACCATAACACAACCCTTAAAGGACTATTTGCACTAGAGTGCACAGGGGGCCACTGTCATACATACATTTATGTTTGTATGGTATTTTATGTGCAAGTCGCTTTGCAGTGTTTCTACAACAAACTTGTCAATTCTCAAGCATACACCAGTGTGAAAATGTCAGCATAAAAAGCAACATGTCTGTTCAGACATAAATGATATATGTGCATACAGCTCATGCACATATAATGGCACCATGATTCACAGGCAGCGTTGAGGAATAGTACAGCAAGTGTATGTATAGACTACTCCTGCTGTGCCCTGACAGTGTGAGTTAAGCACAGCCAACCCACTCATTTGCTAATGCCCTTTTGGAACAGGATTTCAACTATTACATTCCGATAGTGTGGGGGTGGTGGGGGTTGGGGGGTGGTATAAAAATGGATAAACATGCAGGAATCTATTGCCATATAGAAATGTAATTTACAAACAATATTAAGTAAAAAATCTATTAACCCAAAAATGCAGAGGCCAAAATAATCAGTTACAAAAGAACAAATTTGTTGGCAATGATTATAGCGGCACAGCCTGTTTCTGATAGTGGATTCCAGTGTGTTCAGATGTGGTAAACTTCATTTGAGGTAACTGTTGCCTCACTGTGGCACTCAATCATCTGACACGGCATGTGAAACCATTGGCAGCGGTGTGACTGTGACTGACCATACTGTTTTCTGTCTCACGCTTAACAATCTCAATTTCTCTCTATATCTGAATACATGTCATGCTGTTTCTTTCTTTTCATCTTAGCCAATTTCATCCTCTCTTTCTCTTTCTTTACCTCTTCCTCTCTTTCTGACACACGCTGACATGGGTGGCCCAAAGTGACATAGCCGTTGCTGGCCAAGCCTCATTACCGTGGCACAAATGTCAGCCACACCACAATCACTGTCCCGCTGAGGACCGGGTAACGGCCTCTACTCAAGCCTTTTTTTTTACTTTTAACTATGAATGTGTGCTATGGATGCATGGGTATTTTTGCATTTTAGCTTAATGTGTTGAGTAACCGGGACGAATATTTTTATACTGGGCTTTAATACAGTATACAACTTGTATTGTATATTTATAACAAACTGGAGCTGTTATCCAAATGTAAATAAATTGATGCAGCTTATCAAATTTGGATTTTGACAAAAAAAAGTTCATTCAAAAAGTTGGCTGCATCAGTTGCACACTCAAATGTTTATGTTCAATCTGAACATCTTTTTTAAATTAAATGTTAAATTAATATGCTAACAATGGCATTCACTCTCATTACCGGTCTATTCTTAACACTGTATCCTGTAATTTAACCCCACATCAGATGCATTGCCCAGGAAGGTCCAAAATTAAGGCTTAAGGCTTTAAATCCTATGTTACATTATTCAATTTAATAATATCTATTGGACAGTTCTAACAGCGTTGTAATACTCAAGACAGGACAAGAGTCCTGGCCGAGTCTAAATGCTCCTGGAAATAAGGTCTTAGACTTGGACTTGAGACAGACTCAAATATTACATCACTGCCTTCTACAAAAATCAAAAGTCCTACCTTAAATTTAGTACATGCACTCATTTTTGTCAAACAGAATGAATTAAATCTGATTGCAGATTTCAAAAGTAGTTTACATTTACTCTAATCTTAGCAATCCGACTGCAATATTAGCTTACATGCACCTTACATGCACATATTACAAGCAAAACTTTTGCCCACATGCAGAGCATCTGTAGTCGCACTTAGATTAAATTTACAAACTCAGAGAAAGCCACAGTGAGCAGTAACCAAAGGCAATTAGTGTTCCCTCAATGACATATCTAAAAAAAATATGCCAGAAAATTATTTCTGTGTATTTTTCTTAGGTACAAATATTCAGTCTTCTCTGTCAACCAGCTCATTTCACCTGGCAACATGTAGCTACTGCAATGCACATGTGCTTTAGGAATTTTTATACTTTTTTTGTACTTTTACACACATTCCAGTCAAATAAAAGATGGATTCTTTATAATATTATACATCTAAAATGCAAATAAAAATCCTTACAGGACATCAACATTTTACAAAAAATGTCTTTCATTGGTTCGCTACACCCTATCAAAACTAACACAAAACAATATTTCATTTCCAGAAGATAGTCTAACCCACAAAAAGACACGCATAAGGCCTATTTGTTTGTAATCACCATTCTCCTGCTTCATTATAATACCGACTGAATTGCATTAACTCCTAACAGTTTAAAATGAACTGTTCTGGGGTCTAAAGGCTCTTTGCCTCCACCGCACCATCAAGGACAGCTCTGAACTGTTCCACCATGTGACTGAATTGCTTTCAGGCAATTCATCTCACTCAAAACATTCACCTCTCCATTCCGTTTTGGCGCACCGTGACGCTTAACCCTTGTTGCCATAGTGATGTTTCACCATGGATAACAGCAGTAGCCTGGACAAGACTCCTTGACCCCTTGGATTAACTTGCCATTTAGTGCGGAATAAAAACACCTCGGCAAGTTCTCGAATCCATCCACTAGTGTCTACCCTGACCAGTAATACTAATGAAGAAATTCACTTTCGGAACAATGGTGAGAATCAAACACTTAAATGTTTGCATAACGAGCTCTTTTACCTCGCCACTTCTCCATCTTAATCATTTGCACTCTCCAAAACACCCACACCCTTCTTCAGGATCAGAGACAGGACCGTCGGGCCGGGAAGCCATCTGACGAATTTAATCCGCTAAGGCTGATTGCCATCAGTAGCTTATGATTATGCACCCTGATTACGAAGCCCACCCGAGGACCACGCTACGCCGGCTACACATCGTCAAGGTGGATATAAAATCACGCAATGATTGCACTGGGACGGATCAATCTAGCGGCCGCATCGTCTTTTAGCTTAGTCTGAAGTGCAACTATGATTAATAAGGTGTACTTGAGACCTATATAGCTAGTAACACTTAACGAGACCTCTGGCTTTTAAAAGTCGGGCCTTTACGCGTCATAAAACAAACACTTAATTTGACGGACATGGAGAAATTTCAATGACTTTGAACTGGCGTCTTGAAACAGACAATGAATCTGCCTATATAGGGTAGAATGGCCCTTTGATCAGTCGTTCTTGGGCAAAATTTAACTACAGTAGACACTTAAAACTAAACTAAACTTTTTTTTTTTTTCCTTTTACTGTAAATAGTTGACTGTGTTCACTGATTTGATAAAAAAAAAAATTCATGCAATGCAGCTTTATTTAAAGAAGTATTTCTGCCCCAGCTTACATTTCCATATAATATTACTTACATATAATGCAACATAGGTATTTATTGGGAGGTTAAAGGTACAATGTCACTCTGGTTCCATCAACAAAAACCCAGTAAGATTTTTCCTTCGTGATTCTTACATGTTTTGTTCATTATGAAAATCTTCTCAAATGAACTCAACTTTTATTAGTTTGGAGGCATAAAGACAATTGGTAGACGTAGGAAGCTAAGCATAGACTATAAATGAACTACACCACTTCAAAGTCATCATCACTAAGCTTCAGACAGCTGTTTCAGTCATTATTTAAAAAAAACATTTTTCCTGAAAGTTTGAGTTTGAATAGTTTGAAAGAGTGTACGTGTAAAGACAATGAAGCTGTGAAAATGGACTAGAGAGTAGGTTAGTTTTTCTGCTTGGTGTGATGATGTTTAACGTCACAGACAACCTCTGTCCCATTTAGCCACTTTTTAGCAATTGCCATTTTTTTAGGACAAGTGAAAGCTTACAAAAAAAACAGGGGGTATTATTGGTGCATTTTATGTTGTACAATAAAATGTGTGAATACATTCACCTTATTTCATGCATTCAATTAAAGACCAATTCAAACAGCCCATTTACTTCGATGAAATCAGAAGTGCTTAAATGCTAACTTGTTTTGGCCTACAAAAATACATCATACCTGCAGCACTATTACAGTGAAGATTCTGAATGATTCTGACACACCAGTTATGTGGCTGTTGATATCTGTATGAGACATATGGCTGCCTAACATAGGCTGTTACTTTTTTAGTAACATAGAGCACCATCAACCCAAAGGAGAACTTTCACAAAAGTCTGAGTTTTAATAGGTTTTTTTTTTTTACTTATGGAAGGGAGTAGAATGGGTTTCATTTGGATTTTAGCCTAACTCCCATTCTCAGTTGTGGAAAATTGACACTTAGTGAGCCTTGTTATATTTAGAAAATATGGTATGTGTGGTTTCTTGTCTAAATATTAAAAACGAGGGGGTTTACACAGCGATACCATAAAATAACCTTTTTTTTGTTTCTTAGTGTGAAGAATATTTTAATACATTTTTTTTTTTTTTTTTTTTTTTTTTTTGGTATCTGTGGTTCCATGAAAAACCTTTAACATCATGGAACCTTTCCATTCTACAAAAGCTTCTTTGAAGTGAAAAAGGTTCTTTAGATTCTTAAAATGTTCTTCACACTGACAAAAAAAAAAAAAAAAAAACTTTTTTAAGAACTCTTCACTCAAAGGTTCATTGGGAACCAGAAGTGGTTCTTTTTTGGTATTGCTGTGAAAAACCCAGATTTATTTTTAAGAGTTTAGTCTAAAGGACCTTTTGTGGAATAAAAAAGGTCCCTGAATTTTAAAGGTTCTTCATGGAACCACTGATGCCAATGAAGAACCTTTATTTTTAAGAGTGTAGGCTTCCATCTCTTCTCCTCCCTATTGAAATGTGAATATCATTCATAGAAAGCCACTACAGTACAAAAGCAGCACTTAAACACTTATCCATGACACACCCTGTTCCGAAGAGGACAGTGATGGCATCAGAAGAGATCTATGCCACAGTTTGATCAAATACATTACGGCGTAATGTAATGCTTTGCAGTCCATCACACGCTGATCCCTGACAGTAACTACAGTGTCAGTAAGATAGCACAGGCTCTTACGCATTGGAGTGGGAGCCAGTGATGTACTGCCAGCGGGACGCGTCATGCGTGCAGGGCAGCCTACATGCTGAGGAGTCCCTATCGCTGCTGCTTAGCGCTTGGTGACAGATTGCAAGATCTCAGAGCCAGTGTAGATGTCTGCATGAGAAGGGCAGGACAGATGGGAGGAGTATATACAAAATAACATTTATAGCAAACGTTGCTTGGCGTACCATTGGAATGACGATAATCAGTGAAAAGCTTTCTCCTTAAACACCTCAAGAAGTTGTTTTATTCATAAATATTCGTCATAAAAATAACAAACATCAATGTTCATCCAAAGTATTGCGTATAAACGGTCTTGATATGTACAAAGTCATTTCTGCGGTATAATTATTATAACTTAAGGCAAGTTCACATTTTCTACATTTTCCCCATTACCTCTATTGAATAATTCAGCTAGTACAATACAAAAGCTTTTAGACTGAAAGGCATGTTGAAACTGTTCTAGCATCATGTGAAAGAACTATTGAAAACTGCAGAAACGTATGCTTTCTAATCACTCAACAGCAGTGTGGAACCCTGTGCTATTCTACTTTTTTCTCTCAACACATCACAAAATATAGGAGCCATGTGAACTGGATAATTCATATTTCATGAATTAGGGTCACATGGTCACACAATAACACACAATTGTGGTCTGGTAAAAAACGAGAGTACCTGTTATCGAATAGCAGATACCTAGGGCAGACAATGGTATTAAAAACGGCTTAATACATTCAAAATTATGTACTGAAGAAAGTCAAGACATCTTATGCATGCCCTGTGTTTTCCATAACACAAGGGATACATTGAAAATAAAGATATAAATAGTCTTTCAGTTCAAAATAAAATGTAAAAAGTAGCACTTGTTAGAAAAATACAAATGATCATTGGCATATAAATGTATTTATTTCTTCCCACTCGCTGTGTAAATTTGACAACAGTAGAACTGGATTGTTTAATTGTACAACACAATTACTAATCGATAGAGCATAGCAACAAAATGAAACAGATATAAAGGGGAAAATACGTTGTAAAAACCTTGGCACAAATGAATCAATAATGCCACCATGTTGTAAAACGAGGTAAATCTGACTTGTGCTATGAAGCATCTATCAGTGATTATTAATATCACGTAAACATTTACATGCATTTTTAAAGAATCCTTAAACAGGTGACAGCGTTAGAATAGTAAAGACCAAAAAGCACGAATTAAAACCATTTTTAAGTTCGAAAGTGGAGATAAGTGCAATACATTCCAGCTGTGCGTTTTACTGCCGCATTACAATGCAAGGTCGAGGTTGGAGCTGTTCCATAGTGAAAGTGCTGAACTGCAGTTCATGTGTTCTGCAAAACACGCTCCTCGATTAAGAAATATAATGGACGAGGACAAATTACAAAAAAAACAAAAAAAAAAACACTCGTTTTAAGTTTATGCGCTTGCTGCACACACTCCAAGCTGCACTCAAGGTTCAATGTGGGAGGTCCAGTTTTAAAATTCTATCTATTCCCTATTTCGCGAAAAAGGGATCCGTCACCTCAGTGCACCTTTACGCTCATGCGGGTCGCTTGAATCAGTTGCCACGACGTTCACTTGAGCTTTGGAGTTGTAATCTGTAGCCTAAGCAACTGTTTTAGTAAGCTTGAATCTTCCAAGACGGTAAGATTTGACATCACGCACAACGAGCGCTCATTACGCCTTCCACAATTGTCGCTTAAATGGCCTCGGGCAAAGTGAACGGCCACGCGTTGACTACTTGTGGCTTCAACTCCATCTTTTCTTTCTGTTTGAGATGCACCCGACCGTGCCGTTTCCTTTCGTCGCTCCTGGCAAAGCGTTTGCCGCACACGTCGCAAGAAAAGGGCTTCTCGCCGGTGTGAGTGCGGGTGTGCGTGGTCAGATGGTCGCTTCTGCTGAAGCTCCGCAAACAGATGCGGCATTGGAAAGGTTTGTGTCCCGTGTGAATGCGGATGTGCCTGTTGAGCTCATCCGACCGTGAGAAGCGCCGGTCGCAGGTCTCCATCGGACACGTGAAGGGTTTCTCCTTGGCCGGTCCGGTAGAGGAAGCGGGGCTCTTTCTTACACGACTAGGCTTCTGAGCCCGTGTGTAAGTTTGACTGAAAGACTCCGGCAATAATGATGAATACAGTACCGAGTCTATTGTGGAAGTCGAGTAGGTTGTGTCGCAACTCGACTGGAGTTCAATATTTGGAAAAATGGTCGGTTTTAAAAGACTGGTGGGTGGGATATCCATAACTGGAGTGGAGTAGTTAAACATGGGAGCGCTGAAGCCCTGTGTGCAAGTATCTCCAAAGCACTGCTCCTGTTTAAGGGTACTCTCCACTTTGAATTCAGTCTCTGGGTTTGTGCAAATGGGAGAATAAGAGTCCAAAAGTTCTTTCACGTCCACCTGTTGTTGATCAGCTTGAAAACTATTCGACATGGAGAACGGCTCTGACTGGAAGCCTGCATCCAAGTACGACTTATTGAAGGTCCCCCACTCGTAGCAGCTGCTCTCGAATTCATTTTTGATGACCACCGGGAACGTCGCGCTCTCAGACAGCGGCTCCGCGTCTTGCGCTGAGGAGGCAAAGTTTAAATGCGACGCAGCAGAGTCTTGGGCCTGCGTGGTGGTCTGGGAGTCTGGGTAGCTGTGGCCTGGCTGTCCCGGGGAATACAGCGGAGGGGTGGTGGCCTGCGTCTGGACCCCCTCGTCGCCGAAGCTGCTACGGCTCGCGTTCATCGTTCCGTCTGCGCACTGATGCGCATCCGACACAGGGGTAGTTGAGATGCCAACGATTTCGGTGATCATGTTGAGCAGTGTTTCTGTGCTGCAAGGTGTTCCTTGAGATGTTTCCACATAGAAGCTGCCTGAGTAAGCTAGGGAGGTTGCGTAGCTTTCTTTCGGACCCTGACAAGAGTTATACTGATCTGTACTAGTGGGCTCCGTTTTGGGGGTAATAGGCGCCCCTGGGATGGAGAAAAAAAAAAAAAAAAGAAAAAACAGGCATGCGTCAGTGCATTAAGTAAAATGTGCAATCAGTTATATAACTACAGTTTCGTGAGTGGCTTAAATGAACTTGCACTATATATATATATATATATATATATATATATATATATATATATATATATATATATATATATATATATATATAATTTTTTTTTTTTTTTTTTCATGCAGCAGTACTGAAATCTGTTCTATAACAAAAAGCGGTAAGATTTTTAAAGATCTGTCAGAAACTCACCGTGTGCAAACTGGGCAGGTGCTGTCCTTCCAGAATTCATGAAAACATCCTGGCTGTCTTTCGAGCCGCGAGTTTCCATCCCTATCGCAGAACTGTTACAGTTATCAAACTGGGAGTAGAAAGAATCTTGAGAGTTCAAATCCATGTTGTTAAGCATCTTTCCGTGAATGGCTTTCCAATGGCTGTCAGTCCGAGCAGGTTATTGATAAGGGGGTATTGCAAACACAAGAAAGAGCAAAAACCGATCCGACAGTTAAGTCCGTGAAGGCGATCGTCCAAAAAAGAAATGTAAATACTTTGGAATTCCCCCTTTTTGAGATCTGCGTCAAGGTAATATAGCTCTCCAGCTATCTGTAGATGTGTAGATCTGTTGATTCTCACACCAACGGCTTCCCTTCGCTCGGCTTTTATACACTCCGTCTCACCGATCAGCCCTCCTCCCCATTCATTGTCTCCAGTGAGAGGATTCCCCGCTGCGTGTCATCTTCGTGACCATATATGGACAGAGGATATGACGGGCTTCCCCAAAAAAGGAGAGTTACGGTTCTGACGCTTCAACAAGACTGTCGTTAAGTGTACGGGAACGACGGAGAGCAAGGCTTAAGCTATGAATGTTTCTTACCTAATTAAAACTAAAGCATTATGCATTAGGCTGCATTTTCGTAGACATCTGAACGCGCTCCTAACGAAAATGAACGGGAAGTATTAAATAAAAAAAAATCCTTTTTTATTTTCAGTCGCCGTCAAATCAACCTATAAAAATTCGACATTGAATTGGAGCCTATTTGCTTTAATTTCGTTTTATGAACGTCTTGTAAAACTGAACTAATTTACAACAAGATATTTAACAAACACCACAAACTTTGACGACATGCTGTTGTTTATTGCGATATAAGAAATAGGCCTATTTGCGTAACAATTAACTGACTGTGTAAGTTTGTTTGGACATGCTAATAAATGATGTGGTACAAAGGCAAAGCATTACGCTGCAGCATGTAGCATAAAACGTGGAAAGCAACTCTCATTAATATCCCCCTTGTTTTTTGAGCTAAAGTTATAGTATCACCTTATTAACTTTTTCACTTCATTAAAGTTTTGCCATTACAATGACCAGGCTGTAAAAGGGTTGTGGGGTAGATGCGTATCATATGCACGCCAACAAATTTTGTATCACATGCACGCGAAAACTCCGTATTATATGCACGCCAAACACGTTCGTATCATATACACGCAAAAGTCCATTTTGGCGTATCAGTACCACGAGTTTTAATTTTATTCGGCGTACTGTTTGTACGCACTTTCATGAGATCGGGTTGAAAAATTCAAATTTTCCAGAACATAAGCTGGGCTGCTTGTAGACTATAGGCTATATATACTTTGATACAGATAAAACACACTTCATAGAACATCATAAAATAGATAGAAAACAAAACTAATTATAATGTACAACATTAAGTAAAACTGCACGGAGACAAATGTGAATATTTTCCTCAAACAGGTAGATTGTTGAGACGCTCTGCCATCCTGTCGCGCAGAGCTGGCGGTAAAAGTGCTCCGTTGTCCAGAACCATGGAGAGCGCCACTTGAAATAGCAGGCTACTCCATTCTACAATTATAGTTCACGGCCTGCAGTCTGTCTGTGTACGTTGCTATATCTGTGACATTCTTGCTGTTGGCCTAAAGTAACAGTCGAACTGAAAACGGTTTCCTTCTTTCCTTTTTTTTTATTTATTATTTTTGTGTGTGTGTGTAAAAATACATTAAACGCAATTCATTCAAATACTTAAAGACCTCTTCATGATCACGTTTTCAATTTCTAAATGAAAAGTCATTTTCTATTTTTTGTAGGTTACCGTTAAAGTGCATAGGTTAGCCTAATTATTCTTTAAAATAAGCAGTGTCACAAATTTAAAATAGCTGTGTGAAGGTCACTACACTTTACAAAAGAAAATAAAATGAGATTTTGAACTTTTATGGAACAGTTCTATAAGATAAAATTTATTTTTTGATTTTGGACATCTTTATTTGTCATTGACCCATGTACTGCTGTCAAATCTAGGTCAATTTCTAGGATTTTGCCTCTTCGACAAGAAATTACAGCAACATTGAAAGTTATTGAACAGTATTTAAAAGCAGCTTTTCTAAGAAGGCATTTCACAAGAACAAAAAAAGTAGCCTAGATTTTAGATTAATAAAATTAAAGTTATGTTTTGCAGCTTCTTAGCCAAATGTTCTAAAAATTACAACAGTAGCACATGGAAACTCCTACACTGGTGGCTTTACTCTCTACAACTACAATTCCCTGTTGCAAAATCCAGTTTAATCTGGAAACTGTGCCTTGGAACATAGTAGCTCACTGACCAGCCACCATGATCAAAAAACATCTTGAACTGTGGTTCAAGCTGATCTGCCAGCTAATGATCAGAGCTATCATGTTCCAAAACACAGCCTCAAGCTTAAGCAGTATTTTATGGCGTGGTTTGCAAAACCCCTGTTAAAGACCCAGTGGCGACAATGATGTCCACCTGTCCTGCAATAGATAGGTGGAAACTTTATGAGAAGTTCAGGTGGCTTTAAAATCACTTGAGAACTGTGGTTTGCCCCATCCAACTGAGCAGTAATAGCTGTGACTGCCACTCTTGTGCAATATTACTTTGGACAGGCTACTAGAGCACCAATGGAGGACAAAAAGAGACGAGGAAGAATATGTTGAGCAGTGGGCTGAAAAAAGCGAGGCACTCATTTAGCACATGCCTACTCAAGTATCCTTTGTTCACCAAATCTATTTATGTATTTTTTATTTTATTGTATGTTTTTTTTTTTTTTTGAACAGCATGTGCATAGAATAGTTGAAAAATATTGGCAGTTGCAGTATTTTTCATTTATTTTGGAACAGCCTTGAGTAAAAAGATTGGCCATGTAACCCATTTAGGCGAGGTTTCCATAAATACATATGCACGATTGCAAAGAAGCGGCCATATGCACGATGGAATTGGCTTTGGTGGTGCACGAAATATTCCTCTTATTATGATGATACAAAATCGCACTTAACAACGAGTTTGACATTTTCTGGAGGTAACTGTTCGCATTACGCTACTTTCCCCTATTCGAGCCCCTAATATCCCCCTCTCCAGTGGTCTCTCCCAGTTGACCTAAACCTATTAAAAAGCTCTCCTCTTAAAGAGTTCATAACACTGAGACGCTGTTATGATAACTGCCGAGTAGCGCTCACCTCTCGCCTCTGCAAAATGCCACGGAGCTCAGTAATGGATTTATGTAATTCCTGCACTTACCAAGATTATTATACCAAAGAAATGCAATGAAGGTAAAAGTGTAATGAGACCATCGATCTGTCAGTATTTTCTTAAAAGTTTGTTTGAAAGGAAACGTCAGATGATCTGAGCTTGCACTGCAGTATCTACAGATATCTCAAGCCCATTCGGTTTTTGAATAGAATCAAATGACAAAATAGATGTCTATAGATAATATTGGTTTGTCAGTATAAGCTCCTGCCAGTGCAATGCATGTGAAAATGAAATGAATATTGTGTCTCTACTGTCTTCACTCATTTTCTTTCATGCTCGTGATCCATCTGTTCATAGCAGCATTTTGTAGAAAGCTCAACAACACCATTATCAAATGGCATAATTGTATCCACACATAATTTGACTAATTCCCAAGGCAATGATTGAGCTGAGGGAAGAAGCAGCACTGCAAAGAGAAAGTTGGAAAATAATGCAATATCTTACAGTATAAAAACAGAGCATTAAAAAGGAGCAACAAAAATTCATGTAAAATATTATGATAAAATAACTTGTTTACTATTGCAAAAAGCTTAGGTTCAAGCTTATGGGCTTGAAATGCATGAAAACGTTCTGAAAAGGGAGGCTTTGGAGTACTTTGACACAATTTGCATTGTTAAAAGCGCTATACAAATAATAGTGACTTGACTTCTTTCAAGAATGTCTGGTAGGTTTTCAAGAGGCAGAGGAATCATACGCCCTCCACATCACATTTCTGCAGCGTGTCCCATATTACAAACCCCCAACGGCACCGGATGAAGGCTCATCTTCCTCAAACCATAGCAACAATGAGAAAACCGAAAAAAGGGATTGGGAGAGCTAACATCAGAGATTCCGCGACCGGAAACACGACTCAATGCAAGCTTGCATCACGCTGCCAAATTATTTCGCTTTCTTTTCCCTTTCACTCACAATCTCATGCATGACTATGCTCCAGTGCTTGAACCCCTTTCGGAAAGCACGGATCTTTTGAACTGGCGACTTATCGCTCTCCTCCGTCTACGGAGTGTGGGAGTGGGGTTAGGGAAGCCCGACTGCAGAATCGAAAACCCCACTCAGCGAGCTGCAGGTTTCCCTTGCAGTTCCAGAAATACACCCTTGTGCTCGCCCACCCTTGTCCCCGGACATCCATCCTCGCCTTTCAGGCTGGGAGGGGCCGGAGCTTAGGCTTTCTTCCTGATCGTGACTGCGGAGGGTTCCAGCAGTTCCCCGCCCGCTCTGACTGACACCCCCACATTCCCAGCAACCTCTTCTCTACTCTGAGCCACAGCTACAGAGCATACCAGCAGGCCAATCTGGCTCTCCTCCAGCTACCTGGAGTTATCTAATCACGATAAATGAGGATAAATTAGCTTAGCACCACGGTGACAGGGCTCCTTCTTGTTACGCAGCAGGGCACTCCATGTTGTAGCACTCTTGCTTGTTACGGGGACGAGACCCATAACTTTTTCCTCAACTCCCCAGCTGCCACCTGAGCCATTTGGAGAAATCAACAAGCTTATTGTGCACTTGCATGGCGGTCCTCTTCCCACTGAGTAATTCGAGCAGCTAGCACTGCGTATTCTTTCAGGAGGCAGACTTCGTAACGACTGACCCTATCAAGGTGATTCAGTAAAAGCCTATAAAAGAATTCATCACCTTTTCTGAGGGACAAATACAGACTGAAAAGGAACGAGTCTATTCAAACAGAATGCACTGCTGCTATGAGGAAACCAAATAAGAATGTGGCGTCTCTCTCTCTCTTTCCTCGCTAACATAAGTAACTATGGTAACAGGCGCTCTGCATGGCACTGCTTCCACAAGCTCTCCAGAAATAAAACTGTTGGGCTAAGAGCGAGCAGGTAAAGACAAAAGATCCCAGGCGCCACTATTTATAGAGACAGTCTTACATAATCTCCACACAGACCAGCGCTGGCCGAGGGAGGTTGGGTTTTGGGGTGAGTGGCACTGGGGCACCGGCCCTAGAATCGAGTGTGCGAGAGTGGTGTCTGGAGGTTACACTGAAGATTGTGAGCAAGCATGAAAGGCTACAGGAGGGGGAGTAGTGGGAAAGAAAGAGTTTGGATTTGATGGTTGCACTGCTAAAGGGTGAACGCTTGGAAAAGCTCAGCATACATGTGCTTGTTGATCAGCAACTCAAGCTCCCATGGGATGCAGATCAGCCTGTGGTGGTGGGAGATATTCGCCATTGAACGTCACCGTGTCAGCGATTACATCACCACTCGATTCACTGAGGTAACAAGTGCTTATGACAGATGGAAAGAACGCTGTCAGGGATAACAAACACAAGACTTTACCCACCGGCACTGTGAGCCACACTCACTACATTCCACACAATATCAAGAGAACACAGCTGAGGGCCTGAGACGACAACGTCACAATCTGTTTGGCTAATGAATGTGGAATGATTGAGGGAGAGTGTGGATGTAAACAGGTTTATTAAAAGGAATTGGACAAGTCGATACAGTAGCTTGTTTGAAAGACAGCACTGTCAGACCTGGTGTCACAAAATACATTTGTTTGACACAAGGAGCGTGACTAAATGGCTCCCCCTAGCAGTCGTACACAGTCAATCCACTCCCCAAGCTATGATATTGATTCTTTAGAGCTTGACTGAATGAGGTGTGAATGAACAGCTGCATTGTTATCCATCAGTTGATATAATCAGCAAATTAAACTCTCACACTTCATAAAACAGGAAGCTTAGAGAATGTAATGCAATAATTGTCCCATTATGGGGCAAAAGTGTGACTCACGTAAATATGCCCCAACTACTCTTACCAATGGATGCAAACAGAGGCTCGGGATTTCATCAATGCGCAAATGGAGGAACTCTGACTCATCTATTTATGCCCGTGCGTTAGATCTCGCTAATGCTGCTTTGGCTATTATCCCATTGTAGCTACCGTGCGTCTGAGGAGAGGGAGGGGGATTGCGCATTGAGTGTTTTAGTCACACCGAACAACCAAAAACTACAAAAGCTGGGAGATGCATTTCAAATGGCAATAGCTATGAGGGCACACATGCTATAATGCCCAAGGGGAATGAAAATATAGTGGAAGATGTGTTTATCTCCTCTCTCATCATCATTCGTCATGTTGCTCACTTTGCCACATGGTTCTTTCATTGTCTAAAAAGATGTTGAAGTAAAAAAAAAAAAAAAAAAATTCTCAAATGCAGGATGACTCATCAACAGGCTTAAGTCTCCAAAACACTGCTGACGCAACCAGGAGTGTGTAAACCGAGGGATGTCAACACTTTTGAACTTTCCCTCCAATCATCATCAACAACACACTTAAACGATTACAATTACAAGCTTAGCTACCTTTTCTCTTACAGGCCCCAAAAGTGTTGCTTCATCAAACTGTAAACCTACTTAATGAATAACAAATAGGAATACAATATGGATAAGACACTTTAGGTAAGCAGCAGTAAGTTAATACACTAATATATATGTAAACTATGTTAAAACGTTACTTACAGATTCTGAAGCTCAGATGAATGAAAGCAGAAAGCCATTTGTATAGTGAAAATACTACCTCTAATTAATAACTGTTTGCAAGTCATGCCACATAATGAATGTTTGAACATCTGCACTCATTCAAGCTAGACCTAAAGCACTAAGCAGAGTTAAACAATAAGGATTTTTCTGTTCACTCAATCAGCCAGTTAAGATTTTTACTCGACCTACCAACATTTTAAAATAAATATATATTTTGAAATATATCTTTATATTTTCCAGAAATAGCCATTTAAATTTTTGTTTTTAATTGTTAATTTTCTTAACAATTAAAAAAAAAAATAAATAAATAAATAAAAATTAATTTCATACCTGCTAAAAAATTTACCGAAGGGTTTGTAGTTTGGCATATTCTTGCTAATGCTTCAATGGCTATCACAGGTCATTTTTGACAATATTAACCATACATTTTTACAATTTAAGCCATAAAAAAATGGATGTACAAGATTAATGAATGTAAAGTTTTCAGTGGCAACACAGAACTAGCTGGAAAGGGCAAGTGTTCTTTCAACTGGCCAGAAATGCAGTCACACTGGCAAAGAGTTAGTGGACCATCTTGTTGAACCCTGTTAAAAATGGCACTTCTCATTACTGTCAAAATTACTGTCAAAATGCACTGTATTCTTCAGTGTAAGCTTTAGAGTACAAGCAGCAAGAACCTCACTCTCAATGTAAACTATGCGCAGAAGAGCCACTTGTCTTCATTTGACAATGTAGCAAGAAATGTTGACTGGGTTTCTACACAAACACTTACCTTATGGTCACAAATTTATGACTCAAAGAAAACTGAGACTGTCTACCTAAAAAAGAATAAAAAATACATGTATAGACTGTAGTAGAATATACTGCAAAACAATATCAAAGCAACTTTCATATTTAAACTTGATTTTTTTGCTGTATGAACATTTCTTCAAATGTTTTTACACATATAACTAAAATTGTAAAAAAACAAAAAAAAAACAAACAAACAAACAAACAAAAAAATAAAAGTACAATTAAACTGAAAGCGTTTTTTTTTTCAACCACAAAAGCAAAGACTGTTAAGACTAACTTAGAAGGTTGGCTTGACAAATGCATGCTTAAAGGGATAGCTCACCCAAAAATGAAAATTCTGTCATTAATTACTCACCCTCATGTCATTCCAAATCCGTAAGACCTCTGTTCATCTTCAAGGCACAAATTAAGACATTTTTGATGAATTCTGAGAGCTCTCTGACCCTCCCATAGACCGCAATGTAATTACCACAATCAAGGTCCAGAAACGTAGCAAGGACATCGGTAAAATAATCCATGTGACATCAGGAGTTCAACCATAATTATACGAAGCTATGAGAATTCTCGTAAAAAAAAAAAAAAGACTTTATTCAACAATTCAGTACTCACTGAACGTAAACAACGTATGCTGTTCTGTGTCAGATGCGCCACGCGGATACGTTTTCTACATTGTTTACGCTTTGATCTGAACAAAAACAACGTATCCGCGTGGCGCAGCTGACACAGAACAGCATACGTTGTTTAAGTATGTGATACTCTCCAAACTGATGTCACATGGATTATTTTAACGATGTCCTTACTATGTTTCTGGACCTTGATCGTGGTAATTACATTGCTGTCTATGGGAGGGTCAGAGAGCTCTCAGAATTCATCAAAAATATCTTAATTTGTGTTTCGAAGATGAACAGAGGTCTTACGGGTTTGGAACGACATGAGGGTGAGTAATTAATGACAGAATTTTCATTTTTGGGTGAACTAACCCTTGGAGAGAAAAAAGTTTAAAAATGTTTAGACCTTACAAACAAAGAATGATACATATATTCCAATTCAGTATATTCCTTTTTCTGTCATTGCAATTCATCTTCCTGTGAAGCGTGGCCAATTCAAATTCTAACACATGAATTGCATATAGAACAAAGAGAGCAAATCCCCAACCCTAGTTTATAATCAGAGTAAATTACATACCACTTAAAAAAAAAAAAAAAATCATCCATAAATAGATATGATTTGAGTATAAAGTATAGGTTATAAGTATAGTATAAGTATTCAACTGAATAATGATTTTATAAGAATTTTATAAGATTTTATAAGAAGTTTTTAATTTATTCATTTTAATTTATTTATTTATTCATTAAATGAAGCCAAACAGCAATGGACCAAAATAAGTGCACTGTCTCCTCCTGGTTCAAACAGATGATATTGTTTTGTCTGATCCAGAAAAAGCCTGCGGCTTTTCAAACCTGAGGATATAATCACATTAAACTGGATGTAAAACTGAAATATTTAATCAGGACTCTTCATTATTATTTAAATGAGCAAATAAAAAAAGTCCACCATTTATCTAAATTATGTAAAAATGAATTATACTTCGTTTTAACAAACATATGGCACCAGTTGAGCATCTTAATTTAGCATTCTGATTCTGGCCTGCTACTGATTTTCAATACTCTTCAGCCATTATCAGTACAGTCAGAGCCGACCAGCCAGTAAAGGGGTGGCTACCCTGCCCCCTTCCAGTGCTATCACTGTACTGTTCCCAGATGTATCCAGTGTCCATATACTGCTTATAAACATTATTGATGAGGTTAGTCCTGAGCTCTTGATACAAGGTAGCTGCCTTCTCTTTGTATGGCCCTTCTATGCTGCCATAGTGATGCAGTGCTCTAACTGCCAGGTAGTTGATGTTGATC
The DNA here is from genome assembly GCA_039654775.1 of Spinibarbus caldwelli. Taxonomy (NCBI): domain Eukaryota; kingdom Metazoa; phylum Chordata; class Actinopteri; order Cypriniformes; family Cyprinidae; genus Spinibarbus; species Spinibarbus caldwelli. The sequence continues at coordinate 30,838,748 of CM077224.1, forward strand.
CAGATCGCTCCTCGCCAGTAGGGGGCATCGTGTTCCGTGTTCCTTTTCATGTAGAGGGGATCTGAGCGCGAGAGCGAGCGCAGGCCATAGGGTGTCCAAAGGCGTTCAGGATCTTGAATGTCCCGCAAAACATGCTCCATTTTTGGCGAGTCTGGTGTCAGAATTTGTAGCAAGAATGGAAAAAGGCTAACATAGCCTAAAGCATTCACGTACTGCAGCTTAGGGGCTTTACGAACAGAGCGAACCAACCGTGCGACTGGGAACTGGTGCCGTGGTTGTCCAGGAGGCACGAACACTTTCTCCTGCTGAAGTGAGACTGCCTGAGTGTGATTTCCGTAATCACTGAAGGTGTGCAGATTCTCGGACCAATGCAGTTTGTTTAACAGATCATTATTGCTGAGAGCACGATGGGTGTTTTCGTACACCTGGTGAGGTTCCCCAAGTATTCGTGCCACATTTGCCATGATGCCAGAGGCCAGGGTCATCCAGCAATACAAGTCCACATGCCTCTCATCAGCAGATGGGTGGGAAGCCCGTGGGTAGTCATCCAGGCCAGAGGTAAGGGTCTTGGGATTTAGGAAAAGGTTGGTGTCTTTGTCCCGGCCTCGCCAGCGGTAGGAGTTGGCAATTGGTCCAGCTTGTGTGGTGTTAAACCACTCAAACCAAATCTGCAGTCTTGGGTACAACCTTCTCAGGAAAGGAATCATGGTTTGAGAAGACGACAACTCTGGTTGAGCATCCAGCTGTTCCAGTAACTCTTGTAGGGCCAGGAAGAGCGTGGGTGGGTTAGCGTTTTCGTTGTGCTGCACGATAAACTCAGACGGTACTTTGCTACGAGCTTCATCATCCAAGATTTGTTCGCGTGGGATCCAGCCCTCTACATTGATAAGATCGAGCCAGTGCGAAATGACCTCCTGTGTTAACTGAGTGTCCCATTTGCTGATGAGAAGCTGATGAAATCCTTCGTCCCAAAGAAAGCCCCTTGGAAAGAAAGAGCGAGATGGTACTGCCGTGAACAGCGGACCCTCAGGGTAAAGCACAGGGTGCTCGTTGTAAGCCGACTGGACAACCGACTGTCCGAAAAAATATCCCATGCCACCAAGCATGTTGCTTAAAGCTGCCTTAGCAAATTCAATCTGTGAAGTTGTGAACCCTTTAGCTTGGAGGCCAAATGAACTCTCAAACTTCTCATCAAACGCCAACTTACGCTTCTCCAGCTCGTCTGTGAGAACCGAGCCCACAAGTTGATTCGGTCGTTCCCGGAAGCTCCCGGATTCAAACAAAACTTCAATCTGGAAAGGGGTTTGTACAGTTACTTGATGCACCACAAAATCACTCTCCATCTTGGGATCTTTCTGTTGGTTCTGGTGGTTAGTGACTTTGTAAGAATCCACGGCAAAATACGATCTTTTTTCACCTTTGGAAGGACTGAAAGTAAACTTGTGATTTAGGCTGTTCTTCACTATATCTGTTAGCTTATCAAGACCAGGGCTCTTAGTTTGCAAGTAATTATATCTGAAAAGAAAAACAGTAAAGATACAGTAACTTGTTAAAATAATAATAAGACAGAAAACCTTATTTTATCATAATTGTTTGCCCTCATCTGAGAATCATACTAATAGTAAGAGTTCCTGTAGATTAGAATACACTAATTTCCAAAACTAAAATTACCTTGTTTTGTTGCTTTTTGTTAAAAAAATGCAAATAAATCAGTAAATAATATATATCAACAAATATTAGTAACTATTAATAAAAAAACACTATAATAAATATTGCTTTAATTATTTGTTACTGTTATATTATTTATTCTGTTGCAGTAAACTACTGCTAAAAACCTACAATCCTCTCTGTTACTATTGTTAACAATACTACTTACTACAAAAGCATGTAGTGCACAAGAAATGTAAGATACCTGGCATATTTGCCACTAGCACCTTCCCCTGCAGTGGGCTTGCCAAATGTAATCTTGAAGTTGCCAAGCTCCTCAGATGTTCCAGTCACGGAGCTCAAGCGATTTTTCTCTTCTACATGGGCCTGCAAGGAACCTTGAACATCTGTAGCAGCGTAGAACATCAGCGAGATCACAGGAGCCGAGGAAGCAGTGCTCTGCCAATCAGAAACAAAGACAGACTTGATGTGATGAGGCAATTTTGATACGGAGATAAACTATAATTCTAAATGTTTGTATTATTTTGTGTTTATCAGAAGTAGCCACGTTAACTTTATATCATATTAATGGAACTACCAGAAAGCAGTGATGTTATGTGGATCTGATAAACTATGTCTTCTACCATACTTTGACCTTCAAAAAAATCATGCAGATTATATATTTTCTATTAAATTTCATTGAATTAATTTTGTATTGGATTGGCCTTCAATCCGTGACCCTCTTAAAGACCTAAACACTTTTAAAATTCCCTGATATTTCCAGGTTTCCCATGATTGTGACAACCCGGACATCCCCTGGCTATGTGCATTGAAAACAACTAATACCTTTGTGCTATTTTACTCCTATTATATTACAATTAAATATCCTTGTATTTGACAATATTATAATAATAAATCAGTTAGTGCTGGCTGTTAAACACACAAACTGTTAGAGCATTATTCTGTGCTTACATGTTGTTTTGCAGTAATCCTCCAAGTCCAGTCTCCACCATGATCTCCACCCATACGCTTCACAAACTCTGTGGTCAGGGTGAATTCACGGTCATGGACCTCCTGGACTCCAAAAGAGACTCCGTCATGCATTAGCCATCCGTAGCCCAGCAAATGGTCCCCTTGCTCACAAGTGTGCCTAAGATTTCCATCCATTTCAGCAAACTGACGCATCCACATTAAGCCTAATTAGATCAATAGAAAAAGGCAGATTAATCATAACCTCAAATCATCACAAAGACAAGTAAAAATATATAAATGGTGCATAAAGTGTGAATCTGAAACACCCCACCTGTCACAACAGATCTGGGATTTCTTGTTTTCATCCCAAAGTACACCTGGGGCCGATAGGTACCCCAATATCTTTCAGGAGACACAGCAGGACTTGAGCTATTAGCATCCAAGACCCGTGGAGAGGGGTGCAAGGTCACAACCCTCCTGGCCAAGGATGAGCGCATATAAAGGGCATAGAAGAACCAGATAAGACTGAAGATACACAGACCGATGGATATATTGATAAACACCTTCCCAATGTCAGTTTTCTTCTTCTTCTCCTTGCGTGGGGGAGCTGGTGTTTTTTCCTCCTTTCTTGGGCTAGGTACACCATCACCTGTTGCAACCCTCTTCCTCCGCCTACCCATCTTTCTTTTGACCTGAGCAAGCTGGTCTGGAGACAACAGTCATTCAAATGCACCTGCAAATCACCAGAAGTCAAGAGGTTTTGACTACAGTTAACACAGTGATTACAGCACAAGATGCTCATAGACTACTAGTATATACACTTCTGTCCTATAATAATGCATTTAAGGGAATAAAACGGGACTATAATTTTAATTTTGCCCCTAAAACAGGACTATAATTTTACATTACGTACAAGATAATGAAAATTGCATACACATCTGGCTAGCTGAACAAAAGAATGAGCGAGCGAGAGAACTGATGAATGAATGAATGAATGAATGAATGAATGAGATTCGGCTCGTCAATGTCTATTTACCACGTCTGCAGTTATCATTATTTCTGTAATAAATGTGAACGATGCAATGGGCAAATTAACTATAACAAGGCAAGCATTTTTTATATTATACCTTATGTTACCTTATGTACGTGTCAGTACTCTACTGAACTTAATCAGCAGCACGGACACTTCCGCATTTCTTTGCGAAGCTGACGACAATCATAGATGCATCCTCACTGTTTTCAAAATAAAAGTCCTCCAGCGGCATACTTTTGCTGCCGACACTTTCACTGAAAATTTAAAAACGAAAGCACCGTCAGTATTTACTCATCACCCTTTAGTCATTCAAAACCTAAATGGCTTTCTTTCTTTTGTATAACACATGTTTTGATAAATGTCTTTTGATAAAGTGTTTTTGACCTTACAGTGAAAGACTTTCACATTTTCTTTTGTGTTCTACAGAAGTAGGCTGTGTTTGGAATGATATGTTAAGAAAATTATGTTAGAATTTTCATTTTGGGGGATGAACTGTACATTTAATATTTCTATAGCTTAACACTTAACGCAATGATGTATTTTAAATTCAGTCCAATTTCTGACAATAGTAGGCTAATTAATAAATCATTGATTTGTCATTCTTTTAGGATAATCAGTGAAAGCACATTTTTCCAAAACATGGAAATGGTCTACAGCATTGAATGTTATCAATAGCCTAATACATTTCTATACTTAACAAAAATGTTTCAGAACATAACATATATGCCAAAACAGATGTGACTTTCAGTTCAGGCAGGAACTGGTAGTGCTTTGCAACCAGATAACTTCACAGAAAACATCTAACAATGAATTGTGTTTTGTGCGAAAGTGAAAGTATTGTTGCGATATTGCTATTTATACATGTTTTGTGCAAATCTTTCTACTGAAAGTAACCTAACTAGACTGCCCAGACAAAAGTAGTACAGCTAAACAGACAGATAAATACAGTAAAACCTGTTTGAGGCACATTCCTTCATTTAAGGACCACCTTCTAGACTGATATATAAATGGTCCATCATAAGGAGGGTAGAACGATTTACAGTAGAATTGTGCGTGACGTGGATAACCAGCAGAGAATCCTCTTCAGGCTGTTATCAAGAATTGAGGTATAATAGCCATTTCATAATATTTATCTAATTTGTCTTTAAGTTTGTGATTATGCATATTTTTTTATTTATTTTTCAGATTAAGCCATAATGACTCAAAGTTCGCTCTATAAAATTATCATCCTCTTTATCATTCTGCACAATGAAGAAAGGTCTCTGGCTTTCAAGGTTCTCCTAACTAGTTCCATTACCCACCAAGAAATAACGCAAAAAGCAATTTTACAAACAACAGCAGAAGTCTGTAAGGCTCAGGCACTTCAACAAGGAAGAGATTTTGTGCTGGTGGGTGAAGACAGGAGTCATTATTTTCTTGTGGTTATGAAGTTGATTCATTAACTTCAAAAACTGCTTGTTTCTTTTTTACATTTTGAGGGTATAAATAAATTACTACATCAGAAATACACATTATGGCAACATATTTAAAACGGTGTAAGCTGCAAAGGTAGCTGGGCTAAAAATGACTGAACAGAATTTTCTTTTACCAACTTTTTTTGAACTTGCAAATTCATGTCATACTAAAGACCAACGTCTTTATGGACAACAGTGAATATGCAAATGATTGAATATTAAAAAAGAAGGACCTCGATGCATCAGATGTGTCTATCCACTCATTTTCACGAAGGAAGACTGTGAGAGACATACAATCTTTTCAAAACGAAAGTACTTCATGTCAGTGTTTGCGTCTTTTCTGTTTCAGCCAAGCGTATTGACAGTTGAGTCTCTGACAAAAGCTTGCTTGTCTCCAGCATCAGCCAAAGGTTTCCAACAAGCCATTAGTAGAGTTCGTAATAAAAATGCCTGGGTTGATGGAAAATATTTGACGAGTGAAAGACACCACTTTGATGGCGAGACTTTTTTGAAGGGCCGGGACCTCATCACAGAAGGTGTCAAAGCTGTTAAAGCTGCTGCCCAACAGGGTAATTATGAAACAGCAAGAAAGCGGTTGGGTGAGGCTCTACATACTCTACAGGTGTGTAAATAGAAACAAGCTAGATCATTTGTCGCAGCATTTTCATGACTTTTGTAGACAAGGACAAATTTCTGAAAGAACAGATGCAAACGGAGTAATTGTGTCAATTTGATTCATTATTATTATTATTATTATTATTATTATATTATTTTAATTTTTTGATTAAAATGTTTGATTAAAATGCTTTAAAATATCTTTAAAATATTTATGTGAAGAATTTCAATAAAAGGGGTATTCTGGAGTCAAGTATAAATGAGGCAAAGAAGGGTTAAATGATTTAGCAGAGCCCACACAACCAAAGGCTATACAAACTGATTGATTAAAGCAATAGTTCAACCAAAAAAAAAAAAAAAAATGCCATAATTTAATCCCTCTCATGCCATTCGAAAGCTGTATGACTTTCTTTCTGTTCTCAGAGCTATAGACATTGCAAACTGTAAGAAACTGTCTTGGGGGTTGGGGGAGGGGGGGGGGGGGGGGGGGGGTTTCCAATGTGATATTTTATGTGCTTGATTGTACATAAATGTGTAATCAAAACCATTTGTGTCATTGGGCTCCTTGTATGTCTTTAAAGGATTTCTACAGTCACAGCAACTGGATAGAACTGGGGAACCAGTTCCCATACTCCAACCTGATCAGACCTGATAGCCCGATAAACAACATTGCAGGTATGGCAAACAATTAAAGTGGCATTATATCTTTCTCTGTTCTAAACAGTTCATGTTGTTGCACTTGCTGCAAATCTTTAATACATTAATGATTATTGATGCAATACATATTAATACATTCATACATACAGTGATGTCTGAGTCATGAAAATGTTTGAATAGGTGCTTTTTAGTGGCTTTTAATTAATAGTTGAAACGTTTCACTGAACTTATTCACCTAACTGATCTCACAAGTTCACAAGTTAAGTGAACACTGAACTAAATCAAATAATTGAATCAAACTAATTCAAAATGCCCCACATCCAGAATTTAAGCAAATTCTCTGGCAAAACAAGCAAAAACAATTAAGTCATATGCTGTGCAAAAATATCAGTTCAGAACTCTTTTTGGATTTCTATATTTTTCTATATTTAAAGAACCTACAAGACCCACTTGTAGAAACTGTGATGGAGGTAACTGTAGAAACAATATACTGGAAGACATCATACGAGAGAAAAAACTGACATCAGGATACTTTGGATTCTCCAAACCATCTGGTACTGAAATCTTGGTATCCTAACAATCAATCAATCAATCAATCAATCAATCAATCAATCAATCAATCAATCAATCAATCAGTCCAGTTTAAACTAATCAATACATATTGAATATTACAGGAAAATGTAGCCACGGAACTTTCTTTGACATTTCAAGTTGGTTTACACCTAAAGGTGGAATCAATAAAGATTCACGATCATCTGAGCATGGTTACCTTCATGATACTGCTGCGACGGTGGCCATCGCTGCAACCAGAGAACTCCTGGAAGACATTAGAGGATTTTTGGGAGACTCTAACTTTTTGAGGTAGGTTTACTATTTTTTTCATACTGTGTTTGAATGAAAAAATGCATCTGCTTTTTAATCAGATGCCATGATCAGTTAATTAAATGTGTCCCCGAATGACAGATCTAAGTAAATCCCACAAGAAGAACCATCAGAGAAATTCTGGCTTACAGTATGAGTGGAGTACTGCTCACAGTTCAAACATGACACTTTCTTGCTTTCAGCATTATATTGTGCAGCTGAATGGAACAGGTATCAAAGTTTCAAAATTGACTATAAAGGCCTTTTTTTTTCAGTTGGCATTAACATGCCAGACTGGATCATTACCCAATCATAAAAAGCACATTACATTTGTCCACATAATATAAATTATGCATCTGATCTGATCTGATAAATCGGATCTCTTTTCCCCATGGAATATTTAAATCAGGGATACACAATTAATGACAATAATAAATATAAGTATGGCTGCCAAAAATAACTAATACTGAAAAATACTGATTACCTAGAATTATATTTAGATCCAGTCATCAACAATTCAATTTACAATGTGTTTTTTTTTTTTTTTTTTAAATCAATCACAGACATGTTTGAGTGCAAAAACACAATTCTAATCATGTTCAGTATGTGACACTGAGTTCTGTAATCTTGCCAATGTTCTTAATAACAATAAATTTGTGGACACTGTGTAAATAAGAATTTCTCTATGTAGCGTTGACACTTATTGTTAATAGGAGTTTTTGGGAGATTGCAGAAATCATTAAGTCAACGCTGAACCAAAATGATTGACAGTATCAATTGTTATAAAGGCAGTGTAGAGGAGACCAGGGGCATAACTCACAGGTTATAAAGGTGGGCAATTGTACCAATGAAAAATAAGTCATATTAACCCACTGTATCTCAAATAAAAGCCTAACTCAAAGTAATCGCTGTACTGTTGTAGTATCTAATAACGTGTTTTTTTTTTTGTATTTGGTTCAAATTATTTTAGATGTCAGGCATCATATGCATTCAAAAAGCAAAAGTCTATTTCTACTTTTGCAGAAGACTAGGCAACTATTTTAGTGGTAACTAGATTTTAATTATTTAAATATACATTTTACTCAATACCTTAATCAGATGATGAGTCAAGAACAATCAACCAAACTTCCTCAAGGGAATTCCTGACAGGTGTGTCTGTAATAATTTCAGTACATCCTTGACTACTTTGGCATCAGGACAAGCAGATCTGAATACATTCTGATCACAAACATGTTTACACACTTGTCTTTTCATATGTGCACAACATCTGGATACGGGTTGCATTTGAATGCCAAGTGTAAATGGGGCAAAAATTAACCATTAAAATGAATACAGACTTAGTTGAAAAATAGATTCCTTTGGTATGTAGGCCTTTGAATTAAATTAGTTTGGGGCTTTGCATGTAAATGCAACCTTTTCAAGCAATCATGAATAGCCTACTACTTTCCTTGTTTTGGTCTTTCTCCCTTAGATTGATGGGATTTTCTCAGAATTCAGTACTGTGCTTTGCAATTGATACCACAGGCAGCATGGGAGATGACATTGATGAAGTACGACGAGTCACTTCTGACATCACTGACAAGATGAGAGACACTGTATCAGAGTACATTCTGGTGCCATTTAATGATCCTGGTTAGAGGCGTTTGTGTTACTTGTTTTAATTTATTTCATTGAGAATATGTGTGTACCTCTGAAGAAATGACAGCTCTAAATTACTGCAAAATCTAAACTCATGAATATAAACAACTAGCTAGTAATTATGTGTGGAAACATTACCTGATTTACATTACCTTAGTATCTTATTATGTATAATAATATATTATTAACTGACCCTTTTACACTCCCAAAGACTTTGGACCACTAATAAGAACAACAGATCCGGATGAGTTCAAATTACAAATTAATGCCCTTCAACCACATGATGGAGGAGACACACCAGAACTCAGCCTCTCAGGACTCAGGGTATGCATTTGAATTATATACAGTTGAATTATATATTGTATTACTACATGTTTGTGAACATGGGGAGCACATGTACAGAAAACTATATATAAATATTGGTTAATCATTTTGTATCCTAATCAAAAGATTTCAAACTATTTCTTTTCTTTGTTTTTCTCCCAGCTGGCTCTGACTGGTTCACCTCCCCAGTCTAAGATATTTGTTTTCACAGATGCTGATGCAAAGGACAAAGAGTTAAACAACACTGTATTGGCACTGATTGAAAGCACAAAGTCTGTGGTATGTATTAAAAACTTATTTTAATATTATAGACTCTATACTGAATCTATTATGGCCATAAACATATATTTTGCCAATTAAACAAGCTGAATTCCTTCTTCTCAAAAGAGAATCAAGTTATATTTTCTTGACACTATCTCACCTAATATGCATGTTGAGTAAAAATAAATAACAGTGCTTGTTTTCATTTTATTTTTTACTACTGCATTTATGAACCAAACTAATAAGAATAAGAAGCAATGTTTAGCATTCTAAAACATTTCTGAACAATCCTATTTTTGTATGACTTTCTTGAAAACAAAACCACCTTTTCTATTTTGACACACTTTACACTCTGAAGATGTACATACATTTAGCCTTTGTACCCGCAAGCGTTTTGTAAAAATGTGGTATGAGTTATGTACGCTTTTCTAAATATTTGCATACTATTCTCTGATCTGAAAATAGTACATGAAAAAAGAAAGTAGTTCTTATAAGAGTGTTGGTTACTCATTGTCATTGGTTGATTGGTTACACATTTATTTGCATATTATTATTATGATTTGGTAGTTCTGTTTTTGATATTATTTGGTAGGTCTAAATAGATGAGTTGCTAAACTAAGTCAATAAATCACATTTTCTTTGCTACTTTTTTATAGGTGAACTTCATGTTGACTAACAGTCTTGCTGCTCGCCGGAGAAGGAGCGAGGATCCGAATCAGGGCCAGAGTCAGCATTACTCCACCAGGATCTCTAATCCCTTAAATCAGGTCTATGTGGATTTGGCTCTGGCCTCTGGAGGACTGGCGATTGAGGTCACCAAAGCAACACTTCCTCAAGCCACCAGCATTATAGTGGATGCCTCCACATCTGCTCTAGTAATGAAATCAATATCTCAAAACTTTCACACGGTTTAGTAGTCGTATTAAGTTTTTCAGAGTCACATAGTTGAATAAGAATCCTCACCATCCACAATAGTGAAGAATGTTTTTAAAAATGTGTTTCATTGAGATATTAAGTACCCAAAATCTGCATGAATACAACACTATCTCTGTGTCTTCAGGTAACTGTTTTCCAAACTGTAAGGAACCTAGGAAAAGCAGAAACCTTCTCTTTCACTGTGGACTCCTCACTGAAAAATATGACAATCTATATTACAGGCAATTCTCTAGCGTTCAACATCACAAGCCCATTAGGTGTGTAGACAAATATTGAGCACAATATTGCAAATAAATGATCATATCTATTATCAACTATCTGTTTTTATGGCATTATTTACCTCCACAGGGGATTCACAGACCAATGAAGAATTAAGTGGAAAACTGGGGTTGGTTGAGCATGTGGGCAACTTTTACACGGTGCGTCTGACTATCCTTGATCTAGCAGGCCTTTGGAACATTTACATTAGCTCGTTACAGCCCTACACCATCAGAGTCCTTGGTAACTTTTTTCTCTCTCATATATTTACAAATGTCGACAAGGCACTAGAGGTACAGTGTATATACAGGTGCATCTCAATAAATTAGAATGTCGTGGAAAAGTTCATTTATTTCAGTAATTCAACTCAAATTGTGAAACTCGTGTATTAAATAAATTCAGTGCACACAGACTGAAGTAGTTTAAGTCTTTGGTTCTTTTAATTGTGAGGATTTTGGCTCACATTTAACAAAAACCCACCAATTCACTATCTCAACAAATTAGAATATGGTGACATGCCAATCAGCTAATCAACTCAAAACACCTGCAGAGGTTTCCTGAGCCTTCAAAATGGTCTCTCAGTTTGGTTCACTAGGCTACACAATCATGGGGAAGACAGCCTTATGAGGACTGTCAAGCAAAATCGATTCAAGAATTTGGGTGAACTTCACAAGGAATGGACTGAGGCTGGGGTCAAGGCATCAAGAGCCACCACACACAGACGTGTCAAGGAATTTGGTTACAGTTGTCGTATTCCTCTTGTTAAGCCACTCCTGAACCACAGACAACGTCAGAGGCGTCTTGCCTGGGCTAAGAAGAAGAAGAACTGGACTGTTGCCCAGTGGTCCAAAGTCCTCTTTTCAGACGAGAGCAAGTTTTGTATTTCATTTGGAAACCAAGGTCCTACAGTCTGGAGGAAGGGTAGAGAAGCTCATGGCCCAAGTTGCTTGAAGTCCAGTGTTAAGTTTCCACAGTCTGTGATGATTTGGGGTTCAATGTCATCTGCTGGAGTTGGTCCATTGTGTTTTTTGAAAACCAAAGTCACTGCACCCGTTTACCAAGAAATTTTGGAGCACTTCATGCTTTCTTCTGCTGACCAGCTTTTTAAAGATGCTGATTTCATTTTCCAGCAGGATTTGGCACCTGCCCACACTGCCAAAAGCACCAAAAGTTGGTTAAATGATCATGGTGTTGGTGTGCTTGACTCGCCAGCAAACTCACCAGACCTGAACCCCATAGAGAATCTATGGGGTATTGTCAAGAGGAAAATGAGAAACAAGAGACCAAAAAATGCAGATGAGTTGAAGGCCACTGTCAAAGAAACCTGGGCTTCCATACCACCTCAGCAGTGCCACAAACTGATCACCTCCATGTCACGCCGAATTGAGGCAGTAATTACAGCAAGTACTGAGTACATATACAGTAAATGAACATACTTTCCAGAAGGCCAACAATTCACTAAAAATTTTTATTTTTTTTTTTTAATGGTCTTATGAAGTATTCTAATTTGTTGAGATAGTGAATTGATGGGTTTTTGTTAAATGTGAGCCAAAATCATCACAGTTAAAAGAACCAAAGACTTAAACTACTTCAGTCTGTGTGCACTGAATTTAATACACGAGTTTCACAATTTGACTTGAATTACTGAAATAAATAAACTTTTCCACGACATTCTAATTTATTGAGATGCACCTGTATAAGTAAAAATGTTACAGTAAAAATGCTATACTGTAAATACATTTACAGCAAGGTAAATAGAACTGTAAACATTAATACAGTATTTTTACTGTAAGTTAGATTTTTACTTTTCTACAGGAAGTTTATTTACATTGTATTTCACCCAAAATGTAAAATTCTGTCATCATGTATTTACTCTTGCTGACACAGTTGCTTCCTGCAAGTTTTGTAATGCTTTCAAAGTGGAATATCCAATAAGTGGTGCTAAAGGCAACGTTTTATTACATTGGTCGTACATATCTAGGAAGTTCAGAAACTAAATGTCCAGTGAGTAGCACTAACAGGTTAATGCTCTATTGAGTTTGAAAATAAAAGTTGGCCTTCACAAAAACAAACTTGAGATAAAGATACATTTGCTGAAGCAACCATTCCATTTTATCTTACTTCTACAAGTCTTTTAGCTCTTTTATCATGACTTGTGTTTCACGTGACTTCCCAGCAAGCAATTTTGGCTTAAAAGACGTCTATTAGCCGTTCAAACACAGCCCAGACGTCTAAGCTAAAACAAGGCAAAATTTGGGCTGTCAGTGAAAATTTAAGACGTCTAATCGTAGCCCAAGAATAGACTAGACATCAGTTAGACCACTATTGAACTACTACATGTATACGTCTAATAGACAGTGAATATGGATCTAGGCTAAAACAAGACTGAATTTGGGTTGTCAGTGAACATTTAATAGACGTCTAACCATAGCCCAAGAATGAACTAGTCATGAAATAGACTAGCTAATGAATGGCTACATATATACATCTAATAGACAACAAAATGGCAATCCATCCAAACAAATTAAATATACAGCTTTTTATTAAGAAAAATAACATTTTTAACAACTTAGACAACTTAAGACAATATAAAATGATAAAAAACACTAAAGAATTAATGACAAAATAAAATATTATAAATACAATACACCTAAATATAAATATTATGATAAAAAATGTAATTAAAAGGGAAAAAGGGGGGAAGTGGTATGTGGCCAAGTATGGTGACCCATACTTGGAATTTGTGCTCTGCATTTAACCCATCCAAGTGCACACACACAGTAGTGAACATACACCTGGAGCAGTGGGCAGCCAATGCTGCGGCGCCCGGGGAGCAGTTGGGGGTTCGGTGCCTTGCTCAAGGTTCTCACCTCAGTCGTGGTACTGAGGGTGGAGAGAGTGCTGGTTATCCACTCCCCCCACCGACAATCCCTGTCAGACCTGAGACTCGAACCCACGACCTTCGGGTTACAAGTCCAACTCTCTATCCATTAGGCCACGACTGTCCAAAATTAACAACTTAAGGTAATAAAAATGAAAAATAAAATATTTTAAATAAGATATTTAAAAGAAAAAAAAAAGAGCATGTTATCACACTTAACATTAAAACATTACGGATAAATGACAACATAAAAAAAATAAAAAAAAGATTTACCCTTTTGTTGGTTTACTTATTTGAACAAATAAAACAACCAACAGTGAACTTAAAGGTTTTATTATTCATTATTGGTTTTATTTCTTGTTTAAAATGCTTCCCAACTGCATTCTTCAAGTCCAACTCTGTTGCTGCCGGGAAGTTGGTCATCACAGCATCTGCCAAATAAGAAAAAAAAAAAACAGCATAAGAAAAGCTTTTTTGACAATTTTTTACTTTAATTACACTAATTGTGACAGGGAGTCATTCTCGTTTGCATGGAAGCCTACTAAAAACAAAAATGAGATGTATATTGTGTATCACCATTCAGTGTGTTAAACAAAAAAAGAGAGAAGCTCTCTGGTAAATGTTGTGTTGTATATACATACCTCTAATGACCGAGAACAGTGCAGTCTTCTCAAATGACTCCTTCTGCAGCGGACCACCCCCCTTCACATTGAATTTGGACATGAGGGAATATTTTAAGACCCTAAAATATAATACAGATTGAGGTGGTTAACAACTGCGGACAAAGTTTGACATTTCAAAATGACCAGTAAAGGAATTATATTTTTAAATTTCTGATTTGCGTAACTTATTGAGTATTGACACCACAATGTTTGATTGATGTGGCATGTTTTGAAGGCTTTACCTGTTCAGCATCCTTCTGGCACTGTCTTTGAGGTTTCTTCCTTCAATTCTGCACAACTTTGACATCTGAATAACACATGCCAATGTCAGGCGGGAAGTATTACATGCGTCAGTGTACAAGTGTTTACCAACCTTAAACATTGATGCCCATTGACCTGCAAGTTTTCCATCACTAACCCTTTAAAACTCTTTATTGCAGCAGTTTAAGTTTTTCCCTATTAGTGCCCCCCAGAATCTGTCTCTGCCTCCAAAATTGTCTGGCACAACTGATTTCATAACACAGTGATAGCTGCTGTAACTAAAAAGTAGCCCAGTACACACATTAACCTCAAATGTACATGGAATAATAAATTCACCCCTACTGTTTTTATTACAATACGTTTTCTGTTTGTACTGTTTAGGTTTTAATGCTGCATTGCACATCTGAGCTATTTGCACTATTTTAATACTGCTGCAAACTTCTTTTTTGATAATTGATAATTTTATATTGCCATTTTAAATCATTTGTATTTAAGTTTTACTATCAATTTGGAAGTTTCAAAATAAATCTTATTGTACTTGAACAATGACAAAGATATTCTATTCAATTAACTCATGTTCTCTCTGTATGTAACAAGCCATTGTTCAGTCATAAATTCAATATAATAATTAAAATAAATGAATGATGGACTTTGTCAAAGATGAGAGCTTTAGTGAGGAAATGTTGTTTTGGAGAGTTTTTTTTTTTTTTTTAAAAAAACATTGCTTCCAATGGTTAAACTGCTTTTCCAGATGTTGAAACTTCTCAGTTGGTCCAATTCTTCTGAGTGTGTTCACTGTATAAATTAATATAGATTAATCTTTGGCAAAGCTGTTTTTGTTCTGTTGTTTGCTCTTTCGCCTCTTCTTGCACTGTTTTAAAATCGCTTGAGTTTGTAAACACGTACAAATGATAAAACTTTTACTCTATTAAATTTTGCAATTAATCCTCTGAACACATGCATGCTGAACTGTGGGCCTAGTCACGGATCACTACGATCTGCTCCCTTCACTAAAATGTCACGGTTCCTACACACGATAACAAATAATACTGATAAATAATGAACGTCAAAACGAAAACACAGACACTTACAAGACCAAGTAGGAATGTCCTTTATCGTTTGTTGTTTGCCCGCTGCTCTTTGACAGGTAAACTTAGTGCTCTCTCGTGTAAAAACAAAATTCAAAATGCAACAGTGATCTCTACTTTTCACGTCTCGCGGTGCCTCATGTCTCAGTAGGGCTACAATTGCCATTTAGCGGTTGGGAATTGTAATTGCATTTTTATTTATAAAATGAAAGATAGTCGAATAATATCAATAATATCGTATAATGTGTATGAATGTTACATTTCACATCTTGTGGGATGCATGACGTCATATCAAATGCAAGTAAACTTTTGAAACATTTAAATTATTTTTGGCATAATAATGCTATATTTAATAATGCTGTAAAATAATTAAACAAAATATAAAATAATGCTAATTTAAATGTTTCAAAAGTTTACTTGCATATGATAAGAAGCTGCTTGGGGCGAAAATTACATGTAAACAATTTTAAGGCTATTTTGGCCATGCTCATCTGGTCTGATATAGGGCTATATCCAAGCCGTTAAAATTAGACCACGGATTGCCTCGATTTCACCGGGTGAGCTAAAAGCAGACTACACATAGCCCGTTCAATTTAGAGCTAAAACGTGGCTACATATAGACCATGTCATGAAATGACACTTTCATCTTTGTAGATATTACTGACACTGCAAACATGATGGGATATCAACCATCTCATGCGCTGTCTGGCCAAAAACTACAGTGAATCGGTTTTGACAATAAGTGGGCTACAAATAGCCGCTCTGACAACGAGCTAAACCGAGGCTACGCACAGGCTACATGTTGAACATGTCAAAGAAATGAAACCAAACACCTTGTAAACGCTGTTGACTTTGCTTACATGATGGAATATCATACATCTCACAAGTTATTTTGCCAAAAAACGACATGTAACCAAATTCAAGGTTATTTGGGCTAGAAGTGGGTTACACATAGCTGGACTATATCGGGTCTATAGTTAACCGAGACGGTGAAATGACGGCTATTGCTTGCTGGGTTGTACCCAAGCACTCTGCATCACAATAGCAATTCTGTACCAGGTGAGCTAACAAGCAAATTTACTGAAAAATTTACAAAAAAGCCATAAATACAGTATGGAGATGGTTTATATGATGCAAATGTTAAAATGTATAAGTTTATTGAGGTCATAAAACTTATAGGGTTTTGAGGTCATAACAGTATTGTGCAAGGAACATGCAAGTGCAAGGAAAAAAGTCTTTATTAATCGATAATCTGCCCTGTAATCATAATTTATGTGAAAATGAATGCAATGAAGTTAGTGGTTTACTGCCACTAGTGTTGATTTCAGCTGGAAACTACAGTGTGTTTTATATAGGCCTACAGTGTAAACTGTTTGAGTTCAGCTAAAAATATAAATAAAATAAAAAAATAATAAAAAAAATGTACTGTAGGTAAAGGCACATTTTTCCAGTCTTGGGCTTTAAGGTTTGGAATTACATGACGGTAAACAAATGAAGGCACTGTCTTGATAATAAGCAAGTACTTAAGATTTTAGGATTGAATCATTATTGTGACTAATATGTTTCTGGTAAGTTGTATGTTTGGCAACAATTCTTTGAAACCCTAACTGATGCAGTGTGTAGCATTTTATTTCTCAAACAGCCATGTTGGAAGGTTCATTTTGTGCCCAAATTGTGAAATAGTGGTTCAATGAACATGAAGAACCATTTTCATACATGAATTTGTTACCACAGAGTCGTGACCTTAACCCTAACAAAGTGGTTTGACATTCAAATTGCCAATATAAGATCTCAGCCAAAAAATTAATGCAACTCTTAAAGGAAGTAACTGTTGCAAGTGTGCCACTTTTTTGTATAGGCAGGGTACATTTGACTCCAGCACATCCCAAAGACTTTCAATGGGTTAAGGTCAGGACTCTTTGGTGACCAATCTTTCACAGATTGAGGCTGATGAATCTTGTCATTGTCATGCTTGAATATGCATACGACAACATGGTTGACAAGGAAATAAAAAAGCTACACACTGAATTAGTTAGGGTTAAAAAATAATTTTTGCCAAACATACAACATGCCAGAAACATAATAACAGTTGCAAAAAACGATTCAGTCCTAAAATCTTAAGTTTTTACTTATTTAAATCCAGATGGCACCTTTTTTGATCAGGAAGTATATCTCTTTAATTTACTTACTGAATTACCAGGTCAAAGTGACATCGACTTCCTGTTCAACTTTGTGGAGCTAAGTGAAGGCGCTCATTCAGGCTACAGTGAATTAAGCGGCAGACCAAGTGAGTGAACATAAAGCACAGCCTATATGAACAATAAGCAACTTATGCAACAACTCGTATTTTTACTCTCTCTATTGCCCATTCTCTGCTATAGATAGTAACGTCACACTACTGCTTACCGTCATGGGTGGGGACTCTGTTACCCCCACAGAGGTGGCTCTTGTGGAAGCATCAGGATCCCAGATTATTATTGGAACCCTAGAAAAGATTGCAGATGGGGATTTCTTAGTCACAATGAACAGTGTCCCAGCAGGAGAATTTGTTGTCCGTGTGATGGGGGAGAGGACATCTTCACGCTCATCAAATGATCGCTTTCAGAGACAGTCCGTCACTCAACACAGAGCTTCCAGTGTGGTTATTACTGTAAGAACAGGCTTTCTAACATTAGTCAAAAAATACTCAGACATAGTATTTTTTTTCTCAAACTATACTTATAACTATTCATCATACTATTTATACACTTAGGCTTGGACAGATGAGGTGTGGGAGCCTGGGAAGACATTGAGCATACCTTTTAAGGTAGTATACAATGGCTCTGATGAGCTCTTCAATATTAATGCCAGGAATGACCGTGAGTTTGCCACAGAATTTCCCAGCACCATGTCCGCTGGAAGTGGGATGAGTGGAAATAGCACAGTAACTCTAACTGCACCCTCAGACACCCCTTCAGGCACTGAAGTGACTCTCACTATTGAGGCAGAAACATCAGGCAAAAGTGATTTCAACTATGCTGTGCTTAAACTTACAGTTGTTTCTCCGGTAACCATCTATCTAAAATATCCATTTCTGAATCATGTTATATTAAGCAAAAATATTTGAGAACACACAAATATAACAAAAATAATGGACCATAAATCTGAAATGTAAATGTAATATTTATCCATGAAATTTTGGGGTCAGTAAGATTTTTAATAAAGAAACTAATACTTTTATTAAGCAAGGACACATTAAATCGATCAAAGATGAAATCACAAAGACATTTATAATCTTACAAAGATTTCTATTTCTGCTCATCAAAGAATCCTGAAAACAAATGTATCAAGATTTCCACAAAAATACTAAGCAGCTGTTTTCAGCACTGTTAACAATAAGAAATGTTTCTTGAATAGCAAATCAGAATATTAGAATGGTTTCTGAAGGATCATGTGACACTGAAGACTAGAGTAATGGCTGCTGAAAACTCAGCTTTGCCATCACAGGAATAAGTCACATTTTAAAATATATTACAATAGAAAAGAGATCTTTTAAATTGTAATATTGCCTTGGTAAGCATACAAGACATTTTTTAAAATCATGATAAAAATCATACCAACCCCAAACTTTTGAACAGTAGTGTACAAAAATATATATATTTTTAACATGTAGATCTATATATCAACATGCTTGGTTAGTTTTTATTACAGTTAAGTTAATTAAATAATAAATGAATAATATCTGAAATCATTTTCCCCCACAAGATTACAGACTTCACCTCTCCAGTCTGTGAAATTATTAGCGTAAATGCTAACTGTTCAGGCAACTGTAGCCTGTCGTCATGGAATCTCTCAGCCAACCTTACCGATGGAAATGGGACGGGTATCACGTCTGTGACTCTGCGCCAGGGCCTTGGAACCCTCAACACTAGCACCACAATTGGAGATGGAGGCGTAAATGTCACTTTTGTGTTCTACAGTGCCTCTTGTTGTTCTGAAGTAATGGAACTAGTTGCTGTAGATGGAGCTGGGAATGTTGGCGTATGCTCAAGATCAGTAACATCTGCTGTCACCACCACACCCAACACCTCCATGTCTAACGCTTTGACAACAAACAGCATGACTACAGCAACAGCAGCAACAACAGCTACAACTACAGCAACGACAACAGTAACGGCAAAAACAACGATAACTTCTCCCTCCACTAACGCCACAACTGACAGTGCTGGACACCCTTTTTATCCACCTATCAGTTTTTGGGTTAGTATGGGAGCCATTTTGCTTTTCCATGTATTAGGGTTGTAACTGTTTTATTATTGCCTTAACACTAACATTCTATCACCCCTGCCAAACATTTTTTGAAATTATCAACACAGTCTGTGGTTTGACTAAATTTTTATGAATACTTGATTTAATATGTATACCTAAGATAATTGTAATTTCAGATCTGAATTTAGGTTGACGGATTAAATAGATTGTTTTTGAACAGACAAATGGTGATGGTATTATAACTTACTGACAATTTTAATATAAATGAAAAGGGGCATTTGTATTAAATTATATTCGTATTTATGAAAAGGGGCAGTTTTTTGTGATTTATAGATTAATCTGTTTTTATAAACTTTAACATGTATGACAATTATATTAAATGTACTATATTCAATACTGCTTAATGGGTTTTGAATTATTGTTTTAGTGAACATAAAAAAAACACCTGGGTATAACTTTACTAATGCTAAAGAACAAAGTCATTAATGTGAATAATCATGAAATTTCTCACGTTGACGTGGGTTGAACATGTCTTTTCAAACTCCATAGAACAAGAACTTCAACTATAACCAGCCTTAACCAATCACAGCTTCTATAAATAATAGAATAGAATAATAGAATTTAAAAACTATTATTCACCACAAGTAGACAACATAAATCAGAAATTACATAGCAGTTTTAATGCAGACAAAGTAACCTATGCTAGAATAATATTTGAGAACCACATGTCATTTTCTAGGCAATGATCAGAGATCCTTTGCTGAAGGTGCATGAATTTATTAACATTAATGTTACTGATGTTACATAACTGGATTTAGCAGTCTTTTTAAGTTAAATGTACAAAAATCTCACATTTCTTCCAATTAATATAGAGATAATATTTTAAAATTGTTTTAAAATCTTATGTTTCATCTTGTGTCATCTACTGTAAGCTACATTGCAACATAGTTAAGAAAAAAATGCAACATGAAACGCTAATTGCAATCCTGTGTTCTTCAGAAATATGTTGTATTTCCCAGAGAAACAGGATATTCAATGAGAAAAAGTGTAGGGACTTGATTTTATCTATTAGGAACTGCTTGAATCATCAAAAGCAGGTGTTTCAGAAAGGAACTAGGTAGTTTGCAGGAAGTAGTTAATGTTAACCACCAAAAAAAAGAAACCGTTTCCATTATAACACTTGATAAAATACTTTGTCTTTTTGGAATAATGTGCACCAATGCATCTTCCATTCCAATGTAATCAGCCACAAGAACACAGCAGTATTAAAATCTATGTAAATTAATATTTAAATCAATGATAGGTACCAATGTGAGTATTCTCTACCTTGTGAAGTCTAGAATTGTCCAGTAGACACACACATTCTCTGTTGGTGTTTCACCAAAATGTACTTGTGTGCAAACATCCGTCCACATCGATCGCAACCAAAAGGCTTCTCACGTGTGTGGATCCTCATGTGTGTTTTGAGGTTTGAAGACTGGTTGAACATTTTCCCACAAAGGTTACAGCCATAAGGCTTTTCACCGGTGTGAACATTCACATGTTTTTTGAGGTTACTTTGATCTGCGAACTGCTTGCCACAGTGCACGCATCTGAATGGTTTTTCTCCTCTGTGGATGCTATGGTGTCTTTTGAGACTAGACGCCTGACTAAATCGCTTACCGCAGAGTGTACAGTGGTGAAGCCTCTCCCTGTTATGAAGTTTTTGATGCAAGAGGAGAGTGCTGGGTTGAGAGAATGCTTTTCCACAATGTTTACACATAAACTTGTCTTTCCTTTGCATCTGAGGCGAGTCTGACTGTTTGAAAGAAAAGCACGGCGTGAAAGGGGACCGTTCGGATTGAGAAATGACATTACCTTCATCGCCGTGGGTTAAATTGACTTCCATATCAGGCATAGACAAGCCATTAGAGTCCATTGGAGTTGCATAGGAACACGTGGGATCTGCGCTCCCTCTGTACATCAAAAACTGATTCGCAGAAAGTCCTCTGTTGGATTCAGATTCAGCATAGGAGGCATGATTTGTGGTTCTGTCAAATCTCCTGGAAACCCATGAGGGATAGGAAGGGACAGGCTGCAGGTTAGTCCCTGCATCTCCATCACAATGTCTCTCCATTCTGGTTTCACCTGTTTGGAAATACATCATGCTTAAAAGCAATAAAAAAAAGAGCAAATACTGTATTTAGTAATTATGTCAGTTACAACAAGAATTTTCTAGTTACTACTTAGTAAATGTGCATCTTCACCTATTTCATTCATTTCTGGGTTTTCGTCCTCAAGGAGATCAGGTTGCATTCCATTGGACTGTCAGAGGAACAGATTATTAATGGTGAATTTTATGATTTTTAATGTTAAAGGCAATTTAGCAGAAAATTGTCTGTACCATGAAATATAAAAACTGAATATGATTTGTTGGTAATACTTTACAATAAGGTCCCATTAGTTAATATTAATGCATTAAGTAAAACTGTTAGATGTTAGTTAATAAAAATACAACTGTTCATGTTAGCTTAGATCTATTAGATCCAAAGATAGTATACACTGACAAACTTCACTCAGAAATCGCTAGTAAATGTCACAAGTAATAAAAAAAAAATAAAAAA
The DNA here is from genome assembly GCA_039654775.1 of Spinibarbus caldwelli. Lineage (NCBI taxonomy): Eukaryota > Metazoa > Chordata > Actinopteri > Cypriniformes > Cyprinidae > Spinibarbus > Spinibarbus caldwelli. The sequence continues at coordinate 30,861,147 of CM077224.1, forward strand.
TAAAAAAAACACACTGTAAACACACAATGTAACACAGAAAAAAAAAAACATGACATTTTGAAGCAGAAACTGAAATGGTATTTTCTTGTAACAAAATACTCCAATAATCTTTATTTGCAACTTTGATTTTTTTTTTTTTTTTACTTTTGATTTTAATAATGTATTTGTAAATTATATTAATAAATGCTTTAGAAATATTGTTCATTCTCAGTTGATGTTTAATCTGAATATAACTAGACCACAACAAACAAGCTTCCTAGGAATAGGTAACAATATTAATCCTATGTGAACAAAAAAGGGAAGCAGCATGTAAACTGTCACTGTTGGAGAAAAACAGTCTGTCATGAGCCTGATTTGTAAATAAATACATGCATGTTCAAATGTATCTCTCATACTAACCTCTTGATGGCAGTGCTGAACCGTGTCCTGGTCTATGAAGTTATCCCTGTGAACTGTTACAAAAACTCCTGCACTCCCGTACTGTGTGTTGTCTTACCAGGAAATCAAAGTGTAAAAAATAAAACGGTAAACAAGGATGAATTTTACTTTTCATCTCAATATCCATTCAAAGTTCAAAATTCACTAGAAAAGAAATGTCAAATAATACATGCAATAAATAGATACAATAAATACCACTATCATTAATACTATAATTTTAATGTTTGGCAATTTATGAATCTATTCCACAATATATTACCAGATAAGTAATAAGTAATTAGAAATCAAATAATGTTTGATTTCTAATTACTTATCTGGATTAATTTTAAATCCTCACACTGATTTTGCCATCCATATTGCTGGGGGACAACTAAAATGAACTAAAGTTAAAAATAACAAAATACACACATGCATACACACACACAAACATTAAATACAGTACAGCGTACTTACGGTTTTCAGCAGTCTCTGTTTCTCTTTCTGACTGTTCACACCTCATGCTGTCAGGTCTCTCCTCTTTAATAATGAGAACATCTGGCTCATCATCCACTACAGACTGATAACAAGCACAATGCTGCCATGACTCCTGATACATTATTAGTGGTTAGCTGAGCTCACTGATTGAGAAACGCAGTTTCTTACCTCTTGATGGCAGTGCTGGACTGTGTTCTGGTCAATGAAGTTTTCTCTGTGGACTGTTACAAAGACTCCTGCACTCCTGTACTGGCTGTCATCTTTACCTGCAACATGGATGTACCAGTACACACACACGCACAAAATGCAAAAATGTCCATATGTAATATATGTAATAAAATACTAAAACACAGTTTTCTTTGCATAATTCACATATATTTGAACATTATTATTTGATTGGATCACTTCTCCTTTAAAAGCCATATTTTGCCATTCTGTTTACATTAACTGATCACAGATCTGACGACTAGGTTATGCACTTATTCCCTAAAATAACTTTTAAAAAATAAAAGTTATAAAAAAAGAAGAGAAAATAACTTAAAAAAATTACTACACCATACTCACGTTTTTCAGTAGTCTCTGTTTCTCTTTCTGACTGTTCACGCCTCATGTTGCCAGGTCTCTCTTCTTTAATAAGCAGAACATCTGGATCGTCATCCTCTACAGACTGATAAAAATCACAATGTTGTTATGGTTCCTGAGAGTAAATGTTTATGGGAAAAAAATCTGTTTCAACTGACATGGGTTGTTCAATGGCCTATGCCAGCAAATCCAGATATGTACACAATTTTAGGTCAGTAAGATTGTTTAAATGTATTTTTTAAATAAATTAATACTATTGAGCAAGCATGCATTATATTGATAAAAATGGCAATAATAACATTTACAGTATTACAAAAGATTTCTATTTGAAATAAAGGCTGTTCTTTTGAACGTTTCTTGAGGACCAAATCAGTATATTAGACATAGCATCTGAAATTAATTTTAGCTTTTACTGTATTTTAGACCAAATAAATGCAGCCTTGATGAGTACAAGTGACTTCTTTCCAAAATATTGAAAAATTTCACCAACCCCAAACTTTTTAAAGCAATGCATCTGTCTGTCTACAAAAACAACTGAATAATCGCAAGCGGCATACAGTACCTGAAGTTGCTGAAAGGAAATACACACTTACATAATATTTGTCAAATAACCATAAAACATTTTTTAAATCATATGCTAATAATAGAGACGAACTCTGTGATAAATGGGGATAAATGGGGAAGTACAAGCACTGTAGCAAGACCGTTTTGAGTGCTGTCAAACTGAATGAACAGATAACAGAGGTTTGCCGTTTGAAGTGTACAAAACACGAGGACAAAAGTGATGAATCCAAACTTTTAAAGATTTAAAGATTAAGGCAAAGAGATACACCGCATTCAGTGTTTTTGCAGACCTGGTCTAGTCTTTCGGGTTGAAGATGCGAGACTTCACCGGAGCGAGCTTCATCTTCATCCCTACCTTCATTACACAACGAAGCAATTTTCACACTAATTCGCCCTGGAAACAAGCATATACGTTCTCCATTAGTAATTAATAAGTTATAAGAGTGACTTTTAATATAATGGAATCAATCCGACATCACTATTGTCTAAATGACCATGATCACCTCTTTACCTGATGCTTTCTCGTGAACACCTGTTTTTGTCAAAGCAGTTGATTCGTTTCTCAGTTTGTGCGCTCTTCTATAAAACGAATCCCGGATTTCTAGCACTTTCAATTTCTTTTTAAGGAGGTTATTCTCCTTTTCAGCTTGAGATATTTCAAACTGTAATTCGGTATAGCTGTCCTCAACAAGTTTGCAGATTTCTGCCACAGCGGCGTTTGCGAGTACTTCCATAACTGAAGCGATTTGCGTCTGAAAGGTTATAATATTTGCCATTGCGTTGGAATCTATTTAGATTAATCTCCTTTAATAATAGTGAATCAGTCCATACAATAAACCCTTTTAAATGAGTATGCACACGGGTCTAGAGCTCTCTCCAAACGCGAAGCTGGCCAATAAGTCGACAACATCCGCTTGTGCTTTTTAAAATAAAAGCTCTCATGCTACCAAGCAATTTTCACGTGCCCATAAATATTAGTTATTTTTACTTTAGCACAGTATAACTGAGTGAACATCGCGGTTCATTTGATATATATATATATATATATATATATATATATGTATATGTATATATGTATATATATATATATATGTATATATATATGTATATATATATATATATGTATATATATATGTATATATATATATATATGTATATATATATGTATATATATATATATATATGTATATGTGTATATATATATATATATATATATATATATATATATATATATATATATATATATATGTATATATATATATATATATATATATATATATATATATATATATATATACTCGGTTTTATATATATAGGGTGCGATTTGCGGGGGGATTTCCTCCCCTCTGGTTTATGCATCCCTGCCTCTGCTGAATTATGTTCATCCCCGGTGGGGATAAAAACATCCCGCGATCTATGGGGTTAGATCTCTGCCACAATTCTGAGCGCGAAAGATCAAATTTTGATCATATTTAAAACCTGCTTAATAATTATGCACACCTGAATATAAGGCGTTTTTCACTTCCAGCCTTCATGAACAATTATAAATCAGTTATAAATGATTAAATACTAGATTAATATTAGTTATTAAGATTGATGTCATTTGGAATTGTGCTTGGAAAAAGTATGATCAGAATATCAACTTGCATAATAATAATGCACGCACTGTATTTTTCCTCTTCTGCTGTTGTCAGTAATGCAGGGAATGTTGTGAGTGGTTGTCAAAGCAGCCAATCAGAATTTAGCAGCATCGTCTCTGATTGGCTGGAATTATGGCATATTGTAATGCTGGGTTGTGTTGAGCAAGCGAGCCACCGGCATTTAGAGAGCACCGAGGGTGGGCATCAGGGAAGCAAGCTAGTGAAACATTGCACGCTCAAAAGAGAAGGTCTGCACACATCCAAAAACGTATTTTAAATGCAAAATTGATTTTCGTTCGCTCAAAGTACTTTCTTCTTTGCGAGACGAACATTTTCTCCACAAAACTCAGTTCGTGCGCGTGCAAAATGCACTTTTGCGTGCTCAAAATATGATCTTTTGCGCACAGAATTGTGGTAGAGATCTAACCCCATAGGGCCATCTAGCTTCGAGGTCCCGTTCTGAATCAAATGATTCGCCATACGCGATCCAGTTGGAGCGCTTCGAAACAGTGAGTGAATCATTTTGTGACTCAATGGTTAAACTAATTCGGAGTTTCAAAAAGCTCCATTGATACTGTGTTCTTTGCTCGCTTTCTCTATAGGCCTATAATTTATCCGTTGCTTGAATAACCGTGGAAATTAAATCATTAATCGCTCAAAACTGTGGAGATGATCGTGGACTTCAGGAGAAACCCCCCTGCTCTCCCCCCACTCACCATCATGAACAGCACTGTGACTGCAGTGGAGTCATTCAGGTTCCTGGGCACCACCATCTCCCAGGACCTGAAGTGGGACAATCACATAGACTCCATTGTGAAAAAGGCCCAGCAGAGGTTGTACTTCCTTCGCCAGCTGAGGAAGTTCAACCTGCCACAGGACTTGCTGAATCAGTTCTACTCCGCCATCATTGAATCCGTCCTCTGCACTTCAATAACTGTCTGGTTCAGCTCAGCTACCAAATCTGACCTCAGAAGACTACAGAGGGTAGTCCGGACTGCTGAGCGAATCATTGGTACAACCCTCCCCACTCTCCAAGAACTGTACTCATCCAGAGTGAGCAAAAGGGCTGGCAAAATCACTCTGGACCCCTCACATCCAGCACACTCCCTCTTTGAACTGTTACCGTCTGGTCGACGCTACAGAGCTCTGAGCACCAGAACGACCAGACACAGGAACAGTTTCTTCCCTCAGGCAATCCATCTCATGAACACTTGACATTAAAAGTGGAACACACAACACTATTATAAATTATTTATTCACCACACATACTTATTTTTTCATTTCAGATTTGCACATATCAGACCTGTACACCATAATTGTCTATATTATATATTGTGTTTTTGCTATTTGTACATTGCCTATTTGTATATTTGTATATTATTCTTTTATTATCTGTATCCTGTCCTGTTGCTGTCTTTCTGTTGCACTGTAGAGCTTCTGTCACAAAAACAAATTCCTCGTATGTGTAAGCATACCTGGCCAATAAAGCTCATTCTGATTCTGATTCTGATTACAATTAATAGGCTTACTACCTTACAATGTTTTTAATAGATTGTGATCACGTTACATACAGTTTCCGTCATATTAAAAACATTTCATGACATAACACCCATTATAGGCTATATTACTTGCCTAAAAAGACGTGTTTATGATATGCGTTATTAACAGATTTCACTAACATTAGGTTACTTAGGCTATTACCTTCCCGTAGGGTATTTTTAGGGGGGACAACCCCCATCTGAGGGTTGTCCCCCCTAAAAATATCATTACAAGCAACTCTGTGTCTTGAAAATAATATAATGGACATATACTTAAAATAATTGTGTAAGTAGTAAAACAAAATAAACGCAAAAAAGCGTTTTAAGTTCAGAAATGTTTTGATTCTCCCCTCCCTTGCCTCACAGTGGTTTGGTCCACTGCCTCGATACACTCAGGACACGAGCCCGGTGGGAGCAGTGTTGCCAAGTCCGGGGTTTTCCCGCGGAATTGGGCTACTTTTACACTCTTTCCGCGGGATGTTTTTCGTGTCCGCGGGTTGGAGCGACACCAATAACGTGATATTTATCCTCTGTAAAGCGACATTTATCAGGGGAACCCCACCAAAAAACGTGTGTTTTACCCCACCGGAACGCGATTTTTTGAGTTTTGAGTAGCAATTGGGCGGGTTTTGCTGTGAAAACCTGGCAACCCTGGGTGGGAGAGAGCAAAGTTCCTTAGTAGTTGTGTGTAAGTAATTAGGCTGTCAAGGCTATTTTATTCTCTTTAAACATCGGGTGAAATTATTCTTTCTCTTTAATACAGATGATGCTGGATCATTAATAAATTAGTCATGACAAAAAATAATGATATCCGATGTATTTTCTATGAGCAATTTATAAGGTTACCAAGCTTAAGCTTATTAATTAATTAATACCGTAGCTTGTCACCCACTACAACTAACACAGCGATAAACCTGTGTGTGAACTGATATTAGGCTAATATTGTAGACCTACCGATGTGTTGGGTTTTGCTCAGTATGATGTTAAGTGGCAGGCTTAATGCAGTTGAATATCTAAAGAGACCTACTCGGTCCCAGACGAAACCTAAAATACTATGGAGGACGCAAAATAATCATTATAATATGACAGCGTGGTGAACCATATGAACCAAACTCATATTTAAACACGGTCTCCATGCTGTTTACACATGCTGTGTACACATATCTATCCTTACAAGTACAATTTTGGCTGTATTATTTGTGTCCCCTTCAAAAAATTGCTCTTGCGAAATTTTATGTTTCTTGTCCCATATATATATATATATATATATATATATATATATATACATATATGACTAACTAACCAACTAACTAACTAAATATTATATATAAGATACAGACAAAACATTTATCCACTGGCCAATATTGGGATAAGTCTTTATTTCATTGCACTTTATCTATTTATATAGCCTATAGATTTCAGTTATAATACACACTTTGAAAGGCTTTTTTCTTTCTCTAAATGATTTATGTCATACAACATTTTATTTCTGAAAATTTATTTTCTTTTTTTTTTCTGGCTGTTGACAGTATTTTCTGATTTATGAATAACCTTTAATTCAAGTATGTAAACAAAATGAAACAAGAATGTTTAACTGGCTTTATCCAATGGTCATTTTTATTTTCTAGAAATGTATGCTAATTTTCATATTTAGTTTCATTAAGATTTAATAAAACTTCTAATGTAGAATAAATAATGCAATTTCCTAATAAAATCATTCAACTGAGGGAGTATGGCAAAACCTTTTATTATTATTATTATTATTTTTTTATCCTAGTCACCTGGGATGTCTTGCCTTAAAAGAAACTTACAGAAATCAGTTATAAAATCGCCTCAGGTTACATATGTAACCATGGTTCCCTGAGTAGGGAACGAGACACTGTGTCCTCTAGGGTTTGCTATGGGGAACGCCATCAGCGTGACCGGTGTCTGAAGCATATATCCAAACACGACAATAACACGACAGCCTATGACGTCATTACCTGGCGCCGTCACAGTATAAAGGGGCTCCGGGAAAATACGTCATTCACTTCTTCGTCTGAAGCTTGCGTCCGAAGCATGGCACCGACCCTAGAGCACGCAGTGTCTCGTTCCCTACTCAGGGAACCATGGTTACATATGTAACCTGAGACGTTCCCTTTCGAGGGAACTTAGAACTGCGTCCTCTAGGGGTTGCTATGGGGAACAGAATACCCACGCCACCATGCTGAGGGGAGTGCAAAGCCAGGCACAAAAGACGAGCACTAAGTACCAACTCTACCCGGCTAAGGGAGTTGCCCCTGGGACAGGTGGACGGCTGTCAGTGACATTATCCCCTTCGGCCAAAAACCTGAGCTGCATACCCCAGAACTTACCTGTTAGGGGCCGGGCCTCCTGGACTCCTGGAATCAGAAGCAGAGATTCCTTTAAGGGGATACGACCAAGCGCCTAGTATAGTAACTAGGTCTTGGCCTGTCACCCAGGGGCTACTGCTTGCTATGCATGAGCTCGCTGAAGGAACTGTCTCAACAGATCCTTGGTAGCAACACCCTGTTCAAGTCAGTATCACTAGGGATACATAGATAGAGTGGAGCCCAAGGTGAAACGGGGGCCTGACCGACTCAAAGAAAGGGCATGAAGCCGCAGCGCGTAACCCATACCGTACAGGATTTTAGAAAAACCACAAAACACATGGTGTGCGATCTTACCACAGTGTGGCTTTCAGAAAGTACACAGAGACTAGCGTGCGTACTTACCATAACATGGATTGTAAACACTGTTCTAGGGTTCTGGAGAGCATAGGGTCACAGAGCTCTGGGGGAGCGGAGAACCCAACTCTCAGCATGAGAGAGAACTCAGACGCTCAGAAGGGAGCAGCATGCTCATAGGTAACCCTCTATGATGAGGGGAGCAATGCTAGCTCTACCAACAAGGAGAGCAACCCCACAGGGAGGCATAGAGAGGCCTAACAACCTGAGGCTGCTGATGACAGAGCTCTGGGGGAGCGGAGAACCCAACTCTCAGCATGAAAGGGAACTCAGACGTTCAGAAGGGAGCGGCATGCTCATAGGTGACCCTCTATGGTGAGGGGAGCAATGCTAGCTCGACCAACAAACATAGCTCTGGAGAGCGGAGAACCTAACTCTCAGCATGAGAGGGAACTCAGACACTCAGAAGGGAGCGGCATGCTCAAAGGTGACCCTCTATGGTGAGGGGAGCAATGCTAGCTCGACCAACAAACATAGCTCTGGAGAGTGGAGAACCTAACTCTCAGCATGAGAGGGAACTCAGACGCTCAGAAGGGAGCGGCATGCTCATAGGTGACCCTCTATAGTGAGGGGAGCAACGTCAGCTTGACCAACAAGGAGAGCATATGATCACAGAGCACTGGAGAGCGGAGAACATAACTCTCAGCATGAGAGGGAACTCAGACGCTCAGAAGGGAGCGGCATGCTCATAGGTGACCCTCTATGGTGAGGGGAGCAATGCTAGCTTGACCAACAAACATAGCTCTGGAGAGCGGAGAACCTAACTTTCAGCATGAGAGGGAAATCAGACGCTCAGAAGGGAGCGGCATGCTCATAGGTGACCCTCTATGGAGAGGGGAGCAATGCTAGCTCTACCAACAAGGAGAGCAACCTAACAGGGAGGCATAGAGAGGCCAAACAACCTGAGGCTGCTGAATGACAGCTCTGGAGAGCGGAGAACTCATCTCTCAGAATGAGAGGGAACTCAGACGCTCAGAAGGGAGCGGCATGCTCATAGGTGACCATCTATGGAGAGGGGAGCAATGCTAGCTCGACTAACAAGGAGAGCAAACTATCACAGAGCTCTGGGGAGTGGAGAACTCATCTCTCAGAATGAGAGGGAACTCAGACGCTCAGAAGGGAGCGGCATGCTCATAGGTGACCCTCTATGGAGAGGGGAGCAATGCTAGCTCTACCAACAAGGAGAGCAACCTAACAGGGAGGCAAAAGAGGCCTAACAACCTGAGGCTGCTCAATGACATGGAGAGCGGAGAACTCAACTCTCAGAATGAGAGGAAACTCAGACGCTCAGAAGGGAGCAGCATGCTCATAGGTGACCCTCCATGGTGAGGGGAGCAATGCTAGCTCGACCAAAAGTAGCCTACCAGGGAGGCAGAAAGTGGCCCAACAACCTGGCATGACTGCTAGCTGGAGCTCTAGAGCGCGGAGGTCCAACTCTCAAATAAGAGAGGAACTCAGATGCTCAGTTTGGGAGCAGTATGCTCATAGGTGACCCTCTAGAGTGAGGGGAGCACTGCTAAGCTCAACCAGCAAAGAGAGCAACCTGACAGGGAGGCAGGGAGAGGCCTAACAACCTGAGGCTGCTGAATCACAGAGCTCTGGGGAGCGGAGAACTCAACTCAGAATGAGAGGGAACTGAGACGCTCAGAAGGGAGCGGCATGCTCATAGGTGACCCTCTATGGTGAGGGGAGCAATGCTAGCTCGACCAAAAAACAGCCTACCAGGGAGGCAGAAGCTGGCCCAACAACCTGGCATGACTGCTAACTGGAGCTCTAGAGAGCGGAAGCCTAACTCTCAAATAGGAGAGAGACTCAGATGCTCAGTTTGGGAGCAATATGCTCATAGGTGACCCTCTAGGGTGAGGGGAGCACTGCTGAGCTCAACCAACAAGGAGAGCAACTTAACAGGGAGGCAGAGAGGGGCCTAACAATCTGAGGCTGCTGCTCAACAGAGCTCCAGGGAGTGCAGGACCCGGTGAAAGGAGTCCTCAGACGCTCGACCGGGAGCAGCAAGCTCAAAGGTAACCCTCTAAGGTGAGGGGAGCATTGCCAGGCCTTACCAACAGGGACCCAATAACCAAACATATCTGGAGAGCTATCGCTCCTCAGAGCCAAAGCACTCAGGAAGGGTTTCCGCAGAAACACCTCTCACTCGTACCTCCGGGAAAGCAGTGTACTCAAGCCCACTCTACAGAGGGGCAATTCACTGATTTGACCATAAGTGATGGTTAAGTGGATGACTCAAATCTCAGGAAGCCTCTCGAGGCGAGACATTAGTACGTCCTGGCTGGGGCAGCTTCTCGAAGCAAACACTCAGCCAGGACGTCAGGGAGCACATCACGAAGCATTACACTCCAAAAAAGGCTCAGCCTGAATGGAAGACTGCGAGTCCTGGGGTTGCAGCGCTATACTGGGGACCTGAAGGCCAAAGAGGCTCCCGCAGGAGCCTAGCTTGGTTAGAACATGTTATAAAATACCTTAGGAAATTACTGATAGGGAAGACAACGCGCAGCATGTATTCAACTCCCACGGGAGCTAAACGCGCTCCGCCCACACGCTAGATTACCTCGGAAATTAAGCGAGAACAGAGCCGCCGCCACGAATGCGTCACTATTCCCGCGAGAGGCGAACACACTCATGCAGACACGGGTATACAACTCGGGTAAAAGTGAAGCACTCACCTTCCCTCTCAGTAGTCCCGCAAATGCATCACGATGAGCACAAGCAGTCTCCTCGTGAGTGGAGTATGTTGAATTCATGCCTATTTCTCACGAGAAATAAGCAACGAATGCAAAGAGTACATTCAACTCCCTCGAGAGCCGAACGCGCTTGCTCTTCACCACACACACAACACGCGAGCCGCGTGAAAATGCGGGTATCAGAGCGTGCTTATCCCTCACAAGAAACAAGCAATGGATGCAACGAGCGCATTCAACTCCCTCAGGACTGAACGCGCTTGCTCTTCACCACACACACACACACACACACACACACACACACACAACCCGCGAGCCGTGTGAAACTGTGCATATCAGAGCAAAGCCTCTGGCGAGAGAACACGCACTCCTAGTCATGCTTAGCTTCTGTTAGCATAAACAAACGGTCAGTGAAGACGAAGAAGAGAATGACGTATTTTCCCGGTGCCCCTTTATACTGTGGTGGCGCCAGGTAATGACGTCATAGGCTGTCGTCGGCCAATGTTATTGTCGTGTTTAGATATATGCTTCAGACACCGGTCACGCTGATGGCGTTCCCCATAGCGACCCGTAGAGGACGCAGTTCGAAGTTCCCTCGAAAGGGAAGCATAGATTTTAAATGCAGTTTATTGCATTTATGGTTGGACTTTTTTTCTATCTTTCCTGTATCATTACCACTATGTATTTATTATTGCAAGGCAACCATTTTTTAAAATGTGTTTGATTTCATTTAACTTTATTTTAATCTAACCAAAGAAGCCTACTGACTGCAATGTTATTGCACATCTGACATTAAACCTTGACCTGACTTGACATTAAACCTTGACTTGACCTGAGCAATGAAGTTAAGCATAACCTCACAAAATCAAGTGGCTCAGAAGATATTCATTAATACTCTTAAATACTTTACGAAGTTGTGGAACTTTCATTAGTTAAATACATCTTGAATAAGTTGTAAATGTATACATTTATTTCCACCTAATTAAAAAAAAAGAAAAAGAAAAAATATTCTACCATATATTTAGCATATAAACAGCTTTGATGTTCAAGACTAAGGGCAATAATGAGTAGCCTTCATATTTACATTACAAAGAGAAAAACAAACTGCTGTATTGTTCTGTATTCTTTATTGATCTAGTATTTGTATTACAGTTTTATGCAGTTTAACATGTTCATACCAAAGACTTTGCTTTCAATTTCCTTTACATCATGAGTTTGCTTTACCTTTGCTTAACATTTATAAAGTGCATGGAGTATGAATAAATAATAGTTTGTAATTCCAGTGTTCTACCTCTGTCCCTTTAAATTAAACTGCGCAATGTCAAGCAGACCAATGATTTGCAAAAGCTTATTAATTGTAAATGTAAACAGAATATTACAATAAATACAAATAAATAACAACAATACAATTTCATTATACACTATGGAAGAATTAAAATATCACATTTAGGAACATTTTATAGAGAGCCTGTTTGTCTAGCAATACAGGCATAATAAAATAAATAATTTATAAAAGAAGCATTAACATAGTACTTTCATTACTACAAAAGAGGCAGTATTGAATTGCATACTGATGGTTTTTATGTTTTCATTGGTGTTCAGTCCTATTTTTGTCAAATATCTCTGAACTCTCTAGAAGAGGCTGTTTCGAGTTGTGTACTGTACATTGTACGACCGTCTTCTGTGCCAGCGTCTCCTGATTGCTGCACAGCAACCACACAGCAAACACTAAACACATAAACAGACAACGTGAGAGTTAGCATCATGGAAAGGAATTTTATAGAGCTGTACATAGACAATTATATATCACATTTAAAAGGCAGATCTATGTCTGTTATTACCGTAAGAATAACACGTCTGTTTTCATTAATCGCTTCACTACCAATGCACATATTTGACATTCAGTCATCATAACACTTACGCAAAGAAGAATCCAGCAAGGTACGAGCCCGATGACAATAGCGCAGGGTACAATGATAGCCACAACCCATGCTGCGTTTGTACCGTTGTTTGAGATTGTAGTGTTCATGGTGGTTGGAACTGGTGTGGTAAAAACAGTGAAAAGGGTCCCGACCAAGAAACCGGCAGCCGTGTTGCTGTCACGTTGTGAGAAAACATACGTAACATTGGCCTCAATCACGGTGAGATCATCGCTGTGGAAAGATTAAAATGTACAATGAGAAACAAAAGGAAATATCTAAAAAAGATCTTACCATTCAATTGTACATTTCTTCTCAAGACAAAGTAATAAGCAGTGGATCAGAACTCACTTGAAAACGGCTGGAATGAGCAGATCAACTGAGGGGTCCTTTAGGATCTGGATCACCTATAGAGTGCATCAATTAAAAAACAATAGGTTCATTATTAAAATTGGGCAATTTCAGGACAACAATATCCAAGCCTCTCCAACTCACCAAGGCATTTATCTTCTTTTGGATTTCTTGATAGGCTTCATTCCTTTTTAATTCTGTCAGTGATACTTTGTTGATTTCAAATACAAAGATGAGTGCGTAGGCAGTGTCATTAATTCCTTTAAAATATATGACAAATATAATTAGTTGTGTGATTATATATGGGTCATGGTATTTCATTATCCATTTTCTTTATGCATAATTATTGACTGTTTTTTTTATTATTATTATTTTCCTTCAAAGGAAGTCATAAATAAGGACTACATGATTACAACAGATACACAATTTATATTCACAACAAAAATGGTGCATGCAAATGGAGCAAAACTCACCCAAATAGTTGACATTTGCCAAGGTCACAGGTTCACTCACGATTACTGTTCTGGCGGTTGGTTTAGTTGTGAGATTTGCAGCCAGCATAGATTTAACCACCTCTAGAACACTCTTCTCACTTGGTCTTGGGCCCAGTGTGACAAACTCGAGACGAATCCTAATATTTGCCCTCCTAGTCCTGCATAAAAAAAGATGATAAATAATTGGAATATAAACAAAGAAAATTAAAACAACTAGTTTTAAAAAAATAAATAAATAAAAAAATCACTCAATCACTCACAAGATCGGTGGTGAGGTTGTTGTCGGTGGTGAGGTTGTTGTCAGAATGCTTGCTGTAAAAGAAATGAATAATTAATGAGGGAGCATCAGACTTTCAGTTACAGCATTTGGTAATTTTGAAGCAAGACATAAAACATGACAACTTAACAAAATGGAAGTTTAACATTTGATTGTCAGTTTGGCCATATAAACTGTGGGGTAACAGATGGTGTGGATATGGTAATACCTTCGGCAAGTTGGAGAAGTTGCTGAACAAAGATGCTCGGTTGTGTGATGTCACTTGGTGAGAAAACATACTCTACGTTGGCCTGAATCACAGTGGAATTACCCCTGTGGGGAGATTAAAATGTATAATGAGAAACTAAAGTCAATAACTAAAAATTGTTTTTAGTCACAAGCCATGTACTCATGTACAAAAACTTCCCAGCTAACATCAACGAAGAGTCATCAGGACATATTTGCTCAAATCAAAGTAAAAAGTGAGTCAGAACTTACGTGAAATCAGCTGCTTGGAATTTAATGAGAGGAGCTGAGGAGTTACTGAGGAGGATCTTGCCCAGCTGAAAACATTTGATGAATTTGTTTACAAATATGTTGAGGTTAATGTGTTAAATGAAAGAGAGAGAGAGAGAGAGAGAGAGAGAGAGAGAGAGAAGAAGGAGAAAAAATTGTTCGTAAAAGACTACTTTACTGAAATGTCTTCAACTTACCAATGAGTTTATAGAGTCTTGTATTAACAGGTGGGTGCCATTCCTGAGTTCAAGTTTCCCAGACATGGTTATATTGCTGATTTCAAATCCAAAGTTGAGAGCATAGGCTGTCTCATTTATTTCTTAAAAATACATAATAAAATGAATTAGTTGTGTGGTTATATGTGGGTGGTGAAATTTCACTAATGCATTCCTTATCCTTAATATTATTTATTTGTTAATTTAACTTATAGGCCACAAAAGCTACAGATCCACAACATTAGAATTTAAATAACATATTCAGAACAAAAAAGAAGCCTCACTCGTATATGTGACATTGGCAAAGCTCACAGGATCACTCAGGTCTTGTGTTGTGGTGTCTTGTTTAGTTGTGAGACGTGTTTTCAGCAGAGTGTTGACCACCTCAAGAACCTTATCTGGATTTGGCAGGGGGCCCAGTGTGACAAACACGAGGCGAATGAATATAAGTGCTCTGCCACGCCTACAAAGACAATAAATAATATACATAAAGGTAGGAAATGACAATAAAAGTAAAGAAAAAAGTAAATATCAGACTGAAATCACTGCTCTTACACTATTGGTGGAGTAGTTGTCAGAGTACTGGCTGTTGTTAAGGCTGTAAAAGAAAGTAATGATTAATGGAGGAAGCTTGCGATTTTTTTTTTCCTACAATTACAGCATTGGCAATCCATTGTCAGTTTTGACAAACCTGTTGGTAAACGAAGCTCATTTAGGAAGCTGACTGGTTGTATGACATCTCCATCCTGGAAGGTGTATTCCATCCTGCCATCAATCTGGTTTGATGTGCTTCTGCAGGAAAAACAGAATATATCTCTTAAGGCTCTAAATGTGCAAAGATTTTTTTTTTTTTTTGTACATTTTTGAGTAAATGCACTTAACGTAAAATGTGAGTACAGTACATATCATATACATATACGTATACAACTCTGTTTGCATCTTACATGAAGTTGGTTGATTTGGGATTAAAAGTTCTTCTTCCAGGTTCATTCAGAAGAGTGTTCAGCTGCAGAAGAAAAATCAAACATTCATGAAACTCTGGAGAAGAATTATATTGGACCTAAAACTTGTACTCTGTTAATGCTGTTTGCTTACCGCATTATTGACGACACCCTGAGCTTGTAGGTATGAGCCATTTCTTAGCTCAGGATCTTTTGACATGCTGATATTACTCAGATTAAATTTAAAAATGACAGCATAGGAGGTTGTCGTGATTTCTGTTTGGATATAAAAGTTTTTTTTTTTTTTTTAATTTGGTCAAAATTTAACATTTAATATTTCAAAAGCTTTTCAGGTGAAGATGATGATACTTACTCTCATAGGTGACATTCACCACCTTCACTGATTCATTCAGCTTTGACTCTCTGGAATTACGGAGAGTGTTGATAGCTCTGAGGACCAGATCTTCACTGGGGACTGGAGATGAGGAGCTGAATACCAGCTTGTTTGTGACCACTGCTGAACCAGATCTGTAAATAACACCCAGTTTGTTTAATGTGCATCAAATTTTTGTAGTAAAATTACTTCTCCATTTTTGATTGTTCTCAAAATTGAAAACCAACACTTACATGAGGTTTGAAGGAGTCATGGAAAAACTGATTGTTGTTTCTGGAAGCACTGTTGTAGTGGTTGGCAGACGAAGCTCATTTAGGAAGCTGACTGGTTGTATGGCATCTCCATCCTGGAAGATGTATTCCATCCTGCCATCAATCTGGTTTGAAGTGCTTCTACGGGACAAATAGGAGATATCTGTAAGGGACTTTAATCCACATCTTCAAAAAGTTTTGTTGTTTATTTTTTTTTCTTCAGTAATTCTTATTTTCCATGGCTTCCAAGCTAAAATGTGAGGACACATGAAACAAAGTTTGTAAAGTGAGTTTGCATCTTACGTGAAGTTGGAGGACTTGGGTTTGAAAACTTGCTTGCCAGGTTCATTCAAAAGAGTGTTCAGCTGCAGAAAAAAATATCAAACCATCCATCAACGTCTTGTGAAGACTGGCATTGGACTAAAACCTTTTTCATTCTGTTCATTTAAAAAATAAATTACCGCATTATTGACGGTATCCTGCACTTGCGGGTAGGTATTGTCTCTGAGTTCAGGGTCCTCTGGCATGCTGATGTTAACCAGGTTAAATGAAAAGACCACAGCATAGGAGGTTTCTGAAATTCCTGGGTAGAAAGAAAATTTGAATTCATTTTTTGGTCAAAGCTTTCCATTCATAATTGTTTGTCTGATTCCCATTCAAAAGCTTTACAACTTTATAGGATGACACTTACTCTCATAGGTGACATTCACCACCTTCACTGATTCATTCAGCTTTGACTCTCTGGAATTACGGCGAGTGTTGATAGCTCTGAGGACCAGATCTTCACTGGGGACTGGAGATGAGGAGTTGAACACCAGCTTGCTTGTGACCACTGCTGAACCAGATCTGTAAATAAAACCCAGTTTGTTTAATGTGCATCAAATGTTTGCAATAAATTTACATCTCCATTTTTATTAGTTCTCAAAACAGAAAAACAAAACTTACATGAGGTTTGAGGGAGTCACAGAGAAACCGGTTGTTGTTTCTGGAGACACTGTTGTAGTGGTTGGCAGACGTAACTCCTTTAGGAAGCTGACTGGTTGTATGGCATCTCCATCCTGGAAGATGTATTCCATCCTGCCATCAATCTGGTTTGAAGTGCTTCTACGGGACAAATAGGAGATATCTGTAAGGGACTTTAATCCACATCTTCAAAAAGTTTTGTTGTTTATTTTTTTTTCTTCAGTAATTCTTATTTTCCATGGCTTCCAAGCTAAAATGTGAGGACACATGAAATGAAGTTTGTAAAGTGAGTATGCATCTTACGTGAAGTTGGAGGACTTGGGTTTGAAAAATTCCTTGCCATGTTCATTCAGAAGAGTGTTCAGCTGCAGAAAAAAATATCAAACCATTCATCAACCTTTTGTGAAGACTGTCATCGGACCTAAACCTTTTCATACTAGTCATTTTTTTTATGTTTACCGCATTATTGACGGTATCCTGCACTTGCGGGTAGGTATTGTGTATGAGTTCAGGGTCCTCTGGCATGCTGATGTTAACCAGGTTAAATGTAAAGACCACAGCATAGGAGGTTTCTGAGATTTCTGTGGAAACGAAATCATAATTCATTTTTTGGTCAAAGCTTTCCATTCATAATTATTTGTCTGATTCCCATTCAAAAGCTTTACAACTTTATAGGATGACACTTACTCTCATAGGTGACATTCACCACCTTCACTGATTCATTCAGCTTTGACTCTCTGGAATTACGGAGAGTGTTGATAGCTCTGAGGACCAGATCTTCACTGGGGACTGGAGATGAGGAGTTGAACACCAGCTTGCTTGTGACCACTGCTGAACCAGATCTGTAAATAAAACCCAGTTTGTTTAATGTGCATCAAATGTTTGCAATAAATTTACATCTTCATTTTTATTAGTTCTCAAAACAGAAAAACAAAACTTACATGAGGTTTGAGGGAGTCACAGAGAAACCGGTTGTTGTTTCTGGAGACACTGTTGTAGTGGTTGGCAGACGTAACTCCTTTAGGAAGCTGACTGGTTGTATGGCATCTCCATCCTGGAAGATGTATTCCATCCTGCCATCAATCTGGTTTGAAGTGCTTCTACGGGACAAATAGGAGATATCTGTAAGGGACTTTAATCCACATCTTCAAAAAGTTTTGTTGTTTATTTTTTTTTCTTCAGTAATTCTTATTTTCCATGGCTTCCAAGCTAAAATGTGAGGACACATGAAATGAAGTTTGTAAAGTGAGTATGCATCTTACGTGAAGTTGGAGGACTTGGGTTTGAAAAATTCCTTGCCATGTTCATTCAGAAGAGTGTTCAGCTGCAGAAAAAAATATCAAACCATTCATCAACCTTTTGTGAAGACTGTCATCGGACCTAAACCTTTTCATACTAGTCATTTTTTTTTATGTTTACCGCATTATTGACGGTATCCTGCACTTGCGGGTAGGTATTGTGTATGAGTTCAGGGTCCTCTGGCATGCTGATGTTAACCAGGTTAAATGTAAAGACCACAGCATAGGAGGTTTCTGAGATTTCTGTGGAAACGAAATCATAATTCATTTTTTGGTCAAAGCTTTCCATTCATAATTATTTGTCTGATTCCCATTCAAAAGCTTTACAACTTTATAGGATGACACTTACTCTCATAGGTGACATTCACCACCTTCACTGATTCATTCAGCTTTGACTCTCTGGAATTACGGAGAGTGTTGATAGCTCTGAGGACCAGATCTTCACTGTGGACTGGAGATGAAGAGTTGAACACCAGCTTGCTTGTGACCACTGCTGAACCAGATCTGTAAATAAAACCCAGTTTGTTTAATGTGCATCAAATGTTTGCAATAAATTTACATCTCCATTTTTATTAGTTCTCAAAATAGAAAAACAAAACTTACATGAGGTTTGAGGGAGTCACAGAGAAACCGGTTGTTGTTTCTGGAGACACTGTTGTAGTGGTTGGCAGACGTAACTCCTTTAGGAAGCTGACTGGTTGTATGGCATCTCCATCCTGGAAGATGTATTCCATCCTGCCATCAATCTGGTTTGAAGTGCTTCTACGGGACAAATAGGAGAGATCTGTAAGGGACTTTAATCCACATCTTCAAAAAGTTTTGTTGTTTATTTTTTTTTTTCTTCAGTAATTCTTATTTTCCATGGCTTCCAAGCTAAAATGTGAGGACACATGAAATGAAGTTTGTAAAGTGAGTTTGCATCTTACGTGAAGTTGGAGGACTTGGGTTTGAAAAATTCCTCGCCATGTTCATTCAGAAGAGTGTTCAGCTGCAGAAAAAAATATCAAATCATTCATCAACCTTTTGTGAAGACTGTCATCGGACCTAAACCTTTTCATATTAGTCATTTTTTAATGTTTACCGCATTATTGATGGTATCCTGCACTTGCGGGTAGGTATTGTGTCTGAGTTCAGGGTCCTCTGGCATGCTGATGTTAACCAGGTTAAATGTAAAGACCACAGCATAGGAGGTTTCTGAGATTTCTGCGTGGAAAGGAAATCATAATTCATTTTTTTGGTCAAAGCTTTCCATTCATAATTGTTTGTCTGATTCTCATTCAAAAGCTTTACAACTTTATAGGATGACACTTACTCTCATAGGTGACATTCACCACCTTCACTGATTCATTCAGCTTTGACTCTCTGGAATTACGGAGAGTGTTGATAGCTCTGAGGACCAGATCTTCACTGGGGACTGGAGATGAGGAGTTGAACACCAGCTTGCTTGTGACCACTGCTGAACCAGATCTGTAAATAAAACCCAGTTTGTTTAATGTGCATCAAATGTTTGCAATAAATTTACATCTCCATTTTTATTAGTTCTCAAAATAGAAAAACAAAACTTACATGAGGTTTGAGGGAGTCACAGAGAAACCGGTTGTTGTTTCTGGAGACACTGTTGTAGTGGTTGGCAGACGTAACTCCTTTAGGAAGCTGACTGGTTGTATGGCATCTCCATCCTGGAAGATGTATTCCATCCTGCCATCAATCTGGTTTGAAGTGCTTCTACGGGACAAATAGGAGAGATCTGTAAGGGACTTTAATCCACATCTTCAAAAAGTTTTGTTGTTTATTTTTTTTTTTCTTCAGTAATTCTTATTTTCCATGGCTTCCAAGCTAAAATGTGAGGACACATGAAATGAAGTTTGTAAAGTGAGTTTGCATCTTACGTGAAGTTGGAGGACTTGGGTTTGAAAAATTCCTTGCCATGTTCATTCAGAAGAGTGTTCAGCTGCAGAAAAAAATATCAAACCATTCATCAACCTCTTGTGAAGACTGTCATCGGACCTAAACCTTTTCATATTAGTCATTTTTTAATGTTTACCGCATTATTGATGGTATCCTGCACTTGCGGGTAGGTATTGTGTCTGAGTTCAGGGTCCTCTGGCATGCTGATGTTAACCAGGTTAAATGTAAAGACCACAGCATAGGAGGTTTCTGAGATTTCTGTGGAAACGAAATCATAATTCATTTTTTGGTCAAAGATTTCCATTCATAATTATTTGTCTGATTCCCATTCAAAAGCTTTACAACTTTATAGGATGACACTTACTCTCATAGGTGACATTCACCACCTTCACTGATTCATTCAGCTTTGACTCTCTGGAATTACGGAGAGTGTTGATAGCTCTGAGGACCAGATCTTCACTGGGGACTGGAGATGAGGAGTTGAACACCAGCTTGCTTGTGACCACTGCTGAACCAGATCTGTAAATAAAACCCAGTTTGTTTAATGTGCATCAAATGTTTGCAATAAATTTACATCTTCATTTTTATTAGTTCTCAAAACAGAAAAACAAAACTTACATGAGGTTTGAGGGAGTCACAGAGAAACCGGTTGTTGTTTCTGGAGACACTGTTGTAGTGGTTGGCAGACGTAACTCCTTTAGGAAGCTGACTGGTTGTATGGCATCTCCATCCTGGAAGATGTATTCCATCCTGCCATCAATCTGGTTTGAAGTGCTTCTACGGGACAAATAGGAGATATCTGTAAGGGACTTTAATCCACATCTTCAAAAAGTTTTGTTGTTTATTTTTTTTTCTTCAGTAATTCTTATTTTCCATGGCTTCCAAGCTAAAATGTGAGGACACATGAAATGAAGTTTGTAAAGTGAGTATGCATCTTACGTGAAGTTGGAGGACTTGGGTTTGAAAAATTCCTTGCCATGTTCATTCAGAAGAGTGTTCAGCTGCAGAAAAAAATATCAAACCATTCATCAACCTTTTGTGAAGACTGTCATCGGACCTAAACCTTTTCATACTAGTCATTTTTTTTTATGTTTACCGCATTATTGACGGTATCCTGCACTTGCGGGTAGGTATTGTGTATGAGTTCAGGGTCCTCTGGCATGCTGATGTTAACCAGGTTAAATGTAAAGACCACAGCATAGGAGGTTTCTGAGATTTCTGTGGAAACGAAATCATAATTCATTTTTTGGTCAAAGCTTTCCATTCATAATTATTTGTCTGATTCCCATTCAAAAGCTTTACAACTTTATAGGATGACACTTACTCTCATAGGTGACATTCACCACCTTCACTGATTCATTCAGCTTTGACTCTCTGGAATTACGGAGAGTGTTGATAGCTCTGAGGACCAGATCTTCACTGTGGACTGGAGATGAAGAGTTGAACACCAGCTTGCTTGTGACCACTGCTGAACCAGATCTGTAAATAAAACCCAGTTTGTTTAATGTGCATCAAATGTTTGCAATAAATTTACATCTCCATTTTTATTAGTTCTCAAAATAGAAAAACAAAACTTACATGAGGTTTGAGGGAGTCACAGAGAAACCGGTTGTTGTTTCTGGAGACACTGTTGTAGTGGTTGGCAGACGTAACTCCTTTAGGAAGCTGACTGGTTGTATGGCATCTCCATCCTGGAAGATGTATTCCATCCTGCCATCAATCTGGTTTGAAGTGCTTCTACGGGACAAATAGGAGAGATCTGTAAGGGACTTTAATCCACATCTTCAAAAAGTTTTGTTGTTTATTTTTTTTTTTCTTCAGTAATTCTTATTTTCCATGGCTTCCAAGCTAAAATGTGAGGACACATGAAATGAAGTTTGTAAAGTGAGTTTGCATCTTACGTGAAGTTGGAGGACTTGGGTTTGAAAAATTCCTCGCCATGTTCATTCAGAAGAGTGTTCAGCTGCAGAAAAAAATATCAAATCATTCATCAACCTTTTGTGAAGACTGTCATCGGACCTAAACCTTTTCATATTAGTCATTTTTTAATGTTTACCGCATTATTGATGGTATCCTGCACTTGCGGGTAGGTATTGTGTCTGAGTTCAGGGTCCTCTGGCATGCTGATGTTAACCAGGTTAAATGTAAAGACCACAGCATAGGAGGTTTCTGAGATTTCTGCGTGGAAAGGAAATCATAATTCATTTTTTTGGTCAAAGCTTTCCATTCATAATTGTTTGTCTGATTCTCATTCAAAAGCTTTACAACTTTATAGGATGACACTTACTCTCATAGGTGACATTCACCACCTTCACTGATTCATTCAGCTTTGACTCTCTGGAATTACGGAGAGTGTTGATAGCTCTGAGGACCAGATCTTCACTGGGGACTGGAGATGAGGAGTTGAACACCAGCTTGCTTGTGACCACTGCTGAACCAGATCTGTAAATAAAACCCAGTTTGTTTAATGTGCATCAAATGTTTGCAATAAATTTACATCTCCATTTTTATTAGTTCTCAAAATAGAAAAACAAAACTTACATGAGGTTTGAGGGAGTCACAGAGAAACCGGTTGTTGTTTCTGGAGACACTGTTGTAGTGGTTGGCAGACGTAACTCCTTTAGGAAGCTGACTGGTTGTATGGCATCTCCATCCTGGAAGATGTATTCCATCCTGCCATCAATCTGGTTTGAAGTGCTTCTACGGGACAAATAGGAGAGATCTGTAAGGGACTTTAATCCACATCTTCAAAAAGTTTTGTTGTTTATTTTTTTTTCTTCAGTAATTCTTATTTTCCATGGCTTCCAAGCTAAAATGTGAGGACACATGAAATGAAGTTTGTAAAGTGAGTTTGCATCTTACGTGAAGTTGGAGGACTTGGGTTTGAAAAATTCCTTGCCATGTTCATTCAGAAGAGTGTTCAGCTGCAGAAAAAAATATCAAACCATTCATCAACCTCTTGTGAAGACTGTCATCGGACCTAAACCTTTTCATATTAGTCATTTTTTAATGTTTACCGCATTATTGATGGTATCCTGCACTTGCGGGTAGGTATTGTGTCTGAGTTCAGGGTCCTCTGGCATGCTGATGTTAACCAGGTTAAATGTAAAGACCACAGCATAGGAGGTTTCTGAGATTTCTGTGGAAACGAAATCATAATTCATTTTTTGGTCAAAGATTTCCATTCATAATTATTTGTCTGATTCCCATTCAAAAGCTTTACAACTTTATAGGATGACACTTACTCTCATAGGTGACATTCACCACCTTCACTGATTCATTCAGCTTTGACTCTCTGGAATTACGGAGAGTGTTGATAGCTCTGAGGACCAGATCTTCACTGGGGACTGGAGATGAGGAGTTGAACACCAGCTTGCTTGTGACCACTGCTGAACCAGATCTGTAAATAAAACCCAGTTTGTTTAATGTGCATCAAATGTTTGCAATAAATTTACATCTTCATTTTTATTAGTTCTCAAAACAGAAAAACAAAACTTACATGAGGTTTGAGGGAGTCACAGAGAAACCGGTTGTTGTTTCTGGAGACACTGTTGTAGTGGTTGGCAGACGTAACTCCTTTAGGAAGCTGACTGGTTGTATGGCATCTCCATCCTGGAAGATGTATTCCATCCTGCCATCAATCTGGTTTGAAGTGCTTCTACGGGACAAATAGGAGATATCTGTAAGGGACTTTAATCCACATCTTCAAAAAGTTTTGTTGTTTATTTTTTTTTCTTCAGTAATTCTTATTTTCCATGGCTTCCAAGCTAAAATGTGAGGACACATGAAATGAAGTTTGTAAAGTGAGTATGCATCTTACGTGAAGTTGGAGGACTTGGGTTTGAAAAATTCCTTGCCATGTTCATTCAGAAGAGTGTTCAGCTGCAGAAAAAAATATCAAACCATTCATCAACCTTTTGTGAAGACTGTCATCGGACCTAAACCTTTTCATACTAGTCATTTTTTTTAATGTTTACCGCATTATTGATGGTATCCTGCACTTGCGGGTAGGTATTGTGTATGAGTTCAGGGTCCTCTGGCATGCTGATGTTAACCAGGTTAAATGTAAAGACCACAGCATAGGAGGTTTCTGAGATTTCTGTGTGGAAAGGAAATCATAATTCATTTTTTGGTCAAAGCTTTCCATTCATAATTGTTTGTCTGATTCCCATTCAAAAGCTTTACAACTTTATAGGATGACACTTACTCTCATAGGTGACATTCACCACCTTCACTGATTCATTCAGCTTTGACTCTCTGGAATTACGGAGAGTGTTGATAGCTCTGAGGACCAGATCTTCACTGGGGACTGGAGATGAGGAGTTGAACACCAGCTTGCTTGTGACCACTGCTGAACCAGATCTGTAAATAAAACCCAGTTTGTTTAATGTGCATCAAATGTTTGCAATAAATTTACATCTCCATTTTTATTAGTTCTCAAAACAGAAAAACAAAACTTACATGAGGTTTGATGGAGTCACAGAGAAACCGGTTGTTGTTTCTGGAGACACTGTTGTAGTGGTTGGCAGACGTAACTCCTTTAGGAAGCTGACTGGTTGTATGGCATCTCCATCCTGGAAGATGTATTCCATCCTGCCATCAATCTGGTTTGAAGTGCTTCTACGGGACAAATAGGAGAGATCTGTAAGGGACTTTAATCCACATCTTCAAAAAGTTTTGTTGTTTATTTTTTTTTTTCTTCAGTAATTCTTATTTTCCATGGCTTCCAAGCTAAAATGTGAGGACACATGAAATGAAGTTTGTAAAGTGAGTTTGCATCTTACGTGAAGTTGGAGGATTTGGGTTTGAAAAATTCCTCGCCAAGTTGATTCAGAAGAGTGTTCAGCTGCAGAAAAAAATATCAAATCATTCATCAACCTTTTGTGAAGACTGTCATCGGACCTAAACCTTTTCATACTAGTTATTTTTTAATGTTTACCGCATTATTGACGGTATCCTGCACTTGCGGGTAGGTATTGTGTCTGAGTTCAGGGTCCTCTGGCATGCTGATGTTAACCAGGTTAAATGTAAAGACCACAGCATAGGAGGTTTCTGAGATTTCTGTGGAAACGAAATCATAATTCATTTTTTGGTCAAAGCTTTCCATTCATAATTATTTGTCTGATTCCCATTCAAAAGCTTTACAACTTTATAGGATGACACTTACTCTCATAGGTGACATTCACCACCTTCACTGATTCATTCAGCTTTGACTCTCTGGAATTACGGAGAGTGTTGATAGCTCTGAGGACCAGATCTTCACTGTGGACTGGAGATGAAGAGTTGAACACCAGCTTGCTTGTGACCACTGCTGAACCAGATCTGTAAATAAAACCCAGTTTGTTTAATGTGCATCAAATGTTTGCAATAAATTTACATCTCCATTTTTATTAGTTCTCAAAATAGAAAAACAAAACTTACATGAGGTTTGAGGGAGTCACAGAGAAACCGGTTGTTGTTTCTGGAGACACTGTTGTAGTGGTTGGCAGACGTAACTCCTTTAGGAAGCTGACTGGTTGTATGGCATCTCCATCCTGGAAGATGTATTCCATCCTGCCATCAATCTGGTTTGAAGTGCTTCTACGGGACAAATAGGAGAGATCTGTAAGGGACTTTAATCCACATCTTCAAAAAGTTTTGTTGTTTATTTTTTTTTTTCTTCAGTAATTCTTATTTTCCATGGCTTCCAAGCTAAAATGTGAGGACACATGAAATGAAGTTTGTAAAGTGAGTTTGCATCTTACGTGAAGTTGGAGGACTTGGGTTTGAAAAATTCCTCGCCATGTTCATTCAGAAGAGTGTTCAGCTGCAGAAAAAAATATCAAATCATTCATCAACCTTTTGTGAAGACTGTCATCGGACCTAAACCTTTTCATATTAGTCATTTTTTAATGTTTACCGCATTATTGATGGTATCCTGCACTTGCGGGTAGGTATTGTGTCTGAGTTCAGGGTCCTCTGGCATGCTGATGTTAACCAGGTTAAATGTAAAGACCACAGCATAGGAGGTTTCTGAGATTTCTGCGTGGAAAGGAAATCATAATTCATTTTTTTGGTCAAAGCTTTCCATTCATAATTGTTTGTCTGATTCTCATTCAAAAGCTTTACAACTTTATAGGATGACACTTACTCTCATAGGTGACATTCACCACCTTCACTGATTCATTCAGCTTTGACTCTCTGGAATTACGGAGAGTGTTGATAGCTCTGAGGACCAGATCTTCACTGGGGACTGGAGATGAGGAGTTGAACACCAGCTTGCTTGTGACCACTGCTGAACCAGATCTGTAAATAAAACCCAGTTTGTTTAATGTGCATCAAATGTTTGCAATAAATTTACATCTCCATTTTTATTAGTTCTCAAAATAGAAAAACAAAACTTACATGAGGTTTGAGGGAGTCACAGAGAAACCGGTTGTTGTTTCTGGAGACACTGTTGTAGTGGTTGGCAGACGTAACTCCTTTAGGAAGCTGACTGGTTGTATGGCATCTCCATCCTGGAAGATGTATTCCATCCTGCCATCAATCTGGTTTGAAGTGCTTCTATGGGACAAATAGGAGAGATCTGTAAGGGACTTTAATCCACATCTTCAAAAAGTTTTGTTGTTTATTTTTTTTTCTTCAGTAATTCTTATTTTCCATGGCTTCCAAGCTAAAATGTGAGGACACATGAAATGAAGTTTGTAAAGTGAGTTTGCATCTTACGTGAAGTTGGAGGACTTGGGTTTGAAAAATTCCTTGCCATGTTCATTCAGAAGAGTGTTCAGCTGCAGAAAAAAATATCAAACCATTCATCAACCTCTTGTGAAGACTGTCATCGGACCTAAACCTTTTCATATTAGTCATTTTTTAATGTTTACCGCATTATTGATGGTATCCTGCACTTGCGGGTAGGTATTGTGTCTGAGTTCAGGGTCCTCTGGCATGCTGATGTTAACCAGGTTAAATGTAAAGACCACAGCATAGGAGGTTTCTGAGATTTCTGTGGAAACGAAATCATAATTCATTTTTTGGTCAAAGATTTCCATTCATAATTATTTGTCTGATTCCCATTCAAAAGCTTTACAACTTTATAGGATGACACTTACTCTCATAGGTGACATTCACCACCTTCACTGATTCATTCAGCTTTGACTCTCTGGAATTACGGAGAGTGTTGATAGCTCTGAGGACCAGATCTTCACTGTGGACTGGAGATGAGGAGTTGAACACCAGCTTGCTTGTGACCACTGCTGAACCAGATCTGTAAATAAAACCCAGTTTGTTTAATGTGCATCAAATGTTTGCAATAAATTTACATCTTCATTTTTATTAGTTCTCAAAACAGAAAAACAAAACTTACATGAGGTTTGAGGGAGTCACAGAGAAACCGGTTGTTGTTTCTGGAGACACTGTTGTAGTGGTTGGCAGACGTAACTCCTTTAGGAAGCTGACTGGTTGTATGGCATCTCCATCCTGGAAGATGTATTCCATCCTGCCATCAATCTGGTTTGAAGTGCTTCTACGGGACAAATAGGAGATATCTGTAAGGGACTTTAATCCACATCTTCAAAAAGTTTTGTTGTTTATTTTTTTTTCTTCAGTAATTCTTATTTTCCATGGCTTCCAAGCTAAAATGTGAGGACACATGAAATGAAGTTTGTAAAGTGAGTATGCATCTTACGTGAAGTTGGAGGACTTGGGTTTGAAAAATTCCTTGCCATGTTCATTCAGAAGAGTGTTCAGCTGCAGAAAAAAATATCAAACCATTCATCAACCTTTTGTGAAGACTGTCATCGGACCTAAACCTTTTCATACTAGTCATTTTTTTTATGTTTACCGCATTATTGATGGTATCCTGCACTTGCGGGTAGGTATTGTGTATGAGTTCAGGGTCCTCTGGCATGCTGATGTTAACCAGGTTAAATGTAAAGACCACAGCATAGGAGGTTTCTGAGATTTCTGCGTGGAAAGGAAATCATAATTCATTTTTTTGGTCAAAGCTTTCCATTCATAATTGTTTGTCTGATTCTCATTCAAAAGCTTTACAACTTTATAGGATGACACTTACTCTCATAGGTGACATTCACCACCTTCACTGATTCATTCAGCTTTGACTCTCTGGAATTACGGAGAGTGTTGATAGCTCTGAGGACCAGATCTTCACTGGGGACTGGAGATGAGGAGTTGAACACCAGCTTGCTTGTGACCACTGCTGAACCAGATCTGTAAATAAAACCCAGTTTGTTTAATGTGCATCAAATGTTTGCAATAAATTTACATCTCCATTTTTATTAGTTCTCAAAACAGAAAAACAAAACTTACATGAGGTTTGATGGAGTCACAGAGAAACCGGTTGTTGTTTCTGGAGACACTGTTGTAGTGGTTGGCAGACGTAACTCCTTTAGGAAGCTGACTGGTTGTATGGCATCTCCATCCTGGAAGATGTATTCCATCCTGCCATCAATCTGGTTTGAAGTGCTTCTACGGGACAAATAGGAGAGATCTGTAAGGGACTTTAATCCACATCTTCAAAAAGTTTTGTTGTTTATTTTTTTTTTTCTTCAGTAATTCTTATTTTCCATGGCTTCCAAGCTAAAATGTGAGGACACATGAAATGAAGTTTGTAAAGTGAGTTTGCATCTTACGTGAAGTTGGAGGATTTGGGTTTGAAAAATTCCTCGCCAAGTTGATTCAGAAGAGTGTTCAGCTGCAGAAAAAAATATCAAATCATTCATCAACCTTTTGTGAAGACTGTCATCGGACCTAAACCTTTTCATACTAGTTATTTTTTAATGTTTACCGCATTATTGATGGTATCCTGCACTTGCGGGTAGGTATTGTGTCTGAGTTCAGGGTCCTCTGGCATGCTGATGTTAACCAGGTTAAATGTAAAGACCACAGCATAGGAGGTTTCTGAGATTTCTGTGGAAACGAAATCATAATTCATTTTTTGGTCAAAGATTTCCATTCATAATTATTTGTCTGATTCCCATTCAAAAGCTTTACAACTTTATAGGATGACACTTACTCTCATAGGTGACATTCACCACCTTCACTGATTCATTCAGCTTTGACTCTCTGGAATTACGGAGAGTGTTGATAGCTCTGAGGACCAGATCTTCACTGGGGACTGGAGATGAGGAGTTGAACACCAGCTTGCTTGTGACCACTGCTGAACCAGATCTGTAAATAAAACCCAGTTTGTTTAATGTGCATCAAATGTTTGCAATAAATTTACATCTCCATTTTTATTAGTTCTCAAAATAGAAAAACAAAACTTACATGAGGTTTGAGGGAGTCACAGAGAAACCGGTTGTTGTTTCTGGAGACACTGTTGTAGTGGTTGGCAGACGTAACTCCTTTAGGAAGCTGACTGGTTGTATGGCATCTCCATCCTGGAAGATGTATTCCATCCTGCCATCAATCTGGTTTGAAGTGCTTCTACGGGACAAATAGGAGAGATCTGTAAGGGACTTTAATCCACATCTTCAAAAAGTTTTGTTGTTTATTTTTTTTTTCTTCAGTAATTCTTATTTTCCATGGCTTCCAAGCTAAAATGTGAGGACACATGAAATGAAGTTTGTAAAGTGAGTTTGCATCTTACGTGAAGTTGGAGGATTTGGGTTTGAAAAATTCCTCGCCAAGTTCATTCAGAAGAGTGTTCAGCTGCAGAAAAAAATATCAAATCATTCATCAACCTTTTGTGAAGACTGTCATCGGACCTAAACCTTTTCATACTAGTTATTTTTTAATGTTTACCGCATTATTGACGGTATCCTGCACTTGCGGGTAGGTATTGTGTCTGAGTTCAGGGTCCTCTGGCATGCTGATGTTAACCAGGTTAAATGTAAAGACCACAGCATAGGAGGTTTCTGAGATTTCTGTGGAAACGAAATCATAATTCATTTTTTGGTCAAAGATTTCCATTCATAATTATTTGTCTGATTCCCATTCAAAAGCTTTACAACTTTATAGGATGACACTTACTCTCATAGGTGACATTCACCACCTTCACTGATTCATTCAGCTTTGACTCTCTGGAATTACGGAGAGTGTTGATAGCTCTGAGGACCAGATCTTCACTGGGGACTGGAGATGAGGAGTTGAACACCAGCTTGCTTGTGACCACTGCTGAACCAGATCTGTAAATAAAACCCAGTTTGTTTAATGTGCATCAAATGTTTGCAATAAATTTACATCTCCATTTTTATTAGTTCTCAAAATAGAAAAACAAAACTTACATGAGGTTTGAGGGAGTCACAGAGAAACCGGTTGTTGTTTCTGGAGACACTGTTGTAGTGGTTGGCAGACGTAACTCCTTTAGGAAGCTGACTGGTTGTATGGCATCTCCATCCTGGAAGATGTATTCCATCCTGCCATCAATCTGGTTTGAAGTGCTTCTACGGGACAAATAGGAGATATCTGTAAGGGACTTTAATCCACATCTTCAAAAAGTTTTGTTGTTTATTTTTTTTATTCAGTTATTCTTATTTTCCATGGCTTCCAAGCTAAAATGTGCGGACACCTGAAATAAAAATTGTAAAGTGAGTTTGCATCTTACGTGAAGTTGGAGGACTTGGGTTTGAAAAATTCCTTGCCAGGTTCATTCAGAAGAGTGTTCAGCTGCAGAAAAAAACCATTCATCAACCTCTACTGAAGATTTACACTGGTACCAAACTTTGCTAATGGGTTAATGTTAGTTTCTTACCGCATTATTGACGACATCTTGCACTAGCACATAACTGCTGTTTCTTAACTCAGGATCCTCAGGCATGCTGATATTATTCAAAATAATATTAAAGATTACAGCATAGGAAGTTTCAGAGATTTCTGTTTGGAAAGAAATATCCAGTTTCCATCAGTTAAAGTTTGACAGTTTTCACTGGTTGAAACTTTCATAATTTAAATGACTTTATTCATAATGAAGAAACTTACTCTGATAGGTAAAATTGACAATCTTCAGTGATTCATTGAGTTGGGACTCTCTAGATTTAAGAAGAGTACTAATAGCACCTAGGACCAAAGTTTCAGTTGGCAGGGATGACAAGGATGAGAATATCAATTTGGTTGTGACTGTTGCTGTACCAGACACATTTGTTGGCAATGTTTTGGGTATGTTCGAAGTTTCTGGTTGCAATCTTGAAGTACTTTGAAGTGTTACAAATGAATCTGTTTTTGTTGTATTGTTGAGAGGTGTAGTATTGCTAGTAAGAGTGTCAGCTGGTGTTGTTTTTATGGATGTGTGAAATGGAATTGTAGATGCTGGTGATGTTGACTTATTTGTGTTTGGACCTGATGTTATTGGAACTACTGGAAATTCTGCTGTATTAATGAGACCTGTAATAATTCCAGTGGTAGTTGTTGATGCAGTTGTAGTTTCTGAATCCATGTTTAGGCTTGAAGTTGTTTTTGTTGAAAGTGCAAGTGTGGCTGGAGCAGAATATGTACTGGTAAAAGCTACAGTTGTTTTTAAAAGATCTCCTGTTGTCACTTGAAATGCAGTTGTTGTTTGAGCTGCAGTTGAGCTTGGAATGGTGGCTGTTGTTGTGCTTGGAGCTGTAGCTGAGATATCAGCTGGAATTGTAGTGGTGGGAAGAACAGTCATGGTTGTAATGGGTGCACTTGGGGTTTTCACTGTTGTTGATGAAATTGCAGATGTTGTTGTGGCTGTAATTGTGGATATGGTTGGACCTTGTGTTGTTGTACTTGCAGTTTCAGATGAGACTGAAGATGGCAAAGCAGTGGGAGGTACAGTCATAGATGAGGAAGCTGTAATGGTGGATGTTGCAGGTGCAGGAGTACTTTCTGAAGTTGTAGACATTGTTGGTGAAGTACGAGTTGAGGTTTCAGTAGTTGTGGCTGCAAATGTCATTGTGGTTTCAACTGTTTTTGTACTTGGAGCTTCAGATGAGGTTGCAGCTAATGTAATGGTTGAAGGTACCATTGTGGTAGCTGAGGTTGATGTTGTATGTGCAGTTGTACTTTCAGAAGTTGTAGACCTTATTGGAGCAGGATTGACAACTGTTGATGTGGTTTGAACTGGAGATTTAGGTGATGTTGGAGATGATGTAGTAATAGAAGGCACTATCGCAGCTGAGGAAGCCGTAGATGTTGAGGATGCAGTTGTAGTTTCAGAAGTTGTAGTCACAGTAGTGGAAGGCCCCACTGTGGTTATGGAAGCTGCAGTTGTGCTTGCTGCAGGTATAGTTGTACTTCCTGATGTTGTAGGCATTGTTGTAGATGTAAGAATTGTTGCTTCTGAAGTCACAACAGCAGATGTGAGAGCTCCAGT
Organism: Spinibarbus caldwelli; assembly: GCA_039654775.1. NCBI lineage: Eukaryota > Metazoa > Chordata > Actinopteri > Cypriniformes > Cyprinidae > Spinibarbus > Spinibarbus caldwelli. Next base: position 30,893,606 of record CM077224.1, read on the forward strand.
AGATGTGGTTGCAAGAAGCAATGCGGTTTGAGATGTACTTGGAGCTTCAGATGACATAGGAGCTAATGTCACAGTGGAAGGTACAGCTGCAGTTGAGGAAGCTGTAATTATTGATGTTGTTACAGGTGCAGTTGTTTCTGAAGACATAGTCATTGCTGTTGAAGTAAGAGTTGTTGATTCAGAAGTTACAGCTGTTGATGTTGTTGGGTCGTTTTTTGTTGTAGATGTAGTTGATGAAGCTGAAGCCGTGGTTTCTGCTGTTGTACTCTCTGAAGTTGTAGACACCACTATTGAAGTAATAGGTGTGGTTTCTGTACTTGTAACTGTGGTTGTGGGAATTTCTGTAGTTGAGGATGTTGTAGTTACTGATGTTGTTTCAGGTCCAGTTGTTTCGGAAGATGTAGGCATTGTTGGTGAAGTAAGAGTTGTGGATTCAGAAGTTACACCTGTTGATGTTGTTGGATCATTTGCTGTAGATGTGGTTGATGAAGCTGTAGTTGTGGTTTCTGCTGTTGTACTTTCTGAAGTTGTAGGAATTGTTGTTGAAGTAAGAGTTATGGAGTCTGTACTCACAACTGTAGTGGTGGGAATTTCAGTAGTTGAGGATGCTGTAATTACTGATTTTGTTACAGGTGAAGTTGTTTCAGAAGATGTAAGTATAGTTGTTGAAGTAAGAGTTGTGGATTCAGAAGTTACAGCTGTTGATGTTGTTGGAGCACTTGTTGTTGAAGATGTGGTTGATGAGGCTGTAGTCGTGGTTTCCGCTGTTGTACTCTCTGAAGTTGTAGGCATTGTTGTTGAAGTAAGAGTTGTGGATCCAGAAGTTACATCTCTTGAGGTTGTTGGATCGCTCATTGTTGTAGATGTCTTTGATGAGGCTGTAGTTGTGGTTTCTGCTGTTTTACTTTCTGAAGTTGAAGGCAGTGTTGTTGAAGTAATAGGTGTGGTTTCTGTACTCACAACTGTGGTGGTGGGAATTTCAGTAGCTGACGATGCTGTACTTGCTGATGTTGTTACAGGTGCAGTTTTTTCTGAAGATGTAGGCAAAGTTGTTGAAGTAAGAGTTGTGAATTCTGAAGTTACAGATGTTGATGTTGTTGGATCTTTTGTTGTAGATGTGGTTGATGAGGCTGTAATCGTGGTTTCCACTGTTGTACTCTCTGAAGTTGAATGCATTGTTGTTGAAGTAAGAGCTGCGGATTCAGAACTTACAGCTGTTGATGTTGTTGGATCATTCGTTGTTGTAGATGTGGTTGATGAGGCTGTAGCCATGGTTCCTGTTGTTGTACTCTCTGAAGTTGTAGACATTGTTGTTGAAGTAAGAGTTGTGGATTCAGAAGTTCCAGCAGCTGATGTCGCTGAATCGCTTATTGTTGTAGATGTGGTTGATGAGGCTGTAGTCATGGTTTCTGCTGTTGTACTCTCTGAAGTTGTAGGCATTGTTGTTGAAGTAAGAGTTGTGGATTCAGAACTTACAGCTGTTGATGTTGTTGGATCATTCATTGTTGTAGATGTGGTTAATGAGGCTGTAGCCGTGGTTCCTGCTGTTGTACTCTCTGAAGTTGTAGGCATTGTTGTCGAAGTAAGAGTTGTGGATTCAGAAGTTACATCTGTTGATGTTTTTGGATTGCTCGTTGTTGTAGATGTGGTTGATGAGGCTGTAGTCGTGGTTTCTGCTGTAGTACTTTCTGAAGTTGTAGGCATTGTTGTTGAAGTAATAGGTGTGGTTTCTGTACTCACGACTGCGGTTGTGCGAATTTCAGCAGCTGACAATGCTAAAGTTGCTAATGTTGTTACAGGTGCAGTTGTTTCTGAAGATGTAGGCAAAGTTGTTGAAGTAAGAGTTGTGAATTCTGAAGTTACAGCTGTTAATGTTGTTGGATCATTTGTTGTAGATGTGGTTGATGAAGCTGTAGTTGTGGTTTCTGCTGTTGTACTTTCTGAAGTTGTAGGAATTGTCATTGAAGTAAGAGTTGTAGATTCTGTACTCACAGCAGTAGTGGTGGGAATTTCAGTAGTTGAGGATGCTGTAATTACTGATTTTGTTACAGGTGAAGTTGTTTCAGAAGATGTAAGTATAGTTGTTGAAGTAAGAGTTGTGGATTCAGAAGTTACAGCTGTTGATGTTGTTGGAGCACTTGTTGTTGAAGATGTGGTTGATGAGGCTGTAGTCGTGGTTTCCGCTGTTGTACTCTCTGAAGTTGTAGGCATTGTTGTTGAAGTAAGAGTTGTGGATCCAGAAGTTACATCTCTTGAGGTTGTTGGATCGCTCATTGTTGTAGATGTCTTTGATGAGGCTGTAGTTGTGGTTTCTGCTGTTTTACTTTCTGAAGTTGAAGGCAGTGTTGTTGAAGTAATAGGTGTGGTTTCTGTACTCACAACTGTGGTGGTGGGAATTTCAGTAGCTGACGATGCTGTACTTGCTGATGTTGTTACAGGTGGAGTTTTTTCTGAAGATGTAGGCAAAGTTGTTGAAGTAAGAGTTGTGAATTCTGAAGTTACAGATGTTGATGTTGTTGGATCTTTTGTTGTAGATGTGGTTGATGAGGCTGTAATCGTGGTTTCCACTGTTGTACTCTCTGAAGTTGAATGCATTGTTGTTGAAGTAAGAGCTGCGGATTCAGAACTTACAGCTGTTGATGTTGTTGGATCATTCGTTGTTGTAGATGTGGTTGATGAGGCTGTAGCCATGGTTCCTGTTGTTGTACTCTCTGAAGTTGTAGACATTGTTGTTGAAGTAAGAGTTGTGGATTCAGAAGTTCCAGCAGCTGATGTCGCTGAATCGCTTATTGTTGTAGATGTGGTTGATGAGGCTGTAGTCATGGTTTCTGCTGTTGTACTCTCTGAAGTTGTAGGCATTGTTGTTGAAGTAAGAGTTGTGGATTCAGAACTTACAGCTGTTGATGTTGTTGGATCATTCATTGTTGTAGATGTGGTTAATGAGGCTGTAGCCGTGGTTCCTGCTGTTGTACTCTCTGAAGTTGTAGGCATTGTTGTCGAAGTAAGAGTTGTGGATTCAGAAGTTACATCTGTTGATGTTTTTGGATTGCTCGTTGTTGTAGATGTGGTTGATGAGGCTGTAGTCGTGGTTTCTGCTGTAGTACTTTCTGAAGTTGTAGGCATTGTTGTTGAAGTAATAGGTGTGGTTTCTGTACTCACGACTGCGGTTGTGCGAATTTCAGCAGCTGACAATGCTAAAGTTGCTAATGTTGTTACAGGTGCAGTTGTTTCTGAAGATGTAGGCAAAGTTGTTGAAGTAAGAGTTCTGAATTCTGAAGTTACAGCTGTTGATGTTGTTGGATCTTTTGTTGTAGATGTGGTTGATGAGGCTGTAGTCGTGGTTCCCGTTGTTATACTCTCTGAAGTTGTAGACATTGTTGTTGAAGTAAGAGTTGTGGATTCAGAAGTTCCAGCAGATGATGTCGCTGGATCGCTTATTGTTGTAGATCTGGTTGATGAGGCTGTAGTCATGGTTTCTGCTGTTGTACTCTCTGAAGTTGTAGGCATTGTTGTTGAAGTAAGAGCTGCGGATTCAGAACTTACAGCTGTTGATGTTGTTGGATCATTCGTTGTTGTAGATGTGGTTGATGAGGCTGTAGTCGTGGTTCCCGTTGTTGTACTCTCTGAAGTTGTAGACATTGTTGTTGAAGTAAGAGTTGTGGATTCAGAAGTTCCAGCAGATGATGTCGCTGGATCGCTTATTGTTGTAGATCTGGTTGATGAGGCTGTAGTCATGGTTTCTGCTGTTGTATTCTCTGAAGTTGAATGCATTGTTGTTGAAGTAAGAGCTGCGGATTCAGAACTTACAGCTGTTGATGTTGTTGGATCATTCGTTGTTGTAGATGTGGTTGATGAGGCTGTAGCCGTGGTTCCCGTTGTTGTACTCTCTGAAGTTGTAGACATTGTTGTTGAAGTAAGAGTTGTGGATTCAGAAGTTCCAGCAGATGATGTCGCTGGATCGCTTATTGTTGTAGATCTGGTTGATGAGGCTGTAGTCATGGTTTCTGCTGTTGTACTCTCTGAAGTTGTAGGCATTGTTGTTGAAGTAAGAGTTGTGGATTCAGAACTTACAGCTGTTGATGTTGTTGGATCATTCATTGTTGTAGATGTGGTTAATGAGGCTGTAGCCGTGGTTCCTGCTGTTGTACTCTCTGAAGTTGTAGGCATTGTTGTCGAAGTAAGAGTTGTGGATTCCAAAGTTCCAGCTGTTGATGTTGTTGGATCGCTTGTTGTTGTAGGTGTGGTTGATGAAGCTGTAGCTGTGGTTTCTGCTGTTGTACTTTCTGAAGTTGTAGGCACCACTGTTGATGTAAGAGTTTTGGATTCTGAAGTTACATCTGTTGATCTTGTTGGATAGTTTGTTGTTGTAGATGTGGTTGATGAAGCTGCAGTCGTGGTTTCTGCTGTAGTACTTTCTGAAGTTGTAGGCAGTGTTGTTGAAGTAATAGGTGTGGTTTCTGTACTCACGACTGCAGTTGTGCGAATTTCAGCAGCTGACAATGCTAAAGTTGCTAATGTTGTTACAGGTGCAGTTGTTTCTGAAGATGTAGGCAAAGTTGTTGAAGTAAGAGTTGTGAATTCTGAAGTTGCAGCTGTTAATGTTGTTGGATCATTTGTTGTAGATGTGGTTGATGAAGCTGTAGTTGAGGTTTCTGCTGTTGTACTTTCTGAAGTTGTAGGAATTGTTGTTGAAGTAAGAGTTGTAGATTCTGTACTCACAGCAGTAGTGGTGGGAATTTCAGTAGTTGAGGATGCTGTAGTTGCTGATGTTGTTACAGGTGAAGTTGTTTCAGAAGATGTAGGTATAGTTGTTGAAGTAAGAGTTGTGGATCCAGAAGTTACATCTGTTGATGTTGTTGGATCGCTCATTGTTGTAGATGTGGTTGATGAGGCTGTAGTTGTGGTTTCTGCTGTTGTACTTTCTGAACTTGTAGGTAGTGTTGTTGAAGTAATAGGTGTGGTTTCTGTACTCACAACTGTGGTGGTGGAAATTTCAGTAGTTGACAATGCTGTAGTTGCTGATGTTGTTACAGGTGCAGTTGTTTCTGAAGATGTAGGCAAAGTTGTTGAAGTGAGAGCTGTGAATTCTGAAGTTACAGATGTTGATGTTGTTGGATCGTTTGTTGTAGATGTGGTTGATGAGGCTGTAGTCGTGGTTTCCGCTGTTGTACTCTCTGAAATTGAAGGCATTGCTGTTGAAGTAAGAGTTGTGGATTCAGAAGTTACAGCTGTTGATGTTGTTGGATCGCTCGTTATTGTAGATGTGGTTGATGAGGCTGTAGTCGTGGTTTCTGCTGTTGTACTCTCTGAAGTTGTAGGCAGTGTTGTTGAAGTAAAAGTTGTGGATTCAGAAGTTACAGCTGTTGATGTTGTTGGATCACTTGTTGTTGTAGGTGTGGTTGATGAAGCTGTAGTTGTGGTTTCTGCTGTTGTACTTTCTGAAGTTGTAGGCACCACTGTTGAAGTAAGAGTTGTGGATTCTGAAGTTACAGCTGTTGATGTTGTTGGATCGTTTGTTGTTGTAGATGTGATTGATGAAGCTGTAGTCGTGGTTTCTGCTGTAGTACTTTCTGAAGTTCTAGGCAGTGTTGTTGAAGTAAGAGGTGTGGTTTCTGTACTCACGACTTCGGTTGTGTGAATTTCAGTAGTTGACGATGCTGAAGTTGCTGATGTTGTTACAGGTGCAGTTGTTTCTGAAGATGTAGGCAAAGTTGTTGAAGTAAGAGTTGTGAATTCTGAAGCTACAGCTGTTGATGTTGTTGGATTATTTGTTGTAGATGTGGTTGATGAAGCTATATTTGTGGTTTCTGCTGTTGTACTTTCTGAAGTTGCTGAAAATGTTGTTGAAGTAAGAGTTGTGGATTCTGTACTCACAACTGTAGTGGTGGGAATTTCAGTAGTTGAGGATGCTTTAATTACTGATTTTGTTACAGGTGAAGTTGTTTCAGAAGATGTAGGTATAGCTGTTGAAGTAAGAGTTGTGGATTCAGAAGTTACAGCTTTTGATGTTGTTGGAACACTTGTTGTTGTAGTTGTGGTTGATGAGGCTGAAGTCGTGGTTTCCGATGTTGTACTCTCTGAAGTTGTAGGCATTGTTCTTGAAGCAAAAGTTGTGGATTCAGAAGTTACAGCTGTTGATGTTGTTGGATGGCTCGTTATTGTAGATGTGGTTGATGAGGCTGTAGTCGTGGTTTCTGCTGTTGTACTCTCTGAAGTTGTAGGCAGTGTTGTTGAAGTAAGAGTTGTGGATTCAGAAGTTACATCTGTTGATGTTTTTGGATTGCTCGTTGTTGTAGATGTGGTTGATGAGGCTGTAGTTGTGGTTTCTGCTGTTGTACTTTCTGAAGTTGAAGGCAGTGTTGTTGAAGTAATAGGTGTGGTTTCTGTACTCACAACTGTGGTGGTGGGAATTTCAGTAGTTGACGATGCTGTAGTTGCTGATGTTGTTACAGGTGCAGTTGTTTCTGAAGATGTAGGCAAAGTTGTTGAAGTAAGAGTTGTGAATTCTGAAGTTGCAGATGTTGATGTTGTTGGTTCATTTGGTGTAGATGTGGTTGATGAGGCTGTAGTTGTGGTTTCTGCTGTTGTACTTTCTGAAGTTGTAGGCAGTGTTGTTGAAGTAAGTGTTGTGGATTCAGATGTTACAGCTGTGGATGTTGTTGTATCGCTCATTGTTGTAGATGTGGTTGATGAGGCTGTACTCGTGGTTTCTGTTGTTGTACTCTCTGAAGTTGTAGGCAGTGTTGTTGAAGTAGGAGTTGTGGATTCAGAAGTTACAGCTGTTGATGTTATTGGATCGCTCATTGTTGTAGATGTGGTTGATGAGGCTGTAGTCGTGGTTTCCACAGTTGTACTCTCTGAAGTTGTAGGCATTGTTGTTGAAGTAAGTCTTGTGGATTCAGATGTTACAGCTGTGGATGTTGTTGTATCGCTCATTGTTGTAGATGTGGTTGATGAGGCTGTAGTCGTTGTTTCTGCTGCTGTTCTCTCTGAAGTTGTAGGCATTGTTGTTGAAGTAAGAGTTGTGGATTCAGAAGTTACAGCTGTTGATGTTGTTGGATCGCTTGTTGTTGTAGATGTGGTTGATGATGCTGTAGTCGTGGTTTCCGCTGTTGTACTCTCTGAAGTTGTAGGCATTGTTGTTGAAGTAAGAGTTGTGGATTCAGAAGTTACAGCTGTTGACGTTGTTGGATCGCTCGTTGTTGTAGATGTGGTTGATGAGGCTGTACTCGTGGTTTCTGTTGTTGTACTCTCTGAAGTTGTAGGCAGTGTTGTTGAAGTAGGAGTTGTGGATTCAGAAGTTACAGCTGTTGATGTTGTTGGATCGCTCATTGTTGTAGATGTGGTTGATGAGGCTGTAGTTGTGGTTTCTGCTGTTGTACTTTCTGAAGTTGTAGGCAGTGTTGTTGAAGTAATAGGTGTGGTTTCTGTACTCACAACTGTGGTGGTGGGAATTTCAGTAGTTGACGATGCTGTAGTTGCTGATGTTGTTACAGGTGTAGTTGTTTCTGAAGATGTAGGCAAAGTTGTTGAAGTAAGAGTTGTGAATTCTGAAGTTACAGATGTTGATGTTGTTGGATCATTTGTTGCAGATGTGGTTGATGAGGCTGTAGTCGTGGTTTCCGCTGTTGTTCTTTCTGAAGTTGTAGGTATTGTTGTTGAAGTAAGAATTGTGAATTCAGAAGTTACGGCTGTTGATGTTGTTGGATCGCACGTTGTAGTAGATGTGGTTGATGAGGCTGTAGTCGTGGTTTCTGCTGTTGTACTCTCTGAAGTTGTAGGCATTGTTGTTGAAGTAAGAGTTGTGGATTCAGAAGTTACAGCTGTTGATGTTGTTGTATCACTCGTTGTTGTAGATGTGGTTGATGAGGCTGTAGTCGTGGTTTCCGCTGTTGTACTCTCTGAAGTTGTAGGCATTGTTGTTGAAGTAAGAGTTGTGGATTCAGAAGTTACAGCTGTCGATGTTGTTGGATCGCTCGTTATTGTAGATGTGGTTGATGAGGCTGTAGTCGTGGTTTCTGCTGTTGTACTCTCTGAAGTTGTAGGCAGTGTTGTTGAAGTAAAAGTTGTGGATTCAGAAGTTACAGCTGTTGATGTCGTTGGATCGCTCGTTATTGTAGATGCGGTTGATGAGGCTATAGTCGTGGTTTCCGCTGTTGTACTCTCTGAAGTTGTAGGCATTGTTGTTGAAGTAAGAGTTGTGGATTCAGAAGTTACAGCTTTTGATGTTGTTGGATCGCTCGTTGTTGTAGATGTGGTTGATGAGGCTGTAGTCGTGGTTTCCGCTGTTGTACTCTCTGAAGTTGTAGGCATTGTTGTTGAAGTAAGAGTTGTGGATTCAGAAGTTACAGCTGTTGACGTTGTTGGATCGCTCGTTGTTGTAGATGTGGTTGATGAGGCTGTAGTCGTGGTTTCCGCTGTTGTACTCTCTGAAGTTGTAGGCATTGTTGTTGAAGTAAGAGTTGTGGATTCAGAAGTTACAGCTGTTGATGTTGTTGGATCGCTCGTTATTGTAGATGTGGTTGATGAGGCTGTAGTCGTGGTTTCTGCTGTTGTACTCTCTGAAGTTGTAGGCAGTGTTGTTGAAGTAAAAGTTGTGGATTCAGAAGTTACAGCTGTTGATGTCGTTGGATCGCTCGTTATTGTAGATGCGGTTGATGAGGCTATAGTCGTGGTTTCCGCTGTTGTACTCTCTGAAGTTGTAGGCATTGTTGTTGAAGTAAGAGTTGTGGATTCAGAAGTTACAGCTTTTGATGTTGTTGGATCGCTCGTTGTTGTAGATGTGGTTGATGAGGCTGTAGTCGTGGTTTCCGCTGTTGTACTCTCTGAAGTTGTAGGCATTGTTGTTGAAGTAAGAGTTGTGGATTCAGAAGTTACAGCTGTTGATGTTGTTGGATCGCTCGTTGTTGTAGATGTGGTTGATGAGGCTGTAGTCGTGGTTTCTGCTGTTGTACTCTCTGAAGTTGTAGGCATTGTTGTTGAAGTAAGAGTTGTGGATTTAGAAGTTACAGTTGTTGACGTTGTTGGATCGCTCGTTGTTGTAGATGTGGTTGATGAGGCTGTAGTCGTGGTTTCTGCTGTTGTACTCTCTGAAGTTGTAGGCATTGTTGTTGAAGTAAGAGTTGTGGATTCAGAAGTTACAGCTGTTGATGTTGTTGTATCACTCGTTGTTGTAGATGTGGTTGATGAGGCTGTAGTCGTGGTTTCCGCTGTTGTACTCTCTGAAGTTGTAGGCATTGTTGTTGAAGTAAGAGTTGTGGATTCAGAAGTTACAGCTGTCGATGTTGTTGGATCGCTCGTTGTTGTAGATGTGGTTGATGAGGCTGTAGTCGTGGTTTCCGCTGTTGTACTCTCTGAAGTTGTAGGCATTGTTGTTGAAGTAAGAGTTGTGGATTCAGAAGTTACAGCTGTTGATGTTGTTGGATCGCTCGTTATTGTAGATGTGGTTGATGAGGCTGTAGTCGTGGTTTCTGCTGTTGTACTCTCTGAAGTTGTAGGCAGTGTTGTTGAAGTAAAAGTTGTGGATTCAGAAGTTACAGCTGTTGATGTCGTTGGATCGCTCGTTATTGTAGATGCGGTTGATGAGGCTATAGTCGTGGTTTCCGCTGTTGTACTCTCTGAAGTTGTAGGCATTGTTGTTGAAGTAAGAGTTGTGGATTCAGAAGTTACAGCTTTTGATGTTGTTGGATCGCTCGTTGTTGTAGATGTGGTTGATGAGGCTGTAGTCGTGGTTTCCGCTGTTGTACTCTCTGAAGTTGTAGGCATTGTTGTTGAAGTAAGAGTTGTGGATTCAGAAGTTACAGCTGTCGATGTTGTTGGATCGCTCGTTATTGTAGATGTGGTTGATGAGGCTGTAGTCGTGGTTTCTGCTGTTGTACTCTCTGAAGTTGTAGGCAGTGTTGTTGAAGTAAAAGTTGTGGATTCAGAAGTTACAGCTGATGATCTCGTTGGATCGCTCGTTATTGTAGATGCGGTTGATGAGGCTATAGTCGTGGTTTCCGCTGTTGTACTCTCTGAAGTTGTAGGCATTGTTGTTGAAGTAAGAGTTGTGGATTCAGAAGTTACAGTTGTTGACGTTGTTGGATCGCTCGTTGTTGTAGATGTGGTTGATGAGGCTGTAGTCGTGGTTTCCGCTGTTGTACTCTCTGAAGTTGTAGGCATTGTTGTTGAAGTAAGAGTTGTGGATTCAGAAGTTACAGCTGTTGACGTTGTTGGATCACTCGTTGTTGTAGATGTGGTTGATGAGGCTGTAGTCGTGGTTTCCGCTGTTGTACTCTCTGAAGTTGTAGGCATTGTTGTTGAAGTAAGAGTTGTGGATTCAGAAGTTACAGCTGTTGATGTTGTTGGATCGCTCGTTATTGTAGATGTGGTTGATGAGGCTGTAGTCGTGGTTTCTGCTGTTGTACTCTCTGAAGTTGTAGGCAGTGTTGTTGAAGTAAAAGTTGTGGATTCAGAAGTTACAGCTGTTGATGTCGTTGGATCGCTCGTTATTGTAGATGCGGTTGATGAGGCTATAGTCGTGGTTTCCGCTGTTGTACTCTCTGAAGTTGTGGACATTGTTGTTGAAGGAAGAGTTGTGGATTCAGAAGTTACAGCTGTTGACGTTGTTGGATCACTCGTTGTTGTAGATGTGGTTGATGAGGCTGTACTCGTGGTTTCCGCTGTTGTGCTCTCTGAAGTTGTAGACATTGTTGTTGAAGTAAGAGTTGTGGATTCAGAAATTACAGCTGTTGATGTTGTTGGATCGCTCGTTATTGTAGATGTGGTTGAAGAGGCTGTAGTCGTGGTTTCCGCTGTTGTACTGTCTGAAGTTGTAGGCATTGTTGTTGAAGTAAGAGTTGTGGTTTCAGAAGGTACAGTTGTTGATGTTGTTGGATCGCTCGTTGTTGTCGATGTGGTTGATGAGGCTGTTGTTGTGGTTTCCACTGTTGTACTCTCTGAAGTTGTAGTGAGTTCCGTTGTTGTGAGTCCAAGTGACGTTGTGGGTACAGCTGTAGCAGTGGAAGGTTCATTTGTGGTTGTGGATGCAGTATTTGTTGTTTCAGCTGCAGTTGTCATTTCTGTAGATGTAGGCATGGTTGTTGAAGCAAATTGATCTGTAGTTATAACCATTGTTGTACCTGAAGAATCAGATGAGGTTGGAGCTGATGTTGCTGAGGTTGAAGTGAGAAGTACAGTTGTGGTTTCTGAAGCTGTATATCCTGAAATTGTAGACTCCGTTGTTGAAGCACTGGATTTTTTAAAAGAAAAATATTATATCATTTAATGTATTATTACCTTTTACAAAAACATATTTGTATTAGATGAAAAAGTAATGACACATATTTGAAATCCAAACAATCACCTACCTAACTCTAGTTGTAGAATGAATAGCACACCACAAACACACTGTAAAGAGAAACATATTCCTGTAAAATCTTTAATTAATTTTTGTTTATATTTAGCCAAAAACAGAACAATTCCAGAACAAACTGTAGAACACATACTATATTCCATAAATATTCCAGATATATATTCCATTAATATGATAAATTACACACATTTTACATTTACAATACTTACACAAGGTGAATAAAATTTTCCTTTTGCCATCCTGCTTAGAAAGCAAAAAATTGCTGAAAGAGAAAACAAGACATTTAGATATTATTTTAATTGTTGTACGATGAATAACTTTACCCTTCATAAAGGAATATCTACAAATGAGTAAACTTTCTGATCAGCGATCTGAGTTCCGCACATAACTTAGCACAATAAATAATAAAAACATAGCAGGATATTTGTGTCTATAGCTGGGCAATGTTGACTTTTGTGACTGGTCATAATACCTGAAGACTCCAGCCAATGAAAATGCTTCTCTATACTGCTTCAGGTAGAATTATCTAGGATGAACCGTGATTTTGCCAAAATCTGAACATCTTAATTTTAATCCAGACATATTTTTAATCTCAGACAGAGTCTGTGTTTGCGCTCTGGAGAGCATCGAAGGTTTCAGTTTACAAAGGGTTCTAGCAGCGTTGCGCAGTGTAGTCAATAACAGATATATCTTTTGATTTCTTGAACGTGTGGCCAATCAGAACCGTTTAAATCACTGTATTTTTTTATTTTTTCAGTGCTGAGTTGCTGAGAGGATCATTCAGTGCTGATCCTTTCGTTATATATATATAAAAAAAGTTTATACAAGATGTACATAAGAGATTCATTGTACAGTGGAGAGCTGTAACAGAAGTTTGTGAGATGAACTGAGATGGGTAACAGCTTTCCAATGTTTATAAGAGAGTTTGCAAATGTGATATTGATTTTATACAACAGTTCAGTAAACAAGAAGTTGATATTATGTGGTTTACATTTTAGGAACACTGTTGTCTGACTTTGCTCTATTTTATCAACAAAAATAGTTCCAAACAAAGCCACAGCTGAGCCGCAGCAAATCTCCAAGCAAACTCAGTGGTGTTTCGTTTATAAATGAATGTGCATTTTTGAAAGAATCTAGTGAGTCAATGTTTCAGTCACCCATTCATAAAACAGTCACTCGCTTTGATTATGAATGAATCAGCTGTTTGAGCGAATAAAATTTTAATTAAATGCATTCATGCCACCTATGTGCCTCATTAAACAGTGTAAATATACTGAAATACCACTTTGGTGTGCTTCTGTGCACCTCTGTAGTGCAAAGAATAATTTTGTTGATACTGATTTCCTTTGGTTGGTAATCTATTCTTCCTGATGTCTGATTTATTTTTTTTCATAACAATTAAAATAAATAAAAAAAGGTTTGTAAATATAAATTTATGAATTTGATATTTAATAAGGTTAGAAAAAAGGCCGATACAAAGGCGTCCCTGCGAATCACTTTAAGGAGTCAAATATCGCCTCTTAATAGGAAGGTTAATTTTTGTCATTGAACAGTGGGTGCTCCTAAATTTTTTTATTTTTTTTTTTTTATTTTTATTAAATTAAATTTATATACGCCCCATTTATATACCACTGATTATGCCCAATAGGAGCTCTGTGAAATAGCTACTTGTGACTAACTATAAACTTGAAGAGATTTGAACAGCATACATTGACCATAAGAGTTCTGGCAGGTATGCAGTGGAAAATATTTGAATATTTACATAATTTATAGATGTAAATTTTCATGTATAAATGTGCTAATACCAATAGGGTCACATTTTCTTGTAAATTTAAAAGAATTTTTACTATATACTGTACTTAACTACAGCAGTTATGTTTATTACAATAGGCAGCAAAATGTTATGTCTGTCATCTTAATGATGGCATGAACAGATTGTTGTGTATGGGTTTAAAGACAGAAAACAATGAATTTTATTTCACATTTACAAGAAAATGAGACCCCACAATTAGTATTAGCATATTTATACATGAATAATTTACATCTTTAGAATACATCATTGCTCAATTTGTCATAAACAACGGGACAAAATAAAATGTATTTTTTTATTATTGCAAATGTATATAATTATATACATTCGCAATTTGTTAAAAAAAAGAAAGAAAAAAAAGAAAAAAGCGAATGTTTATAATTAAATATGAAATGCATATATGAAATAGATTTGCGAGTGGTGGAGGCTCTAGTTAAGTGATGTCCAGTGTCCAGTGTAACTTTACGCGCGCTTTAAAAGACCCTGGATAGCAATGTTCCTTCGCAAAAGCGGACGAAACTTTTTTTTTTTTTTTTTTTTTTGTTATATTTGCTATGATTTAAAAAAAAAAAATAGAAAACATTTTTTCTTTATCTATAAAAGAAAAAAAATATTTTACTGTAAAGCATGCACATTAAATGTATAGCATTTAAATGTATGCCTATATCGAACTCTTGATACAATATTCATAAGTTCTTTTTTTAAATTAATATTTCATTTATTCAGTGACCTACCTTCTCCCGCTCTTCAAAGTCATAACCATGAATAACGAACAATATTCCTTATGATAGTCCTTGCAATGCTCTATGTGATGCGTTTTCGTTCAGAGTTTACAGACTGACAAGACAAAATTTGGGCCAGTAAATATAAGGTGCGTTGACGTTGTAAGGTAAGGTGTGGTAGTCTAACAGGTGTAATTTTGGTGACGAATCTCTGTAGCGTGCACTACAGCATCTTATTTACGGTCTAACTCTGTCAACAATAAAGGGTGTACCCAGCAAGTTACGTTAAAAATGCATTTATGTTGTGAAAAGGTTGCGATAACGTTTTACGTACCTCACAGGGTTATTACAGTAAACTTGAAATAGCTATAGGATAGAACTGAAATGACAAAATGAAACCGCAAAGGCCAATCACAAAAGGCACATCTATTAGGCAGTTACAAACGTCGAATTGCAAAAAAAAATCAAATAAATAAATAAAATAAAAAAGCCCCCAAAAGCCTTTCCTAGCCTCCAAAATAACTCTCTGTTAAACAAGTTTACCTGTTATAAATCTATAAAATTTACATTAATTACAATATGCCTACTTGTTGGCCAGAGCTATGGTATCATATTTTTGTTTGTAACTTTAAATTCTATCTGAAGCTAAGATGTAAGGTAGGCGATGTGTCCAATAGAATATGACTTTCAAAAACAAATCTTTCATGAAAATTATAAATGAAAATATAAAATAATATAAAATGTATAATATAAAAATATAAATATAATAAAAATTATCTCTCCCCTGTAGTGCCGGGTGCATTTTGTTCAAGAAATATCCTGTTATTAATTCAGTCTACTGAGTCAGGTTACATTTAATGTCTGCCCTATACTGATGGAAACAATCCAGTAATGCTGATTAATGAATATACAAAGATATCATTTTGATCCATATATAATAATAATAATAATAATAATAATAATAATAATAATAATAATAATAATAGGATTGATTGATTGATTGATTGAATGAATGATTGAATGATTGATCGAAAATGCACATTCACAAACGGGAATGGTCAGAGTTCAAACCAAACTGTATTAATTTCCTCCAGGAGACCAAAAACCTGTCTGGGGAACACTGTCTTAAGGAAGAAGAAGAAGAAGAAGAAGAAGAAGAAGAAGAAGAAGAAGAAGAAGAAGAAGAAGCATTGGGAAAAGCAGCACACATCACAAGTCACATGACTTGTAGGCTACATGGTGTACATCTAAGAATTCATTTGGTAAATGTGTTTCATATTCATGTGAATTCATAGTTTATGCCGTTCCTACGGAATAAGGAACTCACTTGAAGCAAGTCTAAATTTATACAAAACAAACAAAACCAACTGTTATGTTTTTCTTTCTAAAAACTCAAATACTGTGGAAAGTTGATATTCCGCATTGGCAAATATATATATTTTTTCTACAGTGACTGACATTGTCACATTATTGTATAGTAAGTACACTGTAGTATAGTATAGAAAGGCCTAAGTAACCCATTCTGGTAACCTTCTGTTCCAAAAACACTGGCTAATTCTAACAGTAGCAGCTTACTCCAAGAATCTGACCTGTTGTGAAGCAGGTTATAAACTAGAACAGTTTGATTTAGGCAAACACCATGAGATGTGTTGGAACAGATTATTAGAATTATAAAACATTATTGCAGTATAAAGCAAATTTATATCATGAAATGAAGTCAGTTTAATTTACCTCTTAATTTACAATCAGTTGTATATTTCCAGATTCGTAATTTAAAATCAGTTGTATATTTCCGATCTCACATATTGCAGGTCTGCAATGTAAGGGAATATTAACACTCAGTAAGGGAGAGCTCCACATAGTAAATGTTCCATTCACTGACTGTTGCCAAAAAATATTTAGTGTTTGTCTATAATAGCTATTTACAAAGCTTGGGATCCATTAATGCTAAACAACTATAGGTCAGAGAGTATCCCATAGTAAGGTCTTTAAAAGGCATTTGACCAAACAACTTATCACGCATTCTAACAGTAATACTTTTAGAACACACCAAGCAGTTTGGTTTTAGACTTAAACTAGACAAGGAGTTGTTGGAGCCATATTTTAGACCTAACTACAGCCTTTGACACTGATGATCACAGTGTTTCTAATGCAAATTTAAACATTCAACTTTTATCCTCCAGGTAAAGTGCTCGACATACCTCCAGTCCAGGGGTCTCCTCCCTACTCCTGGAGAGGAGTCTTGCAGATTTCAGCTCCAACCCCAGTCAAACACACCTGAACCAGCTAATCAAGCTTCTCAAACGGAAGGCTGCATCTTTGCATCCTTCCTAGTCCAGTCCTTCTGAGATTTCAAGGCTAGAGTCCTGCTCAACATTAAACGCTGGAATGAGATGGGTCTATTAAGCACATATGGATACCTTATACACTAGTCAACATTTGAAGTTGATCAAAACCTTTCATCAAAGTTGTCCTAAAACCTAAAACCAAAATACATTCTTGTCTTAGGACAACTATTTTGCTCCACTTCAAATGTTGACTACTATAAATGTTTCCACAAAAATACTATTAAAATTATAATTTGAAGAATACTTTTTATTTAAAAAATGTATATTAACTGATTTTCTATTAATTCGGGACTCAGCCTTCCGATCGAGAAGCACGCAAGGTGTTCAGGGTTACTTGAAGACAGGCAGGTGTGTTGGAGCAATGTGGGAAATGAAGTCTGTAGGATGATAGCTCCTCGGGAGCAGGGTTGGAAATCCCTGCTCCAGTCCAACAAAAAATCAAAACTTACTGAGCTGGAAAAACTCACAGATCTTGGAACAACTTACAGATCTTGTATTGAAAACTTGCACATCAGCACCTCCCCCTCTACAGAAAAGGCCTGCATCAGTATAGTGGCATGTGTAATACTTCACTTATAAGATGAAGACACGCTGAAGAAGAAGCCCCAATGAACATCTCTTTTTCACCTTCCTCTCCCCTATTTGAAGCAGTATATGACAGTGTCTGCACGTGCCTTTTACCACTCTTTGCAGGCTAAAAGAAGAAATGAGAATGGCATCTGATGGAAATTATGCATTACAGGTTTTCTGAAACCTGAAAATGAGTACCTTAAACTGGATACCTCAAACCTTGTTCAATTATTTAGAAAACAAAAAAGGCAGAATGGAATTGCAAGGCACAACATATAGAGTAAAATCCACTTATGTAGCCACTTGTCTCATGGGAAATACTATAAGTGGCTATGATGCTAGCCCTGGAATGACATCCACCATGGCTGCAGTGAAGGAGTGTGGTCCCACATCTGTTTTACAGGCATCAGAATGCCAAGTCAAGGCAGCATCCCGAGTCCCACTAATAGACTTGTAACAACTTGATTTTGTTTGGGGGTGTCCTCCAGGGCTGTCGTTATCTGGGTATCTGGGAGAGAGGGAAGCGATGCTTCTAGGGGTCCCCAGCTGTTTCAACTCCCTCCCCCACATTTCCGAAATGTGATTTCAACTGAACACGATTTTAACCTGAGCCCACAGGTACAACCTGCACCAGGGCCCCGCATACCCCAGCTATATGGCCCTGAGGGTGTCACACCTATACCGACTGACTCAGCAATTATGTAAATGCAGCTAATGATGGAAACCCTGCTAGCAGGTCACTGGCTTATGGAAATATGGAAATATTACACTTTTGAAGGACATTCACAATGTTATGCCATGAGGTGGGACAAATGTGATTGTCTGTTCTCTAAAATGTATATAAAAGGCATTTGTTTAATAAATAAAAAGTACTGTTTTGTGAAAAATTTAAATTAATAATTTGTGTATAATATTGTGAATCATTACAAATAAAAAATTAAGGAATATGTGGAAGAAATATAGAGGAAAGAGGAAGAGAATTCTCTGCATATTCTCAAGACACGTCACAGATGGCAAACCTTGGCCTAAATGTGTTTAACGAGGAAAAAAAGCACACTATTAAGGCATAAAGTAGATGACACATAATATTCGATGTGTATAATATTGTGAATCATTACAAATAAAAAATTAAGGAAGTATGTGGAAGAAATATAGAGGAAAGAGGAAGAGAATTCTCTGCATATTCTCAAGACACGTCACAGATGGCACACCTTGGCCTAAATGTGTTTCAGGAGGAAAAAAAAACGCACTATTAAGGTATAAAGTAGATGACACATAATATTCGATGTGTTCATGTGAAAAAAATGCTAATTTATTTCAAAGACCTGTTTAACCATAAGTCATAATCACTCGGCTCAATTTCTAGTGTCCCAAAGACAGGAATTATTTGATACAATCATGAAACCCAGTGTAAAAGTGCAATTTGATTTGGTTTGCAGATTCTACTTTATTCTTACTTTGTTTTGGGTCCGCATGTTCTAGCAATAATTTTTATGCAATTATCATGATTAAAACAGACCTAAAAAATTAAAAACTTCTCTCTGAAGTTATTTTGGCTTAAAACATTTTTCTTTATTCTCTGTCATTATTTCAGACATTTTGTTTTAGGGTGTGAGCACATTCAGAACCTGTTATGCTCACACACAAACGAGCCGTCTAACAAATACACAAATTGTCCCTCTTTCACAATCATATTGTGTTGTATTAATTTCCTCTTGGGTGTGGAATGTTACAAACAAGCATAAACACGCACAAACTCTTATCACATCAACATCTCTGACACATTGATGGACAAGACATACACACAGACACACCTTCTTTTATAATGTGTATCTAACAACACATAAGTACAACCCGACAGATGTGTTACATTTGGAGTGTTTTCTCAGAAACCTAAAAATACACAGAAAAACAGAAGTGATCTACTTCATAAATATAACATAAACTAAAACACAGGTGAAAATAATAGCATATATCTCACACGCATTTAAGCAAGATAAAATGTCTCACAGTTTTTAATGTTTAATTCAATGTGTTTCTTGCTCTTTCTGTGGAAATTTACTAGAAATTTCTAACTGAACCATTAGTGTAGGATGTCGAAAATTGTTTTTTTAGGATGTTGTGAATTACTTATTAATGCAAGAGGGTGTAAGGCAAATACTGACTTAAGATTTGATCTGTCAGCAATTGAAAAAGATTTATACATGAAACTTCTAGTGTGACATAGAACGCTAACAGATCCAAAGTGACTCAGACTCTCACATACGCAAATACAAAATACTGAAATGCATGACAAACGGATGAACTATTACAACAGCCTATAATTGGCCTGCCAAACCACATCTATTCACCTGAATGTTTTGATGATACCTGATCTTTAAGCTTTTTGGTTGAAAGTCTGCTAAATCTCCACCCTTTACTTTTATAGTTTGTTCATTTAAATTTTTAATGACTGAGAAATCAAACCTGATATGTCACCTTTGGTTATTTATAATCACATGTGTGCATAATTTCTTTTCTTATTAAGTAGTTTCTTTGTAGTTTTTTCACCTTTTTCTGGAATTGTACATTGTTATATAGATTAACTGATGTAAAGAGGCAAAATACGTTTGTGTTCTTTGGTAAAATATGTTATGATTCACCTTTCTCTTATGGTCATGTCCTTGGAATTATCAGACTATAAATAAACACTATTTATAAGTGATAGTATAGAGGCGACAGATTTGCAAATCAGAAATGCCACCGCAGACAGTTCACTTAACGACTATAATTATAGAAAGAATAAGTTTAGGGGAAAGGTGGGGATCCTTTTTGAACAGCATAGTTTCCAAGGCATGTCATTCATTACTCATGTATGCGCTGTTCCTAATATAGGCAAGAATATTACATATAGGTATTTTTCTGTTAATTTTTTAAAGAAAACTTTCGATGCAAGTTTTTTACAGATAATACATTAAAGGAATACATTAAAGCATCCAGTGTAGACAGCATCACAGATTATAATGACTCCTATAGTATTTTGTTGCGCCGCTGACGTCCGGTGTAGACACAGTGTTACATTGGTTTTGCTTTGTCTCTCAGAACTAATCGTTGCCTGGGTTGCGTAGGCTACGTATGTGTGGGGCAGAGCTATCAAAATAGGGGCGAGACCCTTTTGGGATAGGGGCTTGTTTGTTTTGGTGATTTCAAATATCAACATTGGCTTCCAGAAATCGCTTACCCCACCTTTAAATGTGTTACATGGAAGATTAATTTACAGGATTTAATTCAGAACCGTTTGTGTAATGAGCAGGAGACCAAGAAAGGCCACAAAGATCTAATTTCGGATAAGCTGAAATGTGTAAAGAATGAGGTTGACCATTCCTGTTATGATGAAAGAGCAGAGAGCAATTTGAAAGTAATGCAAGAAAATGTCTTTTACAATTCCAGGTACGTCTGCTTTCATCAGTCTAAAAGAAATGTTGATCTCCCACAATAAAGTCTAATTAAACTCCTAAACAAAGATGTTTGTTTCGTTTACAGCTGAGTTATATGGTGAATTCAGGTGAAGTGTCCCGATTTTACCTGAATTCAATCAGTTTAAGTCAGTTTTAGTTAGTTCATCAACCCATTTTACTTACACTTACTTACAAATTTTGGGTCAATGAAAAACTGTAGAAGTAGACCAAAAAAAAAACAAAAAAACATTGTTATCTGTGAATAAGAAACAAAAGAATTATGCTAAATAAAAGTATACAATTTAACCAGAGGTGTATAGTACTTGACAAGGTTGTCTGGATGGTTTTTAGGACATTTTAAGTTTCAGATTTTTTTGGCATTTTTGATTGTTCACTACCCTAAAACTTTAAAAAGATCACGACCATGTTAGCTTCTATATTGTAAGCATAGTTCATCAAACCTCTCATTTCTGCCTGTCCAGAGAATTTTATCCACATCGCACAGAACGTTTTTTTCTTGCTTTGTGTCTAAGACATTTTAAGGAATATTACAACCCCAATTCCAGAGAAGTTGAAGGCTATGTAGAATCTGTTTGTTTGTTCACGTTAACTTATATTTAATTGACAAAAGTACAAAGAAAAGATTTGCAAAGTTTTCACTGACCAACGTAAATGTATTTTGTAAATATGAACAAATTTTGATTTTGATGGCTGCAACACACTCCAAAAAAGTTGGGACAGAGGCACGTTTAACGCTGTGTCACATCAAAAGTCTTTTTAATTACAATGTTTCATTGTTTGGGAATTGAGGATACTAATTGTTAAAGTTTTGCAAGCAAAATTTTTGTCCAGTCTCTCTTGAAACAAGACTTCAGAAGCTCAGCAGTCTGTGATCGTCGTTGTCGGATTCTCCTTTTCATGACTGGTCATACATTTTCAATAGGAGTCAAATGTGGACTGCAGGCCAGTCTAACACATTCACTTTGTCTCTACGAAACCATGCTGTTGTAGCACATGCAGAATGAGACCTGGCATTGTCTTGATCTAATAACCATGGACTTCCCATGAAAGACATTATCTTGATGAAAGTATATGTCTCTGTACAATCCCAATATATGCTTCCATGTCAATAGTTCCTTCACGCATATGTCAGTCACCCATGACGTTTGCACCAATGCAACCCCATACTATGACAGATGTTTGCTTTTCCTTCTGTCGCTAATGCAAGTCTGGATGGTCCCTTTGGTCTTTGGGACTGAGAACTCGAAATCCCGAAAACAAGTTGAAATGTGGACTCATCTGAGTACAGCACACATTTCCACTGTCTTTTTGACCATCTGAGATGAGCTCTGACCCAGAGAACCCGGCAGCATCACTGCATAGAATTGATGTATAGCTTTCTCCTAGAGTGACAGAGTTTCAAGTTGCGTTTCTTGATGCAGCAGCAGACTGTGGTAAATGACAGTGGTTTTCTGAAGTACTCCTGAGCACACGTGGCTATATTTGACACCGCAGCATAATGGTTGCTTATACAATGTCATCTGAGGGCTCAAAGGTCAAGCACATTCAACTGAGGTGTTCTGCCTTGCCCTACATGTACTGTGATTTCTCTGAATTGCCTGAATTTTTTCGCAATATTATGTATGGTACTTGGTGAAAGACTGAAATTCTTTGCGATTTTGCATTGCGAAATGTGATTTTTGATTTGTTTGACACTTCTCTCATGAAATTTGGAACAAACTGATGAGCCATTATCCAGCTTTGCTTGCAAAGACTCAGATGCGCCTTTTATACCCAAACATGATACCTTGACCTATTACCACTTTACCTGCTTACTGTGAACTGTTTCAAAACAGTTTAACATGGATATTCTATAACCTTTTCACTTTTATTTTGCCTCTGTCCCAACTTTTTCGGAATGTGTTGCAGCCGTCAAAAACAAAGTTTGTTCATATTTACAAAATACATTTACTTTGATCAGTGAAAACTTTGGAAATCTTTTCTTTGTACTTTTGTCAACTAAATAAAAGTTAAAGAGAATTAACAAATCACAGATTCTTGATTTTATTGCATTTTGCTAAACATCCCAACTTCTCTGGAATTGGGGTTGTAATTTTTCTGCAGGAATTAAGTTTTAATAGTATGCAGTCAAATAATCTCTAAGGGAGAAAACAGCTACACAGCTGTATTCAGAATTGGTTATTATGGTGGAAGGAACAATTTAAAACATGGGTGGTTTTCTGACTGCGACTGCTTCAGCGTTAAAATATGTTTGGATTCTGTCAGAGCTCATTTCTGTCATTCTGCATTATCATCTCCAACATGCTTATGTGACATTGCCTTGCTGTATCGTCATGAAAGTTTGTCTTTTTTGCATGCCTTTTTTAAGTCTTGTCAGTTTAAACTTTCAAATGATTTTAAACCAAGTGCAATACTACTTTGTGGCTTATTCCATTTAAAACATGAAATAAACACAAGGTTATGTCAAAATTCTAGTCTTGGAATGGTTATTTGAGTGTTGTTTGGAAACTGTGTATGCTAGTTTTCTTTTGAGTGTTTTTCTGTTTTTTTCTTCTTTGGCTCTAATTGCTTACAGGTGGAGTTGTTCACGAGGATGGATTTTATTGGCGACAGGAGTGAGAAACGTGGCTTGCTCCGTTGTCAGTTATTTTCTACTGTTTAATGAGTGATTGTTAAATAATCTCTAAACGAGACATTTGTTGTTATCTGTTGAATTAAGTGAGCTATTAAGTTGTGATTTATGATTGTTACGTTTGGCTCCTTTCTTCCTGACCATAGTTAAGTTGGAGCATGGTAAGGTGGTGGGGGCCTGTTTGTTTTGTTCGTTTTCTCCTGTTTATGTTAGCAGGAAGGGAAGCTTTTGTATTTTATTTGTAATCTGTTTTCTAGGTTAGTTTGTTATTTCTGGTTATTGTAATTTGCTTTGGCGTTTACCCCTCCTGAAGTTTATATTGCTCTTTATTTATTCTTATTTAATAAACCTTTTTTTTTTTTTTTTTTTTTTCTTGCATTTTAATATTGTTTTGTGGTTGTGAAGCCTTGGGAGGGAGAGCCGGGACTCCAGGGATCTTTTTTAAGAGGATCCCTACATGTTATGGACAACTTATTTCTCTTTGAGTAGATGTTTAATTTAATTCATAACACCTGACGAGTATAAAAGGATGTGTCAATATACTGAATTAGTGCATTTAGAACTGAATGAAAAAATCAAATGAAATGAGAGCCCATTTGTATGTGTTTATAATATTGTCCTATATGACCTATTCAGTGGCAACCACTGCTTATTACTGCCACTATCCTATTGTGTTCCCTTCATCTCTTTCACCATGCTGCAAACAATACCCAGCTGCAGAGACAGGCATGCATGTAGCAGACCAATTAGAACAAAGGGGATTATCGTAAAATAAACACACATAATGGTCTGTGAGAACCCTTCGTGGATCCTAAAGACAAGAGATAAAAGGGGATAAAAATAGCTCCTTTTGTGGCAGACCCATTCATTGTTTTTAGTGCTATGAATGCATCAGGGATAGAAAAAGATATGTATTCCATAAAATGTTTATAGGTGGTCTAGCAGCTGAACAAGAAGCAACATAAGACCATATGAAACTTTGACTCACTGAACAGATTAATACGTAACCAGAAATGTGGTTTAGCAGTTGAGTTTTTTGATCTGTCTGTTGTTTGTTTTGAAGTGGCAGAGATCTGTTGCTGAACTGTCACAGCGTGGAACTGGTACAGCCAGTTGAGCCACAGCCCAACCCACATCATATGCGTCAAATCATTAAGTCATTGTGCAAAAGGCAACTATCAATAAAATTGCATTACATAGCCTATTTATTTATTTTTAGCCTAGCCAATATTTGAGTTTTCAAAAACTAAAATATATATATATATATATATATATATATATATATATATATATATATATATATATATATATATATGTATATTAAGTTGTGATTTATGATTGTTACGTTTGGCTCATTTCTTCCTGACCATAGTTAAGTTGGAGCATGTTAGGGAGGTGGGCGCCTGTTTGTTTTGTTCGTTTTCTCCTGTTTATTTTAGCAGAGAGGGAAGCTTTTGTACTTTATTTGTAATCTGTTTTCTAGTTTAACGGATTAACACGTAATCAGAAATGAGGTTTTTTTAAAAAAAATTTAATTTAATTTTGTTTTATTTGATTTGATTTGATTAGATTTGTAAAGTCAGTTGGGCCAAAGCCCAACCCACATCAAATGCATCAAATCATTGAGTCATTGTGCAAAAAGCAACTATCAATAAAATTGCATTATGGTCGGTGGTCCGTGCACCTTCCTATAATTCGTTTTTTAATTTAATATTGAAATCTGCAAAATTGAAAAAACGGCACATTTTTCGTTTTCATTTGTTCAAACAAAACGAAAAATCAAGAATTCGGCTTCATTTTTCGTTTGTACCTTCAGGGACAGAAAACGAGTAAACTACTTGAATATTCGATCTCTACAAGTGGGCGGGAGTGAAACGCCCCTCTCCGCTGATTGGTCAACCAAACATTTCATCATCATAATAATAATCCTTAAAAAAACATAATAAGAGTCCTCCGCTTTTACGGGTTCTTAACATGTTTATTATTTCTACTATTTGATCTCTTTCTCTTCATCAAACAGCCATATTAACGAATGGCTTGACACAAACCGAAAAAAAAAACGTATTTTTTCCCCCTTAAAAATATATCACTTGGTTACATTGTAAAAAAGTATTTCGCAGTTTAGTTGTTTCAATTAATGTTTTTAAGTTGACTCAACTTGCAGTTTAATTTGTTCATTCAACTTAAATTTTTAAATTTTCACTGTCTCAACTAGTTCGTAAGTTGACAAAACTAGCAATTTGCCCCCTCAACTTAAAAAAAAAAAAAATGTGTTGAATCAATTTAATAACGATATCACGTCACTTATCGCGAGATCTCGTGAAGACTTGCAGAAAGAAGACGTTCGTCAGCCATCTTGATGAGCTTCTCCACAGAGCTTGAAAGTGTTTTCAAACCAACACTTTTGGTAAGTAAATATTTGTATTAATTGGTTTAACGTGTACAATTACGTATGTTGTCTAAGAATAGTACAAGTATGGTTTAAAGCGTCTTATTTTGTAGTTAAATGGATACCGGCGTTAGTTTTGCGACACTCGTCTTAAGCCTCAAAATACACGCGGTTCCGCAGTATTTTTCATATAATTATTAAACTAAATATTCTCCCATGCGGTAATAAGCTGAACTTATCTGGAGAATATATTGTTTATTATTTGAGCCCAGTGCTGCATTAGAGCCCGTTCAAACAGAGCACGAGACGGAGCGCCAAGAGCAACTGTGTGGATTTATAACGGCGGGAATTTGAAAAAATCACCTTATGAACGATTAAAATTAGGGAAAATAAGCAAGATTACTGCTCAAACTGTTATTTTTCTGCATGTTGTAAGTGAAACGAATGAGCACCTCTGGAGAGCGTGCATTTGTCTGACATAATCTTGGTTCAGATGAGGTTATAACGGAACAAACTCTTCTTTCAGTAACGGACTGAAGCGCCTCACCGGAACCCGCGTGAATATACGGGCAGTTAAAAACTGAAGGTTTGAAAAGCAATAATAGCATATCTTGTATAAACAGCCCTGTGGTAAGGATTGTCACAAATGTGTAAAATTAGCTTCTCTGTTGTTTTGTTCTAATTTCCTGTTATGTAATTTAAAAGCCTTTTTCTGGATTGTAAAATATGGTTTTGGTAATTGAAACAAACTAGCAATGACATTTGTCTTTCTCTGTCAAGGTTATTTATTTTTACTTATAGTGTTGTTTTAACATGTTTCTGATATTCTGGAATGACTAAAGATCAGCTCAGAACTCTTGTGGATGGACCTGAGTAAGTCCTTCTGCAGTTGTATCCATCAAAGTGCTATGCAGACATAATGGGAATGACTGTCACATTGTAGAGCTTGGACAAATTGTAAATAAATTTATTTACTTTATAAGTGCGCACATTTATTGGCGTCTGTGACTGTTAATATCGTAAGGCATATTTTAACGCTTCCCTTTGTTTTTATTACAGCACACAGGTTCTCAAGAGGAATTCATGAACAAGTCTGTTGGCATTATAGTTGTTGTGGGTGACTAAAATGAGCACCATCAATCTGCAGTGATGTGGTCCTGGTAATAGATGAAGAAATCTTTTTTTATCTGCAGTTGTAACACATAAGTTTTCAATATAGTACACAGCACTTACTTTGTCATGATACACAATGTCACAATACTAAAATAAAGCCAAAATAATGTTAAAGGGATAGTTCACCCTAAAATGAAAATTTGCAAGGTGTAGGTGACTGTTTTTTTTTTGTTTTTGTTTTTTCCTTCAGTAGAATATTTTTGGCTGAAATTGTGGAACTTGGTGATTCATAATTTTATTTTTAATGTCATTTTACATCAGATTTTATTTATTTTAGTTTTTTCTGGCATTTCTGTATTTCTTTACTCTCTCTCTCTCTCTCTCTCTCTCTCTCTCTCTCTCTCTCTATATATATATATATATATATATATATATATATATATATATATATATATATATATATATATATATATATATATATACATATACTAATATTATATATATTTACAAGCATTCAGTATTGTGTTGTGTATTTCTACTAAGAGTTGTGTTAGTTGTTTGTGCATTTTGCAGGTAAAAATTGTTTCTGCATGTTTTAACCATTTCTATGCATCAGTGGCAGGAAACTTTTTAAACCCAGAGTAACTGAAATGTAATTTTATAGGGGATTCATGTTTAAAAGTTATTTCACAGTTAAATGGATAGTTCACCCAAAAATAAAAATTCTCTTTAATTACTCATCCTCATGTTGTTCCAAACTAGGGCTGCAACAACTAATCGATAAAATCGATTATTATCGATAATGAAAATCATCGACAACGATTCTCATTATCGATTAGTCGGGTCTGCCTACAGTGCACGTCCAACTTCAGCCAGTCGCGTCAAATTAACGTTACAGCACTGAATAACGCATTTCTATGGACAAAATGCATCTAAAAATAGTGGAGGAAACAGAATGAGATGCTGCGGGAGAAGTACGTGATCCAAGCAGCACACAACATGAGAAATCTTTATTTTAACCTTTAAGTTAATGCATTAGCGTAATGGCTTGTCCTGTCAGGCGCTT
This sequence comes from Spinibarbus caldwelli, assembly GCA_039654775.1. Lineage (NCBI taxonomy): Eukaryota > Metazoa > Chordata > Actinopteri > Cypriniformes > Cyprinidae > Spinibarbus > Spinibarbus caldwelli. Next base: position 30,921,067 of record CM077224.1, read on the forward strand.
TGACAGATGCGTGTGCGTCCTCAGCGCAAAAACGTTCAGTTTACGGTCATATCCTTATCTGTAAATGTCACAAATTCACGCGAGCATTTCCATTTTTGCATAAAGTTCAGTCCTGACAGTCTGCGTTAAGTTTAAATCTTTACTGAATGAGCGCGGCGGGCGCGTGAACGCGCGTCAGAGAGGGATTAATATTCAGCGCAAAAACATTCATTGTGCTGAAATATGTTGAACGTTAAATTAAGGTTTAAAAGTCAACAGGTAGGGCACGTATTTTATGAGAGTAGGAACTGTAAAGGGATAACCGCGTATAGTTGTCTGAATATAAATATCAGATGCTTCATAGCCGCCTTTTACAGGATAAAGAAATTACAGTAAACGTGACTGTGATCAAAAAGTTGGTTAACACTGAGTTTGTGTTTTTATTCGTCTTTATCTTAATTTTTGATGAAGAGATTTAAACTATAGGCCTATATACAGTGCTTAACAAATTTATTAAAACAAATGTATTTAAGGTTTATAACAAATAATGTAAGCTTTGTGCCACTGCTGCTCTAAACTAACAGTATTGGTGTTTACTAAAATCATTTTTTAGCTATCTGTATTGGTTAGTCCTCTAATATGTGTAAGGCCTTTAGTAGTAACTGTAGGCTATTTCTAATGCTATAATATAATTATTTCTGTTATCTATGAAAGAATGAAAGATCTATGAAACATTTTTTCAGATACCCAATTACAGTCAAAAAGTAGCTAAACAATGCCAGCAAGAAGGCATGCTGTTATGAAAGGCAGGAGGCTATTTTTTTTTATTATGTGAATAAATATGTAGTAGTTTGTTTATTTGCCCAATAAATGACAATAACATTTTTAGATTTAAAAATTAAAAAATTCTTAATTTTTTTTAAATTATTTGACAGATTCCTAAAATATGTTTTCTCTTTATGACAGGTGGTCTAATAAATTAAGCACTGTATGTTTTCATAGCATTCAGTTGGCACATTTGTTTGAAGGACATTGGGCAGAATGTGGAAGTGTTTTTGTCAATAAAATAAAAAGAAAATTTAGTTTGTTTTTTTTTTTAAATCCAATTAATCGAAAAAATAATCGGCCAACCAATCGATTATCAAAATAATTGTTAGTTGCAGCCCTATTCCAAACCTATAAGACCTTCAAGATCATAAAGGTAGTAAAGATATCGTTAAAATAGTCCATGTGACATCAGTGGTTCAACCGTAATTTTATGAAGCTACAAGAATATTTTTGTGTGCAAAGAAAACTAAAATAATGACTTTATTCAACAATTTCTTCTTTTCCGTGTTAGTCTGCGAGTACCACGTTGCATGTGTGTTCCTCTGCTCGTAAACAAAGTGCAGCACATGCATGCTTTACGTCAGAATGCTGGCTCCTGCGTCAGCAGCACCACCACACGTGTCATGATACTCTCGTGAACGTGTGGCCAAGGCTGATAATATAAGTAAATATTTATTTACTAGTAATGTTGTATGTAAAATGCAACATTAAAGTGACAGTAATTGGAATATAGTCTTTGTAAATCTATAAAGCAATACATGCAAGAATATGCCAAAAAAACCCACTGGTATTTGCAGCATTAGAATTGTTTTGTCGACTAGTCTCACACATTCCTAATGGCTACAATGTCAGATAAACAATGGAAGAACTGAGAGTTCACATGATCCAAATGAACCAAACTGATATCAACCATACCTGGTGCACACCAAAAGTGCTAGTGTTAATGCACCCTTATATTCTTGAAATAGCAGTACTTGTCGCAGTTGGTCTGATACGCCTAGCCATGCTCATGTAATTTGCAACTTTTTTTTTTTGTTTTATTTTTTATTTTTTTTACTTAGCCTCTTTATTGCTGCTTGTTGTTGTTGTTGTTAAATATTTTTAACAGAATGTATTACTGTAGTTGAAGTAATGTACAGTAGTATTCTATATTGATAAAATTTTTATAATTGTATGTAAAGAATTTCTTCTTTTTTTTTTTTTTTTTTTTCAGCCATCTCATGAATTGAGATGACATGGGCATCTTGATTGTGACTGAGGAGGAGCAATGGGAGGTGCTTCCAAAATAAACCGATGACGTTGCTATCATTTTGGAAGAGCGTCTTGTCGCCATCGATATCTGTCACGTCCCGAAAGCATTTGTGCTCCTGATGGGTCTTCTTTACATCATTAACAAAACACAGTACAGTTTTGATGCTCTCAAAACTTTGTTGGTCTGACTGATTTTGTTGTTTTAGCTTGGATTTAGGTTAGCACAACTGTCTTGTCTTGTTGGGCTAACTTAAAAACTTGTTGGTTAGACAAAGTATAAAGTTGATTCAGCTTCACCTTTGTTAACCCAACTATTAATCATAGGTTTAAGGAACTCCAACATATGTTTAAACAACAAAAGTTGTTTAGCTTATTTAACAACATTTTAAGGCAGCCAGGTTACAAATTATTTTAAGTTGAATCAGCTTATTTATTTTTTTTACAGTGTTATAGTGACACTAATAGTTCTGATTTCTTGCAGGAATGCAAATACATTCGGGAGTTAATGATATTTTAATCAGAATAATGAGACACTGTACTTATTCAGTCGCGTTTGCTTCCATATTTTTGATAAGTGCTTGGCTACACAACAAACTTTACTCCAAAAGTGCGGACATTATGTATTCACACGTTTAACTCATATTTCTTTAAATATAATAGAACCATATAATACCATAATTTCTTAATGACTCGCAGAAGGAGATTCTCTGAGTGCCAATCCGTCAGTCAATATTGCGTGATCATAATTCCCTCATTACGGTGACGGTAAACGTCTGCATTCTGTCTCATAATACATTTATGCGTCAGTTTATTTACAATATCTTCATTGGGCCACAATAGAGTGAGTTTTGAGCAAAAACGTTGTGTATTAGCCTAATCTCATACTGTCACTCTGAAATCTCTCGCACTGACTTTCTGTAAAACTCTGCATGGATTGAAGCGCACGTGAACCATTGACCATTTCCCCCGCGCTGCAGTGCATCGCGCAGCTTGCCACACAAATTTTAATAGGTGGTTAGCTATAATAAATCAGGCGGTGTGCCAAAGATGTAGGCTAGTAGGTAGTTGTGAGTGCAGGTGCGAAGTAAATGAATATTTATGAGATAAACTAATATTTCAGGGTAGGTTACAGAATTTATGCCTACCAACCCTCTACGGACACCTTGGCAATTGAATCGCCATTGGCTAGTAAATTTTTTAGTTTACTCGCCAGACTGATATATATATATATATATATGTATGTGTGTGTGTGTGTGTGTGTGTGTGTGTGTGTGTGTCCCCTATGGTTTGACGGAAAAATGTAAAAAAAAAAATAAAATAAAAAAAACTCTTAACACTGAAGATAAACCTCTCTCATGCAATTTGTAACTAAGAATGAATGTTCATTTTTTCTCATGTTATTTTAAGGTTTTTTGTTTTGTTTTTTTGTTTTTTTTTTTCAACATTTTTGCTGTCACATCATAGGACACAGTCCAATTTTTATGTCAACTACCCATATATAGCTTTTTCAATATCTGAAAGTATACTCTTAACATCAGTCAGTCAAGCATTATAATATGATAATCAAGTAGGTCTATTATTTAACGATAGAACTTTAGTAATTAGAATTAAAACTTGGTAACCATGTATGAATGCATATTAGTCATTTTAACTGAACAGGACTGGTGGTGGTGGTTTTTTTGGTCATTCTGTGTTTCTGTTAAAAAAAAAAAATGGGAAAAATCTAACAATATTACTGTTGATAGTAATAATAATACGAATTCTACTAAGAACAATATAAAAAGCACTAAGGATTAATGAGCTGCTGGATTCATGAATATTAATCAGGTGGTGTGCGTTCGCTCGAACTGATTCGCTGAAATCAAAACCGGGACAATAGTAGGTGAGCGCCAGCCAATGAGATTGCCGTTTGCGCATTAGTTCCGCCCACTACCGGAAAACCCGGCAGTTCTTAAAAGCTGATCCAAATTCCAAAGGAACTCCATTCTTTTGACAGGAAAATACAACAAAGAATATCGTTTACATGTAGCACGTCAATTCTATGTGTTATGTAAGACTCTCTCGCTCTTTCTTTGCGTGTGCGACGACGAGATATGCGCCTTCACACTAGCTGCGCATGCAAAAAAACAAAAAAAAGGTCGCTTGACGGAGAGTGAAACTCTGAAGCGCTCAGTCAGAGTGTTCGGCGAGTTAAAATACATCTGTGCTGAACTTATATACTTAGCCTCCAACTCACACACTGGCGAGTAAAATCTGAGAATTTATTAGCCAGTGGCTAATATTAGACATCATTTAGTTGCCCAGTGTGAAATTTAGTCGTATATGCGAGTGATTTACTCGCATTGTAGAGGGTTGCCTACACAAAAGAAAGCTCTGTCTAGGCTCTGCCTCTGTACGGTTTGTGTCAAGCCGTTCGTTAATATGGCTGTTTGATGAAGAGAAAGAGATCAAACGTAGTAGAAATAATAAACATGTTAAGAACCCGTAGAAGCGGAGGACTCGTATTATGTTTTTATAAGGACTATTATGTTGTAATAATGTTTGGTTGACCAATCAGCGGAGAGGGGCGTTTCGCTCCCGCCCACTTGTAGAGATCGAATATCCAAGTAATTTACTCGTTTTTTGACTCTGAACGTTCAGTATTAAATTAAAAAAAAAAAAAAAAAGAAAACGAATTATACGAAGGTACACGGAATTACATAGCCCATTTATTTATTTTTAGCCTAGCCAAGATTTGAGTTTTTAAAAACTAATAAAATAAAAATTTAATTGAAAAATAAAAGATTTTGTATAAATAAAGTTTTATATAGCCTGAAGAAAAAACTTTATTTTTAAAAAAGCTGTAATTGTCGTTCATAAGTTCATTCAGTTTTATGGGATTGATTTCCCCTGCAATTCTGTTCCAAAAATTATATAATAAATCATATTGGTAACATCCCACTAGCAGGCGGTAAACATGATACTTGGCGAAACTTGGAATGGTCAGATTGCAGCGTTCTGCTCTGTTTCAGAGGAAGAAAGTGATTTTGTGACTTTCATATATTTAGTGCTTTGCCTCACATATTGAAACTCAGCTGTTGTTTACTGTTGTTACGCCTACTTCTTCATGATAAAGGCTTTGCTTCAAAAGGCCTTTAGTTCAACAGCAAATGGGACCCTTACAGCCCCACGTCACTGAAGCCAGCCTAAATATAACATCCATGTCCTCACATAGCTAGTGTTGGCAAAAGTACAGTCAATACTTTACACAAACATGTTTTAAAGTGTTGAGCATTACAGCTATGTACAGAAATTTCTGTTGAGCATTTAGAGGTGTTTAAGTTCCACAGGGTCCACACAGAGAGGAAGTCATCCTGCTTTATCTTCACACCCAGTAAAATAAATTCCTTCAGAGTGAGACATCTCACCACCTATTTGGAGAAGCTAGTGAATGTGGATCTGATCCTGTACAACAGGTTAGGGGCAGGTTCCCATAGTAAGATGTCAAATGAGTGCCCAGAAAAAGAACTAAATGTCTTTTAGAGGTGCCAAAGGCTGTACTAAATCACTTTGCCACACACACACACACACACACACACACACACACACAAAAAATGAATAAATAAATAAGGTGAATGCACACCCCCGTTTTCAAGAGACACTATTTGATTTTGATGGTCTGTCCTCAGAAATGTACTCACATTATTATTTATTTTTATTATCATTTTTTTAACTGTACATTCCAAAACAGTCCAATACATGAAATAAAACCTAAACAGGAAGAAAGGGAGTGCAGCATATAAACTTCACAGCATGGTGTATCTAATTGTGGGTGCACCTCAGCCTTCATTGCATGTTATCATTCTCATTCTCTTCTGTTTCTTACTCAAATTGGTTCTGCCATAAATCAGTAATAGGACAAAAAAAAAAAAAAATACATTTTATGTAGGCTACACGCCTACCTTTACCTAAGAAGTGGGGATGGGATGGCTGCTACATGAAGTGCAACAGTGCACGCTGAGGACCTCTGCTGTATATGTATGTATGTATGTATATACCTACTGGAAGATTGTTACCAAGCCAATTCCCTGTGTATATAATAAAATTATTTTAAATGTATTATTTTTCAACTCGATTATGTTAGATCCACATATTTAAAAGTGCTGCGATGTTAGCCATTCAAGAATGTCTACCAGATCTTAACTCAGAAATGTTCTACCTGTATATGAACAATAGAACCAAATGTCGGTTGTATTCAGTGCTGTGTTGTTTTCAGGTGTGTCTGTTAAATTGTTCACAAAGAAGTCAGACAGCACTATAAAATGGCTGACACTCCATTTAGTGTTTTGGAAATGGAGTGTTAGTTTGTGTTGAAGATGTTTTATCAATCATCATAATTCTGTCTTTGGTAGAGCATTTATCAGACAGTAAAGACTGGTAGGATGGGCCCAAATAAATTTTCCAACATATTAAAACTGAATACAATGAATACAATAATGTTCTCAAATTGATATTGAATTGTTTTTATTAAATAATAGTTTTTAACTACACAGTCTTAAAACAGTAAATGTGGATTTGTACATAAATATGTCATCAGGGTACAATATATTATTTTAGATAAAGTACATAAAGTGTGAATAAAGAAGTGATCAACACATTCTACATTTTTCCCTTGATATTAAATACATACTATCAAATAAATTTTTCATTTAGAAAACAAGATTATCATTACTTTACATAACAGTTTTTAAATAAATAAAATCATTCCTTAAATAGAAGTTTTTTTTTTTTTAATCACAGTTGCATCCCATTTAGAGAGGTTCTGTATGCCCAGCAATACAGGAAAATTTATATTTTAAGTATCAAAGTTTGTTCTTGAATATCTCTAGAAGATGCTGTTTCGAGTTGTGTACTGTACATTGTACGACCGTCTTCTGTGCCAGCGTCTCCTGATTGCTGCACAGCAACCACACAGCAAACACTAAACACGTAAACAGACAATGTGAGAGTTAGCATCATGGAAGGGAATTTTATAGAGCTGTACATAGACAATTATATACCACATTTAAAAGGCAGATCTATGTCTATTATTGCCGTAAGAATAACACATCTGTTGTCATTAATTGCTTCACTACCAACACATATTTGACATTCAGTCATCATAACACTTACGCAAAGGAGAATCCAGCAAGGTACGAGCCCGATGACAATAGCGCAGGGTACAATAATAGCCACAACCCATGCTGCGTTTGTGCCATTGTTTGAGATTGTAGTGTTCATGGTGGTTGGAACTGGTGTGGTAAAAACAGTGAAAAGGGTCCCGACCAAGAAACCGGCAGCCGTGTTGCTGTCACGTTGTGAGAAAACATACGTAACATTGGCCTCAATCACGGTGAGATCATCGCTGTGGAGAAATTAAAAGGTACAATGAGAAACAGAAGGAAATATCTAAAAAATATCTTACCATTCATTCACCTATGTTTCATAAAAGCAGTTTTCTTCAATTCATTTGTACATTTCTTCTCAAGACAAAGTAATAAGCAGTGGATCAGAACTCACTTGAAAACGGCTGGAATGAGCAGATTAACTGAGGGGTCCTTTAGGATCTGGATCACCTATAGAGTGCATCAATTAAAAAAACAATAGGTTCATTATTAAAATTGGGCAATTTCAGGACAACAATATCCAAGCCTCTCCAACTCACCAAGGCATTTATCTTCTTTTGGATTTCTTGATAGGTTTCATTCCTTTTTAATTCTGTCAGTGATACTTTGTTGATTTCAAATGCAAAGATGAGTGCATAGGCAGTATCATTAATTCCTTTAAAATATATGACAAATATAATTAGTTGTGTGACTATATATGGGTCATGGTATTTCATTATCCATTTTCTTTATGCATAATTATTGACTTTTTTTAATTATTATTTTCCTTCAAAGGAAGTCATAAATAAGGACTACATGATTACAACAGACACACCATTTGCATACAAATATTCACATCAAAAATGGAGCATGAAAATAGAGCAAAACTCACCCAAATAGTTGACATTTGCCAAGGTCACAGGTTCACTCACGATTACTGTTCTGGCGGTTAATTTAGTTGTGAGATTTGTGGCCAGCATAGATTTAACCACCTCTAGAACACTCTTCTCACTTGGTCTTGGGCCCAGTGTGACAAACTCGAGACGAATCCTAATATTTGCCCTCCTAGTCCTGCATAAAAAAGATGATAAATAATTGGAATATAAACAGAAAATTAAAACAACTAGCTTAAAAAAAAAAATTAAAAATTCATTCATTGGTCTTACAAGATCGGTGGTGAGGTTGTTGTCGGTGGTGAGGTTGTTGTCAGAATGCTCGCTGTAAAAGAAATGAATAATAAGGGAGAATCAGACTTTCAGTTACAGCATTTGGTGTTTTTGAAGCAATACATATAAAACATGACAACTTAAAAAATGGAAGTTTAACATTTGATTGTCAGTTTGGCCATATAAACTGTGGGGTAACAGATGGCTGACAGTCCAGCAGGTGTGGATATGGTAATACCTTCGGCAAGTTGGAGAAGTTGCTGAACAAAGATGCTCGGTTGCGTGATGTCACTTGGTGAGAAAACATACTCTACTTTGGCCTGAATCACAGTGGAATTACCCCTGTGGGGAGATTAAAATGTATAATGAGAAACTAAAGTCAATAACTAAAAATTATTTTTAGTCACAAGCAGGGGCGTCGCTAGTGGGGGGAAAAGGGTGACAGAATGCATAGGGCCCAGAGGTCTGGGGGGCCCGCGATCACCTACTGGCTAGGGTCCGACCGATATATCGTTTTGCCGATTTTATCGGCCGATATGAGCCTGTCGCAGATATATCGTATCGGCGAATATGCCGCCGATATGAAATTTTTTGAAAAAAATGTATGATATAAAAAAATATATGATACATATGAAAAAACACAGATAAAATACTTGTATATGGTGTAATTACATAGTTTGTCCAGCAGAGAATGCTCTATTGTTTGCTACTGGCGACCTGGATGAAATGCTTTAAAGCTTACGTTTATGGAATACCATTGAAACTTTATATCTTTATATCTCTGTAACAGCGTGGCGGATCCACATCAAATTTGTGGGATCCCTTCAGCTCGAGGAACCCTCTCAAACGGCGAATCGAGTGTACGCCTTGAGGCCCCCTTTCGAATGAGACCACCCCCGCGTCGATAGCCCCCAGGGTCCGGGAGTTACGGGCGGTTAAATTCGCGGTCGGGCGCCGACCGATCTGGCGATCCCAGGGCGCTACCGAGGTGCGGAGGGTGGCGTTCGAGAGGGCTCCTCGAGCTGAAGGGTGGAGCTGAATTTGGTGGAGATCCGCCGCCGCGTTCGCGAGATAATGACATCAGCCAAAACTTTAACTTCAGTAAAGAGGTCTCTTGTTCAGGCTGCAGCATTCAAGCATTGTCTTATTCGACCGTAAGTGCCCTGCGAAGTGGACTTCACATGATATTCCGCCATGATTCCAGTTCCAAGGGAACGTACACGTTACATTCAAAGGGCATTAAAGTGCACGAGATGTGAATTTAAACTGTATTTATTTACAGTGGTATATTATGTCACACTTCACACTTCTCTAGTAAGTTTCGCCTGTGTGTGAAGACAGTAGCGCAAATCCGTGAATGAATGTTCTGAAGTTAAATAAACTTAACCTTTACTGTTCAGTGCACTGATGTCAGACTCATTTTGGATAATAAAGTTTATTGTTAAATTGTTAAATGCCCTGCCTCCATTACATATCTTTTTCAGGCCATTATAAGTGTTTGATCACCACATTTGAGTGATCATTGCAATAAATGTGTTTATGTATATATATTCTGTTTATGTATATACTATAGTATTCTAAATATAGTACCAGTCAAAAGTCTGGACACAGGAATGGAAAAGTGTCCAAACTTTTGACTGGTACTGTACTATAATATACACAAAGAATATCGGCCGATATATCGATATCAACCTTTTTTAATGCCCTAATATCGGTATCGGTATCGGCCCCCCAAAAAAACCCATATCGGTCGGGCTCTGCTACTGGCCATTGGGAACACCGGGACATTCCATTCAAATAGTGGGTCGATCGCCGAAACGAAGGAGACCTCCCCGATATTATGCGCTGTTTTTAAATTACAGGGCATGCGAAACCGCATAAAGCAAATACTCCAAAAGCGCGAAGCAGCGCTACCCGATGCATCCGCCAGCCGCGCGTCAAAGCAGAGCGGGATCAGTGATCGCACAGCGCTGAGGAACGGGCGCCGCGCTTCTGCCGCGATTCATAAGAGATAAACAGCGCAAGTTGCTTGATCTATTCAGATGTGACACAGAATAGTTATACAGTGGTGTTGTGTGATATGAGAACATTAAAGGTTCTATAGTGATGCTGGCTGAAAACAGCCACGACAATGAGGTATACTGGAAAACGCTAATATGCTTGTCAATTCAGCACCATAGTAATTTAACTTGAAGTTATTAACACTGTACAAATAGCCTGTGTTGGCAGAAATGTATTTATTATAAATGTTACTGTTATTACATATTGGGGAATATATATATATATATATATATATATATATATATATTCTTTTAACTACAAATTTTATAGTTTATTATTACTTATTTATTTTAAAGTCCATATAACCATGGTAATGAGGACCATGGTTTTACTTGTGACCACCATCCTACTAATACTAGTCAGTTAAACTCTGGATACTTCTTTCTTTTTAGATGTTAAGTTCTAATGAATTTTAAATGAAGTAAAATGTTAATTCAATAAGGGCCTGGTTAAAGATAAATATCAGTGTCTTATATAAATTAGGTGCTTCTTATTTACAAACAATAAAGTTCTTAAAGGGAGATTCACCCAAAAATAAAAATTGTCATCATTTACTCAACATCATGTCATTCCAAACCTGTAGAAATTTCTTTCTTCTGTGGAACATAATTTGAGAAATTCAAGAAATGTTTGTCCATACAGTAGAAATCAAGGGTAACCAAAATGGTTTGGTAACATTCTACAAAATCTTCTTTTGTGTTCAACAGAAGAAAGTCATTTGGGACGACATGAGGGTGTGGAAATGACAGAATTAATTATCAGTAACTTTCCAGCAGTCTAGCTCAAAATCAATGGTTTACTGTCAAGTGCTTTTCTATGTGACAAAAATGCATTATTAAGTTTGTTGCATTTGTCATGAATTCAGTAATATCTATAGTTTCTGTCCTGTTTTATTTATTCATTTATTTACTCCGGTTGAAGGCCCTATGACCCATAACCCCAAACATTATTTTACACTGAACGTGATTTTGAGGGGGGCCCCATAGCAAATTCAGTGCACAGGGCCCAGAATTCCTAGCGACGGCCCTGGTCACAAGCCATGTACTCATGTACAAAAACTTCCCAACTAACACCAACGAAGAGTCATCAGGACATATTTGCTCAAATCAAAGTAAAAAGTGAGTCAGAACTTACGTGAAATCAGCTGCTTGGAATTTAATGAGAGGAGCTGAGGAGTTACTGAGGAGGATCTTGCCCAGCTGAAAAAATTAGATGAATTTGTTTACAAATATATTGAGGTTAATGTGTTAAATGAGAGAGCGAGAGAGAGAGAGAGAGAAGAGGAAGAAGAAAAAGTGTTTGTAAAAGACTACTTTACTGAAATGTCTCCAACTCACCAATGAGTTTATAGTGTCTTGTATTACCAGGTGGGTGCCATTCCTGAGTTCAAGTTTCCCAGACATGGTTATATTGCTGATTTCAAATCCAAAGTTGAGAGCATAGGCTGTCTCATTTATTTCTTAAAAATACATAATAAAATGAATTAGTTGTGTGGTTATATGTGGGTGGTGAAATTTCACTAATGCATTCCTTATCCTTAATATTATTTATTTGTCAATTTTACTTAATTTTTCTTCAAAATAAGCTATAAACGCTACAGATCTACAACATTAGAATTTAAATAACATATTCAGAACAAAAAAGAAGCCTCACTCGTATATGTGACATTGGCAAAGCTCACAGGATCACTCAGGTCTTGTGTTGTGGTGTCTTGTTTAGTTGTGAGACGTGTTTTCAGCAGATTGTTGACCACCTCAAGAACCTTATCTGGATTTGGCAGGGGGCCCAGTGTGACAAACACGAGGCGAATGAATATAAGTGCTCTGCCACGCCTACAAAGATGATAAATAATATACATTAAGGAAGGAAATGAAAATAAAAATTAAAGAAAAAAGTAAATATCAGACTGAAATCACTGCTCTTACACTATTGGTGGAGTAGTTGTCAGAATACTGGCTGTTGTTAAGGCTGTAAAAGAAAGTAATGATTAATAGAGGAAGCTTGCAATTTTTTTCTACAATTACAACATTTGCAATCCATTGTCAGTTTTGACAAACCTGTCTGTGAACGAAGCTCATTTAGGAAGCTGACTGGTTGAATGGTATCTTTATCCTGGAAGGTGTATTCCATCCTGCCATCAATCTGGTTTGATGTACTTCTGCAGAATAAACAGAAGATATCTTTTAAAGATCCATATGTGCAAAGATGTTTTTTTTTTGTTGTTTTTATTTTATTTATTTTTTTTTTTAGTAAATCACTTAATAATGTAAAATGTGAGTACACAATATACAATAAGTCTGTTTGCTTCTTACATGAAGTTGGATGACTTGGGATTTAAAGTTGGTCTGCCAGGTTCATTCAGAAGAGTGTTCAGCTGCAGAAAAATAATCAAATAGTCAACTCTGGAAAACAATTATATTTGACCTAAAAACCTTTACTTGGGTAATATTGTATGCTTACCGCATTATTGATGACACCCTGAGCTTGCAGGTATGTACCGTTTCTTAGCTCAAGATCCTTTGACATGCTGATATTACTCAAATTAAACTTAAAGATGACAGCATAGGAGGTTGCTGTGATTTCTGTTTGGATATAAAAGTTTGTTTTTATTTTCTTTCTTTATTTATTTTTTTAATTTGGTCAAAATTGGACACTTTAATATTTTAAAAGCTTTTCAGGTGAAGATGATGACACTTACTCTCATAGGTGACATGCACCACCTTCACTGATTCATTCAGCTTTGACTCTCTGGAATTACGGAGAGTGTTGATAGCTCTGAGGACCAGATCTTCACTGGGGACTGGAGATGAGGAGCTGAACACCAGCTTGCTTGTAACCACTGCTGAACCAGATCTGTAAATAAAACCACATTTGTTTAATGCACATCAAATTTTTCAATAAAATGACTTCTGCAATTTTGATTGTTCTCCAAATAGAAAACCTAAACTTACATAAGGTTGGGAATAGTAACATAAAAACTGGTTGTTTTTTCTGGAAGCACTGTTGTAGTGGTCGGTAAACGAAGCTCATTTAGGAAGCTGACTGGTTGTATGACATCTCCATCCTGGAAGATGTATTCCATCCTGCCATCAATCTGGTTTGAAGTGCTCCTGCAGAACAAATAAAAGATGCTGTTTAAGGACTTCAATCTATATTGAAATGTAATTTATGAAAATTACACAGCTAATAATAATTATAAATGTTTTCGATTACTTTGTTAAGCTAAAATATATGGAGACAAAGTGAAGATTTGCTGTGTCAATGGGCATCTTACGTGAAGTTTGATGACTTGGGCTGTAAAGTTGGACTTCTAGGTTCATTCAGAAGAGTGTTCAGCTGCAGGAGAAAAATCAAACCATTCATCAGTTTCTGGTGAAGACTGGCATTGGAATTAATCCTTTTTACACTGTTCAATTTTGAAGTTTACCGCATTATTGATGGTGTTCTGCACTTGCTGGTTGGTTTCATCTCTGAGTTCAGGGTCCTCTGGCATGCTGATGTTAATCATGTTAAATGTAAAGATCACAGCATAGGAGGTTTCTGAGATTTCTGTTTGGAAAAAAATAGTAATTTTAAGATTTTCCAAAAACCTGTAATACATCATTGTTTGACTCAATCTCATTTCAAAGCTTTCCAAATGAAAATGATGACACTTACTCTCATAGGTGACATTCACCACCTTCACTGATTCATTCAGCTGTGACTCTCTGGAATTACGGAGAGTGTTGATAGCTCTGAGGACCAGATCTTCACTGGGGACTGGAGATGAGGAGTTGAACACCAGCTTGCTTGTGACCACTGCTGAACCAGATCTGTAAATAAAACCAGTTATGTTTAATGCACATCAAATTTTTTAAATAAAATGACTTCTGCATTTTTGATTGTTTTCAAAATAGAAAACCAAAACTTACATAAAGTTGGGAGTAGTAACAGAAAAACTGGTTATTGATTCTGGAAATATTGTTGTAGTGGTCGGCAGACGTAGCTCATTTAGGAAGCTGACTGGTTGTACGACATCTCCATCATGGAAGGTGTATTCCATCCTGCCATCAATCTGGTTTGAAGTGCTCCTGCAGGAGAAACGAAAGATACTTTTTAAGGACTTCAATCTATATTGAAACGTAATTTATGAAAATTACACAGCTAATAATAATTATAAATGTTTTCAATTACTTTGGTAAGCTAAAATATATGGATACAAAGTGAAGATTTGCTATGTCAATGGGCATCTTACGTGAAGTTTGATGACTTGGGCTGTAAAGTTGGACTTCTAGGTTCATTCAGAAGAGTGTTCAGCTGCAGGAGAAAAATCACACCATTCATCAGTTTCTGGTGAAGACTGGTATTGGATTTAATCCTTTTCACATTGTTCAGTTTTGAAGTTTACCGCATTATTGATGGTGTCCTGCACTTGCTGGTTGGTTTCATCTCTGAGCTCAGGGTCCTCTGGCATGCTGATGTTAATCACGTTAAATGTAAAGATCACAGCATAGGAGGTTTCTGAGATTTCTGTTTGGAAAAAAATAGTAATTTTAAGATTTGCCAGAAACCTTTAATACATGATTGTTTGACTCAATCTCATTTCAAAGCTTTCCAAATGAAAATGATGACACTTACTCTCATAGGTGACATTCACCACCTTCACTGATTCATTCAGCTTTGACTCTCTGGAATTACGGAGAGTGTTGAGAGCGCTGAAGACCAGATCTTCACTGGGGACTGGAGATGAGGAGTTGAACACCAGCTTGCTTGTGACCACTGCTGAACCAGATCTGTAAATAAAACCCAGTTTTGTTTAATGCACATCAAATTTTTACAATAAAATGACTTCTGCATTTTTGATCGTTTTCAAACAAGAAAACCTAAACTTACATGAGGTTGGGAGTAGTAACCGAAAAACTGGTTGTTCTTTCTGGAGACACTGTTGTAGTGGTCGGTAAACGAAGCTCATTTAGGAAGCTGACTGGTTGAACGACATCTCCATCCTGGAAGATGTATTCCATCCTGCCATCAATCTGGTTTGAAGTGCTCCTGCAGAACAAATAAAAGATGCTGTTTAAGGACTTCAATCTATATTGAAATGTAATTTATGAAAATTACACAGCTAATAATAATTATAAATGTTTTCGATTACTTTGATAAGCTAAAATGTATGGAGACAAAGTGAAGATTTGCTATGTCAATGGGCATCTTACGTGAAGTTTGATGACTTGGGCTGTAAATTTGGACTTCTAGGTTCATTCAGAAGAGTGTTCAGCTGCAGGAGAAAAATCAAACCATTCATCAGTTTCTGGTGAAGACTGGCATTGGAATTAATTCTTTTTACACTGTTCATTTTTGAAGTTTACCGCATTATTGATGGTGTTCTGCACTTGCTGGTTGGTTTCATCTCTGAGCTCAGGGTCCTCTGGCATGCTGATGTTAATCACGTTAAATGTAAAGATCACAGCATAGGAGGTTTCTGAGATTTCTGTTTGGAAAAAAAAAATAGTAATTTTAAGATTTGCCAAAAACCTGTAATACATGATTGTTTGACTCAATCTCATTTCAAAGCTTTCCAAATGAAAATGACAACACTTACTCTCATAGGTGACATTCACCACCTTCACTGATTCATTCAGCTTTGACTCTCTGGAATTACGGAGAGTGTTGATAGCTCTGAGGACCAGATCTTCACTGGGGACTGGAGATGAGTTGAACACCAGCTTGCTTGTGACCACTGCTGAACCAAATCTGTAAATAAAACCAGTTCTGTTTAATGCACATCAAAATTTTACAATAAACTGTCTTCTGCGTTTTTGATTGTTTTCAAAATGGAAAACCAAAACTTACATGAGGTTGGGAGTAGTAATAGAAAAACTGGTTGTTCTTTTTGGAGACACTGTTGTAGTGGTCGGTAAAAGAAGCTCATTTAGGAAGCTGACTGGTTGTATGACATCTCCATCCTGGAAGATGTATTCCATCCTGCCATCAATCTGGTTTGAAGTGCTCCTGCAGGAGAAACAACAAATATCTGTCAGGGACTTTAATCCACATGTTCAAAAAGGTTTTCTTTTTTTTCTTTTTTTATTATTATTTATTTGTTATTGTTTCTTTTTCTTTTTGCTATTAGTAACTTTACAAAGCTTTAATAAGCTAAAATGTGAGGATACGTGAAATAAAGATTGTGACGTAAGTTTGCATCTTACGTGAAGTTTGAAGACTTGGGCTGTAAAGATGGACTTCTAGGTTCATTCAGAATAGTGTTCAGCTGCAGGAGAAAAATCACACCATTCATCAGTTTCTGGTGAAGACTGGCATTGGACTTAATCCTTTTCACATTGTTCATTTTTGAAGTTTACCGCATTATTGATGGTGCCCTGCACTTGCTGGTTGGTTTCATCTCTGAGCACAGGGTCCTCTGGCATGCTGATGTTAATCACGTTAAATGTAAAGATCACAGCATAGGAGGTTTCTGAGATTTCTGTTTGGAAAAAAATAGTAATTTTAAGATTTTCCAAAAACCTGTAATACATCATTGTTTGACTCAATCTCATTTCAAAGCTTTCCAAATGAAAATGATGACACTTACTCTCATAGGTGACATTCACCACCTTCACTGATTCATTCAGCTGTGACTCTCTGGAATTACGGAGAGTGTTGATAGCTCTGAGGACCAGATCTTCACTGGGGACTGGAGATGAGGAGTTGAACACCAGCTTGCTTGTGACCACTGCTGAACCAGATCTGTAAATAAAACCAGTTTTGTTTAATGCACATCAAATTTTTTAAATAAAATGACTTCTGCATTTTTGATTGTTTTCAAAATAGAAAACCAAAACTTACATAAAGTTGGGAGTAGTAACAGAAAAACTGGTTATTGTTTCTGGAAATATTGTTGTAGTGGTCGGCAGACGTAGCTCATTTAGGAAGCTGACTGGTTGTACGACATCTCCATCGTGGAAGGTGTATTCCATCCTGCCATCAATCTGGTTTGAAGTGCTCCTGCAGGAGAAACAAAGATACTTTTTAAGGACTTCAATCTATATTGAAACGTAATTTATGAAAATTACACAGCTAATAATAATTATAAATGTTTTCAATTACTTTGGTAAGCTAAAATATATGGATACAAAGTGAAGATTTGCTATGTCAATGGGCATCTTACGTGAAGTTTGATGACTTGGGCTGTAAAGTTGGACTTCTAGGTTCATTCAGAAGAGTGTTCAGCTGCAGGAGAAAAATCACACCATTCATCAGTTTCTGGTGAAGACTGGCATTGGAATTAATTCTTTTTACACTGTTCATTTTTGAAGTTTACCGCATTATTGATGGTGTCCTGCACTTGCTGGTTGGTTTCATCTCTGAGCTCAGGGTCCTCTGGCATGCTGATGTTAATCACGTTAAATGTAAAGATCACAGCATAGGAGGTTTCTGAGATTTCTGTTTGGAAAAAAATAGTAATTATAAGATTTGCCAAAAACCTGTAATACATGATTGTTTGACTCAATCTCATTTCAAAGCTTTCCAAATGAAAATGATGACACTTACTCTCATAGGTGACATTCACCACCTTCACTGATTCATTCAGCTGTGACTCTCTGGAATTACGGAGAGTGTTGATAGCTCTGAGGACCAGATCTTCACTGGGGACTGGAGATGAGGAGTTGAACACCAGCTTGCTAGTGACCACTGCTGAACCAAATCTGTAAATAAAACCAGTTCTGTTTAATGCACATCAAAATTTTACAATAAAATGTCTTCTGCGTTTTTGATTGTTTTCAAAATGGAAAACCAAAACTTACATGAGGTTGGGAGTAGTAATAGAAAAACTGGTTGTTCTTTCTGGAGACACTGTTGTAGTGGTCGGTAAAAGAAGCTCATTTAGGAAGCTGACTGGTTGAACGACATCTCCATCCTGGAAGATGTATTCCATCCTGCCATCAATCTGGTTTGAAGTGCTCCTGCAGAACAAATAAAAGATGCTGTTTAAGGACTTCAATCTATATTGAAATGTAATTTATGAAAATTACACAGCTAATAATAATTATAAATGTTTTCGATTACTTTGATAAGCTAAAATGTATGGAGACAAAGTGAAGATTTGCTATGTCAATGGGCATCTTACGTGAAGTTTGATGACTTGGGCTGTAAAGTTGGACTTCTAGGTTCATTCAGAAGAGTGTTCAGCTGCAGGAGAAAAATCACACCATTCATCAGTTTCTGGTGAAGACTGGAATTGGAATTAATTCTTTTTACACTGTTCATTTTTGAAGTTTACCGCATTATTGATGGTGTCCTGCACTTGCTGGTTGGTTTCATCTCTGAGCTCAGGGTCCTCTGGCATGCTGATGTTAATCACGTTAAATGTAAAGATCACAGCATAGGAGGTTTCTGAGATTTCTGTTTGGAAAAAAAATTGTAATTTTAAGATTTGCCAAAAACCTGTAATACATGATTGTTTGACTCAATCTCATTTCAAAGCTTTCCAAATGAAAATGATGACACTTACTCTCATAGGTGACATTCACCACCTTCACTGATTCATTCAGCTTTGACTCTCTGGAATTACGGAGAGTGTTGATAGCTCTGAGGACCAGATCTTCACTGGGGACTGGAGATGAGGAGTTGAACACCAGCTTGCTTGTGACCACTGCTGAACCAGATCTGTAAATAAAACCAGTTTTGTTTAATGCACATCTAATTTTTTAAATAAAATGACTTCTGCATTTTTGATTGTTTTCAAAATAGAAAACCAAAACTTACATGAGGTTGGGAGTAGTAAAAGAAAAACTGGTTGTTCTTTCTGGAGACAGTGTTGTAGTGGTCTGTAAAAGAAGCTCATTTAGGAAGCTGACTGGTTGAACGACATCTCCATCCTGGAAGATGTATTCCATCCTGCCATCAATCTGGTTTGAAGTGCTCCTACAAGAAAAGCAGAAAATATATTGTAGTTGCAAAGTGCTTAAATTCCTATGCATAATACAGCTTTATTGAGACTTTTAGATTTTTTTCTTTCTTTTTTTAAATATTGGCTTGTTTTAATGTCCTGGAAAGTCATAAGGCACTAAATAAACATTGTGGATGAAAAATATGATTCATAATAAGAAATCAGATAGCATCTCACGTAAAATTGGAAGACTTGGGTTCAAAAACGCTCTTGCCAGGTTCATTCAGAAGAGTGTTCAGCTGCAGGAGAAAAATCAAACCATTCATCAACCTATGGGGAATAATGGCTTTGGACCTAAACTTTTTTAGACTGTTCATTTCCAATTTTTACCGCGTTATTGATGATATCCTGCACCTGCTGGTAGGTGTCACCTCTGAGCTCAGGGTCCTCTGGCATGCTGAGATTAACCACGTTAAATGTAATGACTACAGCATAGGAGGTTTCTGAAATTTCTGTTTAAAGAGAAATGCTACTTTTTAGATTTGCCAAAAACCTGCAGTATATAACTGTTTGATTTATTCTCAGTTCAATTTTTAAATTATTTTTATTTTTTATTTTTATTTATTTATTTATTTATTTTTGAATGTGAAAATCATTACACTTACTCTCATAAGTGACATTCACCACCTTCACTGATTCACTGAGCTGTGACTCTCTGGATTTCAGAAGAGTATTGATAGCACCAAGGACCTGAGATTCACTGGAGACTGGAGACGAGGAGTTGAATAGCAGTTTGCTTGCCACCAGTGCTGTTGTTTGAGTTGATGCAATTGTAGCAGCTGAGTTTATACTCATACTTGTTGTAGCTCCAGATGTAGTCAGTGGAGTCACACTTGTAATTGGGGAAGCACCAGTAGCTGACATTGACAATGGCATAGTTGTTTCTTGAGTTACAATTATAATGGTTGGTGCAGTGGTTTCAGTGGTTGCAAAAGACACAGTTTTTGTGCTTTGAGATACAAATGCAGTTGGAGCGGGATTTTGTGTTTCTGAAAGTCTAGTCGGAGTCACTGCATTTGTTGTTGCATTTATCAAAGATGAGGATGTTAGAAATGATTTCGTAAATTCTGATAAAATTGGCATGGTTGTGGGTGTGACAAATGTTGTTGTTGCAGCAGTTCTGGTTTTTGTGAAAAGTGGTATTGTGGTTGGAGATAGGGTTGTTGTGCTTGGTGATACAAGAGTAGAAGTTGGAGATATTGAAGGAAGTGTTGTGGTAAGAACAGCATTTTCTGTTGCTGGAGGTGCAATTGTAGGTCCTGAGAAAACATGTAAGGATGTGGGTGTCACAGCTGTGGTTGTATAACCTTTAGTGTCTGAAGATAGTGTTGGAGCAGCACTTATTGTTGTAATAGGTGAACTTGTATTTGCTAAGGAGAAAGGTGTGGATGTGGGGTTCACAGCTGTTATTGTAGAAGCGTCAGTTGTTGAAGGTACTGCTGTTGTTGGTGGTGCAGCATTTGTTGGAGGTTCTGGAAATACAGGCATGGTTGTAGGATTCACAGTGGTGGTTGTAGAAGCTTCATTCGTTGAAGACTGTGCTGTTGTTGGTAGAGGCGCATTTTCTGTTGCTGGAGGTGCAGTTGTAGGTGCTGGGAACACTGGCATGGTTGTGGGGTTTATCGCTTTTGTTGTCAAAGACAATGGAGTTGTTGTTGGAGCAGAATTTTCTGTTGCTGGAGGTGCAGAGAATACAGGCATGGTTGTGGGGTTCCCAGGTGTGGTTGTATAAGCTTCAGTTGTCATTGCTGAAGATGGTGTCTTTGTTGGAGCAGCATTTTCTGTTGCTGTAGGTACTGAGTAAATAGGCATGGTTGTGGGATTCACTGCTGTGGTAGTTGATCCTTTATTTGTTGTTGACAATGGTGTTGTTGGAGCAGCTTTTGCTGTTGTTGTAGATTCTGAAGATATAAGAGTGGCTGTGGGGCTCACAGCTGTGGTTTTATAACCTTCAGTGTTCAAAGATTGTGCTGTAGCAGCATTTGTTGTTATTGTAGGTGCAGTTGCTGAGGATATAAGAGTGGTTGTGGGGTTCACAGCTTTGGTAGTAGAAGCTTCAGTTGTCGAAGACAGTGGAGTTGTTGTTGGAGCAACATTTTCTGTTGCTGGATGTAGAGAGAATACAGGCATGTTTGTGGGGTTTCTGGCTGCGGTTGTTGAAGATTCAGTTGTTGAAGATTGTGCCATTGCAGTTGGAGCAGCACTTGTTGCTGTAGAAGGTGCAGTTGCAGATGGTGAGGATATGAGTGTGGTTGTGGGGGTCACAGCTGTGGTTGTATAAGCTTCACTTTTAATTGTTGACAATGGTGTCTCTGTTGGAGCAGCATTTTCTGTTGCTGTAGGTACTGAGAATACAGGCGTTGTTGTGGGGTTCACTTCTGTGGTGGTTGTAGCTTCATTTGTTGTTGACAATGGTGTTGTTGGTGCAGCTTTTGCTGTTGTTGTAGATTCTGAAGAAATAAGAGTGGCTGTGGGGTTCACAGCTGTGGTTGTATAACCTTCAGTGGTCAAAGATTGTGCTGTAGCAGGTTTTGTTGTTGTTGTAGGTGCAGTTGCTGATGATATAAGAGTGGTTGTGGGGTTCACAGCTGTGGTAGTAGAAGCTTCAGTTGTCAAAGATGGAGTTGTTGTTGGAGCAACATTTTCTGTTGCTGGAGGTACTGAGATTGTGGGATTCCTGGCTGCAGTTGTTGAAGCTTCAGTTGTTGACAATTGTGCTGTTGCAGCTGGAGTAGCATTTGTTGATGTTGAGGGTTTTGTTGTAGTCAGTGAGGACATAAGAGTAGTTGTGGGGCTCAGAGCTGTGGTTGTATAACCTTCAATGGTCAAAAGTGTTGTTGGAGCAGCATTTGTTTTTGTTATAGGTGCAGTTGCTGAGTATATCAGAGTCGATGTGGGGTTCACGGCTGTGGTAATAGAAGCTTCAGTTGTCAAAGATGGAGGAGTTGTTGTTGGAGAAACATTTTCTGTTGCTGGAGGTACAGAGAATATAGACATGGTTGTGGGGTTCTTGGCTGCGGTTGTTGAAGCTCCATTTGTTGAAGATTGTGCTGTTGCAGTTGGAGCAGCATTTGTTGTTGTCGAAGGTGCTGTTGTAGATTCTGAAGATATAAGAGTGGTTGTGGGGCTCACAGCTGTAGTAGTAGAAGCTTCAGTTGTTGAAGACATTAGAGTTATTGTTTGAGCACCATTTTCTGTTGAAGGTCCAGTTGTAGTTGGTGATGATATGTGTGTGGTTGTGGGGCTCACAGCTGTGGTTGTATAAACTTCAGCTGCTATTGTTGAAGATGGTGTGTCTGTTGGAGCAACATTTTCTGTTGCCATAGGTACTGAGAATACATGTGTGGTTGTGGGGTTCACTGCTGTGGTGGTTGTAGCTTCATTTGTTGTTGACAATGCTGTTGTTGGGGCAGCTTTTGCTGTTGTTGTAGCTTCTGAAAATATAAAAGTGGTTGTGGGGCTTACAGCTGTGGATGTATAACTTTCAGTAGTCAAAGATGATGTTGGAGCAACATTTGTTGTTGTTGTAGGTGCAGTTGTTGAGGATATAAGATAGGTTGTGGGGCTCACAGCTGTGGGAGTAGAAGCTTTAGTTGTCGAAGACAGTGGAGTTGTTCTTGTAACAGCATTTTCTGTTGCTGTAGGTATTGAGAATACAGCTGTGGTTGTTGAAGTTTTAGTTGTTGAAGATTGTGCTGTTGCAGTTGGAGCAGCATTTGTTGTTGAAGGTACAGTTGTAGTTGGTGAGGATATGAGTGTGGTTGTGGGGGTTACAGCTGTGGTTGTATAAACTTCAGCTGCTATTGTTGAAGATGGTGTGTCTGTTGGAGCAACATTTTCTGTTGCCATAGGTACTGAGAATACAGGTGTGGTTGTGGGGTTCACTACAGTGGGAGTTGAAGCTTCATTTGTTGTTGACAATGCTGTTGTTGGGGCAGCTTTTGCTGTTGTTGTAGTTTCTGAAAATATAAGAGTGGTTGTAGGGCTCACAGCTGTGGTTGTATAATTTTCAATAGTCAAAGATAATGTTGGAGCAACATTTGTTGTTGTAGGTGCAGTTACTGAGGATATAAGAGTGGTTGTGGGGTTCACAGCTGTGGTAGTAGAAGCTTCAGTTGTCGAAGACAGTGTGGTGGTTGTTGTTGGAGCAGCATTTATTGCTGTTGAAGGTGCAGTTGCACTTGGTGAGGATTTGCGTGTGGTTGTGGGGGTCACCTCTGCGGTTGTGGAAGCTTCAGTTTCTGTTGACAGTGCTTTTGTTGTTGAAGCAGCATTTGTTGCTGTTGAAGGTGCAGTTGTAATTAGTGAGGATATGAGGGTGGTTGTGGGGGTAACCTCTATGGTTGTGGAGGCTTCAGTTTCTGTTGATGGTGCTGTTGTTGTTGAAGCAGCATTTGTTGCTATTGAAGGTGCAGTTGCACTTGGTGAGGATATGAGGGTGGTTGTGGGGATCACCTCAATGGTTGTGGAAGCTTCAGTTTCTGTTGACGGTGCTCTTGTTGTTGAAGCAGCATTTGTTGCTGTTGAAGGTGCAGTTGTACTTGGTGAGGATATGAGAGTGGTTGTGGGGGTCACATCTATGGTTGTGGAAGCGTGAGTTTCTATTGATGGTGCTGTTGTTTTTGAAGCAGCATTTGTTGCTGTTGAAGGTTCAGTTGTACTTGGTGAGGATATGAGAGTGGTTGTGGGGGTCACCTCTATAGTTGTGGAAGCTTCAGTTTCTGTTGACGGTGCTGTTGTTGAAGCAGCATTTGTTGCTGTTAAAGGTGCAGTTGTACTTGGTGAGGATATGAGAGTGGTTGTGGGGGTCACCTCTATGGTTGTGGAAGCTTCAGTTTCTGTTGACGGTGCTGTTGTTGTTGAAGCAGCATTTGTTGCCGTTGAAGGTTCAGTTGTACGTGGTGAGTATATAAGAGTGGTTGTGGGGGTCACCTCTATACTTGTGGAAGCTTCAGTTTCTGTTGATGGTGCTGCTGTTGTTGTTGAAGCAGCATTTGTTGCCGATGAAGGTGCAGTTGCACTTGGTGAGGATATGAGGGTGGTTGTGGGGGTCACATCTATGGTTGTGGAAGCTTCAGTTTCTGTTGACAGTGCTGTTGTTGAAGCAGCATTTGTTACTGTTGAAGGTGCAGTTGTACTTGGTGAGGATATGAGAGTGGTTGTGGGGGTCACCTCTATGGTTGTGGAAGCTTCAGTTTCTGTTGACGGTGCTGTTGTTGTTGAAGCAGCATTTGTTGCCGTTGAAGGTTCAGTTGTACGTGGTGAGTATATAAGAGTGGTTGTGGGGGTCACCTCTATACTTGTGGAAGCTTCAGTTTCTGTTGATGGTGCTGCTGTTGTTGTTGAAGCAGCATTTGTTGCCGATGAAGGTGCAGTTGCACTTGGTGAGGATATGAGGGTGGTTGTGGGGGTCACATCTATGGTTGTGGAAGCTTCAGTTTCTGTTGACAGTGCTGCTGATGTTGCTGAAGCAGCATTTGTTGCTGTTGAAGGTGCAGTTGCACTTGGTGAGGATATGAGGGTGGTTGTGGGGGTCACATCTATGGTTGTGGAAGCTTCAGTTTCTGTTGATGGTGCTGCTGTTGTTTTTGAAGAAGCATTTGTTGCTGTTGAAGGTTCAGTTGTACTTGGTGAGGATATGAGAGTGGTTCTGGGGGTCACCTCTATGGTTGTAAAAGCTTCAGTTTCTGTTGACTGTGCTGTTGTTGTTGAAGCAGCATTTGTTGCTGTTGAAGGTGCAGTTGTACTTGGTGAGGATATGAGAGTGGTTGTGGGGGTCACCTCTATGGTTGTGGAAGCTTCCATTTCTGTTGATGGTGCTGTTGTTGTTGAAGCAGCATTTGTTGCTGTTGAAGGTGCAGTTGTACTTGGTGAGGATATGAGAGTGGTTGTGGGGGTCACCTCTATGGTTGTGGAAGCTTCCGTTTCTGTTGACGGTGCTGTTGTTGTTGAAGCAGCATTTGTTGCTGTTGAAGGTGCAGTTGTACTTGGTGAGGATATGAGAGTGGTTGTGGGGGTCACCTCTATTGTTGTGGAAGCTTCAGTTTCTGTTGACGGTGCTGTTGTTGTTGAAGCAGCATTTGTTGTTGTTGAAGGTGCAGTTGTACTTGGTGAGGATATGAGAATGGTTGTGGGGGTCACCTCTCTGGTTGTGGAAGCTTCCGTTTCTGTTGACGGTGCTGTTGTTGTTGAAGCAGCATTTGTTGCTGTTGAAGGTGCAGTTGTACTCGGTGAGGATATTAGAGTGGTTCTGGGGGTCACATCTATGGTTGTGGAAGCTTCAGTTTCTGTTGACTGTGCTGTTGTTGTTGAAGCAGCATCTGTTGCTGTTGAAGGTTCAGTTGTACTTGGTGAGAATATAAGAGTGGTTCTGGGGGTCACCTCTATAGTTGTGGAAGCTTCCGTTTCTGTTGACGGTGCTGTTGTTGTTGAAGCAGCATTTGTTGCTGTTGAAGGTGCAGTTGTACTTGGTGAGGATATGAGAGTGGTTGTGGGGGTCACCTCTATGGTTGTGGAAGCTTCAGTTTCTGTTGACGGTGCTGTTGTTGTTGAAGCAGCATTTGTTGTTGTTGAAGGTGCAGTTGTACTTGGTGAGGATATGAGAGTGGTTGTGGGGGTCACCTCTATGGTTGTGGAAGCTTCCGTTTCTGTTGACGGTGCTGTTGTTGTTGAAGCAGCATTTGTTGCTGTTGAAGGTGCAGTTGTACTCGATGAGGATATGAGAGTGGTTCTGGGGGTCACCTCTATGGTTGTAAAAGCTTCAGTTTCTGTTGACTGTGCTGTTGTTATTGAAGCAGCATCTGTTGCTGTTGAAGGTTCAGTTGTACTTGGTGAGGATATAAGAGTGGTTCTGGGGGTCACCTCTATAGTTGTGGAAGCTTCCGTTTCTGTTGACAGTACTGTTGTTGTTGAAGCAGCATTTGTTGCTGTTGAAGGTGCAGTTGTACTTGGTGAGGATATGAGAGTGGTTGTGGGGGTCACCTCTATGGTTGTGGAAGCTTCCATTTCTGTTGACGGTGCTGTTGTTGTTGAAGCAGCATTTGTTGCTGTTGAAGGTGCAGTTGTACTTGGTGAGGATATGAGAGTGGTTGTGGGGGTCACCTCTATGGTTGTGGAAGCTTCCGTTTCTGTTGACGGTGCTGTTGTTGTTGAAGCAGCATTTGTTGCTGTTGAAGGTGCAGTTGTACTTGGTGAGGATATGAGAGTGGTTGTGGGGGTCACCTCTATGGTTGTGGAAGCTTCAGTTTCTGTTGACGGTGCTGTTGTTGTTGAAGCAGCATTTGTTGTTGTTGAAGGTGCAGTTGTACTTGGTGAGGATATGAGAATGGTTGTGGGGGTCACCTCTCTGGTTGTGGAAGCTTCCGTTTCTGTTGACGGTGCTGTTGTTGTTGAAGCAGCATTTGTTGCTGTTGAAGGTGCAGTTGTACTCGGTGAGGATATTAGAGTGGTTCTGGGGGTCACCTCTATGGTTGTGGAAGCTTCAGTTTCTGTTGACTGTGCTGTTGTTGTTGAAGCAGCATCTGTTGCTGTTGAAGGTTCAGTTGTACTTGGTGAGAATATAAGAGTTGTTCTGGGGGTCACCTCTATAGTTGTGGAAGCTTCCGTTTCTGTTGACGGTGCTGTTGTTGTTGAAGCAGCATTTGTTGCTGTTGAAGGTGCAGTTGTACTTGGTGAGGATATTAGAGTGGTTGTGGGGGTCACCTCTATGGTTGTGGAAGCTTCAGTTTCTGTTGACGGTGCTATTGTTGTTGAAGCAGCATTTGTTGTTGTTGAAGGTGCAGTTGTACTTGGTGAGGATATGAGAGTGGTTGTGGGGGTCACCTCTATGGTTGTGGAAGCTTCCGTTTCTGTTGACGGTGCTGTTGTTGTTGAAGCAGCATTTGTTGCTGTTGAAGGTGCAGTTGTACTCGATGAGGATATGAGAGTGGTTGTGGGGGTCACCTCTATGGTTGTGGAAGCTTCAGTTTCTGTTGACGGTGCTGTTGTTGTTGAAGCAGCATTTGTTGTTGTTGAAGGTGCAGTTGTACTCGATGAGGATATGAGAGTGGTTGTGGGGGTCACCTCTATGGTTGTGGAAACTTCAGTTTCTGTTGACGGTGCTGTTGTTGTTGAAGCAGCATTTGTTGTTGTTGAAGGTGCAGTTGTACTTGGTGAGGATATGAGAGTGGTTGTGGGGGTCACATCTATGGTTGTGGAAGCTTCAGTTTCTATTGATGGTGCTGTTGTTTTTGAAGCAGCATTTGTTGCTGTTGAAGGTTCAGTTGTACTTGGTGAGGATATGAGAGTGGTTGTGGGGGTCATCTCTATGGTTGTGGAAGCTTCAGTTTCTGTTGACGGTGCTGTTGTTGTTGAAGCAGCATTTGTTGCTGTTGAAGGTGCAGTTGTACTTGGTGAGGATATGAGAGTAGTTGTGTGGGTCACCTCTATGGTTGTGGAAGCTTTAGTTTCTGTTGACGGTGCTGTTGTTGTTGAAGCAGCATTTGTTGTTGTTGAAGGTGCAGTTGTACTTGGTGAGGATATGAGAGTGATTGTGGGGGTCACCTCTATGGTTGTGGAAGCTTCAGTTTCGGTTGATGGTGCTGCTGTTGTTGTTGAAGCAGCATTTGTTGCCAATGAAGGTGCAGTTGCACTTGGTGAGGATATGAGGGTGGTTGTGGGGGTCACATCTATGGTTGTGGAAGCTTCAGTTTCTGTTGACGGTGCTGTTGTTGTTGAAGCAGCATTTGTTGTTGTCGAAGGTGCGGTTGTACTTGGTGAGGATATGAGAGTAGTTGTGGGGGTCACCTCTATGGTTGTGGAAGCTTCCGTTTCTGTTGATGGTGCTGTTGTTTTTGAAGCAGCATTTGTTGCTGTTGAATGTTCAGTTGTACTTGGTGAGGATATGAGAGTGGTTGTGGGGGTCATCTCTATGGTTGTGGAAGCTTTAGTTTCTGTTGACGGTGCTGTTGTTGTTGAAGCAGCATTTGTTGTTGTTGAAGGTGCAGTTGTACTTGGTGAGGATATGAGAGTGATTGTGGGGGTCACCTCTATGGTTGTGGAAGCTTCAGTTTCGGTTGATGGTGCTGCTGTTGTTGTTGAAGCAGCATTTGTTGCCAATGAAGGTGCAGTTGCACTTGGTGAGGATATGAGGGTGGTTGTGGGGGTCACATCTATGGTTGTGGAAGCTTCAGTTTCTGTTGACGGTGCTGTTGTTGTTGAAGCAGCATTTGTTGTTGTCGAAGGTGCGGTTGTACTTGGTGAGGATATGAGAGTAGTTGTGGGGGTCACCTCTATGGTTGTGGAAGCTTCCGTTTCTGTTGATGGTGCTGTTGTTTTTGAAGCAGCATTTGTTGCTGTTGAATGTTCAGTTGTACTTGGTGAGGATATGAGAGTGGTTGTGGGGGTCATCTCTATGGTTGTGGAAGCTTCAGTTTCTGTTGACGGTGCTGTTGTTGTTGAAGCAGCATTTGTTGCTGTTGAAGGTGCAGTTGTACTTGGTGAGGGTATGAGAGTAGTTGTGTGGGTCACCTCTATAGTTGTGGAAGCTTCCGTTTCTGTTGACGGTGCTGTTGTTGTTGGAACAGCATTTGTTGTTGTTGAAGGTGCAGTTGTACTTGGTGAGGATATGAGAGTGATTGTGGGGGTCACCTCTATGGTTGTGGAAGCTTCAGTTTCTGTTGATGGTGCTGCTGTTGTTTTTGAAGCAGCATTTGTTGCTGTTGAAGGTTCAGTTGTACTTGGTGAGGATATGAGAGTGGTTCTGGGGGTCACCTCTATGGTTGTGGAAGCTTCAGTTTCTGTTGACGGTGCTGTTGTTGAAGCAGTATCTGTTGCTGTTGAAGGTTGAGTTGTACTTGGTGAGGCTATTAGAGTGGTTCTGGGGGTCAGCTCTATGGTTGTGGAAGCTTCCGTTTCTGTTGACTGTGCTGTTGTTGTTGAAGCAGCATCTGTTGCTGTTGAAGGTTCAGTTGTACTTGGTGAGGATATAAGAGTGGTTCTGGGGGTCACCTCTATAGTTGTGGAAGCTTCCGTTTCTGTTGACAGTGCTGTTGTTGTTGAAGCAGCATTTGTTGCTGTTGAAGGTGCAGTTGTACTTGGTGAGGATATGAGAGTGGTTGTGGGGGTCACCTCTATGGTTGTGGAAGCTTCAGTTTCTGTTGACGGTGCTGTTGTTGTTGAAGCAGCATTTGTTGTTGTTGAAGGTGCAGTTGAACTTGGTGAGGATATGAGAGTGGTTGTGGGGGTCACCTCTATGGTTGTGGAAGCTTCCGTTTCTGTTGACGGTGCTTTTGTTGTTGAAGCAGCATTTGTTGTTGTTGAATGTGCAGCTACACTTGGTGAGGATATGAGGGTGGTTGTGGTGGTCACATCTATGGTTGTGGAAGCTTCAGTTTCTATTGATGGTGCTGTTGTTTTTGAAGCAGCATTTGTTGCTGTTAAAGGTTCAGTTGTACTTGGTGAGGATATGAGAGTGGTTGTGGGGGTCATCTCTATGGTTGTGGAAGCTTCAGTTTCTGTTGACAGTGCTGTTGTTGTTGAAACAGCATTTGTTGCTGTTGAAGGTGCAGTTGTACTTGGTGAGGATATGAGAGTGGTTGTGTGGGTCACCTCTATGGTTGTGGAAGCTTCAGTTTCTGTTGACGGTGCTGTTGTTGTTGAAGCAGCATTTGTTGCTGTTGAAGGTGCAGTTGTACTTGGTGAGGATATGAGAGTGGTTGTGGGGGTCACCTCTATGGTTGTGGAAGCTTCCGTTTCTGTTGATGGAGCTGTTGTTGTTGTACTTGGTGAGGATATGAGTGTGGTTGTGGGGGTCACCTCTATGGTTGTGGAAGTCTCAGTTTCTGTTGATGTTGCTGTTGTTGTTGTACTTGGTGAGGATACGAGTGTGGTTGTGGGGGTCACCTCTATGGTTGTTGAAGCTACAGTTTCTGTTGTCATTGAAGATGACATTGCTGTTTTACCTGTAGCTGTTGTTGAAGGTGCATTTTCTGTAGAAGCCTCAGTTGTAAATGCAATTGATGTTGAATCAGTAGTTGTAGGAGATGTAGTTGTGAAAGTCACAGCTATGCATGCATTTTGTTTGGGGGTCATAGCTGTGGTAATAGATGTTTTAGTTTTTACTATACAAACTTCATTGGCTGCTGGAACTGGTGTTGTTGGTGTTATGGAGGATGTACCTCCACAAACAATGCACCATACATATACTGTCAAAAAAAAAAATGTTTCATCACTGAATTAACTTTTGACCATTTAAAATTCAAATTAGACTATTATTAAATTCAATGAACATTTTAAAAGCATTTGATTACGTCACATTTTTATTTAACAATTTCTCAACACATTATATCGAGATTAAGAGTATACGTACATATGGTGAGGAATACGGTCCATCTGGCCTCATATTTTGAAATGAAACACCACCTAAAATATAAGATAAATCATTTATATTATGTCTTTAATAAATTACAAAAAAATAATAATAATAATAATTCTGTATTCATGCTACTGAAAGCAATTTCTAAATCATTGTATTTATTAAATAAAGACCGTAATTGTATTTAAGGAGTTTAATTATATGAAGAAGCGCTGTTAGTCATGACAAAGCTCTCAGTCAGCCCAGTTTACATTATATGTTAGGGACCAGTTGGTCTCTGCATTCAAGGCATATATATTTCTATCAGCTTGCATTCCCTGGGAATCAAACCCATGCACATGTCATTCACACAAACACTAAACACCATCATGGTATGAGACTGAAATAATGCAATAAACATTAATTTAACAACATTATATGTAACATACAACCCTAATGTCCAAAACTGATAAGAAAAAACTAAGAAGAAACATAGTTATTTCAACAAAAAACATCAAATTTGGTATGTAACACAGGGAATTCTGGGAATTTCAGTTTACAGTTATTCACTGTAAATTATACGTTCCTTTTCTCATTTCAAAAACTGTATACTACCGTAAAATTACATGTAATGTCCAATTCAGTTTTTTACCATATATCGTAGGGGAACTTACCATTAACTATTTAACAGGTTTTTACTGTCGCATTTTTACAGTCTTTTACCGTTAAATTCATGGTCATTTTTTACAGTGTTCTTTAAAGTTAGATGAAAGCTGTTCCTGATTAACACAGAGGAAAATGCTGATCCAGACGACTGTGAATTGTTTAGTAACTTTCTTTTGGCAAGATTTTGCAGTTTTATCAGCTCTAATCAATGCTCATGAAACATTTGATGTGTATTCATGGTTTTTCTGTGACTGCCACATGCTAATGCCTGTGAAGTCCACAACACCATAGGGCAGTGGTTCCCAATCCTGGTCCTGGAAAACCCCTAACTAGGGGTGTCGCGATATACCGATAACCGTGATAGTCAAAGCATTGATTATCGATATCGTGTTAATTTAGTGTGAGACGATATACCGGTATTGGCGATAACCGCAATATTTAAAATGAACAGGACTCAGGATAACACGACATGTAAATACTCCAGCACCAGTACCTGGTTAACCTACAGGTGGCAGTATTGCGCCTTAACACTGACACCTGTCAAACAAGAAGAAGATGCAGCGCACGCAGCTACTCCGAGAAGAGCCGTGTTCAGTTATACAGAGTAAATTGCGATTATTTTATTAGTCATAGAATGGGAAATGGTACATTAACCTGTTAACAGAGATTTTCATTATTTTCATTTTCATTATTAAAATCACAAGTTGTGTTTGTAAACATTAATGCACTGTGAACTAACATGAACAATGAACGACTGTATTTTTTATGAACTAACATTAACAAAGATTAATAAATTGTGTAATACATGTATCGTTCATTGCTTGTTCATGTTAGTTAATGCATTAACTAATGTTAACAAATGACAACTTATTGTAAAGTGTTACCATTAATATTTATTCATCATACTGTTGAACTTGACAATATTTTCTCTTGTTATTTCATAGGAGCTCCAAAGAAGACAGACAAAGCCAGAGTCTTGTGCTTTGTGTTTATCAGTATCTTTATGTTCGTTGGGTGAAAAAGAAAAACTCAGTAAACAAAGTAAAAAATAATTTGACATATCTTTTTCCCCCCAAGGTTTCTATAGATATCGCGATATATCGATATCATGAATTCTTTTGGCCACAATAACCGTGATATGAAAAATCTAATATCGTGACAGCCCTACCCCCAACACTGCACGTTTTTGATATCTCTCTTATCTAACACACACATTTGAGGTCTTAGAGTTTTTACTAATGAACTGATGAGTTCAATCAGGTGTGTTTGATTAGGGAGACATTTAAAATATGCAGTGTTGGGGGTTCTCCAGGACCAGGATTGGGAACCACTGTCATAGGGTATCCTATTCAGTCATTTTAGATTTCAAAAGTCTGCTCATTAGCGCCCCCTGGTGACTGAATACGTGGCCTTAATGCATACTTTTGCCATCTATCCAGTGTACTACCAAACAGTCTATACAACATTAGGTCACCAATGTATGAATGTGATGTCACCAGTAATTATTAATAATTACTGCTTTAATTGTCATCTATTAAAGCTCAAAATGGGTTTGACATAATTCCAAAATTTAATAACTGGTTTCCTTCAATTTGTGAGATGGAATTTGAATTTAATCTAATTGGCCTCAATTCTATCTATCTATCTATCTATCTATCTATCTATTGGTCAATCAGTCAGTCTGTCTGTCTGTCTATCATTCTGTCATTCTCTCTGTTTTACTTTTTACTAAAAAAAAAAAAAACAAGGCTTTGTCAAGACAGCATTCTTGCTTTTCTAGATGAAAATGACAGAATTTTTAAAACTTTTAATTCAGTTTAATTCCACTTTTTTACTTGGTACCTCATTTGAAATTCAACTTGAATTTTCAATTGAATTGTAATTTAAAAGGCATTCCTTATTAAATTCTTAATTGCTTTAATTTAAAGTTAATACAAGTTGACAACAAATCACAAAAGCAGACATAGGGGTTATTTTAAACATATAACATTTTTACATATTATAAATGTTGTTGTATTGAATATTATATATTATTGAGTGCTATACAGTATTATATGCTGTATGATTTCAATCATTTAATATGTAATCATTCACCTACCTTCTTCTGCTGTTTAAAGTCATTACCATGTACACCAATCAGTATTGCAAAGCTCTATGCGATTTGTCTTCTTAGTTCGAAAGTAAGAGACTGAAAAGAGCAATTTTGGGCGATACTATATCAAAGGTATGTTGACGTGTAGGGTGTGGTAAAAAAAAAACAAAAAAAGTGTAGTTCTTTGACCAAACCCTGTAGTACGCAATACAGAAGCATGATGGTATTATTCCCTATCCACAGTGAAGTATGTAAATACAGTGCTGATTACCGCTAACACTAATGTCAAGAATTAATTTTTGTCAGGATAATAAAAGTTGTTTTGGTGACAACACTGTTCCTATTTTAATGTAAAATAAAATAAAGCGTAAAGAAGGTAAACTAAAACTAGCCTTAAAAAAGGCTTAATGATATATATATATATATATATATATATATATATATATATATATATATATATATACACATATATAAGAGAATAAATCAGATTTTATTTACTACATACATTACATATTGAAAGGTCCTATCTAATTTAAATTAGGCCATAAACGTTTCATTACAGAAAGTTTGTTTCAAAAGTTGATAAATTGTTATTTTTAACAAAGCTATATTGTCAGTAACGTTATACAATGTACAGCTAAAATTATTTAATTAGAATATATTTATTATGAATATTTTTATTTGATTATTAAATTCATGGCAATACTATAACAATTAATTTTTTTGCTCTTAAGATGTGAAGTTTGTTAGAGATTATTAGAGTATGTTTAACAAGAAAATACTGTTTCAGTTTGTCTACTTACAACAGACTTACTCTACTTACTCACAGCAAAATACTTAGCCACAAACTAATCTCAGTATTCTTTCTTATAATAATAGATTTAGGGTGTGAGCCTCAATGTCACAAAATCTCTTTGATGGATGTGCAAGAATGTCTATCACAAAAAAATGTGATTGCTCTCATGTAATGTTGTTATACTGGTATAGGGTGTGTCTTGGAATGTTTAGCAACGCACAAACTTACAATACACTGCAACTTACGTAGACAAACCTTTTGGGGTTATTCAGAATGAACAATCACTACAAACTTAATTTAGGCTATGCAGCCTTTTCAACAATACAACAGAATATCTCAACTGATTTGTAATTGCCAGTTGAATTACTATT
Source organism: Spinibarbus caldwelli (assembly GCA_039654775.1). Lineage (NCBI taxonomy): Eukaryota > Metazoa > Chordata > Actinopteri > Cypriniformes > Cyprinidae > Spinibarbus > Spinibarbus caldwelli. The sequence goes on from CM077224.1 coordinate 30,955,661, forward strand.
AATTACTTACCTGTAATTTTAATCACATTCAAACTAACCATCTCAGTAGGCTAACTGTTCATACAGCGTCTTGTAACAAACCATCTACTGTATAAAACGTCTATAAAATGTCAAATAAACCCAGTAGTGCAGATTGATATGTCAGTAAAAGCCAGTGTCAAATATAGAATTGCAGATTCGCAGTTGTATTTTGATGCATGCTCATGTTTAATACATCCAACATAACTAATTATTACATAAATATGTGTTTGTTTGTTTTTTGTTTTGTTTTTTATTGGCTGTGTGCCGTGACGGCAATGCGTAGGCTAAAGGCAGACACACCCATCCCTGTGATGCCTTATCTCATGCAAATTTTAAATTGAGCTTGAGTTGACATTACATTACTGACGTCCACAATAACACTTATTTTGTCACAGGACATATGTCCAGAAAATGAACTGCTTTCGAATAGGAATGGTTTTTATAGGCTTGGTGTGCTGTATCTTTCAAATTTTCAAAGTGGCTCAGACATATAGGCTATAATATAAAACACAAACAACTAGCCATATACAATATTACTTAATTAAGAACGTGGGGACAACCATAAGTAAATGTGAAACCTAGATTTTATTTGTTAACTGTAGACTACAAGATAATGCAGCATGAAAATGAACAGTAATTCTTGTGCAACATTTCAATACAACAATCATTTTGTACAATCTAAACATAAGCTACAAGTGTAAACCATTTAGTGTCAATTCATATACTTTTTACTTCTATATAAGGTGTTCATTCACTTTTTTCACTGATCATTCACTGTTTGTGCATATGCAGACTAATTATGCAGTTCACATTTTTTTTTTACTATTTAATATTCACACTATTCTATTTAACAATTTGGTCTAATAACAACTGAAAAAAATAATAATGACATAAAATAAGATAATTTACCTATGATATCAAATTTTAAAACTTTGATTAGCTCCGACATAAGAGGGTGTGGACTGCACTGTGTAGAAATATCTCACTTGGGATGGGCCTAGTGTGAAGAAATAGTTGCTGGTTTTAGATCACACAGCTGTAAATTGTTTTTTTTGGGTTTTTTTTACTAAATTTTATAACTGTTTATTAATGAATGTTATAAGTAATATAATATTATTTAAATCCTAAATAAAAAGTATAATAAAGTGATTGACTCAAAAACTAAATGATGATGCAGCACCTGTTGAGTGAAGATTGACTGAGTGAATTTTTTTTTTTTTTTTTGTCTTTTTTTTTTTCAAAATTCTGAATAAATGAAACAGGTCTGACAAGCTTTTGTGGTTTTAGCATTGACTGCTATGAATGCTGGATAATGCTGGAGAGCTGGTGAAGAACAGGCTATGAAACAACAGTGAATCGCCATAGATCAACATTAGTTACAAGCTGACAATGAGACTCACCTATCTATCTATCTATCTATCTATCTATATATATATATATATATATATATATATATATAAAGAAACTGAGTAAACAGTGTCCACTTTGAAGAGACCATATAAAAAATTGATGGCAAGTCCAGAGCTATTGCTTTGTGTCCAGCGCTGTATGAGAGTGTTTTGGTCGATGTGAGTTCAAGTCCCTGCTTCCATTCTTACCTCTCCTGTCACTTCCTCTAATTGCTTCTACTGTTCTACCATAATAAGAAAAAAATATTTTAAAACTTTCTTAAACCCTAATAAGAATTCCCAGGTGGCTCCACTGTTTTAACTTCATTTTAACAATCACATAGTGTATGTCTGGTAAATTAATGGACCAATTAATCTATCAATAATAGATCATTAATTAACATAAAATACAAATAACAGAAAAGACTGTATGCGCTCCAGAGTTTGAACTTCTCCCTCGCTTATTGACTGGAAATTAATTAAACCACCACGATTTGTCACTCAGCCTTGGAATACCAAATATTCTCAACTCGTTTTGTGATAAACCTGTTTTGAAATGGATTTGTGCACTGAACATTTTATTGTATAGTACATTTACAGACATTTCAGGATATCAATATTATATACCTACAGTATATAAACAACATTAGGCCTATACAAACATGAAAACAGAAACAAATGTTTACTTTTAGCAGAAACTTCCATAGAAAATGACTTTCAAATGATAGCAAATAATTTGTTAGAAACAAACAACAAAAACATCACTTTTATTAAAGAAAAGCAAATTATAGGCTATACCTTCAGACAAAGCACATATACAGTATATGTAAGCTAAAACCTATACCGTTTTTACTTAGCATTTTTATTTCATTTGTGAGGCCTTGAATTTTATATGAATAGTCTGATTAGTTTAGTGTTGATTGGTGACAACAGTACTGCAGTGTGTTGACAACAATGCCTGAAATAAACCTCTACAAATCTATCTGTGGCCTGGCGTAAGTATTCTGTGTCATTCTTACTTTCTTGTATAGCCAGTTTTTCTGTAACTACGAACATATGGAGGAAAATGTGTTCTTAATCTTGTAGTCATTATAATTATAATAATTGATTATACAGTGCATAAACCTTTAAAGCACTATTCTGATGGCACACACTTCTTGGACACAGGTCAGCAGCTACTTCAAGAATATTCTTTTAAAACTGGGATATAGGATATATGTCATCATCACCAATGTCATAATATAGCTTTGTTTTGCTTTTGTGATGTTTCCACATATATCCATTATCATGTAAAGTTGCAATCTGTTTCAGATTGGATGTGAGAGCTTAAGTCACTGGTAGATGATCACTGTGTGAACTGGATATACATGGAGGCTGTTCACATTGAGTGCCAAGGCCCTGATTTAATAATTATCTCAGGCACTCGCTTCAAAATTTCAGTTTTCAAAATTGGTCTAAATGAATTTCTGTGAATTGAACTGCATTAGTGGTAGCAGTCTATTAACATAGGTTCAATCAGAAACAATATATTGAGCCAATGGAACAATTTAGTTTACGAAACAGTGTTGTTGGTAAAATTAAATATTCTAAATGATAGTAGCAATTGTTTATTTCTTACTGTCCCAAAAGAAAAAAAATATGGGTGAAGTCAGCAAAAGTGGGACATCAGCTAAAGTGGGACAAATAAGCTTTTGGTGTCCTGTTGTGCTCCATTAAAAAAAAAAAAAAAAAAAAAAAAAATCACAGGTGGTCTTGAAATGTTTTAATAACAGTACTTAATTTGAATTAGTCAAATGTAAATCATATGGGCGTGGTTACCACTCAAATACTGGAAGGTCTGAGAAAGTAGGCGTACATGTTAAGTGCATGTACATAGTTTAAGTCTATTAAAATTGAAATTATTATTAAAATAAATAAATAAATAACATGAATGAAAGTTCCCGTGCATCATATTTGACAAGTAACAACACAAGTTGCTTATAAGCTCCGTAATATAAAGCACCTCAAGCTCGTGATTTTCATTATTCATTCATTCATTTCATTTCGCTCGTGTCAGTAGGCTAATGTTAAGCAGTTTAAAGCTAGATATTTTTACATAGGCCTACCTCGAAATAAACGATAAAACAATCTATACCGATTGACAGTCTCATGACCGATCTCAGTCTAATTATATAATTATAATATCTAATTATAGGCTATAAGCCCCGAACGAGGAGAGTTTTGCGCATATGTGACCTGTGGAGAATAAAACTAGACTACCAGCAGATAATTATGGGGTAACCGGGTAAAACACGACCATAAAACCAACGAACTCGCGATTCTTCAAATTGCTGTGTAAACTACCGGGTCCCAAAGCAAAACCTTTAGAGAATGATTTCAGTGCTCAATACTCACCATGACCATAACGTTACGGGAAGCCAAACACACCAAAAGAAAAATAAATAAATAAATAAATAAATAAAAAGAAATGGGACGAAACAGAAATTAAAGACTTCGCGCTAAACTGACCTGTCGCGGCTCAATCTCAGCAGCGCAGCGCTGATCGATTAAAATAACGCAGCGCGTTTTCATACAGCTCCGCAGACGTTTATGCGTTCTCACCTGCACATAAGATAGTGAAGATCAGTGTTAAGTTATTACATTTATTTTGTTTATTATCTTTCATATTAATACATGTAAACAATAGTGAAGTAGTCTTCAGAGTATCTCTGAAGAATTGCCTCGGAAAGAGATGTTCAAAGCAGAAACCTAGCAAAACCGTTAGAGAGATAGTAGTATACTTTGTGTCTAAAATTTGATTTATTGCCCCTCATAAAATTCCACCCCCCACCCCCCTTACTGGACACCTGTTTTGGACACCTGTTTGTACACCCCCACCCATCTAAATGGGGCCATCTGTTTTTATCCAGTCCAGCGATCCGAAGGAATTTATGACTGTTTTTGGAAATGTGTTTTTGTGTGTGGGGATGTACAAACTGTTAAAACTATGTGCTTTAAACTTTAAATTGTGAAACAGTGTTAAATGGAATAAAGGGAAGTTTTTATTAAAGTTTTTCACATACACATCAAGAAAAAAAAACATCTGTAAAACAAGTCAAGACGAGCTAGCATTGTTAAAACAATTTAAACTAGTTAGAGTTTGTTACAAGTTAAATAAAAAGAAGCAGAGGTGAACGTGTTCGTTCATCTAAAACAAACAAAGCATCTGACACGTTAGTTAAAACAATAGCATAACATTACAAGTTAAATAATATAGAGTTGACTTATCTTACCATCTTCTAAAACAAAAAAGTATCTGACACGTTCGTTAAGTAAGATACTTGTCAAAATCTTCTAGTCTAACATACAATTTAAAAAAGGTAGGTTAGAGTTTGTTACAAGTTAAAGAAAATAGAGCCGACTTCTCTTACCGCGGTGTAAAAGAAAAAAAGGATGAAGCGAACGTTAAGCAATAAGATACTTGTCAAAATCTTGTAACATTACACTTTAAAGCTAGTTAAACAAAAGAAAAAGAACCACGTAGGCCTATCTTGCAGTGATCTAAAACAAAAATATCAGACCGTTAAGTAAGCTACTCGTCAAAATCTTGTAAGATTACAATTTAAAAGCTAGCGTTTGTTACAAGTTAGAAAAGAAAAGCAGGGAAAAAATAGCTGTGATCTAAAATAAATAAATAAATAAAAAGAGTAGACTATCTTACGCTCATCCTCACAGGACCGTGTCAAACTCAGAATGAGCTCAGGAGCGCTGAGGTCAGACCACACCTACATCACCGCCCCTAACACCTTAAGGAGAGACCGACGCAAAGATTTAAAACAATTAAACAAAGTAATGTTTTAACATTAGAACGAACGTTATTTTTAATAAATCTTTTAAATTTCTTAATTAATGAAACCATTCAGCCTAAAACTTTTCACTTTAAAATTAGGTTAGTCTAGTTTTCTTGTAAACAAACATCTCCTAAGCCGTAGGAAAAATGTTGTTTGTCTTGTTTTATTTTATTTTAGTAGTATAATTCCTTTCATGGGTCTTTGAAGTTTAAGACTTCTAGCGTGCTATACAACCCAGACTTTTTTTTTCACTTTAAGAATTGTTACACACGTTTTTTATAAAAATCACCTCTAAGCCACAGGAAAAATGTTGTTTGATTTTATTTACTTTAGTTTAGTTATTCACACTTAATTTAGTAATTCATTTATTTACTCTTCTATTTTTGTCAATCTTAAAACTTGCGGTAGGTATAACAGTTTTAAAGCATACGCGCGTATATAGACGCAAACTGATATGAAAGCAAATGTTTTGGCGGGGTCTTTAGATTTTCAGTCGTAATTAGACGCCTAAACTTTTTTACAATATCTTACGATATGTAAATATTTAGTCTCACGCAGTGCTGCGAAATGAGGATGACGCCTTGTGTCTGAATGTACGATTGATTACTGACGCGACCATATCAGATCAAGAGGGAGTGTCGTAAAACATCTAAGATGTTTTTGGGGCGCGACTCATTTGCAATCTAATGAGTTTTTGAGGGGATACGGCATCGTAAACTTGGTTAGGGTGTTAGGTAAATTCATTGATCAAAACAGATCATCTTTCTAAGATGTTCAAAGGATCAAAGGACATCAGCGTTAATCGTTTTATGACGCGCACGTGCGTGTGTGAACTCTGTCAAAAGTTTAGACTAAACGTTCACTGACCGGTCAAAGGGTGCGCGGTCTTTTGAAACTTTTATATGACACATCTGGCGAAGTTAAAAATTAGGTAAAGTTGACAGTATTTATAACGAATTTATAATCTATTCGAATGCGGCTTCAAACTGATCTTCACGATGTGAAGAGATAAAGAAAGAGTCGATAACAACAAATTTGTTAATATTAATAAGTTAACTTAAATAAATAGAGGTCCCAAAGATGATTGTTTAATAAGAGGGTCTATGATGTAGGAAAATGGTGTTTAATTTGAGTTAATTTAGTTAATTTAGTTATTTCTTTATCCGATCTTTGATCATTGCCACATTTAAAACATATTATGCTGCCGGTCTATACGTAATACGAATAATACAAATAGATCCCATGATCTTTTCCGACATAAGAATTATATCAGACCTACTTCAAACGTCCATTTTAACAGATGGTTACCATCACGCGAGATCAATAAACAGATATCCCGAGCTTTGATTTTACGGCGTTAAAACCCCCGTCGCGTTCAAACACGCGTAGATAAGGAAAAAGCGTGTCTACACACAGAGGTGTGTAATAAAGACCAGACAGGTTCTGACGTAGATCACACCCGCTAACACCGCGCCAATTAAGTTGTAAATGAAAAAAGAAAAAGTTTCCTCATAGGGACAAAAAATAAAAAATAAATAAAAGTCCCCACAAGGACAAGGATTTTGGATATTGCCATTTTTGACACTATAACTAGGGTGTACCTGAACCACACACACACACACACGCGCGCGCGCGCGCACACACACACTTGTTTCGCTATCCTTGTTGGCACTTCCATAGGCGTAATGGTTTTTCTACTGTACAGACCGTATATTCTATTGCCCTACACCAACCCTACACCTAAACTTAGCCCTCACAGGAGACTTTTTGCATTTTTAGATTTTCAAAAAACTTCATTCTGTGTGATTTATAAGCTTTTTTACCCGTGGGGGGGGGGGCCTCAATTTAGGACCCCACCGTGACACGAGTCCCCATGAGTCTGTGTGTATTCAGGTTTAATTCCCCACCTGAATAGAAAAGCAGGTACATAGTATGTGTACTGTTTAAGAAGAAATATACATTTCACTTAAAACTTCTCAGTAAAATAATTACACCTACAGTTTAAACATGATTAAAAAGTTTTAAACACATTGTGTGTCACTAAAGCAAGTCATGCTGTCTATTGTCTTTAAATTAAACTTTAGTTTTATTCTTTAATTTCTTTAAAATAGCCTGATGATAACGCACCCAAGTGCTTTTCTCACATGAGTAGATAAATCTTTGGACGTGTTTGTGACAAACACATAATTTTTACTTCAGAAAAGTTTTTGAAATGTATGACTGAACTTTTCTCATTTGACAGACCTGCGTTTCAAATTATTTACCCGAGGTGTTTAACAGCCAGAGGGAATACATGTTGTTTTCTAACGTTCATGAAACCTTTATTGGTCTAAATTTCTCACCTAGAACACAAAACTCGTACATTTTGACTATTTGACTCTTTTGTAGGTATCATGTCATTTGAAATGGTTTACTAAAAGATTAAAGCACTAGCGTCTGTGTTTTCTGGATGAAAGAGATGTACAAGGATGTTTCAACTATTATCGTCATTTCTTTTTGACCCTAATAAACTGGTAATGAATTTTATACGGTAAGTGATGCAATATACAGTTCTCATACTATCTGTGTAAACAGCCGTGCTAAAACATTTATGAGTATTTTTGCATGCCAACAGATTTGTTAGGGATGTGTCACATCTAAGAATAACAATCTTTTGTAAATGACATTTTTCTTACACCACTAGTTTTAGTCATATTATCAAGATTTCAGATGGCAGTTCACAGTTTGTTTGTTGGACTGCGTATGCTTTTAGGTGAAGACACCTCTTTGTGAGCTGTCATCATAATAGGAATAAATCAAAATCAAGAAATTAAGTAACAGTCTTTTCTCTTTGAGATATTTATTTTAGTGCAACATTGTGTCTGTCCATGATGCGAGAACACATGAAGCATCAACACGAATATTAAGTCATGCTGTTTTATCCTTAAAACTATTACAACTGAAACAAATCAAACTATTGCACTGAAAGCTGAACATTCATTTAAGTTTGAGCATGTTAAAATTTCCACACTCTTGTAAAGAGTATTGATAAATTTCATCCATAACCTCTCGTACGTTCAAGAGACAAAATCACTAAGAAAGAGAGTGTAGCAAGACAAGAAAATGTTTAGAATGCAGATAAAATTCAGAAAATCAGTTTCATAAACAATTGTGAAAGTTTATTAAACATGGATTTGTAAATTATATTTTTATTACACCGCAGGATTTAGTCATCTTGCTCAGATAGCAGATGACACAATTCACATTTAGTTTGTTCGGCCTTATTTGTTTTAAGATTCCACCGCAAGTTCATGCTAATCCTTGCATGGGAAAGCGAGCATGACGAATACATACTTATTCATTTAAGAAAATGATTGAACATTTGAATTATTTCCCTTGAGGTGTTTGTCCACAGAAGCTTTTTCAACACAACGACATTAAACACTATCGCCATCTTCTGTGACTCAAATAAAGCGACATCTCTGTGCATGCGGTAAACATCTTTGTTTCTCCACTTCTGTCATATTTGTTAGATGTAATGCAAATGATATTTTGAGAACTATGATGTTCCACGCTTTGTAAAGGTTATAGAAAGAATTCAAACATAATCTTTACATAGGAATTATCTTTGCGCAAAGCGAATTGACTAAAAATCATTGAATTACGAAACGCAAAAAGTGTATACATCATTTAAGAAAAATTTCTATAACGCATACAGAATACAGAAATCCTCCTCTTGATCTATCGTGACTGACATTTTACTAAGTCAGACGATCAGGATTACGGACGACGAGGCTCACATTTTGTTTGTTGGACTGTATATGTCATTACTATGACTGTACTGTAGGTGAGGCCTTCTCTCTGAGAGCCATCAGCATTCAGTGTTTATAGAAATAAATGAAAATTAAGAAAAATTCATTGAGAGTGTTTTGACTAAGACGGTATTTCTTTTTTAGGACAATTATCCATCTATTTGATGTGAGACCCCATTAAGTATCGACACGAAAATTAAGCCGTGCTGTTTTACACTTACGACTGAAACATATCTAACCATCGTGCTCAAAGCTACACATTCAGTAAAGTTTGAGGTTGTACACAGTCTTGAAAAAGCTACAGACACAAAATATTAAGGATTTTATGTATTTATTTATTTTGTTCACCCTATGTAACTCAAGAGTCCGTAGTCGCTAAGAAAATTAACATATGAATACAGAAAACTATAAAATTATACCACATCCCCTTTGAAAAGTTTTATACAGGATATAATCGTTTATACACGAAATATGTATCAGTATAACAAATACCTAATACTGAAATCCTCTCTTCTAAATATATCGTTAAAGTTTTAATGATGATTTTGACGGCCTACCCCACTAGCTGATCCCGCGCTATACTTTTTCAATGTTTTTTAGATGAAGACTATTCTCAGAATCTGGTCAAATCATGTCGCGAGCGTTTGCTGGAAAACATGAACAAATACATTATAAGATAATAAAAGGATAGTCCTCCTACAAATGAGATTGTTTAAACTGAGATTGCGATGTACTGTAGAGCTTTTTCTGGTCTGTCTACAAAGCGGCCACGAGACACAATAGATGTTACTTGTACATCTATTTCATTTAGAACGCAAAAGTTGCGCATTACTAGTTGAAGATAGTGTGGAAACGCTATTTTCTTTGCACGCGTCTCTAAACATGCCTTTAATAAATAAATCACAGATGTCACGTAGTTAATTCATTGAAAGGCGCACGTTTTTGACCATTTTTAGATGGTCTGCTCCAGCACACAGACACATGTTTTAGGTATTCATCTGACCAAAAGGTTTGATCCTGGGGAAACACGCACAACAGCGGCTGTGCTTCGTCATGATTGTCTTTATAATTGATCCACATTTATTAAAACAATACGGCATGAAGTTACTGTATTCAACAGCACAGTCCCTTGAAATATTGTAGTATATCTTTTTTTCCTTCTAAATATCTAAACACGTATTTAGCTTAAATATTAGTTGTTGAGTGTTTACAAAGTTGTCATGCCTGTTGTTGAATTTTATAACATATATTTCACCAAACCTAAAGGACCGAAAATAGGTTTAGCATAAGCTCCGGCATTTTCAGCTGTTAGCCTGAAAATGCAAGTGAACTGAGATTATCACTGAGATAATCTACACAATGTGAAACAAGCTCACAGTTACATTAGAGTTTTGGATTTTAGTTTATGTTGAATATTGTTTGTTTACTGTTTCACAGGTTTAACACCTCATTACTTGAAGACACGCACTGTATAAATCACAAAGTTTTCCACTGTAGTAGTCCGACTCTGAAACCAGACCAAAAAATTAGCTCGAGACTTAGTTGTAGCAGTATGAAAATTGTTGTGTTTTTATCTTCTATGATTTGTTCGCTCTTTCTGTTTGAATTTGTTTACCGCAGTTTCGCCTCCCTTATCTTATTTTCCCACCTAATTGTAATTGTTAGGCCTACGCTTATGGCGTTATAGGCTTTGGATCGTTAGCATAATCTTTGTTCATATAAGTCAATATTTCTGCGAATTTGGTTGATTTAATAAAATATTGCGTCTTCATTCGAGACATTTACTTTACATTATTATATTGTATCAGATATAAGATACAAGATCGTTTCTTATTAAATATTAATTATTATTAAATTGATAACAAACAAACAACTTATCTAGGCGTGACCAATGTTTATGACTTCCTGGCGACAACCCCCTCCCACCCTAATACACCACGCAACAGGTTGAGGGAGGGTTCCCGAACGCTAAAACCAAGGACAACTGTCCTGATAAACTCAGTTACGGCGTTGCTACTAGGTTTTAAAGTGCAGACGGCGGAGCTACTGTAAGATCTTGTCAAAACGTTATCTACAGTTATCTACATGGATCGACAGAATCAGCTTTAAGAAACCAATTCGTCTGAGCCTGACACGGTCGGATTCTGAACCATAAAACCGGAAATTGAAGCTGAAAGTGAAATTCCCACAGGACCGTCGCGGATTAAAACAGTCAATCAAGATTCTAGGAAACGGCGACAACGCACTATATCAGCTGGGGGACAAAATGTATCTCTTGGAAAGAATTGAATTCTGAAAAAGTCGTCTGACGCAGCGCAAAAGCTAATGGATCGTGACTGGAGTTTCCGGCGATGCTGCGGATGGGCAACTGGAGTGCGACTGCGGTACGGGAAAAACGTGTTTTGTAAAAGACGTCATAGACCCCATGTTTAAACTACATTACAGAGGACAAATGATCGGTCTGATGCATAAGATCATCGGCGGCGGTGTGCGATCCAAATCACGATCGTACGGGAGACACCAAACGCGAAACAAATCTCAAGAACGAAATGAAAATTGTAAGAAGCCTGAAATATCCGTGGCCTGATTTGACTAGCATGTTTCTCACCAGCAGAGAGTCGGCCTGTGAAATTACCAGAAAAAATTTTTGGATGTGATGTCTGAATGTGAGGATGAGATGGACATTCACGAGGTTCTCTGTCTGTGTACGTCTGTAACAGATCTATGCGTGTTGTTGGCTGCAAAAAAACTGCGATTCTATGACGCGTGAAATTGTTGCATCGCTGATTGATTTTATATTTGAGAAAAACATGTTTGTCTACAGAGATTTCCTTTTCTGGCTAGACCACCGGTTTAATGTCGTTACTGCTGTTCATTTGTAAATTTGATCATTTTCTTCACTACTTCAATGTATGAATGTATATTCAACGATATAATGTTGAAATAAAAGGATGTCTCAACTCGTTATTTTGTTTCTCTGACTTCATAAAGTCTTTATTTAAAACATTTAAAATGTAACGATTTAGCACACGCTTTTATCCGAAGCCACTTACAAATGAGGAAATGTTGAGGGGGGTGAGCGATGTGACGAGTTGTTTGTTTGTTATCAATTTAATAATAATTAATATTTAATAAGAAACGATCTTGTATCTTATATCTGATACAATATAATAATGTAAAGTAAATGTCTCGAATGAAGACGCAATATTTTATTAAATCAACCAAATTCGCAGAAATATTGACTTATATGAACAAAGATTATGCTAACGATCCAAAGCCTATAACGCCATAAGCGTAGGCCTAACAATTACAATTAGGTGGGAAAATAAGATAAGGGAGGCGAAACTGCGGTAAACAAATTCAAACAGAAAGAGCGAACAAATCATAGAAAGATAAAAACACAACAATTTTCATACTGCTACAACTAAGTCTCGAGCTAATTTTTTGGTCTGGTTTCAGAGTCGGACTACTACAGTGGAAAACTTTGTGATTTATACAGTGCGTGTCTTCAAGTAATGAGGTGTTAAACCTGTGAAACAGTAACAAACAATATTCAACATAAACTAAAATCCAAAACTCTAATGTAACTGTGAGCTTGTTTCACATTGTGTAGATTATCTCAGTGATAATCTCAGTTCACTTGCATTTTCAGGCTAACAGCTGAAATGCGGACTTATGCTAAACCTATTTTCGGTCCTTTAGGTTTGGTGAAATATATGTTATAAAATTCAACAACAGGCATGACAACTTTGTAAACACTCAACAACTAATATTTAAGCTAAATACGTGTTTAGATATTTAGAAGGAAAAAAAGATATACTACAATATTTCAAGGGACTGTGCTGTTGAATACAGTAACTTCATGCCGTATTGTTTTAATAAATGTGGATCAATTATAAAGACAATCATGACGAAGCACAGCCGCTGTTGTGCGTGTTTCCCCAGGATCAAACCTTTTGGTCAGATGAATACCTAAAACATGTGTCTGTGTGCTGGAGCAGACCATCTAAAATGGTCAAAAACGTGCGCCTTTCAATGAATTAACTACGTGACATCTGTGATTTATTTATTAAAGGCATGTTTAGAGACGCGTGCAAAGAAAATAGCGTTTCCACACTATCTTCAACTAGTAATGCGCAACTTTGCGTTCTAAATGAAATAGATGTACAAGTAACATCTATTGTGTCTCGTGGCCGCTTTGTAGACAGACCAGAAAAAGCTCTACAGTACATCGCAATCTCAGTTTAAACAATCTCTTGTAGGAGGACTATCCTTTTATTATCTTATAATGTATTTGTTCATGTTTTCCAGCAAACGCTCGCGACATGATTGACCAGATTCTGAGAATAGTCTTCATCTAAAAAACATTGAAAAAGTATAGCGCGGGATCAGCTAGTGGGGTAGGCCGTCAAAATCATCATTAAAACTTTAACGATATATTTAGAAGAGAGGATTTCAGTATTAGGTATTTGTTATACTGATACATATTTCGTGTATAAACGATTATATCCTGTATAAACTTTTCAAAGGGGATGTGGTATAATTTTATAGTTTTCTGTATTCATATGATAATTTTCTTAGCGACTCGGACTCTTGAGTTACATAGGGTGAACAAAATAAATAAATACATAAAATCCTTAATATTTTGTGTCTGTAGCTTTTTCAAGACTGTGTACAACCTCAAACTTTACTGAATGTGTAGCTTTGAGCACGATGGTTAGATATGTTTCAGTCGTAAGTGTAAAACAGCACGGCTTAATTTTCGTGTCGATACTTAATGGGGTCTCACATCAAATAGATGGATAATTGTCCTAAAAAAGAAATACCGTCTTAGTCAAACACTCTCAATGAATTTTTCTTAATTTTCATTTATTTCTATAAACACTGAATGCTGATGGCTCTCAGAGAGAAGGCCTCACCTACAGTACAGTCATAGTAATGACATATACAGTCCAACAAACAAAATGTGAGCCTCGTCGTCCGTAATCCTGATCGTCTGACTTAGTAAAATGTCAGTCACGATAGATCAAGAGGAGGATTTCTGTATTCTGTATGCGTTATAGAAATTTTTCTTAAATGATGTATACACTTTTGCGTTTCGTAATTCAATGATTTTTAGTCAATTCGCTTTGCGCAAAGATAATTCCTATGTAAAGATTATGTTTGAATTCTTTCTATAACCTTTACAAAGCGTGGAACATCATAGTTCTCAAAATATCATTTGCATTACATCTAACAAATATGACAGAAGTGGAGAAACAAAGATGTTTACCGCATGCACACATTGTAGATGCTTACGTACGCCAGAGATGTCGCTTTATTTGAGTCACAGAAGATGGCGATAGTGTTTAATGTCGTTGTGTTGAAAAAGTTTCTGTGGACAAACACCTCAAGGGAAATAATTCAAATGTTCAATAATTTTCTTAAATGAATAAGTATGTATTCGTCATGCTCGCTTTCCCATGCAAGGATTAGCATGAACTTGCGGTGGAATCTTAAAACAAATAAGGCCGAACAAACTAAATGTGAATTGTGTCATCTGCTATCTGAGCAAGATGACTAAATCCTGCGGTGTAATAAAAATATAATTTACAAATCCATGTTTAATAAACTTTCACAATTGTTTATGAAACTGATTTTCTGAATTTTATCTGCATTCTAAACATTTTCTTGTCTTGCTACACTCTCTTTCTTAGTGATTTTGTCTCTTGAACGTACGAGAGGTTATGGATGAAATTTATCAATACTCTTTACAAGAGTGTGGAAATTTTAACATGCTCAAACTTAAATGAACGTTCAGCTTTCAGTGCAATAGTTTGATTTGTTTCAGTTGTAATAGTTTTAAGGATAAAACAGCATGACTTAATATTCGTGTTGATGCTTCATGTGTTCTCGCATCATGGACAGACACAAAGTTGCACTAAAATAAATATCTCAAAGAGAAAAGACTGTTACTTAATTTCTTGATTTTGATTTATTCCTATTATGATGACAGCTCACAAAGAGGTGTCTTCACCTAAAAGCATACGCAGTCCAACAAACAAATTGTGAACTGCCATCTGAAATCTTGATAATATGACTAAAACTAGTGGTGTAAGAAAAATGTCATTTACAAAAGATTGTTATTCTTAGATGTGACACATCCCTAACAAATCTGTTGGCATGCAAAAATACTCATAAATGTTTTAGCACGGCTGTTTACACAGATAGTATGAGAACTGTATATTGCATCACTTACCGTATAAAATTCATTACCAGTTTATTAGGGTCAAAAAGAAATGACGATAATAGTTGAAACATCCTTGTACATCTCTTTCATCCAGAAAACACAGACGCTAGTGCTTTAATCTTTTAGTAAACCATTTCAAATGACATGATACCTACAAAAGAGTCAAATAGTCAAAATGTACAAGTTTTGTGTTCTAGGTGAGAAATTTAGACCAATAAAGGTTTCATGAACATTAGAAAACAACATGTATTCCCTCTGGCTGTTAAACACCTCGGGTAAATAATTTGAAACGCAGGTCTGTCAAATGAGAAAAGTTCAGTCATACATTTCAAAAACTTTTCTGAAGTAAAAATTATGTGTTTGTCACAAACACGTCCAAAGATTTATCTACTCATGTGAGAAAAGCACTTGGGTGCGTTATCATCAGGCTATTTTAAAGAAATTAAAGAATAAAACTAAAGTTTAATTTAAAGACAATAGACAGCATGACTTGCTTTAGTGACACACAATGTGTTTAAAACTTTTTAATCATGTTTAAACTGTAGGTGTAATTATTTTACTGAGAAGTTTTAAGTGAAATATATATTTCTTCTTAAACAGTACACATACTATGTACCTGCTTTTCTATTCAGGTGGGGAATTAAACCTGAATACACACAGACTCATGGGGACTCGTGTCACGGTGGGGTCCTAAATTGAGGCCCCCCCCCCCCCACGGGTAAAAAAGCTTATAAATCACACAGAATGAAGTTTTTTGAAAATCTAAAAATGCAAAAAGTCTCCTGTGAGGGCTAAGTTTAGGTGTAGGGTTGGTGTAGGGCAATAGAATATACGGTCTGTACAGTAGAAAAACCATTACGCCTATGAAAGTCCCAACAAGGATAGCGAAACAAGTGTGTGTGCGCGCGTGTGTGTGTGTGTGGTTCAGGTACACCCTACGTTATAGTGTCAAAAATGGCAATATCCAAAATCCTTGTCCTTGTGGGGACTTTTATTTATTTTTTATTTTTTGTCCCTATGAGGAAACTTTTTCTTTTTTCATTTACAACTTAATTGGCGCGGTGTTAGCGGGTGTGATCTACGTCAGAACCTGTCTGGTCTTTATTACACACCTCTGTGTGTAGACACGCTTTTTCCTTATCTACGCGTGTTTGAACGCGACGGGGGTTTTAACGCCGTAAAATCAAAGCTCGGGATATCTGTTTATTGATCTCGCGTGATGGTAACCATCTGTTAAAATGGACGTTTGAAGTAGGTCTGATATAATTCTTATGTCGGAAAAGATCATGGGATCTATTTGTATTATTCGTATTACGTATAGACCGGCAGCATAATATGTTTTAAATGTGGCAATGATCAAAGATCGGATAAAGAAATAACTAAATTAACTAAATTAACTCAAATTAAACACCATTTTCCTACATCATAGACCCTCTTATTAAACAATCATCTTTGGGACCTCTATTTATTTAAGTTAACTTATTAATATTAACAAATTTGTTGTTATCGACTCTTTCTTTATCTCTTCACATCGTGAAGATCAGTTTGAAGCCGCATTCGAATAGATTATAAATTCGTTATAAATACTGTCAACTTTACCTAATTTTTAACTTCGCCAGATGTGTCATATAAAAGTTTCAAAAGACCGCGCACCCTTTGACCGGTCAGTGAACGTTTAGTCTAAACTTTTGACAGAGTTCACACACGCACGTGCGCGTCATAAAACGATTAACGCTGATGTCCTTTGATCCTTTGAACATCTTAGAAAGATGATCTGTTTTGATCAATGAATTTACCTAACACCCTAACCAAGTTTACGATGCCGGATCCCCTCAAAAACTCATTAGATTGCAAATGAGTCGCGCCCCAAAAACATCTTAGATGTTTTACGACACCCCTCTTGATCTGATATGGTCGCGTCAGTAATCAATCGTACATTCAGACACACGGCGTCATCCTCATTTCGCAGCACTGCGTGAGACTAAATATTTACATATGGTAAGATATTGTAAAAAAGTTTAGGCGTCTAATTACGACTGAAAATCTAAAGACCCCGCCAAAACATTTGCTTTCATATCAGTTTGCGTCTATATACGCGCGTATGCTTTAAAACTGTTATACCTACCGCAAGTTTTAAGATTGACAAAAATAGAAGAGTAAATAAATGAATTACTAAATTAAGTGTGAATAACTAAACTAAAGTAAATAAAATCAAACAACATTTTTCCTGTGGCTTAGAGGTGATTTTTATAAAAAACGTGTGTAACAATTCTTAAAGTGAAAAAAAAAGTCTGGGTTGTATAGCACGCTAGAAGTCTTAAACTTCAAAGACCCATGAAAGGAATTATACTACTAAAATAAAATAAAACAAGACAAACAACATTTTTCCTACGGCTTAGGAGATGTTTGTTTACAAGAAAACTAGACTAACCTAATTTTAAAGTGAAAAGTTTTAGGCTGAATGGTTTCATTAATTAAGAAATTTAAAAGATTTATTAAAAATAACGTTCGTTCTAATGTTAAAACATTACTTTGTTTAATTGTTTTAAATCTTTGCGTCGGTTTCTCCTTAAGGTGTTAGGGGCGGTGATGTAGGTGTGGTCTGACCTCAGCGCTCCTGAGCTCATTCTGAGTTTGACACGGTCCTGTGAGGATGAGCGTAAGATAGTCTACTCTTTTTATTTATTTATTTATTTTAGATCACAGCTATTTTTTCCCTGCTTTTCTTTTCTAACTTGTAACAAACGCTAGCTTTTAAATTGTAATCTTACAAGATTTTGACGAGTAGCTTACTTAACGGTCTGATATTTTTGTTTTAGATCACTGCAAGATAGGCCTACGCGGTTCTTTTTCTTTTGTTTAACTAGTTTTAAAGTGTAATGTTACAAGATTTTGACAAGTATCTTATTGCTTAACGTTCGCTTCATGCTTTTTTTCTTTTACACCACGGTAAGAGAAGTCGGCTCTATTTTCTTTAACTTGTAACAAACTCTAACCTACCTTTTTTAAATTGTATGTTAGACTAGAAGATTTTGACAAGTATCTTACTTAACGAACGTGTCAGATACTTTTTTGTTTTAGAAGATGGTAAGATAAGTCAACTCTATATTATTTAACTTGTTATGTTATGCTATTGTTTTAACTAACGTGTCAGATGCTTTGTTTGTTTTAGATGAACGAACACGTTCACCTCTGCTTCTTTTTATTTAACTTGTAACAAACTCTAACTAGTTTAAATTGTTTTAACAATGCTAGCTCGTCTTGACTTGTTTTACAGATGTTTTTTTTTTCTTGATGTGTGTGTGAAAAACTTTAATAAAAACTTCCCTTTATTCCATTTAACACTGTTTCACAATTTAAAGTTTAAAGCACATAGTTTTAACAGTTTGTACATCCCCACACACAAAAACACATTTCCAAAAACAGTCATAAATTCCTTCGGATCGCTGGACTGGATAAAAACAGATGGCCCCATTTAGATGGGTGGGGGTGTACAAACAGGTGTCCAAAACAGGTGTCCAGTAAGGGGGGTGGGGGGTGGAATTTTATGAGGGGCAATAAATCAAATTTTAGACACAAAGTATACTACTATCTCTCTACCGTTGCAAAAATTCAGAAACAGCCAGAACACAGCTGCATTTATCTGTCTGAGAATCTTAAAACCTTCCAACTTTGAGCTTTTATACTTTAAATTTAAAACAGCTTCAAACTGCATCCTCTCTCTCTCTCTCTCTCTCTCTCTCTCTCTCTCTCTCTCTCTCTAAACTTTCAATCTTTAATACTCTCCAAACTTTCAGGCTAAGCTTTCACAAAGAAAACCTACGGTTAGTCTTAACCTTTTGTTTGTTTTAAATCTAGTTTCTGTTTCTGTCTGTTGTTGCATTTATGTATTTTACCAGTTTGTTACTTTGTCTGCAACTTCAAATTAGGACACGGGTTTGTGATGCGCTGTGACGACAAATAGGCTACTCAGCTTTTATTGTCATTTATTTAACTTACATTTTTGTTTTTATTTTACAGTTTTTGTATTGAGGCTATGAATGTGAATGCATGTACAAATAGATATCATGGCCCTGTCTGCGTTTATTTTTCATTAAAAACTAGCTGTACATTTATGACTGTTACTGGATTCCACTTATTACACTGCTACTGACCAAATTACGTGGATATGAAATATTGATTTGAGTTAAATTATTTATAATACTGATTTATATCCATGAGCCGCAAGACAGCGCCAACTGCCTTTGTATGAGAGTGAGTTGGTATGAAAGGAGGTATACATGAAAGTAGCGCCATCATTGGGAAACATATTTACTTACAACATTCAAAATAAATAGAATTTGTGTATTTTTCAACATTGTAAGGTTTTTATTTATATCACAGTGTGTTACACAGAGTTCTGTTAGATCATTGATAGTCATTTGGTTATACACATTTGGTCTTAAATGTATTAATATTGTTACGATTTAAAAAGATTAAATAGGCTGTTTGTGTGATGATTTTTCCTTTGAGTTAAATGGAACTAAAGTGCATAAATGTGAATAAGTTTAACATTACCAACATTGCCCCTTAAAATGAAATCCAAAATCCAAAAATATTATAACACGTAAATATTGCAAACGTTACAGAAATAGTAAATACATTTTTCATCCATTAAACAGTACTGAAAATAAATTACATTAATCACAGTTTAAGATCCTGTCTGTCCAGCAATACAGGCACAAGAAAATAAATAATGTATTATAAAAGCTCTAAGATAGCATAATCATTATGGAAAGTTAAATGTAAACTTTAAAGTACCACCATCACAATTTGGATTAGTAATATAAGTAATTAGTCATTAGTGTTAGAAACTTTTCCTGATGTGTCTGGAGTTCTCTAGAAAAGGCTGTTTCGAGTAGTGTATTGTACATTGTATGACCGCCTTCTGGACCACCGTCTTCTTATTGCTTTACAGCAACCACAGAGCAAACACTGAGGACAGAGAGAGAGACTGTAATTAACCTTCATGACATTCACAGGTTTCAGGTAAATTATCAAATGCATATCATATTCCTGTTATCACTAATCACTTCAATTATAATATGCATATTTGTTATTAAATCTTTACGCAACTTACACAAAGGAGAATCCAGCAAGGTACGAGGATGATGGCAATAGCACAGGGGACAATGATGGCCACAACCCATGCTGCACTAGTGCTGTTATTTGTGATTGTAGCGCTCAGTACTGTGGAGTAAAAGGTGGTTCTTGTTGCGGCAGGTGTAGCTGTGGTAATAGTCTCTGTAGATGACAAGGTGTAAAATATTTAAGATAAAAAAAAAATCTTGAATAATTATAAAACTAATAATAGTAACATTTCTGTGCAGAAGAACATACCATTATTAACCACAATAAGTGCATAGAGAAAGGAACTGGGTTTCTGGATGTCGCTTTCTGAGAAAACATAGTGTACATCAGCCTAAACAGTGGTGGAATTACCCCTGTGGAGAAATTAAAATGTACAGTGATGCAAATGAACCCTTCAAAAATATCTCAATGTGCTACTTCCTTTACTTCTGATCTAACCACATTTAAACTAGATGTCTAAGAATCAATGGACATTTCTGTTCTAATAAAAGTTTAAATCTTACGTGAAATTGGCATCTTTGAACACAAATGGAGTGGCAGTGGGTTCAGTTAGGATCTCATTCAGCTAAAAAGGTCAGCAATGAAAACAAATTAATTGTTATATCAATAGTTGATACAATTTGAGCTTAATAGTTAAGCTTAATAAAAAACAAAGCGTAATAAAAATATGAGCATTTTAAATACAAATCATATCAGACTCACCAACTTATTTATAGAGTCCTGGATTAATTTATATGTGGTATCCCGGAGTTCAAGTTTCTCAGACATGGTAACATTGTTGATTTCAAATCCAAAATTTAGGGCATATGACGTATCAGAAATTTCTTTAAAAAAATACATGAATTAATAATAATAGTACATATTAGCTGACACTGTATGCATAGATCTTTTTTACTGAAATATAGAAATTTGTTTACTGGTGACTGAACAGAGAAGAGAAAACTCACTTGTGTAAGTGACATTCACAAAGCTCACAGGGGCACCCAAGCTTTGTGCCCTTAGTTCTCGTTTAGTTCTGAGACGTACGGCCAGCAGATTGGTAGCCAACTGTAATATTTTAGCTTCACTTGGTACAGGGCCCCGTGTGATAAATATGAGCCGAATGTAAATAATCACCCTCCCAATCCTGAAAAAAAGGTAAATAAGAATAAGGGTGAGTGAGATAATGAATAAAACGGCTACCTTTTACACAACACAATTTATTCTTAAATTTTATACTTACACATTTGGTGTCTCTACAGGTTTCTGAGTTGTTTTATTCACTGTTGGGGCTGGAGTTGTTAGGCCTGTAGTGCAAAAAATATTTTAAGAGATATTTAAGGAGAAGAATAACGCATAAAAATAATATAGTATATTTAATAGTATATTTAAAACATGAAATAGTAGTTATATATTGTTATATAAGTTATATAAGTGAAGTAGTCTTCAATATATAACACTTATATATATAAGTTATATAAGTGTTATATATTGAATTAATTCATCTCTATAATATGGAAAGAACACATACTATTATTAACTTTGAGAAGTTCTTGGAGAAAGCCACTGGGTGACTTGATGTCTTGTTGCCGGAAAATATAATCCATATTAGCAATGACCTCCATGGAATTTTTCCTGGGGGAATTTAAAACAAATTTTCTAAACTCACCTGAAACCACATTACTGCTCTGATTAAAGTATAAAACAAAAAGTCATTACGTACGTGAAATTGGCTTTGTTGAACTCAACAGAAGTGTCAGAGTCACTTAGGATCTGGTTCAGCTAAATAATTTATCAATAAACACAGATTAATCGTTTTATGATAATATTTTAAGGTTAATGTGTCTTTTTACGTCTCTTTCTAAAACAGTCTCAAACCCACCTTTCTTTTTATAGAGTTTTGAATGAATGCGTAGTTGCCATCCCTGAGTTCAAGTTTCGGACCGTTGATCTCAAATCCAAATTTGAGGGCATATGAATTATCAGCAATTTCTTAATAAGAACACAGTATATAACATTAATTAGTTGACTATACACATAAGTGGTGAAATCTCATATTTATCCTCCTGCTCAAAGTGTATGAGAGAGATATCAACTATCCAGCAATAATTAAATAGGGAGATATAAGAAGTAAACTTTATCTTTATTTACAAAAATCAACATGCTCTATAAAAACTTCAAACTTTAATATCAATTAAACCCTGTTAACAAATCTCTGCTATGTGCAGCTTAGTTTAGTTTTAAAAATTATATTCACGGCAAGCAAATCTAAACAGAAGAGAACAACTCACTCTCATAGGTGACATTCACATAGCTCACAGGATCACTCAGGGTTTGTGCTGTGTCTTGTTTAGTTCTGAGACGTGGGGCCAGAAGTAAGTTGACCAAATCTTGAACATGACTCTCACTTGGTAGGGGGCCCCGTGTGATAAAAATGAGTCGAATGTAAAAAAACACCCTCCCAATCCTGAAAAAGAAAATTTAAATAAAAATAATCTACAGTACAGACAGGTAATATAAACAATATAAAGAATCGGCAACAATATTTTTCTTACAAAGTTGTATTTTCTTTAGTGGTTTTAGATGTGTCTGGTGTTGCAACGGTTGTTGTTATTAAGCCTGTAAAACAAAATTGATTACTGGATGAGAAACACATGGTAAATTATACAGTGAAAATGGCATGAACAGTCATGACATACATATTGTTTTATTATATAATTAGAATTGACATACTGCTCTGTAAATTAAGCTCTTTTAAGAAAATGGTGGGTTGATCTTTGTTGTTGAAGATATATTCCATACTGCCATTAATGTGGTTTTCTGTGCACCTAGAAGGAAATGTTTTGAAATTTTTTGAAAAAGCTAAAAGAATCGAAAATATGACTATATATTTAAAAGGATGGAATGCATAATAAATTGATTCTGAAATGGAAGTCAGTTTGCATATTAGGTGCAGTTGGAGGATATTTTAAAATAGCTTCAGTTAATATGGACAAGACAGATTAAGTACAAAACAGTTTAAGTCTTTTCTGGTTTGATCCTTTTAAGAAAGAAAGTCATAAACATCTGGGATGACATGAGGGTCAGTAAATGATGAGAGAATTTACATTTTTGGGTGAACTATCCCTTTGAAGAGCAAGATGTGATGCAGAGGCTAGAAACATACTCCAGACAGAATACAAGAATATGTTGAATTAATGAGGAGAGTCATAGAATTACAACATTAACATTTTGAAAGGCCACATTTTTGTGTTGTCTATTCAACGTCACTGTCTAAAAGGATAATCTTTTAATTGTTTATTTGGTGCATTTAGAGTTTTTTTTCTCAGCAAATATTGTTAAATAATTATTTTCGAATAATTAGATTAATTAATGAGCAAATCATATAATTATTAAGATTTTTTTAAAAATTCATTGACAGTCCTAATTCCTACTCAATGTGTCATATAATGACATATTATAAATACAACTTATCCACGACCTGGTAAGAACATCACTAAACATGAATTACAAATAATTTAACATACAGTGTTTATTTAAACACTTTTGGAGATTTTTATTTAATTAAAAAATATTCCCACAAAAATATTAATTGTATTTAAACTCTCATCACTGATTTTATTTGCACTCAATCTTGTGCATTCAGCTAATATATTACACAACTAATGGCTCTATCAAAACAGAATGAATAATGAATAAACTTTTTTTTGGGAAAACGCAACTTTGCTACCTCTGTATGTTTCCTCAGATTTGCTGGTGAACTTTTGAAGCCAGACATTTACCTGATGAAAGATATAAATGAAGTAGAAATGTGTGTGATTGATGCATGAAAACAATGATCATTGGTTCTCACATCAGGCACACACGTTTGAGCTTCCGTTTAACATATTTAATGTGCATAAGATAAAATAAAAATGTAATTTACTTTTCAAGATGAAATAAAATTGTAAGGAGTAAAAAGTACTGTGTTTTCTTCAGAAATGTAATCAAGTAAAAGTACAAGTAGTCAGTTTAAATTGTACTTGAAGTACAAATCCCCCAAAATAATACTTAAGTACAGTAATCAAGTAAAATTACTCAAGTATTTTACACCTCTGATCTTGACTTTATCTTGTGGTTATTTGGGGGTGGCTTTTCCCCCACTCTACCCTACTCTGCAGAGGTGGACTGTGACAAGGGGGTCGTTTAGAGTAACAGCTGTCACTGATATACCCTGATTTTTTTTATATATAAGTATATATATATTTTTTAATGAATGTCTGACGGTGTTGACAAAAAGTGGGGACACAACTTTGAAACCTTATGAAACATGTATGTGTCACTGAAAAACAACCATGCTTTGATATGAGATATTATTAAGTGTTGATTTTGATAAAACAAGCTCTTTTTCATCATTAAAAAAAAAAAAAAAGTATCCATTTTATAGCATATTAATTATTGAACCCTTCTCTGTGGACACTGTTTTAGATGTAGTGAGAAGTGTCATAGATTTGATATAATAATGATAAAATTAAACAGAAGATAACTGTGTTAAATACATTCTATTATTAATCCCCCATAACATTTAAAATTGAAATATTTTCATTTTTAAACCTTATAGCAGTTACAATTGCTGGACATGTTTTGTCTCATGTGTTAAGAATCAGTGAAATGCCAGGACTTCCTGCTTATGACTATAGATTTTTAGATAAATTTTTTTTTGCCTATCATTAGAGAGAGACAGAGAGAGAGAGAGAGAGAGAGAGAGAGAGAGAGAGAGAAGCAAAGCAATGCAATGCAATGCAAAGCAAAAGAAACCTATAAATTGATCTTAAAAAGGCCATTGAACATAAAAAGTAATCAGTAAGCAAAAGATCATATGGTCCTTTAATGTGAGAAAGTTCTTTGATTCCATGGCTGAGTATGTCAATGGTTTAAATGAATAAAGTTTGAACGCACACCTGTCACAGTTTCAGAACTGACTGAACAGCTCCTTCTGGTGGAAAAAAAGTGACAAAGCATGGTTACTGGCATGAGTGTCTTTCTTTAAGTAACCATGCATTGTCACTTTTTTTCCACCAGACGGAGCTGTTCAGTCAGTTCTGAAACTGTGACAGGTGTGCGTTCAAACTTTATTCATTTAAACCATTGACATAATCTCAATCTCCCCTTTTAACGCTCAGGGTACCCCTTTAGCGTCACTTTTTTTTTTTTTTTTTTTGGACATACAGGGTACTTCATTGCTTTCAGTTGTTTGCCTTATGCATCAGATCAACATGCATTTAATGGATTGCATGCATTTGTAAAAACAGAAATCATTTTATATACATTTATACTTTCATAGATATACAGCACCTTTGTCCATGGTGCAGAACCATAAGAGGAACCCTACTCTTCTCCTTAGATTTTAAATGTTACTCCACTTTCATATGCTTGCTATGAATGGGAATTTACAACAATGGCAAAAGATGATTTGAATCACTTTTATGCTGAAGAACCATACTGGGCTTAACAGGTTCTTTAGACGGTTTTTATTAGACATTTTTGATTTTTTTCCACTTATTTCCACTCAACTCATGCCTAAGGGGAAAACAAAAATTGGGCTCTATTTTGAGTTTTTCTTAGGATATCTACCATATATACTGTAGTGCACTTAGATTCAGAGATGTGAAAATTGAATTGAAAAATTGATGTGAAAAAAATTTATAGTATTTCAACAAAAGGCTGAAACATAAACAACAGCTGCAACATCAATTTATTAAAAAAAAGACCAAAAAATCAAAAACAAAGATTCAATGTTTTCTGAATGCACTTTGTTTGATCTTTCGTTATGCATAAAAACTACAGATTACCATAACAAAATGTCCTACAGTATATTTTATGATGCAATGAATGCGAAAGAATTCGATTTCTCATATTCTTTTTTTAATTTTTAATTTTCATGTACAGGTATTATCATGCTTGATTCTCCATTTGTCAAAAAGTTTTTTCCCCCTCACAAAATTACAAAGTTTTATTTGATCATTTTATTTTAATGCTTAACAGATTACAAAACTCAACATAATGCAGTTGGTCGCCTTCAAAGCTATTTTTTCCCACAACTTCATATGAACAAAAATTGCATTTGTTGCGTTTGTAGACAGCCAAAAATAAACCAAAAACAGTTGAGGCTCAACTTTAAGTATAAAATTTCTCAGTATGAAACATTCTTAAAATATAGTAAACTAGGAAAATAGAAGAAAACATTAATATAAAAGAGAAATACAAACAGAAATGCATGAAGACAATTATGCAGATGAATAACACCGTACCTCTGTGTTGTGGATGCATAACATACACTCTTATATTTAATCAAGCACAAATGCAAACATACACGTTGCACGGGCTCACCCATGCAGATACACACATGCCAAACAATGGCACGTTCTTAGAAGTGAATCGTTATAAAACAGGTCAATAATTGACTTAACATACAGACTGGCCTAAAAACAAGATACAAGGACAGTAAAGAACAGTTGAAAAGAGCTAGATCATATTTTATGCAAAATCCTTTAGTTTGCAAAATTCATTTTGGTAAACTATTACAAAACTGACCCTTAGGGATCTTTAAACTACCCATCTTTCTAGCCATTAAGTGCTTGCTATTCCTTCTGTCATCTCACTTTCTAAATTCATTTGCTTATAGCTTTCTTCTGTATTAAAGCTGAACATATTTAATGCTGAATGTGGAGTAAAGCAGCACTTCTTAGCTTAAACCATCAAATTGGTTTCCTGTACCGTGAAAATGTGATATTCTACAATTTATAACTATTAGATGCATTAGAGACATCTTTTACCTCAATGAGCACATAAAGTACTCAAATTATCTGAGGAAGAACAATTAGTTGGTTTTCTCATGCTTCATATAAACCAGTATAAATTAATTCAATGTTTCCATAAAAATGATTTTCAGTTGATAACAAAATGCTGCTCTACTCTGATTAATCAAAACTCTGAATCTTATGCACACGTTGTCATCCGTACAAAAATAGTATAAATTCTCACATGAAAAAAAGGAATGATGTTGTATGATGATACAAATTATAACACAAGCATTCACATGCACTAAACTATACTTCTGAGTTCTAGTAAACAGATTGAGAGTAAGTAATCCATTTAGAGGTGCCAGAGTTGACTAAATACACCCACACTTACAACGGTTTAACACAACTTACACAAACTCACAGTGCAACATCGCTTAAGCAGATAAAACACGTCAACGCTGCTTCAATAACCTGCATTTTCTTAGTCTTTCTATTCCCTCATTTTTCTACCTCACGAGTCCCCTCCACCTCCCATTCTTGCTTTTCACTTTCCTTTTTCTTTCAAACCTCTTTCTCCTTTAACCACATATCGTTCTCATGTTAGTTGTGTTACTTTATGCCCTAATTTGTACTGAGATTGGGATACTTGCTGACTTGTACCTCATTTACATAGTTATTTGTACCAATTGGTCACATTGTTTTATATCAAATTTGAATTCACTCGTATTTCTGAGCTCAAATGCACTCCTAGAACATCTATTACCATTATTTATTTATTTTTTTTTCACTGCCATCGAGCACATCCCGTCCTCTTCACAGTTGCTGTTCCTCGTCTTCAGTGATGCCCTGGGCTTTAAGCTCCTGTAGTACATTGTCAATATAGCCAGAATCTGGATAGCCATGTCCAGTAAGATTGGAGCCAAATTCTGTCTTGTGATGGATCTCATTCCAGACGACAGTGTCTGATTCTCCTGTGGTACTGGAGGTGCCCACTGAGAAGATCAGCCTTCGATCCCACGCCAACAATAATAGCCTTAACGCCTAAGAACCGAAAAACATATTGATATCATTGCAATAATAATAATTAAAACTACATTAAATCTAAATGTGTTCTCAGATCCTCTTTGGTACACTTGGATAGATGTGCTTGTAAAATTTTGCTCATACTCTGATGTAAATGTATAGTGGCAATAAAATAAAATATATAGTGATATAAATTATATAAGATATAGTGGCAATAAAATAAAATAAAAATAAATAAATCAGCTTCTGCAGTAAAACGTGAACTCGTGATGCCTTGGAAGTGGAAAATACCGGCTTTTTTGACAAAATGTGTTTAGGGTTCAGACCGCGCTATATGTGGAGAATAATGCACGGCAATCAGCTAATTTTTTTTTTAAAGTGGCGTTTATCGGTTTTTGCAAATAAACTCTTCTTACACACACGCACACACACACACACACACACACAAAAACGTCTATTTCAAACAAATGCTGTTCTTTGAACTTTCTATTAAATCAAAGAATCCTGATTTTTTTTTTTTTGTTTATCATGGTTTCCAAAAACAAAATTAAGCAGCAAAACTGTTTTCAACATTGAAATTATCATATTAGAATCATTTCTGAGGAATCATGACACACTAAAGACTGGAATAATGGCTTCTGAAAATTTAGCTTTGCCATCACAGTAAAAAAAAAAAATTATTATAATCATAATCATACATATTAAAATAAATAATTTATTTTAATATATATTAAGTACAAATGGTTATTTAAAATTGGGCTAATATTTCACAATATTACTGTTTTTACTGTATTTCTGAGCAAATAACTGCAGTCTTGGTGAGCATAAAAGACTTAAAAAACAACAACCCAAACTTTACAGTAGTTTTGAACAGGCACTGTATGGTAGGAGGACTTACCTTGCGTCCTTTTTCATTGTCTGGAAGATAGCAGTGACGGGGAAATCCGCTTGCAGTAAAAGGCTTCCCTGGATTTGGATGCTCAGGACCCTTGTGAGAGACAGGAGAGAAGATATTCTATTAAATATAATAATGATTGTGTGGAGTGTAAACGCAACCAAGATGCACTGAAAATGGACTACAATCTAAGCATCTTTAATAGAACACAACTTCATAAACCATATGATATAGGTTATACCTGTATCCCGGGCAGTATGTTGTAGATGATGCGAATAGTTTTGCAGTCTGGGTGTCCTGGAAGTGAGTGTGGGATGACATGGTACTCCATCTTACCGGGTGGCTGGTTGCCTGTCTTTACTCCATATATTGTCTTGCATGTAGGACACTGCAGGCTGCCGTCTTTGTTGCCATTGTTGTACATGGCCACTAGGCACTGCAGGTGATAAAGATGCCCACACTGTGCCAGTCTTCCAACCGACTCTGCACGCGAAACACTTGCTGCACCTGGACCCTTATACGCAGAGGGTCCCCCCAGAGCTTCCATACAGATAGTACAATCCTGAAAGGAAATACAGAATACTGATATAAGACGTAGACATAAAAATGTTAAGAAATGGATTTGTTGTTTTGTTTTGGTTTTTGATTTTTTTTTTTTTTGCATCACAGCCAATAAGATGGAACATTTACATCTAGCCACTGATATTATGGCCTTGGCCTTGTCTTTTTAGTTAGGAATAGTTCACCCAAAAGTGAAAGTTATATCATTAATTAATCACCCTCATGTCGTTCCAGACTCGTAAGACCTTCGTTTATCTTCAGAACACAAATTAAGATATTTTTGATGAAATCCAAGCGCTTTCTGACCCTCCATAGACAGCAAGGGTGCTACCACGGTCAAGGCACAGAAACGCAGTAAGAACATCGTTAAAATAGTCCATGTGACATCAGTGATTCAAATGTAATTTTACGAAGCTACGAGAATACTTTTTGTGTACAAAGAAAACAAATATAACTTTATTCAACAATTCAAAATTCGTCAATTCGAGAGTATCACGAGTCATGATGCATGCACATGCTATGACCGCATGCGTTGTTTACGTTTAGATTATAGCATGCTCATGCATTTGATACTCTCCAAAATAGCACCAGGGTGACGCAGAGACGACGAATTGTTGAATAAAGTCATTATTTTTCTTTTCTTTGCACACAAAAAGTATTCTCGTAGCTTCGTAAAATTACGTTTGAACCACTGATGTCACATGGACTATTTTAATGATGTTCTTACTGCGTTTCTGTGCCTTGACCGTTGTAGCACCCTTGCTGTCTATGGAAGGGTCAGAGAGCGCTCGGATTTCATCAAAAATATCTTAATTTGTGTTCTGAAGATAAACAATGGGTCTTATGGGTCCGGAATGACATGAGGGTGAGTAATTAATGATATAGTTTTCATTTTTGGGTGAACTATCCCTTTACGTGTTTGGTATCTAAATGTCTTTTGAATTTCAATGCTTGTGTGGTTTTGGCAGGCAATAAATCATCACACAAAAGACATTTTAGTCAGTGCAAATAATGTTTATACTGATTGCATATAAACCCATATCTAATGTAGTCTGGGTCATGGTGAATTTGTATTTATTTATTTATTTATTTATTTTTTGCTAACCTTGGATTGTTTCTTAAAGGTTTTTGAGGTTGTCATGCAACCTAATTTAGCTGGCTTCTATTTAGTCAAGTCTAATTTTATTTGCATAGCATTTTTTAATACACATTGTTTCAAAGTAGCTTTATAGAAAAAAAAATATATGTTTATAATATCTTGATATCTTCATGCATTATAGTCACATTAACCAGATTAGAGCTGGGTGATAATATACAGTAGCATGCATTTTGCGATGACAATCAAGCAGCTAAGATTTCCTATATAGTATATATCGCCCAATGTGAGTGTACTTTATGCATAAGGACTTTGCATACAAATCTCTGCGATAAAAAATTTGCGACAACAGAAACAATCACGTGGCCAAGATGGTATATAGTACATATTGCTTTATGTGAATATACTGTATGAATGCATGCAGGTGAAGTAGGATGTACTATGTATATAACTTTCAATATATTGTTGCGCGATAATATATTTTCCATTTTTCAACAATACAACAATCAAGCAATTGAGATTGCTATATAGTACGTATCGTTTTGAGTGTGTTGTATGTATCTGGGTAAGGTTGGATAGACTTAAGTAGTTGTATCATTCATTAATTAATTATTAATTAATGAATGATACAACTAATTAGTTATTAATTTGTTATCTGGTAAAATTATGTAACCTGTACGGTTTTGTTCAATTTTATATCAATTTGTATTAATCAATGAATTATGTAAGGGAACTTTTATTATTATAGGTATTATTTGCTTTACTCTACTAAAGAGTGTTCTTTAAACTGTCTAAATGCTTCATCAGTATGATTGCGTTATTTTGATGTGCTAAAACACCAACAGGAAATGTGTGTGCGTGTGCGTGTGTGTGTGTGTAGCTGAGAGTGAGATAAAAAGTGTTATTTTAAAGTTCCAACATGCTCACGTATAAGGAAATGATTTGCATTAAACACTTAGAAACACATCCAGGGGACATAGTTTTAGTAGATACATAGTTAGACACTTTAAATGGACATGTATTGAAAATGTGTTATGATTGGATGAAATAGAAGCATCCGGATTTGATTAGGGTACAAATGCTAAGTCAACATATTTCTCCTGGTCACACTCTGCAGCCATGAGTGTAATGACTCTCACCTTTTCTTGCAAGAAAATAAACTTTCAAAAAACTTTTCTCATACCTTCATTGAAATGGAAAATTGCCACGACAATGACAAATGAATTTACACCAAAATATATTGCACAGTAAAATTAAAAAAAAAACACTTAATTTTACAGTCTTAACTAGGCACAATTACATGGTTAGTTACATCTTACTATATGTACGTGTACGTGCAGAATTTCATGTTTATTTTGTACAACTTGAGAGAAATGTAGAAAAAAAAATAAGTTCTTTCTAAAATAAACTAATGTGCCTTTGAAAAAGACACCAACTTTTCATGTCTCTTCATGTTTTCCAGAGGATTCGTTAATTCATGTCTACAATGCTACTTGGCCTGTGTGTACACTTTACTGCCAGCTCAGATTTGCTGCCAGACTTAGATTACATAACTATTAAGGAAACAAAGTAACAATGATGTCTTACTTCTTCTGGTGGATTCCTGACCTTCTGTAAGTACCTTTTTACCACTTCCTCTGGTGTTCTACCTGGAAACCAAATCACTTATGTTTAGTATGTAGAGATTTCAAATTTCATTGGGTGTGTATATAAATCTGCTGAATGGCAATCGATGGCAACAGCTGGTAGTGATTGGTGGCTGATGCATTTATGTTTCAGTGGTTTCCTCAAGTATAAATCTGTTATACCAAGCAAGACTTCTTTCGCCACTATAATGTACTGTGGCATGAACTGATAAAGTGCAAGCTTACTTAAGGACTTTGGTCATCGCTTCTGCAGTAGCAACTTTCAGAAACAAAATCATGCAGCGACACTGCAATACAGTGTGTTTATCTGTGAATTTGTCTATATGTACAAATACCCATGCATTCTTACTTTTGCGTGCTTGTTTCTTGGTGGTCTTGCGGCAACAGTTCCCAATGCCAGGAATTGGTCTTATGTCACTCTTGCTGACAGGTGGGGGATGAAGAACTAGTTTTGGTGGACGGGTCAAACATACTGGTAGTCCTGCTGCACTCATCAGAATACCTGTAATACCTGCAAAGCATCATAATGCGCATGTTTTTACAGATTAGAATGTATAAACTAGAATTATGTAATGTACAGCCAGTTTATCATTTCTGAAAATATATTAGGAATTTGTCTTATTTTCCTACCGGCTAAAGCCGGATGGACAGGGCTGGAGCCATTAAGATTCCTCACTGGTACTGTCGGTACCCTAAGAGAGAGAGGAAGAAAAATAAAAATAAAAAACCTCTATAAGGCCTCTATAAGACACTGACTGCTGTCTAACTGAATGTTCTCCTATATTGCTAAAATGCAACTCTCACCAAAGCAACAGCTCTGAAACTAAAAACTGAAATATCTTTCTCTCTTGAAACTTACGTTTTTTTAGTGTAGGGGTGCTGCAATATACTGCTATATTTCAAACATAAAATAATGATATTGTGTTAACACTACATATTTGATAATATACAGCACAAGTAACTGATATCTGGTTGACACTCCAACACAGTAGGTGGCAGTATTGCCTTATTGTTTGCCACCCTGCATAAAACAAAAGAAACCTTCCATACACTGGTATTTTGAGTGTATTTCATTGTACAAGAGAAAACACAAAATAAAGTTAAAGATAAATTTGACTTTTGTTTAAATTCAAAATTTCTATAGATATCATGATAATGTTGTATAAAACTAGGACACAGATATTCTTCATTACCAAGAATTTTCCCAGCAACCTATTGAATTTCTAGAGTACAACATGCAGTTCTTGTTCAACGACTAACGTGCACATAAAGCATTGTTCTGCCTCCAACATCAACAGTTATATGATACTTAACTGAAAGTGCATTTTGACACTTCAGCTAAGTATCAAAGGACTATTTGCTATTATATAAGCAAATTTTGGTCAAATCAGTGTGATAAATGAGGAACAAAATACCAAACACATCTCACACCAAGTTTTGTTGTCAAAAAAAATAAAATAAAAAAAACAGAGAGCAACTCTTATGTACAGCCCTTTTACTTCCCTCTTTACACACTCAATGTTTTTTATGCTGTTTTCTCACACTTATTTTCTTATCTCCTTTTACTGCAGTCTGTTAGTTGCTAGTCTTAAAAAAGCTTTGTCTGTACATAAATACATTTAGAAAAGCATGTATGAATGTAGAAGCTGTTTCTGATTTACACTTTCAAATGCACACAGACACGCTTTAAAAGTCTGCTGTCAGAAAATGTCAAATATTTTGACATTAACAGTCAATGGTCCACTACTAAGTCATCAGGCGATGAATCATATTTCACTTTGATTTTATAATGACCAGTCATCAATTTAAAGAAATCAGGGAGAAACCTTAGCTAAAGATCCACGTATGCATATTCTAGACAAAATTCTTATTTATCTTTGCATAAAAATGGAAAATGTATTATTTGGAATTACATCTAAAATGCTAAATTTCAAGTGTAACAGTCTATTTAGACATTTTCTGACATTTTATTGTCAACAGGTGCATAGCTGACCTAAATAGCAATGCCTATGGTTACATTTCCTCATTGTCATGCTCCCTTCCTTCCGAAACTCAAATAACAATACTTTGCTGATGCCAACAAAGGATACTATGTCAGATGACATAGAAAAAATGAGCTGTGATGTGACGTTTAGGGACAGGTGAATCTGAAATCAACAACTTCACAGTAATATTTATGAAAAATGGCACTACAACAACAGGTTTTTGACACTGATTAATTAATTTGTTAACTGCCACATTTTATTTTCTCTTGAATAGAAGTTCTGTTAGCAGCACACTTTATTTGCAGCATGATGTTATTCACACGAAAGTGAAAACTGAACCAAATATGCTGAAGTGGTTAAGTGGTAAAGGAAGGACTTGTTGCATGTTTGTTCAAAATGATGACAGATTAGCTAACCGTTTATAAATGGCTAAAACCATTTTAGCCAATCATAAACACTGCAGCAGTAGTTGTTATTTATATGCCTGTTTTGTTTTCCATTGAAATAACATAAGTGCCTGACATTGGAGGGTAGATGACTGTTTAGGTAAGGCCAATGGGGAAGCTTTTGACCTTCACTGACCCTTGATCCTGCCTTTACAACAGAATTGTTGCTTTGTTTTCTCTCACACACACATGCTCAACAACTGCTGCTCTATGCCTCCAGATGGCTTTACGTCTTAAACAGAACGTACCATTAGAAAGCGAACCAGACTCACACTATGATCTCACACATGTGTGTAACACCTGTATGATTTAATTTGTATTTGATTTATAATCTAGCCTTGGTACAATTTTTAATAATATATGGTCCAGCTGTCTTTAGCATGTAACATCATAATTAGCCACAAAAGAGTAAAAATACTTCAAATCTGTTCCTGGTTGTATTTACACACAGTTTACTCTCAAACTTCAATCCACTCAAGCTACATCCCAAACCCCCATCATGTCATGTCTACTAATGCTTCAGGAAACACCGGGACACAATCGTTACAACAGCCAACGTCGAAATCTTTTGCTCGTCACCCCAAATGCTTCCTAACATAGACATGCACACACACTCTACTATGTCAAATGCTTCCGTGAGAGAGCATTGTGTTGCTAATGCAGACCAGCCCATGTCTTGTCAACAAAGGTTGCTGCAGAAACCCAGCGTGAACATGAAATCACGTCTGAGAGCTGCGGGAAAAGCCAGAGAAACAGCTATAGACATAAAGAGGGTGGGGAGGGAAAGAACAAGACCATTCTGTCCCCAGATGGTCATCAAACAGAGCAGACATGGATGATTTAGCAGTGTGAGAAACGTGAGAAACACACTCCCACACAGAGGAGGGGTAAAATACATGAACACACTAATACATGAGCTGAACTCACATCTATTAACACTATACTATATATTCTGGTAATTTTAGTCGACAAAGTCTGTTTCCTGAAGTTCACAAAAGTTTCAGAGCAAAGTAACCACAGGTTAATATTCTTCGGCCGTTGTCTGGTTGTCAGTAGAACATGTCGATAGCATTCGGAAAAGTGCTAAATTTGTATAGTATATTATTTATTGTTTTATTAGCAATAATGCTTATTAAACTGTGCTTGTATCTTTCGTTAAAATAGTCACCACCCATATTTTATATTTTGTTATCTAATGCCGTGACATTCATACATCACATTAAGTGTGGTATAAATGTCCAAATAATATATATATTATATGCAAACAACATTAGTATATTATTATTGTAAGACCTTATAATAATATAAATATACACTACTGCTAAAAAGTTTGAGGTCAGAAAGATTTCTTAAAATGTTTTGAAAGAATACAGTAAAAACAGAAATATTGTGAAATATTATTAGAAAAGTTTATATGAAATTGTATTTAAATATATTTTAAAATGTAATTTATTTCTGTCAGGTAAAGCTGAATTTTCAGAATCAATACTCCAGTCTTCAGCATCACATGACCCTTCAAGAAATCATTCTAATATGCTGATTTGATGTTTTTGATGTATGATAACATTTCTTCTTATTACTGAAAACATATTTACCCACCTTATTATTGAAAACTGTTGTGGTGCTTAATGTTTTTTGGAAACCATGATTTTTAAAGATTTGTTTTCAGTAGAGCATTTATTTGAAACTAAAATCTTCTGTAACTTTATAAATGTCTTTATTGTCACTTTTGATCAGTTTAATCCATTCTTGCTTAATGAAAGTATTAATTTCTTCCAAAAAAAAAAAATCTAATCGTACTGAACCTAACCATTTGAACAATATTGTATATAATAGATTTAAATCATAGCATAATGATATAAACTATCATGTGTACTGGGGGAAACTGAAAGAAAAAGGTAAAATGGCTTTTCTCACCCAGAGGCAATAAGGGCCCGTGACTGTGCCATGGCAATTCTCTGCAAAGCAGGCCGACTAAGCCCTGTCAGACTGGCACGAGATGGCAGAGGGGCAGCACAGGCAGCAGAGCGTTGAGAAGGCAACGATGTTGAAAATGACGTCAAATCTGTGGATGATGAGGGACTGGTTGATGTGTTAATAAGCATGGCAGTTGGCACAAATGTTGCAGAAGACGAAGAGCTTGGGGCGGACGAAGGCTGCTTATTCGGCGATGGCAGAGTTGGAGGCGGTGGGCGGCTGGAGGAGATTGAGAGATTGGCAGTGCCCGATGTGAGAAGAGACAATGACTGATCAAAAGCAGCAGAATTCTTGGCTTTTTGCGAGATCGAGCATTTTAAAGACGTGCCATGTGGTAGTGTATGTGAATAGGAGTTTAAAACAGACACGAACGCAGAGGAGGATGGAAGTGTCCCAAAGCTGGATTTAGTACTGTTTGGCTTTGTTGTACGTCCCAGTGTCTGTGATGAGGTGCCATTTGCCTTTACACTCAACACCAGCATGCACTGCTGGCAGGCACATGGCTGTCCAGGAGGAGCGAGAGATGATACCGAAAACGTCCCGCTTGGGTAAACCACGCTTCCTTTTCTACTCAAGGAAGATCCAGAAACTCCTACCCCAAGAAGTGCCCCGGTTGAGCCCCCACCTGATGTAGGTCCTTTAGCAGTGCCTCCAGACCCTGAGCCTGTACCCCAAGCCTGTGAGGTTTTAGGCAATGGCCCAGAGACTAATGGGTAAACCATGTCTGAGCGTCTCTGGATGCGCCGCTGCCGCTGCGTTTGCCTGTTAATTTGGGTCATGGTCTGGAAGTCCACAAAGTAGCAAAAGCCCATTGATGTCAGGTCCAGCCAGGGTTGCTGTCGGTCCCATGCCACTTGCAAGGCAATGATCACCTGCATGTCATAGGTCGTCCAGGAACCTGCGTCATTTTCCCACTCCCATATCCAACCTTGGCCTGGAGCTGAGGTGGGGTCATAGAAACTCCGTCGCACTGGTCTTAACGTACCTGAGGAGGTAAAACGGTAGGGTTATGAATCAATTATAATAAAGTAGATGTAATCAACCAGTTAAAGGGACTGTGTACTTGTGTTAATGTGAAGAAAGAAATTCATGAACATCTGGGACAGCATGAAGGTGAGTAATTGATGAGACTTTTTATTTTTGGGTGGAGTATCCCTTTAAATAAAGTGCTTTCTTATAAGAGAGGCAGCCTGTCAACATGTTACGCATATCATTTTTATTTGATCATCAGTAGCCTTAATTATACTTCTTTTATAAGTATCAGAACAATACTGCATCAAAGACACCCAAGTGGTATTATCGGAGGGAACAGCAGGATAATAATTGCACAATGTCTTTAATGTAAGCATTCAATTCCCCATTATATCCAGTGAATGCCTATTGTTGTGTTTTGTGCATGTTTAATTTTAAACCCATTCATCAGAACAGAAATGGTTTTATACTCTTTCTAGATCAGATCAGGATCTGGAGGGTTTAGGGAAAGAATTCTTCAATCTAACTAGGGCAATACATGCAACATTCATTTAGCTAATGCACAAAATACATTTAAGAATGTATGACAAAGTGCCAGGACACACAGAGAGTAAGCAAAAACCCATCTGAATAAATAGATTTGAGCATAAAGCAAAGAGCCGCTGAACACAAAAGACCCACTGAGGCGTGAACTTTAGCACAAGAGGAGAACTGGGAATATACTGAGTTTTACAAGCAATAAAACCAGTAAAAGAACATTTTCTCTTTTTAACAACCAGATACACCAACTAGATCTTCAAACAGTACAAAACACTGATTAAGTACACATACTACATTTTTAAAAATCTGATTATGTCAGTTTTACACGTTGCATGATTTTGCAGATCTAACGAACTTGAGTCAAATTATAAAAGGCAAGTTCCAGAAATTAGGTGGAGTAAACAAGACATCAATATGCTTTGATCATCCTTCATTGTGTCTGAACTCACCTTACCAGCTCTGTGCCTCAATCACAGTCATTCCCTTTCAGCTCTATTGTACCTGAATGAAACAATGTCTTTTGGTATAACAGATGAATGCCATGCTTTTTCTGTTGCTGTTTATGAGATGTCATTTCTCTGAATTATAGTCAAGCTAATGATAAACACATGTATTATGGGTTCATGTGGTATTTAACTGCATGTATAAATCGTGTTTGGTTTCGTACTGTATCGCGTACCTTGTCAGTGTCTGCGCTTGCTTGGCCATTTGTTGTGATAAAAATGAAAGTGTGTCCAGCTGAATTCAATTAGTATTTTGTCAGACGGGTATAAAAAAAGCTTAGTTTACCACGGCAGCCCTCGTGTGAAGAACGAAGAGTTACACCATCGACTCTACCGTGCGACTCCACCGGGCAAGGACACCGGCAAAGGATATAAGTATTGCTTTTTATTTCTCCTCTTTCCTACTAGTTTCACTTCTGTTTCTGTTTTTATAACAATTTCTTACTATGTGTAAGTTGTTTTTTTAGCATGTGTGTTTGGCTCAGTGTTATTTTTTTAGGATTACTGATAAACTAATGTAGTTTGATTTTTAGGGCCCAAGCCACTAAGGCGCAGGGCCCTCTTGTTTTTCTAAAGATTTTTTTTTTTCCCCCCACCTTCCAGGGGTTTTGGGGGGCCTTAACATGCTCAAAAACTCTTGAAAATTGGCACACACTTTGGAATCTGCGGCCATTAGGACGCCACAGAGGTACAGGGGCTCTACGGCGCCCCCTAGAACACAGTCAGAAAAGTTGATGTATATCAAACTCAGTACACATATAGATCTCATTGAGCCGAACAACTTTCACGCTGCATGTCATAGGCTCCGCCCAACAGGAAGTCAGCTATTTAGGGCTGTTTAAAAAGTGCATGCTCTGGAATTTGATATACTCCTCTGAGGATTTCAAACCGATTGCCACCAAACTCGGTGAACATGATCTCAAGACATTGGGGATGCTAAATTGTGAAGGGATTTTTGATATCTTGAACAGTTTGCCCGTGGCGAGGCGATGAAGTTATGGTGAGAAATGAGAAACAGGAAATGCCTAATAACATCCACATACATTGTCTGATTTTGATCAAACTTCAGTGGTTTGTTCATTGCATGATGCCAATCTTATAGATGTGACTATTAGGAGTCAAAGTTATAGCACCACCAACTAGGCAGCAGGAAGTGTGTCATTTTCAAAATGCTTTGAATTCAGCATCTTATTTTTACTTGATTTGCTTCAAACTTCATCAGAATAACTTCAAAACATGGCCAATGTAAAACTGTGAAGGGAATATTGTTATCTAAAACAATTAATCGCATTTGGTCTCGTACTGTATGGCGTACCTTGTTAGTGTCTGCACTTGTGTGGCCATTTATTGTGATTAACAGGAAAGTGTGTTCAAGCACCAGCAGAAGACGGTGTAAGACATACTCTTTGAGAGAAGCAGTCTATCAGCGGAAGTTAAAAGTAGCTCATAAGTGTATTTACTTGTCTCATTAGTGTTTAGCGCAGTTGTCGTTGCTAGGAAACGCTTGTTTTGTTTACTGAGTGGAGACGTGCTGAAATCGCGTTTGGTCTCGTACTGTATGGCGTACCATGTTAGTGTCTGCGCTTGTGTGGCCATTTATTGTGATTAACAGGAAAATGCATCCAGCTGAATTCAATTAGTGTTTTGTTAGACGGGTATAAAAAAGGTTATTATACCGCGACCGACCTCGTGTGAAGCCCTCGTGTGAAGACCAAAGTGTGTAAAGACCATCGACTCTACCGAGCGACTCCACTGGACAGGGACACTGGCAAGGGATAAGTATCGCTTTTCATTTATTCTCTTTCCTATTACTTGTTTCACTTCTCTTTCAGTTTTTATAACCATTTCTTACTTGTATGTTTGGCACAGTTATTTTTTTAGGATTATTGTTAAACTAATGTAGTTTGATTTGTATATGTTATCTATTTAAATTTCAGTTAGAGTTGTAGTTATGTTTGTCATTTTATTAGTTTTTCCTATTATGTCTGTATAAGTTATTTATTAAGTTTTAGTTTTATTTAATTTGAGTTATTTTAGTACTTCAACAAACTACATGGAAATGAAATAATATTGAATTTATGGATATGTGTGTGTGTGTGTGCATATATGTCTGTGTGTGTGTACATACACATAGTTGTTTTTGGTGTTTGGCTTAGTTTTATGTTAGAATCATTATTACACTCTTATACCTTTTGTTCTCTTAATATTTTGAATTGTTTGTAGCTTTATTTTGTTTTCATTTAAATGTTAAGTTTAGAAATTTTGTCATATGCATTTCACATTTTTATAAATAAATTTTACTGTGTGTGTATATATACATTTATAAAGTTTTAGCTTTTAGTTTTGGATCAGTTTTAGTTGTTTTAATACTACAATTGATTGTTTCTGTTGTCCTCATTTGTAAGTCGCTTTGGATAAAAGTGTCTGCTAAATGATTAAAAGTAAGCAAGTAAACTAAATCTAAAATACTGTTGCCATGGCAACGTGTCAAACTTCAATATTCTTTTCCGGTGATTTTGAGGCAGATAACATGATTAGAATTTCATAAAACTCAACACACATATCAGTATTAATGATAGTTAGACACTGACAGAAGCTCATAAACGGGAGTGGAGGAGGCACTCTATAGCGCCACCTTTTGACAAAACTTGGGGGGTTAGTTTTAGCTACAGTCATTAAACTTGGTACATACATTGTTCTTGTCAAACTTTCTAATTTACACTCATTAGCTACGACCAACAGGAAGCCGGCTATTTTTGTTTGAATGTCAATTTTTGGAAAAATCACGCTGTAAATTAATTCATACTCCTCCACGAAGAAACAAGTAGTTCACACCAAACTTTGTCAACATGATGCCAATACACTGAAGCCGGCTATTTTTGTTTGAATGTCAATTTTTGGAAAAATCAGGCTGTAAATTAATTCATACTCCTCCAAGAAGAAACAAGTAGTTCACACCAAACTTTGTCAACATGATGCCAATACACTGAAGATGTTAAATTGCGAACAGATTTAGGATATCTTGAACAGTGTGGAGATGGTGATTTATTAAAGTAACAGTAAAAAAAGATAGCAGTAATTTTCTTGTATCTTTAAAGTGCAACTTCCAAACACTTCAAAAAAAATTGCATACAGAGAATTCAATCTGAGGAAATTTGATTAATTTCATGAATATACAATACACTATGGATAGCAGAAAATTTAAAAAAAAAAATAACTATCAGACATCTGATGTCACTCTGCCTCTATGTGTGTGGGGGGGTGGGGTGGGGGGTGAGTGTGTGTGTTGAGTGTGGGGGTGAGGAGGTGGGTGAGGGGGTGGGTGAGAGAGAGAGAGAGAGACTTTTAAACATCTCTTTAATCACTAGAAAAAAAATCAATCAGTATGTATGTATGTATGTATGTATGTATGTATATGTATTTATTTATTTATGCATTACAGCTTAAGAAATCTCTTAGACCTCATCCTTTTCTGTCAGTTTTAAGGACAAAAAATCCAAGAACCAGTTAATTTGTAGGGCACTGACAACATAATTTTATATAATTAGGTTAATAATTATGTTAAAAAGATCAAAAGCTACATACACGTGGACTTATAAATTTTGTGCTGCAAATAATAATTTGAAACTCATTTGATACTGACCTATGACATCCTGTGACATGACATTCATCTGAATTTACATAATTTCATGGATGTAACAGTAAAACAGTTCAGCTCACAGATGAAGACTAAGCTGTAATGCAGGCAAAAATATTTCAAATGCTTATAGATCAATAAAATCCTTAAAAAATGCTTATAAATCATTAAAGGTTTTGGTAACACTTTATAATAAGGTCTCATTTGTTAACATTAGTAAATGCATTAACTAACATGAACTAATAATGAACAATATATTTTCACAGCATTTATTAATGTTTGTTGATGTTAATCAAAAGGTT
This sequence comes from Spinibarbus caldwelli, assembly GCA_039654775.1. NCBI lineage: Eukaryota > Metazoa > Chordata > Actinopteri > Cypriniformes > Cyprinidae > Spinibarbus > Spinibarbus caldwelli. The sequence goes on from CM077224.1 coordinate 30,998,394, forward strand.
CATGTTAATTCACAGTGCATTAACTGATGTTAACAGATAAAACTTTAAATTTTAATAATTTTTAAGTTTTGACTAATAACTAACATTAATAAATGCTATATAATTTTTGTTCATGTTAATTAATATAGTTAATGTTAATAACTGAAACATTATTGTAAAGTGTTACTAAAGTTTTATATTTTGTTCTGTGTGTGTGTTTCACAGTCTTGATGGTTTGGATTAACCCTTTAATTGCCGTATCCCTTAAAATCAGACTTCCAGAGGGTTACGGTAAATGCATGTGCCCACTGGGCACAGTTTTCCTGATGCTACCAGGGTGGCGTTTGCACTGATGGCTTGGGCCCGCCATCGCTGTTTGCAGCTATATTATTTGTTGTCTTTTTTAATTTTAGTTAAAGTTGGAGTAATGTTTGTCATTTTATTAGTTTTTTTTTATTATGTCTGTATAGGTTTTTTTAATTTGAGTTATTTTAGTACTTCAACAAACTACATGGAAATGAAAGAATATTGAATTTATAAATGTATATATATGTATATATATATATATGTGTGTGTGTGTGTGTGTGTGTGGTTGTACATACACATATATGTAGTTTATTTTATTTTTTTTATTTTTTTTGGTGTTTGGCTTAGTGTTATGTTAGAATAATTAACATACTCTTATACCTTTTGTTCTTTAATATATTGTTTTTAGCTTTATTTTTTAGTTTTCATTTAAATGTTAAGTTTTGAAATTTTGTTGTATGCATTTCACATTTTTATTTAATTTCTTTATTTTTTTTTTAAATGTGTATATATAGTATTTATAAAGGTTTAGCTTTTAGTTTTGGATCTGTTTTAGTTGTTTTAATACTACAATTGATTGCTTCTGTTGTCCTCATTTGTAAGTCGCTTTGGATAAAAGCGTCTGCTAAATGACTAAAAATATAAATATATATATAAATATATGTGAGCGGCACATACGCCTTAAGGCTGGGACACTCAAATTATGTATCTCAGGGGCTGCTTTTAGAAAAAGTGTTATGTTCTGGGAACAGAGAATAAAATAAGCTTGATGAATACACACTAGCATTCAAAACTTTGGGTTCAGTAAAATTTTGTAATGTTTTTTTTTTTTTTAAAGAAGTCTATGCTTATGAAGACTGCTTTTAATTTAATAATGCTTTAAAAAAAACTAATTTTCTGAAATATTATTACAACCTAAATTATATTAAAATGAAAACAATTTATAATGTAATTTATTCATATAATGGTAAGCCTGAGTTTTTAGCAGTAATTACTCCAGTCTTCAGTGTCACATGATCCTTCAGAAATCATTCTAATTAATTAAGTTAATTAACAGTTAATACAATGTCTAAAGTGGACTATCAAAATAAACTGTTACCTAATAAATAATCAATCAACAGTTCTGATGCTTAATATTTTTTGTGGTAGCCAGGATTCGATGTTTAATAGAAAGTTCAAAACAACTGCATTTATTTGAAATAGAAATCTTTCATAACATTATAAAATGTCATTAAAGTTACTTCTGATCAATTTAATGCAACCTATCTAAATAATCATTTAAATTTCTTAAAAAAAAGAAAAAAGATTAATCCCAAACTTTTGAAAGGTAGTGTATCTGCATGTGCTTTTGTGTCAAAATTCATTTAAAAAATGACGATGAAATGTGACACATTTTGCAAATTAATCAGATTATTCTACCAATTAATGCAATTTTAGTTTTTCAACCCCACCTGCACTGTAAGCAACACGGCATGACACTCCCATAAAGCTCTCAACAAGGCTGTCCACAACGCATTATAAACTGACACTGGACCGTTGTCATATTTTTTTACACAGACACATTTTAGAGTGCTAAAAAAGGGGGATTTTTAAAGTTCAATATTTCTTGCAGTCTGATATCACAAAAAAAAAAAAAAAAAAAAAACATCAGTAAGTAAAATAAATGATTCCATCAGTATTGATCGTGACGAATTGAAATCATGTTATTTAATACTACATGTCTCAGTTCAATAGAGTTTGTCCTTTGCCTCCTTTCAACACTGCAGTACAGCAACAGATGGCCATGTCCACTTTCACATGCCAGTCATACTGCCTGCACTTAAAGTGTGCAAGCTTGTGCTAGTATGCGAGTGGGAGTAAAAGGCTGTGCTACAGCAGATCATAAACTGTGACATTGGGTTAAGGATCCCAGGACCTTTTCAGCAACACAAAGCCCTACAGCAGGTGTACAGGGACTGTCCATCTGTTCCATTGTTGTTGGCTCGGTGCCTCCATCATGGTCCCCATTTTTATTTCCCTCCCGTCTTCAAAAGTAACAACTTTATTCCCCTCTATTTAAAAAAAAATAATAATAATTTATCAGATACAATAAACACAATGAATGCAAAATTATTCTTTTAAAATCTCTGATACATGTTTTATCTAGTTGATTATACCGTAGTGATTAAATAGGATCACTGATGGATGGGGGTTAACAATTCTTCCTTTATGTATTATTTTCTATTATGAAATATTTTCTGTTCATGTTCAGACTTCTGCCATTTATAAAGTGTAAATCTGGATGGCTACAAAAGGTCAGTGGAAATATAAAAACACTAACCAATCATCAAATATATGACTGTGACAAATGAGAAGGCAGCTATTTGAAAATGAAGCTTGATACATAAACTTTCCTTTGTATCACAGCAAAGCAGTTAGACTGGAAAAGCCTCCTTTGGAGAGACTCTGTCATTTCGATCAGCATGCATTATGTTTTCGTACATGCAATTATTAAACAATATTCTAGAATGGGGTACACTATTAACTGTGACTGTGCTTTTGGTGTAAACACATTTATAGTCTGTGTAAAAATGTCTACTCTACTACATTCATAATGCCTTGAGGAGGCCCCCAGATAGAATCGGGGTCACCTCGCACCACAGGGGGTGTCCCATAACACACTGGGCTTAAGCAAAATGGAGGCACACAAAGGATCCGTATAGCATGAATCCAAGGGAAAAAGAGAGTTAAGAGTTGTAGATAAAAAGAAGAAAAAGAGGCCATAAACTATTTATAAAATGGTTTTCAGCACTGAAAATCAGTAAGGATGACAAACTGTTGCTTGCAGCTCAAGCAACACAAGCAGAAAGCAAACTCAACAACTATACTGCATTTACGTTTAATCATTTAGCAGACGCCTTTATCCAAAGTGACTTACAATTGAGGAAATACAAGCGATTCATCATAAAGAGGCAAATAAACACAGGAAGTACTTGTAATGCAAAGTTTTAGATTAGAACAAGCAAGACAGCGAGTTTGAAAAGCGTTTTGAAAATCTCACCAAGGCTGCATTTATTTGATTAAAAAAACTGTAATATTGTGAAATATTATGACAATTTAAAACAAAACAACTGCGTTCTATTTTATAGTTTTTAAAATATAATTTATTACTGTGATGAAAAGCTGAATTTTTAGCATCATTACTCCAGTCTTCAGTGTAACATCATCCTTCAGAAATCATTCTAACATGCTGATTTGGTGCTTAAGAAACATTTCTTACTGTTTGTTGAAAACAGGTTTTGCTACTTCATTTTTGATTTATTTATTTAATTTAATTTAATTTATTAATTTTTTGTGTGTGTGCAAACCTTCATAAACTGTCATTCAAAAATTTGATGTAGAATTTAAAAAAAAACACTTATTCAGCAAGGATGCATTCAATTGTTTAAAAATAACAGTAAACAATTTCTAATGTTATAAAAGATTTCTATTTAAGCTAAATGCTGTTCTTTTGAACTGAAAAAAAACAAAAGGTATCAGTTTCTCTGTATTAAAAAAAAAACTTTAAAAAAAATGATAATAATAAGTACTATCAATAATAATTGAGCACCAATAATTATTGATACTAATTCATGTGACATTGAATACTCAAGTAATGGCTGCTGAAAAATTATTTTTGTCAGCACAGAAATAAATTACATTTTATTTTACAATATTATAATTTTTTATAATATATTATTTTGTTATTTTAAATTGTAATAATATTTTACAATATTGCTGTTTTTACTAACAAAAAAAATGCAGCCTTGGTGAGCATAAGACACTTCTTTCAAAAACATTTAAAAAATCTTTATTATTATTTGACTGGTAGTGCATGTCTGTGTGTGTTCATGGGAGGGAGTGATACCAACAGAAATGATTCACAGAATGGTCAGCCTGAAAGAAATTATTTCAGCCCAACCATGTGAGAGTCACTGGATGAAGAGAAACACAATCCTGCCCTATGTGGGTGTGTGTGAGCGAGTGTGTGTGTGTGTGTGGGTGTGTGTGAGCGAGTGTGTGTGGGTGTGTGTGAGCGAGTGTGTGTGTGTGTGTGTGCATGCGCATGTTATAGTAATCTCCAGACTGCAATGGAAAACAGAATAACTGACGGCAACCCAGGGGCCCAGAATTGATGAAACTACACACTAGCCTGTTGCACAATAACAACCACTCCCCTTTTCTTCCCTCCTCAATCAATCTTTATAGTTTCGTTCTTTCACATGTAAGTGTGCTCATTTCCCTGGGTAGTCCTTTAAGGAACTTCACTCTCTGTGTACGTGTGTCTGAGCAAGTTACTTTGCAGGTTTTTAGGGCAAGTCTTGACAGAGCGATTAAGGTTGCCAATGTCACTAACCTCATCTTAGTTTGGTGGCAAAACATTACCTGAGAAATGTCTGCATTTCAAAACAATTTGGGTGTTAGCAAAAAGATCATTTTTGGGAGCTGCCTGGGTGTGTGTATCTGTAAACCATTATTCACATTAGGCTTATACGATTATGAGTGTCCTTGTGCACTTGATTACCACCAATGCACTTTATCCATAGGGATAAAGCTGTGAGTCACTTTAATCAGGGTCTGCAAACATACAGGACTTTAAACACTTTACATATAAAATGTAATAGAGGTTTAGTCTGACTAAAAGCAATATCAGACTAACAGACATGGATAACTCGGCTTCAAGCATTAGAAAGAATTAAATCTACAAAATTTATTTCTTCAGCACGTTTGGTAAATTTTATAAGAAAAAATGGTTGGAGTTTTGTAACAAGCTGTGTTCACTACATCATGACACGTGTGCCTTTTTTCTGCACCTCTATTTTCTCATTCCTTCAATTTGTGTTTTCCAGTCATACATAAATCTACTTCTAATATTATATTGTTTAACATATATTGCCTGTTTATGGCAAAAAAATGTCTCTCTGTCTCATATTTTGCTATGCAATGTGTGGCTTATATATATCTGCCATTGTGTATACTTCTAAAACAACTGCTGCCTAGGCAGACAGTGGACATTATTCAATGACACACTTCAAAACTCAAATAGCTGCATAAGTACCGGAGTGTTAAAAATTTGCTGGTGAAGGTGCGAAAACAACACATTAAAACCGCTGAATGCAGACTGCAAGAGTATGTTTACTAAAGAGCTTAGATGTGCTCTTAAGTTATAAATCATATATTCGTCAGTCACTTTTTATCAATTGTGGTTATGTTTTTAACAAACTGATTAGAATATTATACCAGTTTGTAATACAGATTGCAATATATAACATATTGATACTTAATACTTTAACAATACTTGAGAGGCACTCTCAAGACGTTTTAACAATTATTCCATAAAACTAAGAGTTATCTGTTACTAATACTTGTATTTTTAATTACTGAATGACTAGTCTTTTCTTTAGTTTCACCAAGAGATACTAGCACTAATTCCTTTGCTACTAGTCATAGGTCAAAAAGTGTCAAATTTTACCACTTGATTCAAATGTACAATGTATTCCAATTGTTGCTGGATTCTATTCCAATTTTATTCATGAGATTCTAGCACTTATGAATGGAAGCTTGTGAAAATGTGACTTTATCTGACAAATCGGACTTCTTCTTTCTTGCAATTCTAATGTTACATCAACTCAGAATTGCATGAAAAAAGTCAGAATGTTAACTCGCAGTTCTGTGAAGAAAAAAAGTCTGAATTGTGAGATATAAACTCGCTATTGTGATTGAGAAACAAATCTCACAACTGCGAGAAACAAAGTCCAAATTGTAAAATAAAAAGTAGCAGTTAACTTCTTTTACTTTTTTATTTCGTGGTAGAAACAGGCTTTCATATTTACAGCTTGGTCAGGTTACTAGTAACTATTTCAATAGTTATTAGTATTGAATCCAGCTTTACTAGTACCTGCTACTAGTATCCACTCCCAAATGTTACTAACAACATTTATCTTATTGGTAGACTCAAAATGCAAGGACTACTCAGAATTGCTCATAGTTCAATTAAAAATGTCAATATAATAAAATTAAAAATGTTACTAATAACAGTTGCATTTTTACTTGTCAATGCTGGGGTAGTGACTAGCAAGCACTAATATCTACTGAATGCTTGATGAAGGTATTTCAACATTTTACTAGTGATATATAAATACGTATATAAAATGTGACCCTGGACCACAAAACCAGTCATAAGGGTCAATTTTTTGAACATCTGAAAGATGAATAAATAAACTTTCCATTGATGTATGACTTGTTAGGATAGGACAATATTTGGCCAAATCCAAATACTGAGAAAATCGCCTTTAAAGTTGTCCAAATGAAGTCCTTAGCAATGCATACTACCAATCAAAAATTTAGTTTTGATATATTTACGGTAGAAAATATCTTCATGGAACATGATCTTTACTTAATATCCTAATGGCATAAAAGAGAAATCGGTAACACTTTAGAATACTGTTCCTTCATTAATGAATAACTACACAGAAACAAGTGACTAATGCACTATTAACACTGTAGTAACTACTATTACCGAACAAGAAACTGATTAATGATTTACTAAGTAATAGCGCTCAGTTGAAACTGGTAGTTCACTATTAGCTAATCAATAACTACTATTTATATATATATATATATATATATATATATATATATATATATATATATATATATATATATATATATATCCTGGAGAACTACTAAGAACTACTGTATACAGGTTCATTATTAATGTGAATTATGCATAATGTATAATTAATTCTAAAATGAAGATCATGGTAACCCACTAGTAATGACTCAAGAATTACCAAATCCTTCTAAAGGAAATACTAATTACTTGGATCAGTATTCTAAAGTGAAAAGCATCATAACTTCCTAATATTGACTGACGTCCTTGTAAGCTTTTGAGGTATATGTAAGGTTTTGGATAGTAATGACTCATGTGTTACTACATCTTTCTGAAGAAATTACTAATTATTTGGATCAGTAATCTAAAGTGACGATCACGGTAACCCACTAGTAATGATTTAAGTATTACCAAATCTAAAATGGATTACCAACCAAAACCTTACAAAAGCCTCAAAAGTTTACAATGACTTCAGTAATTACTAGGGAGTTATCACAATCTTCACTTTAGAATACTGATCCAAAAAAAATAAGTAATTCCTTTAGAAGGATGTAATACCACCTGAATAGTTACTATCCAACACTTTACAAAACTCTCAAAAGCTTACAATGATCTTCACTTTAGAATACTTATACATTATGTGTTATTCAAATTAATTATGAACCTGTATACAGTAGTTCTTATGGAGGTATGAAAAAATAATAAGTTATTGATTAGCTAATAGTGAACTACCACATTCGACTAAGCACTATCACTTACTAATTCATAAATCAGAGTTTCTTGTTAGTTACTAGTAGTTACTAATATTGCCTTACTCATGTGTTCTTGTGTAGTTATTCATTAATGATGGAACAATATTCTAAAGTGTTACCGAGAAATCGATCATTTTGACCCATACAATTTATTTTTGGCTATTGCTACAAATATACCCGTGTTACTTAAGCCTAGTGGTCCAGGGTCACAAATAATAACATAAAAGAATTGTCAACCAGATCGTTATAAAGAATGAATGTAGAAGTGGCTTGCCACAGGAAGAGTGCAGCGCTGCTGATCTTCATCTTACCGGTATCCTGTCTGAACTGATGCATGGAGTGCAGATCGATGATGTACGGCGACAGGCGGCTGTCAGCTCGGCCTAAAACGACGCTGCCGCCGCGGGGATCGCTTCTGATCACCGCCTCTATGTGGTGAGACACGGTCGGGCTGTACGGCCGCCAGCGCCCGTGCTCGTTGAGCCATTCCCAGACGACCACAGCGGAGGCCACTACCATCGTGTCCCTACAAGTACAATAGAAAACTAGTTACGCATCGCTTACCGTTTCGTGAACGCGTGAGGACAGATTTGTTAGTGTTAAGCACTGTAATGTTGTACTGCCTGGTCTGTATAACATCGACAAACACACGAGTATGTGTTTTGAGCTCGTATACTGTGATTTCCTACATATAAAATCTCAGGTGTACTCACATTTTTGTAGGGAACGCTTAGGCGTGAGATCGCAGCATCAGGAAAGAAATCTCCGTATCACTTCTTCCATGGCCGGCGGGCTCGAGAGATCCCAACAACTCCTTACGAGAGTCAACACGAACTCCTTATTCTACACATTCGGCGTCGATTCCTTGCGCCACGAGGTGCGATTTATTGAAAATCATGTAGAGTTCGAGTGAACGATCTCTGGTGAACCGCTCGTGGTTTTGTGTTCAGCGAACTGAGTTGAAGAACTGGTTACACACCACCAGTGTGACCAACTCGTGCTGGAAAGTCCGATTCATTTCCGCGAATCGGTTCTTTTGAACAGTTCGTTTGAAAGAACCGCTTGAAAATGAGCCTGTTGCTTTAAAGTTACTCGTTTAAGTTATTGTTACTCTTACTGTTTTTTAATATCTTGCTATGGCAGGAATAGTAACAGTAGTATGCTGGTTACTTTGTAACAGCGTGATTTAAATATGCGAATATGAAAGAAATGGGCTGATTTCGGAATAATAGCACGCTGGCATTATTGTTCTTAATAACATATTTTTTACAAAGTATGAAATCTGCATGCAGCCACGGTTCTCGTTTCAATGAATCGGTGAGCTGCTCGGATCGATTCAGTTTAAGGAACGATTCGTTCACAAATCAGACGTTGCTAAACTTTTAACGCACCACAGATGCCGAAACCTGTTTGGCTGGTCATGTTTTTTCATGTAGTTTGCAGGTGAGCAACTAATATAATGGATTTGTGTTGCAACGGAACGAAAAAAAAGCAGTAATTCATAGATATTATCTAGTAACTGCATAAATAACCTAATTTTAGCCAGTTTGCCTATATAAACACACTTGAGTTGTAAACTGTTGAATACCATGTGTATGATAAAACATAAGACACAGAAAATCATGCATTTTTATACAAAACTTTTTATACACGAGAAAAGAAATTAAAGCATGGGCTGTTAAAAGAGGCCATGTGTCAAATTAGTGACACTACTGCTGGAAAATATGTTTTGTATCTATTTTTGTTATTATAAACACACGTAGAGTTAATGTTTTAAAACCTGAGAATAAAAACTGGAAGTCCTTAAAACAAAAACAAAAAGAAAAACGGATGTGTTACATACAATAGGCTATTACAATGTAATACAATTATTGGAATCTATTTGTTGAGAACATGGTCACGTTTTCAAACAGGGAAATATTCATTTTCACAGAGATGTAGCTGTCAGCAATGGACTTGATAAGCTTACAGTCTGACAATGATCTTCGGTTCAAGACTTCTTGAAGGTCGACATTTACGTCGTAGCGCCATCTGTCGTTTATATAGAGAACCTCACCAGGAATTTCCGCTCCTGAAAATAGTCGGCAAAGTTGAACTCCTAAAATTACAATTTACAAATAAATAACAGTGCAGTGATGTAGGATACAGACCTTGTCTGAAGTGAGTGAAATATTGTAGAAGCATTGGCTGTAGGATATCCTTAATACAAATAACAATACCAAATTGATTAACATGAAATTGGTGTAAATGGAATTAACTGCCACGAATGGCGTTTTATATTTTATAGTTTCTAAGTACGATCGGCGATGCAAAACATATTCGAGGCCCCAGCGAGATTTGAACTCGCGACCCCTGGTTTACAAGACCAGTGCTCTAACCCCTGAGCTATGGAGCCTGCTGAAAACCGCGAAGTGAATAGTCTTGGGATTTATAGTCCGAAATATAAACTCTCAGACCTTTTAACTATCTTTTGAACACCACAAAAGATAGACATATAACCTTCGATTTTTCGCGCCATATAAGGAACGTTCCATATCGGCACGTTTTAAAAACTTAAAAGACTGTGGTCGATGAAAATCGATATTATTTGGCCATTTCCACACACGGTTTAGTGTAATAGATGTCGCTATAATACCATGCGCCTCCGAAGCCCGGATAGCTCAGTCGGTAGAGCATCAGACTTTTAATCTGAGGGTCCAGGGTTCAAGTCCCTGTTCGGGCGGATGATCCTTTTGCAAAGATCTGAGTCTGGCAGCTGCGTTTCATCGCTTCATGTGAAGAGATAACTAATGAAGAGATTAGTTATGAAGAGATAACTAATGAATTCAAGAAGCACGCAACACTATAGGAAAGTAAAGTTGAACTTTGTATATCATTAGCGATTATGAAACTTAATTTGCGAAGTAAGTGCTAGTGATTTATATAAATAATAAATATGGTCCCCCAGGGAGAGTTATTGAAATGCTGGTAAAATGAGCTGCTGTCGACGGAAACACGTTAATTAAACAATTAAACAGCTGCTCTCCGTTGCCTGTCGTACGTCAGTACGTACAGTAGGTGGCAGGAATAGGTCGCGCTGCAGTCAAAGTTGAATAACGCTCCACCAGAAGAAGATGTAGAGCGCTGCTGGAAGATTCTGGAAGTCTGTTGTTTGGGACACGGAGTCATAAGACGAGACGGATCTCGCCGGATTTCACGGTACTCGACGATTTATTAAAATAAAATGCTATGGTACGGATCACGTGATTGTTGTCTTTGTTTTGTTTCTTTTTGGCTTGTTTTTATCTAAAATGCTGCCTTTTTGAAAGCCATTAACATTTTTTTGAAAACGGTTGGTCAAATTAAATCTGTGTGGATTTTATGGTGAGTTTAATGTAATTGTAATTGATTTCTACTAACTAGTTTTATTATATCATGAGACTGAAAACATGGGCAAGCTTTAGATGAATTCTAACACGGTTAATACTAAAACTGTCAAGTGTGTGTGTGTGTGTGTGTGTGTTGTTTTTTCCCCAGTGTATTTTATTTTATTTTTAATTTTCTTTTGACTAGATTAACCTGTTGGGGGGCAACTATGGTGAAAGAGACAGGTTTTTATGATATGCTGGGTGTAAAGCCTAACGCCAGCCCTGAAGAGCTGAAGAAGGCTTATCGTAAACTGGCTTTGAAATACCACCCAGATAAAAATCCAACAGAGGGGGAAAGGGTAAGACTGTCACAATTTATGCATTATCAAGGTCTAGTATTAAGTATAAATTCCCTAATAGTTCCTAATATTTGATTGATTTTGTCATTTGGAAATATGTATAGCAGTTTAGAGATCATCTGGGTGGTCTCAAAGTGTGGTGCTTGAGTTTAGATTTAATGTCCCCTTCACTGTTCTGTGTTTCCAGTTCAAGCAGATCTCCCAAGCATACGAGGTTTTGTCCGATGCCAAGAAGAGAGAAGTGTATGACAGAGGAGGTGAGAAGGCGATTAAGGAAGGAGGAAATGGAGGGCCAAGTTTTGGCTCCCCCATGGACATTTTTGACATGTTCTTTGGAGGAGGGGGTCGCATGCACAGGGAGAGGAGAGGTAAGTACATTTCTTTCTTAGCTACAGACTCCACAATTTGTGCAAAACCTGATAATCCACGTTGTTCCTGGAAGATTTGTGAATGTTCCAAAGAACAGCAAAGGAATCAGACCTTTTTCAGTTAACATGTTTAGTAACCTAAAATAAATGTTTTTTGTTTGGTAAAACATGTTATTCCCAGATATTTCCATTTTCAACATTTGTTTACACTTTTTGAGGAGTTCAAATGTTCTAATAGGCTAACATACATACACTTTGAATAATTGATAAATTGTTTCAAATCTTACAGTGAAATTTTGTGGTTGCTCTAAACAGGAAAGAACGTGGTGCATCAGTTGACTGTATCTTTGGAGGACCTTTATAATGGTGCCACCAGGAAACTTGCTGTCCAGAAAAATGTAATCTGTGACAAGTGTGAAGGTAATAATTGACTGAAATGTTTACAGGTGCATCTCAATAAATTAGAATGTCGTGGAAAAGTTCATTTATTTCAGTAATTCAACTCAAATTGTGAAACTCGTGTATTAAATAAATTCAGTGCACACAGACTGAAGTAGTTTAAGTCTTTGGTTCTTTTAATTGTGATGATTTTGGCTCACATTTAACAAAAACCCACCAATTCACTATCTCAACAAATTAGAATACTTCATAAGACCAATAAAAAAAAAAAACATTTTTAGTGAATTGTTGGCCTTCTGGAAAGTATGTTCATTTACTGTATATGTACTCAATACTTGGTAGGGGCTCCTTTTGCTTTAATTACTGCCTCAATTCAGCGTGGCATGGAGGTGATCAGTTTGTGGCACTGCTGAGGTGGTATGGAAGCCCAGGTTTCTTTGACAGTGGCCTTCAGCTCATCTGCATTTTTTGGTCTCTTGTTTCTCATTTTCCTCTTGACAATACCCCATAGATTCTCTATGGGGTTCAGGTCTGGTGAGTTTGCTGGCCAGTCAAGCACACCAACACCATGGTCATTTAACCAACTTTTGGTGCTTTTGGCAGTGTGGGCAGGTGCCAAATCCTGCTGGAAAATGAAATCAGCATCTTTAAAAAGCTGGTCAGCAGAAGGAAACATGAAGGGCTCCAAAATTTCTTGGTAAACGGGTGCAGTGACTTTGGTTTTCAAAAAACACAATGGACCAACACCAGCAGATGACATTGCACCCCAAATCATCACAGACTGTGGAAACTTAACACTGGACTTCAAGCAACTTGGGCTATGAGCTTCTCCACCCTTCCTCCAGACTCTAGGACCTTGGTTTCCAAATGAAATACAAAACTTGCTCTCATCTGAAGAGAGGACTTTGGACCACTGGGCAACAGTCCAGTTCTTCTTCTCCTTAGCCCAGGTAAGACGCCTCTGACGTTGTCTGTGGTTCAGGAGTGGCTTAACAAGAGGAATACGACAACTGTAGCCAAATTCCTTGACATGTCTGTGTGTGGTGGCTCTTGATGCCTTGACCCCAGCCTCTGTTCATTCCTTGTGAAGTTCACCCAAATTCTTGAATCGATTTTGCTTGACAATCCACACTTTTTCCTTCCACTCAACTTTCTGTTAACATGCTTGGATACAGCACTCTGTGAACAGCCAGCTTCTTTGGCAATGAATGTTTGTGGCTTACCCTCCTTGTGAAGGGTGTCAGTGATTGTCTTCTGGACAACTGTTAGATCAGCAGTCTTCCCCATGATTGTGTAGCCTAGTGAACCAAACTGAGAGACCATTTTGAAGGCTCAGGAAACCTTTGCAGGTGTTTTGAGTTGATTAGCTGATTGGCATGTCACCATATTTTAATTTGTTGAGATAGTGAATTGGTGTGTTTTTGTTAAATGTAAGCCAAAATCATCACAATTAAAAGAACCAAAGACTTAAACTACTTCAGTCTGTGTGCACTGAATTTATTTAATACACGAGTTTCACAATTTTAGTTGAATTACTGAAATGAACTTTTCCACGACATTCTAATTTATTGAGATGCACCTATATATTTGTATAAGAGGTCCTTTTTGTGAACTTTATTATATTACTATATATTTTACACTACCATTCAAGAATTTGGGATTGGTAAGATTTTTTTTTTTTTTTCTTTAAAAGAAGTCTCTTATGCTCACCTAGGCTTAATTTATTTGCCTTAAAAACAGTAATATTGTGAAATATTATTACACTTTAAAATATACTGAAATAGAAAATAGTTATTTTAAAATGTATCTTATTCCTGTGATGGCAAAGCTGAATTTTTAGCAGCTTGTTACTTCAGTTTTCAGTATCACATAGTCGTCTTATTATTTTCACTGTTCAAAACAGTTGTGCTGCTTAATATTTTTGCTTAATATTTTTATAAATAAAAAATTATATATATATAATATATCTCAATAGAAAGTATGTACTATCACTTTTGGTAAATTTAATGCATCCTGGCTGAATAAAAAAATACATTTTTTTTTTTTTTTTCTAAAAATTATCCCAAATTTTAAAATGGTAATGTATTTATACGCATTGTATTACTAATAGACTGTTTTGATTTTTTTCTGGTAGTATTTTAAAAGTTGGATTTTTTTTTCTTTTTTTTTTTTTTTGCTGAATAGTTTTTTACTGTTTTTTTTTTCTTTTTTTTTTGTTTATTTTTTTAATTTTATTATTATTTTTACTACAGGTCGTGGGGGTCGTAAAGGAGTGATAGAAGTGTGTCCTTTGTGTCATGGGGTGGGTTTCCAGGTCAGACTACATCACTTAGCACCTGGCATGGTGCAGCAGATATCAACAGTCTGTGCTGGCTGTCAGGGGCAAGGTCAGCGACTGGGTCACCGCGACCGCTGCAAAACATGCGCTGGTCGCAAGATACTACGGCAGAAGAAGATTCTTGAGGTGCACATTGATAAAGGTTAGAAAGTGACAGGAAAGGCATGGTTCAGTCCAAAACATCTGTTCTCTGCAGCTTGTTACTTTTGTTTATGCTTGATTATGTGTTATTGCAGGTATGAAAGATGGACAGAAAATAGTGTTCCATGAGGAGGGTGACCAGGAGCCTGGACTTGAACCTGGAGACATCATCATTGTCTTAGATCAGAGAGCACACCCGGTTTTCACCAGGTAAACCCACTCTGTAGACGTCAGTAAGAAGTTGAGCTAAATTAACATGACTAGATAATATCTAAGTCTCTGTTAAATAATGCTGGTAACACTGAACTTTGAAGTTAGTGCTGATTACACTGTCCTGCATCATATTTGCTGAATAAAATTCAATGCTTGCTTTTTTTTTTTTTCTTTTTTTTTTTTTTAAACAAATTTTGGGTTGTTGCTTCTAAAAAAAATAGTGCTGAGCACATCATATTTTCTTACAAAATATGTACATTTCGTAGCATTTTTGCTTTCAAAAGTCATTTGTAAGGAGAAGTATTAAGTATAAGTGTCAACCACCAAGAAAACTGCCACGAAGACATGTTTCCTATCTTTCTCTGAGCCAGGTTATAACAATTTTATCAATTCTCAGCTGATTTTCACATGTATAATTGATTCTGAAGATATTATTTTATGCGTAATCCTGATTTCAAGGATAGAATCATGGCCAGTGACAAAGTTCATGTCTGTGGGTGTATTAATACATCTAAGGAGTGACAGAAAATAATTTTTTCAAATAGGAAAAAAACAACTTTATTTAAAAACCTGTTTATGTAAAGCTCTTTATTATGTACGTAACTTTTGTTATACCAACATTAAATTGAGTATTTTAAATTTTTCAACTACTTCACAGATTGTTCAATTATACTTATTTTTAAACTACACATTTTACTGCTTTCATTTCGTTATTATCTTAAGTGCATAATATGAACAAAAAAAAGCATGTGATGGATTTTTTTTAACAAGTAAGAAACAATTATCATATTAAGTCATATTAGGCTTTGTTTTTCAAGATGCAGGGCTGTTATTTTCAGAGGTATGTCATTGACGATAATGTCCTGGAGATGGCAGCACAGACTCATTCATTTCAAGATTAGTGTCACACTTCCTCTGTTTTCTGTATGTGGGGCAGCCTTTTACAGTACTTGGTCATTTAGACAAGGCAATTAGGGAACAGAACATATAGAATATATAGATATAATGTAAGAAACACAATGATTAACATACTTACATTTCTCCTCTCAGACAAGGAGAGGATCTCATCATGAACATGCAGCTACAGTTGGTAGAGTCATTATGTGGTTTTCAAAAACCTGTTAATACACTGGACAACAGAACTCTACTCATCACATCCCATCCAGGTGAACCATCCTACATACCTATTCGAGCACTGCATGCAGGTTTCTATAACATCAGCACCATGTTGGATCAGTGCTGGTGGATAAGCAAGTCATTGCGTACAGCCTGATGGAATTTTGTCGTGAACCTGGAAGCATATCCACTCTTAATAATGATCTGGCTGTGGGAAAATGGCAGGAGTGATATTATGTAACCTTGGCAGATGGCACGCCTTGTGGTCATTGTTGCTGTTGCCTTTTCCAGAGTTCCTAATCCTTAGTATGTTTTTGACCTTCCTGTATCACCAGACATCCAGGCATGTGTGGAATATCACTTCTTGTAGGCTGTGCTTAAGTTGGTCTGCCTGGATTTGGTGTAACTGGTTCTGATATCTTTCTATTAATAGGGGAGTTGATCAGACCTGGAGATAAGAAATGTGTTCTGAACGAGGGAATGCCTTTGCACCGTCGGCCATTTGAGAAAGGCAAACTCATCATCCTTTTCAGCGTGAGTACTAATTATTGAATAGACCTTTTCAATGCGGACCTATGAACATTTCCTGCTTATTGTCATACACACACACACACACACACACACACACACACACACACACACATACACAGTGGATATAAAAAGTCTACACACCCGTTAAAATGCCAGGTTTCTGTGATGTAAAAAAAAAAATGAGACCAAGATAATTAATTTCAGAACTTTTTTCACCTTTAATGTAAACTATAACCCATACAACTAAATTTAAAAAACAAACTGAAATCTTTTAGGAAAGGTGGAGTAAAAATGAAAAACTAAAATAATGTGGTTGCATAAGTGTGCACACCCTCTTATAACTAAGGATGTGGCTGTGTTCAGAATTAAGCAATCACATTCAAACTCATGTTAAATAGGAGTCAGTACACACCTGCCATCATTTAAAGTGCCTCTGATTAAACCCAAATAAAGTTTAGCTGTTCTAGTAGGCTTTTCCTGACATTTTCTGAGTCGCATCTTACAGCAAAAGCCATGGTCCGCAGAGAGCTTCCAAAGCATCAGGGATCTCATTGTTAAAGGGTATCAGTCAGGAGAAGTGTACAAAAGAATTCCCAAGGCATTAGATATATCATGGAACACAGTGAAGACAGTCATCATCAAGTGAAGAAAATATGGCGCAACAGTGATATTACCAAGCACTGGCTGTCCCTCCAAAATTGATGAAAAGATGAGAAGAAAACTGGTCAGGGAGGCTGCCAAGAGACCTACAGCAATATTAAAGGAGCTGCAGAAATTTCTGGCAAGTACTGGCTGTGTAGTACGTGACAACAATCTCCCATATTCTTTATATGTCTAGGCTATGGGGTAGGGTGGCAAGAAAAACATCCAAGCCCGGCTAAATTTTGCAAAAACGCATTATAAGTCTCCCAAAAGCATGTGGGAAAATGTGTTATGGTCTGATGAAACCGACAACAACCTAAAGCATACATCCAAATCAACAAAAGAATGGCTTCACCAGAAGAAGATTGAAGTTTTGGAATGGCCCGGTCAGAGCCTAGACCTGAATCTGATTGAAGATCTGTGGGATGATGTGAAGAGGGCTGTGCACAGGAGATGCCCTCGCAATCTGACAGATTTGGAGCATTTTTGCAAAGAAGAGTGGGCAAATATTGCGAGGTCAAGATGTGCCATGCTGAAAGACTCGTACCCAAAAAGACTGAGTGTAATAAAATCAAAAGGTGCTTCAATAAAGTATTAGTTTAAGGGTGTGCACACTTATGTAACCACATTATTTTAGTTTTTCATATTTACTCCACCTTTCCTAAAAGATTTCAGTTTGTTTTTTAATTTAGTTGTACGGGTTATAGTTTACATTAAAATTTCTGAAATTATTTACCTTGGTCTCATTTTTTTTACATCACAGAAACCTGGCATTTTAACGGGTGTGTAGACTTTTTATATCCACTGTATATAATTACACACACATACACAGAGAGAGAGAAAGAGCTGGGGTAGGATCTGAATACATGTAATCAGATTTCAAAAATCAAATACTCGTAATTAGAGTATGTTACACTTTATAATGCTCATAATCAGATTAGTTACTTTTTATGGATTACATGATTACATATTCACACAATGCCAATAAATCATTCATAATTTATTGATTCTCACTTATTGTTCTTTTAAATGGATTCCCAAAAATTTTTGACAGCCAAAACCACTTTGACATGAAATATTTTCTTGAAAAATCTCTAAGTTAATATTTCAATAATTTAACAACACATTCGCATGTTAGAGTTACATTGAAGCCATGGAGATATTATTTTCACGGGGGAAAAAAAAAACATTAAAATGATGATTATGATTTTAATTATGAAATACAAGTTTTAAGGGATAACCATTAGTGACTGCAGGGGGACTTTACCTAAAACTAAAACCATAAAAAAACATCATTACTTGGGAAGAAAAGAAAAAAAAAAATGTATTTCAACTACAATTTTCAACATTTTTAATTTTCTTTTAGTTTATGTTGAAGAACTGGAATAACTAAAGCTAAATAAACAAAAGAAAACTTAATAAAAAGTATATAGACATTTGTAATGGAAAACATTTTTATACATTTCAGAGCAAATACATACTCAAGCTACATTTTCTTGCTCTTCTCACTTACAATAATAATTTACATAAACTAATTGTGGTAATTTTCTTCTTAAGGTTGTCTTCCCTGAAGAGAACTTCCTTCCATTAAACAAACTCAAGGAGTTAGAACGGTACTTACCTGAAAAACAGGCAAATATTGAGCCTGACAGCATGGATGATGACCTGTACATATACGCTGACCTTGAAGACTGTGATCTGACCCATGAACGCCACCATTACCACTATATAGAGGAGGAAGACTTTTACCCGTCTGGAGGTGTGCAGTGCCAAACCTCGTAGAGATTCCTGTTCCCTTACCCTCCCTTCCACAACAAATGCCACCTCTGCTGGAACACAAGGAAAAAGGACCAAGAGGAAAAAAGTTATTTACCTCTCAAATAGTTCTGTGCCTAGAATAAGACCTCTTAGTGCCGACCTCTTGTGTCATTGTTTGGAAGTAACTTCTCATCCAAAATTTTGAGCAAATAATTTGTGATATAAAAAGTAAAATGAGTTGTGAGACTGGTGCCATAGAGGTTCAGCTGAAGGGAGAGTCTATGGAAATTTGTGCAGCAGTTACAGTGGAAATGGAAGGGATATTCAGGACAATTTGGTTGTGCCATAATCCCAGGAAAAAGTTCATCACGAAAATGGATTTACTTTTTCATCAGTTTGAGAAAACATTACAATCTTTGTGGTGTTTTGTTTATTGCCAATTAATTGTGGGTTACATGTAAGACAGTTTGATCTTGATGTTGTTGGAAATTTGGTATGTGCCAGTTTATTGCTAAATGTTTTTTTTTTTTTTTTTTTAGAACATTTTGAACTAATAAAAGGGTTAATAACGACGTTGAAAACACATTTCAACAAAGAAAATCTTATGTTCAAAATGATGGCAGACTGTGATCCATCTCTTAAAAGCCTTATTTTGTACAAAGGTATATTAGTTAGCTTCTTAATTGGCTGATATTATTTAGAGTCTAGTACCTGGTAACTTTTCATGTTACTGATTTCATGTAACTAAGAAATAATAGCCAAGGATTTTATTAAAACTAAATCATGTTGTGTTTGTTTGCTATTTAAGGATTGAAGAAAATAAATCCTTTCTAGAAGGAATTTATTTTATCTAAATGACAAAAAATCATTAATTGAATGAGCCGTCTACATACCTCTGCATTAAATCAGTCTTAAAAGCGTTTTGAAAGAATACTGAAACTTTTTTTGCAAATTAATTAAATGTTAACTCTGCCTAAATTTGGAAGACACTTTTTTTTGGATATTGCATATGCACTTTTATCCCATTTGTTATTATTTTCATTTTTGCTAGCTGATAGTCTTATATTTGATTATTTTATTATCGGTGTTGACTGAAGATTAACTGAAAAATGTGGAATTTCAATTATGACCAATAACTTTGCTATTTGTAGTTCTATTTATAAAATAAATGTCACAATGTATTTAAGTCAGTTTTGTATTTTTGGGGTCTGGGGGGTTGACTATTTGGCTAATTATGCCAAAAAAAAAAAAATAATAATAATCAGGTTGTACATCTCGTTTATCAAGATGTCTCTACAGATTTATTGGGGATCTACTGCAAATATCAAGCAAACCAACATCTAACCAGTTAATGATGCATCTTTTAGTGACAAATCTTCTTGAAAAGATTGTCATGAATTATTCATGCTTGAATTTTAATTAAACTGCAGCAATATCAGCACATTATTTACTAACACTGTAAGATACTCAGAGACTTACACTGTAAAGCAGTGTTATACCAATATTCAACAAAAATTGTGAATATCCTCAATAAAAAATAATCTGTAATTATCAGAATATAAACCATACTGATTACTTCATACAGTATTGCAGTAACTGCATATGTTCACCTGCATGCAGTACAAGTAGATGTGCTTGGTTGAGTGTTAAAACACACTAAACCGTTATAATCAACACAATATTGTACCATATGAATTCTAAACATATCAGAATTCTAAATGTACACAAGTACAAATATGTGAAAATGTCCTCAATGAGTCCAAGACTAGTGCGAGGTCACATTATGAGCAAGAACACACAAATTATTTGTCTTTGGCCAAAATGATCAAAGAAATTACATACATTCACATATAAGATGTCAAAGAATAGTCTGGAAAGAAAACCAGTACATTTACCACATTAATGTCGATCGGGCTAAATCTTGCATGCAGATATTATCACAGACAATACTACAAAGCCCTTAATAATAGCAAAAGACCAGTACATCCATGCAGTTTTTCTTGTTTTCCACTAGAGGCTTCAGAGGAACGTTAGTATTACGAAATTGGATGTAGTTAGTTTCAGACGTCGAAGAGGTCCTTCATCTCAGTGCATGATGCTAAGGTTCAACAGAAACATGAATGTTTTTGAGTGCTTTAAATGGAAGACCAATGTCATAGCTGTCATATAAAGGCAGAGACATATGTATGTGTGCTGGAATACCACAAATCCAGAACATAAAACACAAGTCCATATTATGAAAGATGAGACTCAAGGCTTCCAGAGTTTGAGTAGGCCATCATCGCTGTACGTGGCAATGAGATTCTGATGGGGGTGGTGAGTTATGCCAATCACATCTTTTTCATGTACCTATGGAGGATGCACACAGAAAAACTTGTTTATATTAAAGCACAGTTCATTTTTATATCCAATTCAGTTTTGATATATCTCCAACTAGTCCTAATTAGAGGTACAGCCAATGTTTTGAATATAAATACCAATTGTTCTGGAATACCGAGAAGACAACTTTAGCTGTGAACCTATCACACTTCACCCGACTAAAACAGATCTCGTGGATATGCAGCATGTGCTGTGAGGGCGGACGGTACCGTGAGGGTTCTCTCTAGCTTGCCAGTGATGGTGCTGAAGCAGTACAGCACATAGTCTTCTCCCACACAATAAATCCACTCTCCACGTGGAGACAACGTGCAGCAAACAAAGTCTGCCCCCTCTCTTACGCCTGAACAGAAACTCCTCATCACCTGGGAAGGAAAAGAGAGGGGGGCAAGCGAGTGAGAGCGAAAGTGCAATGCAAATGGATAAGGCACGCTTCAGAGAGTACCAAAAAGCATGCGAGAGTGAGTCATCAAGTACGTCAAGAAAAGAGTGGGTGAGACGGCTGAACAGGGTACGCCTTATACACCATCAGACGGTCTGAATAATAAGTGCGTAGCTATTTTTAGCAAACCTCACAACCTGCATTGGAAGTTTGCTGCTTTTTTTTAAACTTCTGCTCAACAATCCAGCCTTTAGTCAAGGTTTATGATTCATAAATGGTGTTAATTTAAGCCAAATATGAAAACCAGTTACTGTAGTGTTCACTCTAGTGTGTGCATTTTAAAATAATCATGAGTATGAGTATCTTGCTGGTTAATTTTTGTTCTCACCTGGCCATGAATGTTTGTAACAACCACTGTGTTGGTCCTATTGCACACTACAAAGTGCTCAGGAGTCTTTGGGACAAGCACGACGTTGTTAACAGTGATGTCTGTACCCTCAGGAATGTCAGGGGTTTTTATTGTGTGGGTGCAATCCATTGTCTTTATGCTCCAGACCTGAAAAAAAAAGACAGTTAAGCAGGGAAAAACCACAAAAATAAATATGCATAGGCTATTACGTGTGGTTCACCACAATATGAACACTTACCTTTACTGTGCCATCTGCTGACGCGCTGATGACATGCTGGCCATCGTGTGAGAAGATGACGTCATTTATATGAGCCGTATGGCCTCTAAACTCCTTCAGCATTTTTCCTGATTTCAAACCATGAAGCCTGATAAAAGAAACCCAAGAGTTAGAAATGTAACCACAATTCAAATTCTTTTAAAGTGAAGCTTTAGCAAAGGTGTAACAAAAAAAGAAATACAACAAAAGAAATCAAATCATGTTATTATGTCATGAATCAAACATTATCCACAAAGAGACATTAAAGATCAACAAAAAATAATTTTCATTCAAAAAAAAAAAAAATCATACACCAATGTCACAATAGAAGACAGCAAAACAACTTTCGTCTGCAAAATATACAACATGATTCAACTTAATTTCTTTATGAAGGAACAAAAGAGTGACAACCAAAACAAAACAAAAAGCAAAACACAACAACAACAAAAAACTTTATGATGTCACGAAGACAGCAAAACAACAAACTTTCGTCTGCATTTTACAATGTGATTGTATCATCATCACAACTCACAAATTCAACAAGTCTTTCAAAAGTAAAGCTTGAGGCCTTGAGCAAAGGAGTAAATAAACCAAACAAAAAACGAACCTAAACAAAAAAGCAAAACATAACAAAAAACAATCATCAAAGCACAATACAATAAAACAAAAAGCAATATTTTGATGTCATCAATCAATCGTTATCATCGAAGTTCAAAGAGAATATAAAAATCACGGATCAAGGTCATAACAGAAGAAGACCTTTCTCTGTAACTTTCAACGTGATTCTACCATCTTTACTGAAAAATACTCTTCTCTCATGCACATGAAATTCCACCCACATGCACCATGAGTCTAGCACTGCCGCCCAGCCGCAGAACTGCTGCAGTCAGGACTGAGAGAGAGAGAGAGAGATAGAGAGAGAGAGGGAGAGACTTTCGCTCTGGGCATGTGATGGAATATTCCTGATGACTCTTAACACCTAGACCTTGATTAATTTCAGTTTTGTCCGATTCATCTCTCTCTGTCCATAAAAGAAAACAAAACAAAAATACAGCATGTTCATTGAAATATGTCTATACTGTCATTTGTTTTGTGCACTTACCAAATCCCTTAAATGTACTATCCTACAAAGGCTTCCAAATACACTCACTGATCCAAAGATGACCAATGACATAAACAACGTAACCTTTTATACATCATCTTTAAAGCCAGGCTTGCATTCACGTGTCACCCACACTACTGAGAGAATAAATCCAATCCATTGCAAAAGGGGAGGGGCTAGTATTTATCAATAAGTGGCCAATAGCAAAGCAGCTTGCCAGCTTGTCCCTATCCAGCGAAGGAATGATAAAACGTCTGCCTCAGTCCGCTGCTTTTTAGGTAGCTGAGCAAGGAACAGAAACACATTATCTGTGCGTGCTGCCTCTCTCACGCACGTGGCCAATCATGTTTCTTTCCACCCACATGCACCACGAGAGCCTAGAACTGACACCCAGCTGTAGAAGTACTGCAGTCTGGTCTGCGAGAGAGGGAGAGATGCTGAGTCTAGGCATGTGACGGAATATTCCTAATGATGTTTAACACCCAGACCACGACTTCAGATTTCCTCCTCCTCCCCCGCCGTTTCTGTCTACGAAGCATCCTTGGCAAAACATTTCACTAAGGAAGTCTACTGTTCCTACTGGCACTTATTGGTTATTGCATAGCAACTGATCATCTTGCTTCTTATGCATAATATGCTTCTCTTGTGAGATCCATTCCATGGCTTTCTACCTTTTGTCTCTTTTCCATCCACTTAGCAAGAAAACCTCCACCTCCATTACCTAATCTGGGTAATGCACCTGAAAAATTAACATTTGTGTCCAGATTCACAAAATATTCTTAATAAAATTCTTCTTAACTGTTATTTTCTTACTTAAAAGAAAAACTTGAGAACTTTTTAGGAATGTGCTTATGTTTCTTCTTAAGCTTGTTCTTAAAGGCATAGTTCAACCAAAATGAAAGTTCTGTCATCATTTACTCGCCCTCAAGTTATTCTAAATATTCTAGAGATTCTTTCTGTTGAACACAAATGGAGATACTTTGAAGACTGTTGGTAACAAACAGTTGACAGAAGCCACTAACTTCCATAGTATGGAAAAAATAGTTTGGAACAGGTTTGGAACAACTTGAATGTGAGTAAATGATGACAGAATTTTCATTTTTGGGTGAACTATCCCTTTAACCCTAGTGCTATGCTGAAAATCCTTTACCTAATTTGGTGTTCCCCATCAAAAAACTTTTTAAAATGTCTTGTAAATCTCTCAGTTATCCTCTAGTATCACCAAATCTTGAATTCAGCTTTTGAAATTAGCATTTGCACCTCAGTTTATGAATAAAAAAAGCATTATTTTTGATCATTTTGGCAATACTCACTCAAAAACTAAGGTACATAATCTCAGATCAATGAGGCCAGCAAGCAATCCTTTTATCAACTTGTTTTCTTTTAATTAGCACAAGTATTGCTAATTAAAAGAAAACAAGTTGATAAAAGGATTAAATCCTTAAATTAAGAAATGCATAAGCAATTTTCTCGTAGGCCAGTCATTTTTGACCAGGAACAACACAAGTGTAACAAGTCTGGGGGGGGGGGGGGGGGGGGGGGGGGGGGGGATGCCAGAAACACAACATGAGGTTTAAGACAAAACTTCATCATAATTTTAAGGGTTAAAACTTGTTTAAATCCCCATTGTTTAATGAATTTATTGTGTTGTTTTTAATTAATTTTTGTAATTACAAAACACCAGGTAAATATGATAAATATTAATACTAAGAATGTGCAAGATTACTCTGAAGATACACCACGGATCAATAATGTATGATCGGTCATAATTATGCATGATGTGATTTTTTTGCTCAACTTTTACTTTTGTGACCTTGGAGTGCCTGTCAAATGAGAGCCACTCAAATCATGACATGACTGAGTTAGATAACACATCTACAGTGTCAGAAACCATCTTCAGTACAAAATCTAAACGTGAACACCAATTATTAAACAATAAGGAGTGAAACAGTGCAAAAAATCAGATTTGTAATATATGCTGAACCTGATGATCTGGTCAAAGGAGGCACTTAGTAGTTGAGTGCTGTCCTTGTTGAAGCAGACACAGGTGACTGCTTTGCTGTGGGCTCGTTCTATTCTATTCAGACACGTCCCGTTCAGAATCCTCCAAACCTGGAATAACAAAATGATACATCTTATCACATAACAGACTGAACTGAGAACACTAAAATTCATTCAACTGAACTGATGGTGTGCAATGAGAGCTAATTGGGAACATCATCATTCAGTGAAGATGAAAAATCTTATTTTTTAGCTCTGTGCACCATTAAATGCTGAACTGAGATCACATCTAAACAGGGATTTTTAAATAATAATGATAGATCAGTTACTCTACTTTTCTACATGTTATAAAGGACTGACTTCACAACTGTAATCAGATGCCGTATGATTAAAAGACTAAATATATAAGTGCTTACAGCGTTTAATTAACATTTGCCTTTAGACCTACTGCCCCCTGAGATTGAGGTCTCTAACAATACCTCTGAAAAGCCTAAAGGGGTCGGTAAGATTTTTTAATGTTTTTGAAAGAAGTGCTCACCCAGGCTGATTTATTTGATCCAAAAATACTAAAAACAGTAATATTGTGAAATATTTTTATAATGTTGAAAAACTAAACTTGAATATTCAGCAGTCATTACTCCAGTTTTCAGTGTCACATGATCCTCATCATTCTAATATACTACTCAAGAAACATTACTACTGTAAAAGTTAAAACCAGTTGTGCTGTGAAGTTTATTTGAAACTCTAAAAACATTCTAAATGACTTTAGTGTCACTTTTGATAAATTCAATGCATCCTTGCAGAATAAAAGTATTAATTTCTTTAAAAATATACTGTATACCTTACTGACACCAAACTACATGTTGTAGTCATACAACAAAAATCTTTCTTCGAGTATGACTCAAAACGAGAAAGAGTTGTGAAAGTATTCATTTGTTTGTCTATGTGATAATGAGTAAGAATCTCTCTTACTTCAAGAAATCAAGCATGTAGGTTCAAGTTCTACTACCTTTCAAATCTCTACCCATTCTGGTATATATGACCAATAAGGTTTCACTCAACAAAGATGATTTTCTTTATATCAGTTTTAATTTCTGATTTGTCATTTTGAAAAATATAAATGATAGTTTCAAATGGACTAATACTAGAGATTGTGTACAATTAGAAACATACAAGTGGAAATGCTGATCAGTTAATTGAAGGGCCATACCTGTATCTTTCCATCCTGAGCTCCAGAGGCGATCATGTCAGAGTCGTGACTTACTGCCAGACACAGAACAGACTCATCCATCATCATGAAATTATCCTGAGCTTGGTACTTCAGATCCTACTCACACAAGAAACAAACAGACAGGTAGACCATTACACATCACATTTAACCACACAAAATTACATTATATCATGTTATAATAAAAAATAAGGTTTTCAGACATTGTCTAATTAGGGAAAATGAAACAGCATATGATGATACAACCACATGATGGGTTGACTGAGGTAGTAAGAACTACAACCACAACATGCTATATTCCATATTATTCTGAGTTTCATACTGTACACTCAAATTCTTCAGTAGTAGTGGAAGTCCACGTCTGAGAATGGGGCAGGATTTATTTTTGGTCCCAACTGCCTCAACTCAACCTAACAGACGTCATAGAGTGTTGGGGTGACCCATATTCTATACCTCTGAGGTTTTAGTAGAAACCAAGGTTCTCCCAAATGAAAATTGAGCCACGCTAAATGTGAGAATTTATTTTTTGCACCCACTAAACAGGCCTAGGACAGCATACGTGCGTTGCCGCTTTCATGCATCAAGGAGATGATGTTCTTGAGCTGTGTAGTTGAGAAGATCAGGCTTTGAGAATATAGAGATAAATATAAACTGAATCTGTTAATATATATACTGTAAAAAATGCTGGGTGAAATATGGACAAACCCAGCGATTGGGTTGTTTTCAACCAACAGTTGAGTTAAATGTTTAACCCAACTCTCTGGGCAGTAAACCAACCGTTGGGTCAAAAACAACCCAATCGCTGGGTTTGTCCATATTTTACCCAGTGCTGGGTTGTATTTAACCCAACATTTTTTTAGAGAGTAATTACTTTTATATATACATTACTTTTAATTTATAATTACATTTCAAGACGTTTTAGTAAACATACTGCATATTTGTGAGAGAACCTTGGAAAAACTTGCTGGAAAGACAACCATCTCTGCTACACTCCATAAATCGGGTATGGTACAGTGATTATATGAAGTCGTTTATCAAAAGGCAAATGAAAGTCAAGAAGTTTTTTTTTTTTTTTTCAAAGAATTCAAAGGGTTTTATTGTTCCTTTACAACAAATCATTTAGTACAGTTACCAACTTTCATAGCTTGTTATTCTTTTGGTGATGATAACCAATTTAATTCTGTCTCCCCTTCCTCTGACAACCAGTTACAGTACCCTCACAAATCATTTGTCTGGCAAGCATTTCTCCCTGGATGAATGCCCATCATCTAAAGCTGAATATATTGAATATTGGTGTGCTGCTGTTCATCCTGGCCAAGAACCACCCTTGCCAGTGGCTTGTCATTTCACTATACAGCTCAATGATTTCATCTACACAGAATGCCAAAAACCTTGGTATCACATTGGACAAAGACCTGTCATTTACAGCCAACAAAAGTCAGCACATGATACAGAACATTTGCAGAGTTATACATTTCTCAACAGAGAAGCTATTGGGATTCTGGTAGAGGCCCTGGTATACTCTTGTCTTGACTGCGGCGACTCACTCGTGACTGACCTCACAGCACATTTAATTAAACGTCTACAGCTCATCCAGAATGCTGCAGCCCAGCTGAGTCTCAACCTTCCCAAGTACACTCACGTTTCACCTCTGCTGCCCCTCCACTGGCCCCTATCCATGATAGCATATACAGGTGCATCTCAATAAATTAGAATGTAGTGGAAAAGTTCATTTATTTCAGTAATTCAACTCAAATTGTGAAACTCATGTATTAAATAAATTCAGTGCACACAGACTGAAGTAGTTTAAGTCTTTGGTTCTTTTAATTGTGATGATCTCAACAAATTAGAATATGGTGACATGCCAATCAGCTAATCAACTCAAAACACCTGCAAAGGTTTCCTGAGCCTTCAAAATGGTCTCTCAGTTTGGTTCACTAGGCTACACAATCATGGGGAAGACTGCTGATCTGACAGTTTTCCAGAAGACAATCATTGACACCCTTCATAAGGAGGGTAAGCCACAAACATTCATTGCCAAAGAAGCTGGCTGTTCACAGAGTGCTCTATCCAAGCATGTTAACAGAAAGTTGAGTGGAAGGAAAAAGTGTGGAAGAAAAAGATGCACAACCAACCGAGAGAACCGCAGCCTTATGAGGATTGTCAAGCAAAATCGATTCAAGAATTTGGGTGAACTTCACAAGAAATGGACTGAGGCTGGGGTCAAGGCATCAAGAGCCACCACACACAGACGTGTCAAGGAATTTGGCTACAGTTGTCGTATTCCTCTTGTTAAAGGAAAACGCCACCGTTTTTCCATATTCCAATATGTTTTTCCCTCAACTTAGACGAGTTGATACGTACCTTTCCCATCTCAGTGCGTGCACTTAATCGCTCTAGCGCGCGGCGCCACTATGCTAGCATTTAGCTTAGCACCATTCATTCATTCCTTAGGATCCAAACAGGAATGAATTTAGAAGCTACCAAACACTTCCGTGTTTTCCCTATTTAAAGACATTTACATGAGTAGTTACACGAGTAAGTATGGTGACACAAAATAAAACGGGGCAATTTTCTAAGCGGATAAAAAATGATAACTATAATGTATGGCGGAAGAGTACTTCTCTTTTCTCGCAGCACTTCGACCTCGGCGCAGTAATATCATCACTCCTGAAAACTCCCCCTCTCCCTCTCCCTCTAACTTCCATCAATAGAACCAATATTACTGCGCCGAGGTCGAAGTGCTGCGAGAAGAGAGAAGTACTCTTCCGCCATACATTATAGTTATCATTTTTTATCCGCTTAGAAAATCGCCACTGTTTATTTTGTGTCACCATACTTACTCGTGTAACTACTCATGTAAACGTCTTTAAATAGAGAAAACACGGAAGTGTTTGGTAGCTTCTAAATTCATCCCCGTTTGGATCCTAAGGAATGAATGGTGCTAAGCTAAACCCTAGCATAGTGGCGCGGCGCGCTAGAGCGATTAAGTGCATGCAGGTATCAACTCGTCTAAGTTGAGGGAAAAACATATTGGAATATGGAAAAACGGTGGCGTTTTCCTTTAAGCCACTCCTGAACCACAGACAACGTCAGAGGCGTCTTACCTGGGCTAAGGAGAAGAAGAACTGGACTGTTGCCCAGTGGTCCAAAAGTCCTCTTTTCAGATGAGAGCGAGTTTTGTATTTCATTTGGAAACCAAGGTCCTAGAGTCTGGAGGAAGGGTGGAGAAGCTCATAGCCCAAGTTGCTTGAAGTCCAGTGTTAAGTTTCCACAGTCTGTGATGATTTGGGGTGCAAAGTCATCTGCTGGTGTTGGTCCATTGTGTTTTTTGAAAACCAAAGTCACTGCACCCATTTACCAAGAAATTTTGGAGCACTTCATGCTTCCTTCTGCTGACCAGCTTTTTAAAGATGCTGATTTCATTTTCCAGCAGGATTTGGCACCTACCCACACTGCCAAAAGCACCAAAAGTTGGTTAAATGACCATGGTGTTGGTGTGCTTGACTGGCCAGCAAACTCACCAGACCTGAACCCCATAGAGAATCTATGGGGTATTGTCAAGAGGAAAATGAGAAAGAAGAGACCAAAAAATGCAGATGAGCTGAAGGCCACTGTCAAAGAAACCTGGGCTTCCATACCACCTCAGCAGTGCCACAAACTGATCACCTCCATGCCACGCCGAATTGAGGCAGTAATTAAAGCAAAAGGAGCCCCTACCAAGTATTGAGTACATATACAGTAAATGAACATACTTTCCAGAAGGCCAACAATTCACTAAAAATGTTTTTTTTTTTTATTGGTTTTATAAAGTATTCTAATTTGTTGAGATAGTGAATTGGTGGGTTTTTGTTAAATGTGAGCCAACATCATCACAATTAAAAGAACCAAAGACGTAAACTACTTCAGTCTGTGTGCATTGAATTTATTTAATACACGAGTTTCACAATTTGAGTTGAATTACTGAAATAAATGAACTTTTCCACGACATTCTAATTTATTGAGATGCACCTGTATATGGTAGAATATACACTGTTTGAAATAATTAAGGTTTTTTAATGTTTTTGAAAGAAAGCTGCATTTATTTGATCAGAAATACAGTAAAAACTGTAAAATATTATGAAATATTATTACAATATTAAATAACATTTTCTGTTTTAATGTTTTTAAATGTGATTTACTATTTTATTCATATTATTTACAGTGTTGGGATTACATTTTAAAGTATATAAAAATAGAAAATATTTTACTTTTTTTTTATTTTAAACTGTAATAATATTTCACTGTAATAATATTTGTTTTTGTTTTGTTTTTTATAAAATAAATGCATGCTTGGTGAGCATAAGTGACTCCTTTCAAAAATCTTAATTTTTCTAAACTTCTGACCAGTAGTGTATGTAAATAAAAATATTATATAATGACATAATTATTATATAAATATTAATTATTACATAATTATTATATAAGAAAAAGAACGATTAAAAACAAGTGTTTTTACTAATTAATGTGAAATACAGTTTTTTTTTTTTGTTTTTTTTTTTTTTTTTGATGGGCAGTATACACTCACCTTCCGAATTTTACCAGTGGTGAAGTTCCAGATTTCAATGAAACCATCAACAGATCCAGTAATCAAGTACTGTCCGTCAGGAGAGAATCGTGCACACTCTACATGGGACTTTGGCCCAAACTGTGTCATACATGTACACACATGCACAAATGGAAAATAGGGGACAAAAATGAAAATAAAAATATATTAATATTATTTTAATAAGCGCTTTATAAATATTGTTCCAAAGCAGTTTTGAGTTAATGCATTACCTTTGACCACTCTGAAAATATTTATTTATGTTTTTTATCATTTTATTTAAATATATATATATATTTTTTTTTTTTTTTTTTTTTTTTTGCAGATATCTTAGCACCCTTTTGTGATCCCCTAGGGTTCCCTGGATCCCAAATTGAAAAGCCCTGACCTAGACAATGCCAGCCTGCTTTGGGACACTATAAACCCCCCAAAAATGGTGTGTTGATATTAATCCAAACGTGTGGTGTTAAAGCGAGCAAGATAGAACACAGAGAGTGCAAGATATAGATGAAAGCCTCAGGTCACAAAAGCAATTAAATGTGCATATGCTGAGGCCTGAAGCATGTAGGATATTCAGATAAGATGCCTTATAATGCAGACAGGAATAGCATCCATCAGTGATTTCTTATATTCTATCTTATATTAAAACAGTTGCACCACCTTTTCCAAACTGTAAGAATAATGATTTATAATACACTGTTGTATTTACAGCACCTTTATGAGGCGACTGAGCTGAGTAGGGAAGCGCTCTTCCTCCATGTCCTTCAATGCACCTTTGCCCCGGAACAGTTCCAAAGACATACCTGGAGGTAAGAGACCCTGGTGCTGCTGCCACTTCAATGACTTCAAAGACAAAGTGTGGGAAACAGAAATAAAGGATAGAGGATGTAAAGTTGAAAAAGAAAAAGTCAGGTAATACTGCTCCAGTAGTAGAGATTTTCTTTACTCACCAGCATTGCTAATGAGCCAAACTGCCTTAGTGCTTTGGTTTCCTGTAACCTGTATAAAGCCCCCTCACATATACGGCCCTATAAATACAAAGGGCATGTGATACATGCAATACAATAGATACATAGACTGCAACAGGTTAGGACAAAAAAGATAAAAAGCTAGCAAACCTGGCCCAGAAGAGCCATGAGACGAGAAGGTGGCACCAAACAGACTTCTCCTGCAAAAGCTTGAGCGATAGCCAGCCTGCGCTTCTCTTTACTGCTGCCCACTGGATATGCCTGTAGGCCAGTGGAAAGACACATAAAAGTGTAAATCATTGTTACACAAAAATATGATCCATTTTTTTTTTCCACCATATTTTTAATAGCAGATGCAGCCTTTTGTAACTTGAATGTGCCTGGCTTCCAGTGTGATACATTCCGTTAAAATAAAAACTAAGAAGCTTTAAATGTTTGAAAATGAAGAATTTAAGACATAAATATCAGTATTGTGACATGTATGATACGGTATTGATACCTTGGACCACAAAACCAGTCATAAGTAGCACAGGTATATTTGTAGCAATAGCCAACAATACATTGTATGGGTCAAAATTATCAATTTTTCTTTTATGGCAAAATCATTAGGATATTAAGTAAAGATCATGTTCCATGAAGATATTTTGTAAATTTCCTACTGTAAATATGTCAAAACTTAATTTTTGATCAGTATGCATTGCTAAGGACTTCATTTGGACAGCTTTTAAGCCTTTAATTTTTTTGCACCCTCAGATTCAAGATTTTCAAATAGTTGTATCTCAGCCAAATATTTTCCTATCCTAACAAACCATACATCAATGGGAAGCTTATTTATTCAGCTTTCATATGTCCCAATTTCAAAAACCTGACCCTTATGACTGGTTTTCTGGTCCAGTGTCACATATGACCCTGGACCACACTGGAAAACGCTTATAATTATCAAAAGATTTTACAACTGTAATATATTTATATGTTCATTTTTGAATTATAGTTTCATTTTATTTTGTAACTTTCAGGAGGGTGTACTCATTTTTGCAACAAAACGTTTTATCACTTTGATAAGAAAATCATATTTTCCTGAATAATTTTGACTCGCTTCTTTTGCACACATAACACTTAATAAAAAAAATATTTAATATTTTAACATGGAAATGTGATTACGCGACAATTTTTTTGTTTTTAAATGAAATCTCAAAGGGTAAATATTTCAAGTAAACATTTTACATTTGAGAGGTAGGCCTACAGCTGTGGCAACCCCTGCACTAGAGTATAAATTACCAAAATTAATTTCCCAGCCATTATACATCTCACCTAAACCATTAATCCAATTACTTAATGATACAATTTAAACACTTGCCTCTTGTGAGTCAAAAACTGGTTTTGTGAGAAGGGTCTCCAGGTGCGAGTAGCGCTCAGGTTGAGTGTGCTTCAGCATGATCATGGGATCAGTTTGCTTTAATAAACACTGAGCAGCTCCCAGCTCACCCAACTCTATCAACTCCAGCACAATCTACACATACAACCAGACATCTCTCAGTTCATTAAGAAAGCAGTATGAACACAAACTGAATTGTATAGGCTGCATAAAGACCATTTCTGCACTTGAGATATATATTGAATTTTTATGACACTTATTTAAATTTTACCTGTTCGTACAAGTCAATGAGCAGCTTGTCAGGAAGCTTCAGATACTGGATTGCTAGCAGCACTATATCCCATTGCCCGTTGTTGATATCTGAGATGAAGCTTTCGATGCTGTCGACCGTGTGGAGCGAGACTGCCGTCTCCTCTTGAAGCATCGCCAGAGTGCGGTGCAGATTATTTTCCTTCAGATATTGCATGATCAGACGAATCACGCTGCGAAAAGTTAATACTTTAAAACGAGATGTCACCTGAACTTTACAAAAAACACTCTGTATCTGTATTTCACTGCAGGGTTTAATCGACATTACTTTTACTAGATGTCGGGGCTGTGAAAAAAAAATTGTCCTTAACTAAATATGCTGAGACTGGTAGCAGTTTTAATTATTAAATTCTACTCGAAACTTTTGTTTAGCGCAGTGACTGATGAACGTTTGTCTCTACGTGAAAATTAGCACACATATAAGTCAAAAATACGGACATTGCATTTTATTCCCGGTATCATCCCGTTTGTGCCATTCCAAAAATGATTCCAAATCACAAGCTTAGATGTATCCGTCCATAATAAAACACTGGAATTTTGTTTCTTTTTCTAGAATCATAAGATCATTAAATGCACTAAGTGTTAGAATCATATCCATTCCATTAGAAGTGAATAACGCTTTACTTACTCTGCTGATTCCACTTCAAGGTCCATGGCTGCGAGGTTGTCGATGAAATCGGCGTCTAGATATATTGTGCCAGCAGCCTTTGCCTGCGCTGTTGTGTTGTGTTGGTCCTCAGCCACGTGAACACCGTGTGGCCGTGACCGCCCAATACACGTGCTGTTGTATTTATTGCTCACACGTCTGAATTCACAGAAACCTCTCACAAATTGTTGCGGATTTTTGGGAGGGCGGATTAATGACGCGTCTGAAGAAATTAATGGGAAAAAAACCCGCAACGTTGCCATCAGGTGCCGAGAGACCGTGCGGACAGATGCTGCATCAAAGCCATGAAGCTGATGTATTATAAGCAGCACAATGAATATGGTTCAAATTCACAGATGCTCATCATCTTTCACAAAATATATAAAGATTTGGTATTTTAGCAATCAACAAATATTATCCATCTTTGCATAGAATACAGAAGAATCTGTTTAGAATACAAAACATATTACAGGTGTCGCACCCCAGCATGGGTCTGTTATGGCAAGCCGTATTAACATTATCTTTTATGTTGCTAATAACAGCCGGCTTATTTTTCAGTTTCTACTATGTCATTCAGGCGTGACTAGTCTTTTTCACTTTAACTATTCGTTCGAGATACTAGTTATTCCAACTGATTATTATATTCAAGTAGATGTTACTCGTACTTCTTGCTTTCCTTTCTAAAGAATTTAAGAATCTGCAGTTTAGATTACACGCTTTTAGCTAATAGTTTTACCTTTACAAACACACCTGCAACACTAGTATCAAAAAACAGTTACTGGTAAAACTATACATCAGCAACAACTGGAGTTCAGTCTCTAGTCAGAAATATTTATATCTTTACTAGATAACCATGCACCGAATTCAGTGGCAAAAAATAACCACGTGTCAATACTAGGGTTATAGTATATGTAAATGAGCAGGCTACTTGTAACAAAAATAGATACTGTTAGTATGACAGCATTAAATGTTAATTCTCCTTCCATGTCTCTGGCGCCCACATTGCCCCCCTCTGGTCGCACGGAGAATAAATGTACTCAGACATCGTAGAGACAACAGAAAAGGGTAAACATTATTTTACGGGTATTGGACATATCTGAGAATTATTGACCAGAAAAAAAAATAATCTATATGCATGAACATTCAGAGAGTTTCTTCTTTGTGTTTGAATACTTTTTCGACATTTTGTTCATCTAGGCTAGATCTGAACTTTTTCATCATAATCACATTAACCCCATTGAGAATTATGCTTCATTTAAACTTGCTGGTTAAAAAGGGTAGACACTTGACCAATGTCATCTTGATTGCCAAACCTTAATGTCTTACCTCAACGTTAGGGTCGCAAAATAAATGTAGAATGGCCAAAATAAACAGGCTAACAAAATTCAACTTGTTACAAAAATAACACCTCACAGGGTAATGAAAAAACAAGACACCATTTAGAAAGTTAAAAAAAAAATCATGTTTTATTTGTGAGGCACATGTCTCACTTCTGGCTTGACTCTGACTTGGATGTGGAGGCTCTCAGAGAGGAGAGACGGCGTCTCTTAGCAATCTTTTCTTGACGTTTCTCTTTGGCCTCCTATAAAAAAAAAAAAAAAAGAAAAAAAAAAAAAAAAGCATTGACATTCAGCTTTTACAACAATTTAATTGACGTGCTTTTTCAGTAATAAAGATTCAATTGAAGTATTTCTTTTTCAGAAGTCAACACAAAATTTATTCATACACATAGCCAGGTTAAATTGTATGTAGACACCATTTAGAATCATCACTAAACAGCCTCGTACCTTCATCCTCTTGGCCAGCAGTTTGGTGTATTCTGCGGCCTCCTCCTTGTTCTTCAGTGTGCGCTGCCTCTTGAGAGC
Organism: Spinibarbus caldwelli; assembly: GCA_039654775.1. NCBI lineage: Eukaryota > Metazoa > Chordata > Actinopteri > Cypriniformes > Cyprinidae > Spinibarbus > Spinibarbus caldwelli. The sequence goes on from CM077224.1 coordinate 31,034,776, forward strand.
AATGCGTCTGCGCTTGTGCTGCAGCACGCGGGGTGTAACCAGCCGCTGAATCTTAGGGGCCTTAGTCCTGGGCTTCTTACCTGTCAGAAAGAGCATGTTCAGTCTCTGGATACATTTAAAACCCTTCTGGTCCATAAATTTAGTAATAAATTAGATGCAGGCAATCGAATTGAAATGATTCATTGAATACAAGGTGAGAAGCCACTTGTGACAGTACAAATGGCAAAATATAAGCACCGCATTAAAGACCTGGGTGGAAAGCATGCGAGGGAGCCAATTATTTATGTACAACAAATCTAAAAAGCCTGTATTTCCAAACAAAACATCACTCTAGAATGTTTTCCCTCCAGCTTTTATTATTTATAAATAGAAAGTGCAGTATCAGCAAAAGTTAACTCAAATGAATTTGGACAACTTTTAACAAATGTAGACCCAATAGGACATTTGCATAAAGACCCTATTCTAGTTCTGTTAACAATGCACTGCAGAAAGTTTGACAGAGCAATTCAGTACAACCAGCCACTAATAATATGAATGGGGTTGTTATCCGGTTAGCAGCTCCACTGTTGCTGTTGGCACAACATTAAACCCCCTTTTAAGCATCTGATCAGCCAAAAAGGGCATGCGGGTGTGTCTCAAAAATAATGCATACCTTTCATGCATATTTATAAATAACAAAAAATATAGCTCTTTAAGCAACCAATAACAAACCAATTGACTTAATATTCAAGATAGTAGGCTCAGTCTCATGATGAAATATTTTCTCAACACATCATGAGAAATACTGAGCATAAGCAGTCATACCTTCTTTAGTGAGCGGTCTCCTGACCACATACTGCCGGACATCATCCTCTTTGGACAGGTTGAAAAGCTTACGGATCCTGCTAGCCCTCTTGGGTCCCAGGCGGCGGGGGACAGTGCTATCAGTCAGCCCAGGAATGTCCTTCTCACCTGAAGGAAAGAGGGGAAAATCTATCAAACAGATTTGTGGTGTAGACGGTCAAGATAACGGATTCTAGGGATGGAACGATTACCAGTTTGATGATAAATCATGATAAAATTCCCCACGGTTAGTATTACCTTTTCATATTGTAATTATCATTAAAATTCGATTCGGATTCGATTACCGCGATTTGAACAACTGGATAAATAAATACTATCCAGCATAAAGCAGAGTTTTAAGTAACAGTCCCACTTGCGCATGGAAGTTTAATTTTGTGTGAAAACATGGCAGAAAGCTGGGAGGTTTTAAAAGAGTGCTAAGGGAATTATACAAATGAATATATGAATGAATGAATTATATGAATGGACCTCCGAAGTATCTGTCTTCAGAAAAGATTCAATGGGATTTTGCTTTCATTTTCGCTCCATGTAATAAAGTGTTCTTTATCGCAATGCTGCTTTGTCCATGGAGGTTACGGGAAACAGCTCTAACTGCTGTTCCAAAAGCGCCGCCTAGTGTCAGAGAGCGGATTTACAGAGAATTACATTCACATTCAGCCTGTGTGCAGTTTTTGTCTGGTCAAAAAACAGGCGGAATTTGCATACCCTGCCTAGTGGTTGATGAAAAACAAGCTTATGTGGTTTCTACACATTTAAAGAATTAGAAAAGGTATCTAGAATTATTGATGGATCAGATAAAATACATAATCATTTATTAAACAATTATCATTCTGACTTAACCCTCTTCTTTATTTAAAGGCTGAAATGTGAGCTCTACCATTTTATGAAACCTATTCAAAGTTTTTATTTGAACATTTTGCACGTTATTAAGCCTTGTTCAGACTGTCAGCCCAAATCCGATTTTGTGCATATCCGGATGGAATCTGATCTGAATAACTGACTGTCCACACAGCATATCACAACTGTTCATATCCGATTTGTGTGTCCATAAGCGCTCTTTCGTTTTTACTGAATGTGCATTGGCTTCTATGGTAATGCCGTTGCGTTATGCCTATGCTAAAAACAACAGTAACAGCAATAGTTTGCAATACAGATGTTGTCTTACTGTCGCGGTTGCGCTGTAGTATTATATTTCATCTTGTAAGGCAGCTGCAGAAACGCAGGAAGCTTGAATGTGCGGCTTTATTCCGTGCTACTTTCAAAACACAAAGAGGTACGTATACTACCAGTATATTTTTTCCACTTGTCTTGCACGTCGCAGCGACACAAGCTTGTTTCTGCAAAGATGTTCAGCATGTTTTCTGCAAAAACGTTTGATGTGTTTACGTTTTATTTGGCGTGAGTACGTGAAAAATACCGTTACATCTCTACCAGCTTCATGGTTTCTATGAAGTCCCTGCTCCCATTCACAAACAATATGCAAAGCAATAATTTTGGCAGAGCAATGCAGTACAACCAGCCACTAAGAACACAATCAGGTTGTTATCCGTTAGCAGCTCCACTGTTGCTGTAGGCACCACACTGTCCCCCCTTTGAGGTTACCATTCAACCAGAAAGGGTCTGCTGGTGTGCCGTCTATGAATCATGAGTCCATTTGCACTAATACTGAAATGGTTCGTAAAATGACAATTCTGCCATTACTCATCCCAGTTTTGGATCCCATTGACTTCCATTGTATTTTTTGATCATACAATAAGTGTCAATGGGACCCAAAACTGTTTGGTAACCACCATCTTGCCAAATATCTTCTATTGTGTTCCGCTGAAGGAAGCCAGTCATAGAGACTTGTAAATGAGGGCAAGTAAATGACAATTTTCATTTTTACACTATATAGACCTTAGTCAAAGTAGCATCATATTTGACAGGAATGAATGCGAAGTACAGTGCGTTCATGGATTGTACTGTTGATTTACAACATATCGATGGTCCACAGCTGACAAAATTGTCTTTCCAAAAAAAAAAAACTGTCAGTAGACAAAAACTCTGTAAACAGTTGTAAAAACTACATTTTCTAGCACTGTTACACAGTAGACTGTAGATCTATCTCTCACAGCCTTGTTTACATTTGTGTTAAATTCAGTGTCAAAGTGGATCCACAGCTATGTACAATCCCCTATTAAACTGTAACTTTCAACTATACTCACCCTTCCTGACAATGACCAAGTTGAGAACGCTGAGGTTGGCGTCAACGATGCAGCCGCGGACAGACTTGCGTTTACGCTCACCAGTACGGCGAGGGCGGTAACAGGAGTGACCCTTGCTGAGGAGGAGACGCACACGTCCATGGGTCAGCACACCCTGCTTCATGGGGAAGCCCTGTTTGTCATTGCCTCCGCTGATGCGCACAACATAGCCCTACAACATAAACACAGTTATGCCAGTGTTCATGTCAGTTTGAAGAAGTTTTTGAAGTTACAAGGGCAGCACTGTAAACACTGCTGTTGTCAAATTCACTTAAATCTGGAATACACTACATGACTTTTCCCCCAAATTGCTCTCTGGAGAAATCAGAAGTCAAAACCAGTTGCAGATTCTGGGCATTTGGAGTTCACCAATTTCACAGAAAATCAAATGGTGTATGATGAGCACAGAGCTTCAGACTATTATTCCATTTAGTCAGAGGACATCAAACACATTTGATATTATGATATGATTTTAAGGCTGGACACTACACAACTTCTGCCAGATTTGCAGTGTGGGGGGAGTCTGCAGATTTTGGACAGTCCGAGTCAACAGGTTTAACAGAAAGAGCATGATATAAGACTGAAATAAACTTTGACTAAAAGCCTGAACAATTCTCTGAACAATGCACTGAAGAAAGTTTGACAGAGCGATGCAATACAACCAGCCACTAATAATATGAACAGGTTGTTATCCGGATAGCAGCTCCACTGTTGCTTTTGGCACCACTGTCCCTCCTTTTAAGCTACTGATCAGCCAAAAAGGACTTGCTAAAAAGTGCCACAAAAATAAATAAGGCTCTTTAGGCAACCAATAGCTTCAGACTGTGATTTCATTTCATTGGATGACTTTAAACAGGTTTTGAATCGATTTTAATGATGAATACACTACACAACACACTTTTGTCATTGAGTCGTTGAAGTTTACAGAAGTTCAAGCAAGTCTTCAGATTTTGGGCAGTCCAAGTTGACAGATTTTACAGTAAATTGCATAGTATATTAAATTTAGCTTCAAGACTATGATTTCATCCAGTTAGAGGATAGCAAGCATATTTGATATTTTGAGCTGATTTTGGAATACATTGTTCTCATTTGGCATGTTAATTTGTTGCATTTGGAATGACTTTCAAGTGTGATATCCGTCGTTTGGATGCCTAGTTTTCTACTGTAATACATAATACCAAATAAGTGTTTATAATCTATTTAGATTTTAAAAGTCCTATAGTGCATTTCAATCTTTTGTTAAATGTACAGTCTTAATCTGAAGGCACTGCTCAAAAGGGAACCTGAACAATCAAGTGTCAAGCCTTTCCGCTTTACATAAAACATTAAAGTGCTGGAAATACACACACGATTCAAGCTGTAGTTACTTACCTTCCACTCATCACCCAGAGAGTCTGCAGCCACCTCTGTGGCCATGCGCTTCTCATAGAAGATCCTCAGTTTGCGCTCATCATCAACTTCTATCAGCTTTTGGCAGCCAGTGGCGGGGAACGAGATATTGAGCTAGTTGGACAAGTAAAAAAAAAAAAGATAGATAATTAAGCCGTGTGCTGTAGTTACAACTGAGATCCACAAACCGGGGCTAATTACGTTATGCTTAATAATACAAATTGGCCAAAACTGTGAGGTCTTCACCTGACACGTCTCTGCTAGCTAAACAAGCGCTAATGCTACAGCAGCGGATGATAGTTTGACACTCAATACAAGTCTGCTAGAATGTTTCCTAACATCATAATTAAAGTTAGGACAATGGCGATTAAGCGACTTATTTCCCTCAGCTCGCATGAACTTCCTACTTCTCTAATGTGTTCACTGCATGTCTATTCCGGGCGCTGCCATGTTGCCGCACTTCCACCGCGAACAAAATCAACATCCATCCTTCGTTCTGTTTGGGTCTGACTCGATTACCAAAGGCTCATCGGATTGTTTTGAGAGTGTAAAATGGAACTCATTCGATATTTCCAGCACATTGTGAAATATAAACTTATACAATAGCTTTTTCAGTCCTCCTACCTTCATTATGGAGGACTTTCTCGCCTGGAGTCCACCGCCGAAAAGAGACCGGATATCCGACTCGTAGTCTCACATAGACTTCCAGGTTATCGCGAGAATACGTTCTGTCGTTTGAAACAGCAGACTCAAAGTACACAATTTGAGGAAAATATAGTGTAGCCTATGTACACTTGAAAACTATAAATACTACACGACAAAACTATAATATGCTGATTTTCGTTGAGTAACTAAAAGTAATGCTTTACAATTTAATTATTGTTTTAATACTGAACTGAATGTTTTAAATTTAATACTACATAATTTGCTTGGTTAACTTTATCAGGCAAAATACACGTTTTTATGTAAATAATCATTGTGTAAATCATCTTTTTTTATTATTGCAAATATAGCACTAAATCTGTAACAGCTGTATCTGTTCCCCTGAATTGTTTTTTTTTTTTTCATTTCATCTTATATGAACTTAGGTTATAGTTTTTGAATTTTGAGTGTTGAAATAGGCACAATTTATGACATGCAGAGCCGATGTAAAGATATGAGTATACATCAAATATTTACTATTCAACAGCAACCAAACAATAATGTAGAGCTAAGACACTTCACATACAAACAGTTCGTTTTTATTTTATTAGTTTTATTTTATTTACATTTTGCTTATCTTTTGCTCTAGTTGTGATAGTAAATTCCTGTATTAACACACTGCATGCACACTGGCTAGTACAAAAGGCTATAAAAGTTATCTTTAATTAGGCTATATTTTATCGCTTATATTTTATCCTTTTGCGTTTGTAGAGGATGACCTGTGAGCTAAATTCACGGCTGGGTTGGAGGTCTTAGCATTGTCCTGCAAGCTTATACGCAAAAGTTCTTTTGAATTTTCTTGAGTTTCATTTCCTAACATCACCACACTTCTCAGATATCCAATCCTGCTGCCCCTTTTCGGACCGGGTGGTGAAATTTCACGAGATCCACTTGTGCAATGTGACTCAAACATTTTAGCCAAACTGGACTGAAAGAAGATTCAGAATACCTGCATTTGTAAGGTAAAAAATTAAATGAAATGAGCGGAAGGCATGTTCTCAATACGGAGGGCCGCAGAGCAAATGCAAGGTCAGTGCAAGCGGCGTTTGCTGTATCAGGTGTGAAAACAAATGTTACAGACACCTTCGCAGACATCAAAGACACAAGACCTAAGATACTAGACACATTGCGTTATATTAGTCTTTCTCTTTCTTTCTTTCTTTCTTTCTTTTAAAGTAAGGAACTTATTAGCAAACAATATTACCAAAGCACAGAGACACGCAATAAAATAAAAAATAAAGGTGTTAATATTAATAATGATAGGCTAATAATAAAATGCATTTCATTATAAGTAAAATGAAATAAAAATAAAAAAAATAAAATGTATAAATAAAATATACATTTTCAAATGAAATGCAATCTAATAAAACAAGTGAATGCTCCACAACATAATACTAATAAATATTCTAGTCTTTTATATGAAGCTTAAAATATATATATTTAATTTCAGAACAGATAGATGCACTCAGTTATACACAAATAGGCCTACAATAATTTAATTCTAATATATATATATATATATATATATATATATATATATATATATATATATATATATATATATATATATATACATACATATATATATACATATATATATACACATATATATATACATATATATATACACATATATATATACATATACATATATACATATATATACATATATATATATACATACATACATATATATATATACATACATATATATATACATACATACATACATATATATATACATACATACATATATATATATATATACATATATACATACATATATATACATATACATATATATATACATATACACACATATATATATATATACATATATATATATATATATATATATATATCAGCCAAAGTGGCTTATGTGAATTTTGGTATCCTATGTAACCACAATATTAGTAGGCCTTTTATTATTTATTATTTTGGCATCAAGAATCCCCTCATCTGGACCATTTTCACATTGGGTTTCTCAGAAGCGGAATGTTTTCAAAATGAAAATGAAAATGAAAATGAAAATATTAAAAAAACTGCTGGATTTACATTATTAACAACTGTGGAAATGCGTCACCACAGTTTGTGAAAAGGTTCACCACAGTTTCTTTTTCACAATGAAACCTTAATATGAAATATTTTGCATTATGTTCTTAATGTGCTTGTCACCTCTTCTTAATAAGTGCTGATTTGTGTCAGGGTTGAGAGTGTAGAAGTAGGCCTAATGCAGTGACAGACCCATAAAAGCTCTCAATTAGTTTGTCACGGCATCAGCACTAACGAAAGTCACACTAAAGAGATCAAAGGATCATTTAACATAACGGAACAATAACATGATCACCAATCCACATTATTACGTCTCAGAAGAAGACAGGTGATTGAAAAATTAGTGGGGGCCTTTAGTTTAAAAGTTCAGTTTCTAATAGATTTTTCTAATTGAATTGATATGCTGTGTTCAAGGTACAAAGTCCCTTTTTATTAACTATGAAAATCAACCCTTCCAACACAAGTCTTCAGGGGCTGTAACTAATGCTATTGCCTCTGTTTTTGTAAAAAAGTATGTCCATTCATAAATAAGTTATGAATATAACAATAAAAAAAACTGATCTTAATTTTTTGTCAATCTTTCTTAGAGACAAGAAACAAACATTACTTTCTATTTTCATATTCCTTTTGTTTCTTCAGTGAAATCACACAATGAACTCACACAATTTGCTTATTCTCATGCTGTCCTGTTCTTATGAGACATCATGTGTTAGTCGAAATAAAAACATTTAAAACAGATGAAAAAGAGAGCCTTAAAATCTCTAAAAATAAAAATCTGCACTTGTCTGACTGGTTGGATCAGCAGCCAGGTGTGTGCTTGGTCTGTTGGTATGCGGACATGCAAATACCTGTTTCCAGGAGGTCTCCTCTTCATAGTGAACGTGTCCTATGTGCCACATCCTGAGCGGAACAGAAGAGAAAAGGACAGACAAGAGGTTAGTTTTTAAATGAGTATCTATGTAGCTGAATTTGTCTTTTAGATTGTATTTCCATATACTGTATGTGTGTGTATGAAGGTGTTTATGTGAGGTTGGATTCTACTTCATGTACCTGTCCTAAAAATTATGACATGTAATTGACTGAGACCATGAGATTCTAACTATTTTGTAAACACAACAAATTTGTATTAACACTTGTTTACATGCTTCTAATTAGAGTCATTTTTCAGAAGCAGCCCTACAGTGTAGTTATAGAGTACAAGATATTTCATGAAGCATGTGTTTGTACTTTACTGCTAATTTGCCTATAAGAAGAACTAATTTGTGATGATATACTAAGAATATGTCAGAGTATTTTCTAGCTCTTGGTTTTTCTGACAGCCTGTTTTCTTAGATCAGTTTTTACATTATGTAAGGGTAAGAAGGCTGGTCCTAGATCAGCTTTGTTGTATCTGTGTAGCTGGTCTGACTTCATTCCAACATTTCAGTTACTAGTTTAGAATAACTGAAAACTGTTCCCTTTTAACGCCAGTTTTTGAAATGATTATATATAGTATATACACTACTAGTAAACATTTTGGAATAGTTTTTTAATGACGTCTCTTATGCTTACTAAGGCTTTATATAATAAAATATATTTTAAAATGTAATTTATTCCTGTGATGGCAAAGCTGAACTTTCAGTAGCCATTACTTCAATCTTCAGTACATGATCCTTCAGAAATGTGGTGCTCAAGAAACATTTATTATTAGTAGTAGTAGAGGCAGTAGCATAAATGTTGTTTTAACTGTTTAATATTTGTGATCCTGGACCACAAAACCAGTCTTAAATCGTATGGGTATATTTGTAGCAGTCAACAATACATTGTATGGGTCAAAATGATCAATTTTTGTTTTAAGGCAAAAATCATTAGGATATTAAGTAAAGATCATGTTCCATGAAGAAATTTAGCAAATTTCCTATTGTAAATACACTATATTGCCAAAAGTATTGGGTCGCCCCCTTCTAATGAACAGGTTTGACTACTTTAGTAATTTCCATGAGTACAAATCTTAATGTTTAAGCATATAATGATATTCTAGGGAATTGTGTGCTTCTAATTTTAAAGCAATAGTTTGGACAGGACCCTTTTCTATTCTAACATGGCAATGCCTCTGTGTATAAGGCAAGGTTCAAAAAGAAATGATTGATTCAGTCAGTGTGGAAGAACTTGACTGGTCTGCAGAAAACCAAGTCCTAATCCAAGCTGAACACCTCTGGCGTGACTTTAAATGCAGATCTTGAGCCAAAAACTCTTTACCAAACACCAATGACTTATACATATGGGTACAGTCCTTTTAGACACTTCTAAAACTGTTGCAACAGAGATGGAAATACAATTTTTAAATACATGCATTATGTTTCCATCTTTGTTGCCACAGTTTTGGAAGTGCCTTTTTCTGTTCTAAGGAAGGGGGTGTCCCAATACGTTTGTCCATATAGTGTATGTACAAGTCATTGGTGTTTGGTAAAGAGTTTTTGGCTCAAGGTCTGCATTTAAAGTCACACCAGAGGTGTTCAGCTTGGATTAGGACTTGGCTTTCTGCAGACCAGTCAAGTTCTTCCACACTGACTAAATCAACCTTGCCTTATACACAGAGGCATTGTCATGTTAGAATAGAAAAGGGTCCTGTCCAAACTGTTGCTTTTATTAGAAGGGTGTGACCCAATACTTTTGGCAATATAGTGTACATCAAAACTTAATTTCTGATTAGTAATATGCATTTAAGGACTTCATTTGGACAACTTTAAAGGCGATTTTGTCACTATTTTTATTTTTTATTTTTTTGCACACTTGGATTTCAGATTTTCAAACAGTTGTATCTCAGCCAAATATTGTCCTATCCTAACAACAACAAAAGCTTATTTATTCAGCTTTCTGATGATGTATAAATCTCAATTTCAAATAATTGACCCTTATGACTGGTTTTGTGGTCCTGGGTCACATTTTGTGGAAACCATGATACAATAATATAATTCAAAAGTTTGATGCATTGTTATTATTAAAATTATTATATTTAACAGCAAGGACACATTGAATTGTTTAAAAGTGACAGTAAAGACATTTATCATGTTTCAAAAGATCATGTTCATTTAAACTTTCTTTTCATCAAAGATTCCTGAAAAAACTTTTCCAAAATATTGCTAATAATAAGAACTATATTTAATAACTGAGCTACAATGCTAACTAATAAAAATTGAGTGGCGAGTTATCTGGGAAATTCACACAGCAGTATCTGCTCCTAACTCGAAAAGAGCATCAGTCATTCACAGGGGACACAGGGAACAACTCCAAATCAGTGTCAGACTTTGTATTTTCAGAATTTTGTCAGGTTTGACAATTACTCAGTTTGTTCAAGCAAATAGCATCAAACTGAATTGGCTTACATTGGTTTGAATTAGGTTGAAAACCTTAGAAAAGAAATAAAAGAAAGAAAAAAAAAATATCCATTACTTATGACATTCATTTAAATAGAAATACAACACAATGAGAATACAGAAACATTTCTATACAAAATTGTCTCATTATTTGTTAACTTACATATTCAAGTTGTTTTCTTTAGTTATTAAGGCATAACATTTCCATTTCTCGTGAACTATTTAAATAAATCAACGGTATAATTAACTGCGTAGCATTTCTAGCGAGCACACAAACCGTCGAATTTCACACTTAATAAACAACCACAGTGTAACACAAATCACCGTTTTCTTCCATATTTTGCATTATTATGATTAAATAACGCAGATCTGCATGACGATCAGTCCTTTATAATCAGAATGAGACATGGTCATACCATCAGTGTCCCTGAGATGATCAAGTGCTGATGCGCTTTCCCTCTCTCTGCTTCACTCGCTGCAGCTTTAAACTTTGCGCATATGTTGTCCTCAGACACACTTATGCAGTGCAGTCCGCGTTATTTCTCACTGGAACGATTGCATTTTCCAGCTTTCACTGCACTTTTCTGCTCGCACGCACTTGCCATCTTCCGTGCATCCGATACTTTCCGTCACTCTTCGGCACGTTCCGCCACTCGGCATTTTCCGTCAAACGATCGTCCCCGCCGAATGATTTCAGCTCATTCATTCCACTCATTTCCTTTACCGATGCATTAATATTAAATACAAATTTGCAATTTAGCTTCACATTGAGCATCAAATCAGCATATCAGAATGATTTTTAAAGGATAATGCGACACTGAAGACTGGAGTAATGATGCTGAAAATTCTGCTTTGCCTTCACAGGAATAAATAACATTTTAAAATATATTAAAATATAAGAGATTTTTGATCGAATAACTACAGCCTTGGTGAGCATAAGAGACTTCTTTCAAAAATATAGAAAAATCTTAATTATTCCAAATTGTAAAAAATAAAAAATAAAAAAATAAAAAAAACACATCTGTATAGTGGCTATGTATGCAACAGTGGCTGACGTTTTTGAGTGCACCTGTGTATTTTGTGTTTTTCAATCAGTTTGTTTGCTTTCAGATACACAATGTCATTTCCTGGTGAATTCCTGTCAGAGGAGCAGTTTACCTGTTCTATTTGCTTAGACGTCTTCACCAATCCTGTCTCCATACCCTGCGGCCACAGCTTCTGCTCATCATGCATCACGTCCTACTGGGAGGGCCAGGGAAAAAGCTGCTTCTGTCCTTTGTGCAAGGAAAGCTTCCGCAAGCGTCCTGAGCTCCACATCAATCACACGCTCAGGGAGATCACAGAGCAGTTTAAACGGATGGCGGAGACCACGATGAGCGCACCTAGGAGTGCACCTGCAGATGCACAATCCAACCCTTTTGCAGCAGTGAAACCTGGAGCGCAGAACAGGCCGGTAGAGCTGCCCAGAGGCCTTCTGCCAGAAATGAGGAGCCGCTTCCAAAGAACATCATCCAGTGAGCCTTTGGCATCCCATGATGCTCATTCTCTCCCTCCTGCCAAGACACCTAAGCGAAACTTCAGTGTGAGTGGAACAGGTTCCAATGTGCCACAGTGTCCCAGACATGGGCATAATTTAGAGCTACTCTGCAAGACTGACCAGACATGCATTTGCATAACATGTGCAGAGAGGGAACATTACGGGCATTCTGTAATAGAGGCCAAGAGAGAGATGAATATTAAGAAGGTTAGTGTACGTATAATGCATGTGAATAAGAAGTAAAATCAATGTAGGACTTAAGGAAAATGTTTATTTATGTATGCGTTGCATCTGTGTTAACAGTTTGTCTCTCTGCTTAGTCTCAGTTGCGCATCTTGGAGGTGGAGCTACAAGGATTGATCACAGTCAGAGAGAAGAAGATAGAGGAGATCCAAACATCACTTGCAGAAATTCAAGTATGTGTATCTATGCCATACTAACATTTTAAAGGAATATTTCCAACACACTCACATGGTATAGCTATTTTATGTTTGGGTAAATTTGTAGTGAATTGTCTGAATTCATACAATCTCATTTGTATGTTTTCATACAAGCTGCTTTCGCCCCAGTGATGGTTATGTTTAGGGGTGGGGTTACAAGTAGACCTTCAAGCTTACTTTTAAAATTAAAAAAACTTGTTTGACTCACATCGTATGAATTCATGCAAAATCATTTACTTGTGAAATAGTTACGTTTTCTCGTGAGATTGGGTTTGCAGTTCGCTTAAAAAAAAAAAAAAAAGTCATTATTTACTGACTTTCATGTTGTTCCACCCATATGCTGTTTTTTGTCCTTTATCATTTTTGAAGAATCTTCATACAGCTATTTTTAAACATGTTAAGTTCTACAAATGGGAGGGAAAAAATGAAAAACGAGCTAACAAAACAAAACTCACCATAAAAGAAATCCTGTATATTCTAAAGGTGTGGTCACATTAAGGGATAGTTCACCCAAAAATGAAAATTCTGTCATCATCTACTCACCCTCAAATATGTGTGAGATTATTTATTCTATTGAACACAAAAGAAAATATTTTGAAGAATGTTTGTAACCAGTTGATGGTAGCCATTGATTTCCATAATATTTTTCCCCTTTAGCAAAATTGGCAAAAAAGGTCTATTGTTAATAGTGTAGCGATGTATGAAGAAGCACAGATCACACAGAAGAAAACAGGTGTCTGATGGTCAGTGTGGCGAATCCCGAACTTGTTGCAAAATCTGCTTAGGAAAATCTTTAATCCTCATGTGCAAATTTCCAATCGTGTAGATCCCTTTGAAATGACTGGTTTTTACTCATGAAAATACTCTGACTAACTGTATGTGATCCCACCTTTCACCTGTATGTGATCGCGTCTTCTGAAGCCACACAGGCTAAAATTCACAAATATTTTCAGTGAGTAATGATTTAAATTCAGTTCTTTTCTTTTTATGGTGTGTTTCGTCATTAGAGACTAACTGTGAAGATCTGGATCTGTTGCTGCATGTGTTTGAATATTCTTAAAAATACCTTTTTTCCATAGAAAAAGTCATATGGGTTTGAAAGAACGTGGTTTCCTCATTCTCTTCATTCTCCTAATTGTCTGCTATATTTTCTTCTTCGTCTCGTTCGTTTCCTTTAAGGTGAATGCAGAGCAAGAGAAAGCAGGTACTGTGAGTATGTTTGCTGAGTTAATGAAAGCTGTTGAGAAGTCCCAGGCCGAACTTCTGGAGGTGGTGGAGATGGGACAACGGGCTGCAGAACTTCGCTCTCAGGCCTTCATACGTGACCTGCAGACAGAGATCTCTGAACTTAGAAATAGATGCAGCACCATCAATCAGTTGACCCAGTCCCAAGATCATGTTTCCTTCTTTAAGGTAAAACCAGACTTAAACTGTTATGATTATTGATATTTGAGAAATTGTTCCATGTATTCACCTTAAATAACTTAACCTGTCAAAAGCCAATTATATTGTTTGTTTTGTATTTATTACTCAAAATATAACCAATATTTAATGTATTGCTGTTTCTTTTCAGACGTATCCAGCCTACAGTAGTTTTCCTGAGACAAAGAGCTGGGCAGAAGTGGCCTTGACCCCTGACCCCACTGCAGGAGCAGTGCTGAGAAATGTCACTCAGATGGTGGAGGAGTTTCAGGAAGCCCTGAGAAGACTATCTGCGATCTGTAAGACATAGTTCCTTCATAAACTGCTCTTTAACAGATCATTTACATACACTTTCATTGCAGTTCCAAACACAAATGACCTTTTCCTGTAGACTGGAAAGTGCATAACAACAGAATTTTCTTTTTCATATATTCCTTCAAATGAATAGGGTTTGATTATTAATGTGAACAGAATGACATCATCTTTGACTCAAGAGCACTTCAGATGTTTCACCTCACCAAACATATTGTTTGTTTAAAATCAAGGAGATTTTAAGACCAGAATTTTGATCTTTACTGTTTTCTCAGTCATGTTTATGGTATGTATTTTTGTGCTGTCAGGTTTGCGCCCTTCCACAGGAAACCCACAGGAAATATATCAACAAAGTACGTGTTTTCTTCTCCTTTTCCTCCGACCAGTCCAATTTTAGCTTCCCGTCACAGTTTTCAGTGCTGGGGGCTAAATCATAAAAATTGCACAAAGTTTTAATGTCACTCCAGAAAACTGCATTTTCTCTGTTATAGTCCACATTTCAAAGCCAGGTTCAAAACTAATCTTATAATTTAAACTTTAAAGATATTATTGACTATGAATATTGTTGGCTCATATGATTGTCGATGACAAATTAAATGCAAATACACTATATCTTACCCAAGAGTAGCATAAAAAAAAATCTTGAATCTTGAAAAAATGCTGAAAATGCCTGTTTTCAGATACGTTGATAATATTATAACAACATACACTACAGGTCAGAAGTTTGGATTTGAGAACTGTTTTCTTTTTTTTTCTTTTTTTCAGCAGCCATTAGTCTAGTCTTCATACATAATCCTTCAGAAATCATTCTTACATGCTGATTTGATCCTTAAGCATTAATAATGGTTCTTATTTTCAATGTTGAAAACTGTTTTTGCTGCCTAATATTCCAAACTTATGATTGGAGTGACCCTGTAGTGTCTTGTACAAAGCCATTTAATTCTGCATTTTATTTTTATTTTTATTTTTCATTTTAAAAGTAATATTTTTTCTGCTTTCTTCTAACTGTAGAAGTGTGGAGAGTGCAGGAATATGCAAGTATGAGATCATTTCACATTATTAGATACTTCAAATATTTGTTATTTATGTCACCTTTTTCATACGTCTGCAAACATCTTGTTTTCAACTCTGTCCTGTTTCTCTCCTCAGTGGATGTGACTCTAGATCGAGACTCTGCTCATCCGCGTCTGATTATCTCTGAGGATGGTAAACAGGTGCACTGCAGTGATCGCTACCAGACGGTGCCAGATACAACTGAACGGTTTGACCGTGTGGTGTGTGTACTTGCCCGCCAAGGTATCAGCTCTGGCTGCCATTACTGGGAGGTTGTGGTGGGTGAGAAGACAGACTGGGATTTGGGCATTGCTAGTCACTCCATCAACAGGAAAGGAAAAATAGTCGCAAACCCAGCTAATGGATTTTGGTTTCTAAGTCTACGAGACAAGCATGAATATGTCTTCCGCACAGAACCATCAATGCCTATAGTTGTACACCCAAAACCACAGCGCATCGGTGTGTATGTGGACTATGAAAAAGGTCAATTGTCCTTTTATAATGCAGATACAAAGTCACTGATATTTACCTTCACAAACTCCTTTGCAGAGACTTTATATCCTTTTTTCAGCCCATGCACGAACAAATCTGGCAAAAATGAGGCTCCGCTTATCATATGTCCTGCCTATCCAGCTAACCCAAGCTGGCAGACTGAAAAATGAAAAAATAGTGGGATGGAAACAAAAATAAAAGCACACAGGGTTTGTTGACTTTATTATTTAATTCCAAATGATGAAAATTAATATGGTTTTAATTTACTATCCATGAGATCATTTCATTGGCTTAACGATTTTTTTTATATATTCAACAAAACATAAACAGTTAATCCTTATAGACTATATGATATACCTAAAACATGAAGACTTATGAAGTGCAAATGATTGCCAAGGCTTGAAATTTGGGATTTAATTTGACACTGAATACAAGATTGGATGGTGATGGAGATCTGATTGTAAAATAACCTCCCTTGACCAAGCATACAATCTCATTTTGTACATCTCAGTAAAACAAAAATAAATGTGAATATACTGTATGTAGGTGACTGCATCTCTTCTATTTCAATATTGTCTTTACTCTCTGAATTTCTAGAGTCCATATTATGGGATTATGGTCCTGGAAGATAAACCAGAGACCAAAAGGTCTTAAAAAGCAACTTTTGCAAGTTAAGGAGTAACTGTGGCTTTAAAGGGATAGCTCACATTAAAATGAAAATTCTGTCAGTAATTACTCACCCTCATGTTGTTCCAAACCCAGAAGACCTTTGTTTATCTTCGGGACACCAATTAAGATATTTTCGATGAAATCTGAGAGCTTTCTGACCCTGCATAGACAGCAATGCAACTACCACGTTCAAGGCCCAGAAAGGTAGTAAGGACATCAATAAAATAGTTCAACCGCAATTTAATGAAGCTATGAGAATACTGTTTGTGCACAAAGAAAACAAATATAATGACTTTATTCATAAATTTCTTTACTTCTGCGTCAGTTTTCCACGCATGCTCACAACGTATGTGTGTACATTCCTTCCTGCTTGCAAACAAATCAGAATGGTTTACAATTGAACCACTGATGTCAAATGGACTATTTTAATGATGTCCTTACTACACGGGCCTCGAACGTGGTAAATCCGTTGCTGTCTATGCAGGGTCAGAAAGCTCTCGGATTTCATCAAAAATATCTTTAATTTGTGTTCCAAAGCTGAACGAAGGTCTTACAGGTTTAGAACGACATGAGGGTGAGTAATTAATGACAGAATTTTCTTTTTTTTTTTTTTGTGAACTATCCCTTTAAGTAAAGCAATTCTGACTAATAATAATAATGATGATAATAATAATAATAAAAATAATTTTGCCTTTTCATCATAATTGCAACTTTACATTTCAAAATTCTTTTTATAAAAGCAACTATATTTCACAACTGCCACTTCTTTGTTGGCTTATGAAACAGCTGATGTATGTTGGCAGTGTGATATTATGCATTCTCATCAAAGCAGCTACAGCTACAGCATGAATTTTTATTTATTGCATCTTTGATTTCCAGTTAACCATTTATTGTTTTTCATTCTATTTTTTGTTCTTGGATATCAGTTTACATACACATTTGCAGTGCTGGGAGAGGCCAATGTGGTCACCAGCTCAGCTCAGCCCTGCTTAAAGCCAATGATAGTCAGAGGTTCTGCTGGGGCACTGGCCCGGACCTCTTGCCTCCACATTTCGTGTATATATAATGAGGCAGAGGTAAAAAAAATAAAAAAAAGGAGAGCTAGACGTTAAATAACCATCAGTAACCAATGGCTGTAGCGCCTTCCTTATGACCGCGCGCAGCGTCAGACCTGATGGCACAGCGCTTCAGGCAACGCCACAAACCTGCTTAACACTGTTCAGTACATGCAAGACAGGTAAGTTTGATTTCAGTGAATTTCTGATTAAAATTATTTTGATTTTCAACTATATGTGTATAGTCTGTGTGCACGCGCACATTTTAAAGCGACCCTCACTGCACAATTACTCTTAAGTGGGAGCTATTAATAGAAGCCTCAAAATAACGTTCTATTAAATAGTTCTGCATAAGCTGCATTGCAATCTTCCCCAGGTGTATTTATGATTCTGTCTATTAGACGACAAGTTAAACATAAGGTATATGATTATTATACAAAATGTGCGCATTTTGGCTAAACCTCTTACTCTTTTAATGTCGAGTTGTTGTTGTTTTTTCTCTGTCAGTGGTGCCAAACGGGACACTGGCACGCGACGCTCAGTGTTGTGCCATATTTACACAGAGCATAACATGCTGTACTTTAATAAATTATGAACGAGAGATGCCTTGTCGTCAGGCGCTGCCTGCGAAGGGTTTGTTTATCCGGCAAAGGCGGACTCCGCCTTTGTCCTAATATTTGATATAGACATCTCTATAACTTGCATCGCCCATCTCAGCGATTATTGTTGCATAAGCCGCTTTTTTCTTATCGTCATATTTGACGTGATTTTGCAGGGGTGCTTTGGAAGAATGGCTGGAAATAAGTCAGTCGGGATGAGCGCGGTATCATAAGCCTCTTTAGTTTGAATGTGAGTGTCATTCTCTAAAATAACCTTGACTGAACTGGCGTAATGACCCCGATTAAAGCCAAAGATTTTCATGTGAAATTGCTGTTTATGTCACTATTAATCAGGATGGGTCTGGAGTCCCATCTGGACAAAATCAGGGTTTACCTCTCTGCAGGTTTGTACAGAGAGTTCTACTCCCAAGTACATAAAAAAACACAATTCGCCAAAACAATGTTTTAAAATTCACAGCCATTTTGAGGAAAATTAAAATTATGTTGTCTAGGAAAAAAAAAAAAAATCATTTTGCATGGAGCGGGTCCACTCATTATGAGTGTGGCCATGTTGAGATCACATAAATAATAATAATATGTTTACTTTATATACCTTTTATGTTATATACCTTTTTATGTATATTTTCTTCCATGCAGCATATCGTTAGGGGACTGAATCCAAGAATGTCCATTATATGGATATGTGTAGTAGGAGGCAGAGAAAAACATAGTTCAGAATGAATAAAACAAAACATAAACAGTTTCGATATGAAACAACAGCAGTAAAATTCATGCACCCATGCTGAATGGTGTCAGTATAAAGTCTAAAACTGACTTGGGGGCAAACAAGGAAGCATCTGAATGGGGTTTTGGCCTAATAACAGGCCTCATGAATGATAATTCAGATGATTCGCCATATTAACCTCAGTTACTACTGCAAACTAAGATGATAATAAAGCATTACAGTTGTGGGGGACCTCCATCCTGTAGTGCTGAACCCAGCAGGATATGCTGCAAAGCCAATGAAATGCAAATCAAAAATGCTCATGGGATGCGCAATTAATAATTTAGAAGTTGGGGAAATAACCTGCATGCAATTTAAATATCTTTAGATCTCTTTCTCTCTCTCTATCCATCCACCTTTTTCTTGCCATAAAAATGAGCGTGCCCATTTGTAAATTCTATGGGTCTAGCTTCCGGTCTCATCCGCGTCCAGCTATTTTTAGCTGTACAAAACAGTTAGTTTTGCTGCCTGATATTGAAAATTTGTGCGTCTTACGATATTATTTTAATGTATTATCTTAATTATGAACACTCTGGTTTGTAGTGCAAACAGTTTTACCGTTTACTGCACGTTGTTATTCTTCTCGTTATATACAGGTGCATCTCAATAAATTAGAATGTCATGGAAAAGTTAATTTATTTCAGTAATTCAACTCAAATTGTGAAACTCGTGTATTAAATTTGCTTTAATTACTGCATCATTTCGGCGTGGCATGGAGGTGATCAGTTTGTGGCACTGCTGAGGTGGTATGGAAGCCCAGGTTTCTTTGACAGTGGCCTTCAGCTCATCTGCATTTTTTGGTCTCTTGTTTCTCATTTTCCTCTTGACAATATCACATAGATTCTCTATGGGGTTCAGGTCTGGTGAGTTTGCTGGCCAGTCAAGCACACCAACACCATGGTCATTTAACCAACTTTTGGTGCTTTTGGCAGTGTGGGCAGGTGCCAAATCCTGCTGGAAAATGAAATCAGCATCTTTAAAAAGCTGGTCAGCAGAAGGAAGCATGAAGTGCTCCAAAATTTCTTGGTAAACGGGTGCAGTGACTTTGGTTTTCAAAAAACACAATGGACCAACACCAGTAGATGACATTGTACCCCAAATCATCACAGACTGTGAAAACTTAACACTGGACTTCAAGCAACTTGGGCTATGAGCTTCTCCACCCTTCCTCCAGACTCTAGGACCTTGGTTTCCAAATGAAATACAAAACTTGCTCTCATCTGAAAAGAGGACTTTGGACCACTGGGCAACAGTCCAGTTCTTCTTCTCCTTAGCCCAGGTAAGACGCCTCTGACGTTGTCTGTGGTTCAGGAGTGGCTTAACAAGAGGAATACGACAACTGTAGCCAAATTCCTTGACACGTCTGTGTGTGGTGGCTCTTGATGCCTTGACCCCAGCCTCAGTCCATTCCTTGTGAAGTTCACCCAAATTCTTGAATCGATTTTGCTTGACAATCCTCATAAGGCTGCGGTTCTCTAGGTTGGTTGTGCATCTTTTTCTTCCACACTTTTTCCTTCCACTCAACTTTCTGTTAACATGCTTGGATACAGCACTCTGTGAACAGCCAGCTTCTTTGGCAATGAATGTTTGTGGCTTACCCTCCTTGTGAAGGGTGTCAATGATTGTCTTCTGGACAACTGTCGGATCAGCAGTCTTCCCCATAATTATGTAGCCTAGTGAACCAAACTGAGGGACCATTTTGAAGGCTCAGGAAACCTTTGCAGGTGTTTTGAGTTGATTAGCTGATTGGCATGTCAACATATTCTAATTTGTTGAGATCATCACAATTAAAAGAACCAAAGACTTAAACTACTTCAGTCTGTGTGCATTGAATTTATTTAATACACGAGTTTCACAATTTGAGTTGAATTACTGAAATAAATGAACTTTTCCACGACATTCTAATTTATTGAGATGCACCTGTATCTATAACGGCTAATTAACCGGAAGTCTCATCCATAGGCTTACTTCCGTGTTGAAGAAATCGGTGGATACTGTGAAACATCAGGGAATAAGACAGTATAGGCAGTGGTCGAGTTGTAAAAAAATTTCAGGGGGGATGGTGTGGTCAATTTCTTTGTGGAGGGTGAAGGGATTAATAAATGATTTATTGAATCATTCAAATCAAATGATTCGTTCAAAACGGCTGATTCAATTAGAAACGAAACAAGTGAATGTACCTTTGAATCACTGGCTCACTTGGTTCATTCAAAAACAGATTCATTCAAGGAATGAAACACTGTGTTTCTATGCACTGTTGTATAAAATTATTAGCATATTTGTGCTCGCGCACATGCTGATATTCAGAAAAGTGCATTGTTTGTGCAATGAATATAAAAACAAAAACTTACATGGGTATTTTTTCTTTCATTGCTTGAATTATAATTGCTTGCATTCTAATGGGCTTCATCGCGCAGTGAGTGCTTTTGGACTCTCAAGACGTGTTTTTGTTTATTTTTTGTAAAGTCGGTGACTCGATAATGTCAGCTCTCCTATATCGTCTCTCAGTCCCTCACACACATACAGGACAATGACATTATGTCAGGGGAATGTCTTTAAATTCTTATCAAGGAAAAATCATACCTTCTGTTGTCTTCTTTTTAAAGAAGTTCAAAAGCTGCGCTTGAACCATTTTGTGAGACCCCCCCCCGCATCCCCCCTCAATTCGAGCCCTGAGTATAGGACATTACAAACTGATCAGATTACATAACTCACAGGCATCTTCTGTTCTTCTGCAGGGATCATTCTCTCTGACTCAGTGTCTGTTATTTAGAGATGATATCAAATTGACGCCAGTCATCATCCCTGGATTTCCCTGGCCTTATGTTGACATGGCAACAGGAAGGAAAAGTCAGTGTCTTTTCTGGGTTCATAATGTCTATCTGAATATGTGTGTATACATTTTTTAAATAATATTTAGACTTTTTTTTACATCATCTAAATGTGCATTATATATTTATACATTTATCCTTTCTCGTCGTCTTTTAACACTTCCAGTGTGTGTTTGTTCTAATAGCTCTCCCACACTGGGTTCAGCCTGCATTAATCATCTCAGCATGTATCTTCTGGTCCAGTATCCATCTCTGTGATCTTAACTCCACCCTTGTTTTCTCTTTGCCAGGCTCCACTTCAAAAGGTGGAGTACGTTTCCCTGATGATGATGAAGACTCTCCCATTAACAATAGCTGTGATGAAAATCTTCAGGACAAAGTCATCGCTGCTCTACCAGAACCTGATGGTGCATATCTCGTTAAGGTGAAAAAAAAAATCGCTTTCCAAAACAAGCAAAAAAACCTTGAAAAATAAACAAGCAAAGAAAAAACAAACAAACAGTATATAAGATGTGTTGCATGCTGAAATCTCTGAAAACTCTGTCTCCAGGTGGGTTTTTTAAGGAGCCATCACAAATATGAAATCGTCTTTTCTTTGCCGCAAGTCCCAACACTAGGAAAAGATGTCTCCCTTTCTCCCGCACTACGCACTACTGCAAAACCACGACTACGTGCAACACGCATCACACCACACCCTGAGGGTATGTTTTTATGGTGTTCTTATGGTGTGTGTAAGTCATGACAGAAAGATTGTGTTTAGTTGAACACATGAAATTTGGACAAGCAACTTTTTTTTTTCATTCACAATGATTTGAATGCACAAAATACCATAGTATTGTACAGTTACAATAGAATATGGAATATATAACAATTCACAGCATCTTACTAAATAAAAACTTTTATAAAATTTGTGTTGAATTTGTGGGAGGAATGTTAAAAATGCATGCAAAAAAAAAATACCCATAAATATATTATCATTAATTATATTTATATAATGTATTTGGTATTTCCAGAAACATTACATTATGTTTAGAAACATATGTTATATTTGCATTATATATATTATATGTAGATTATATTTTAACCAATATTTGAAAGAATATATATCCTTATATTTAATAAACCAACTTTCATTCATGAAGAACACTATTTCTTAGAATGTTGTCAAAAATAATACAAATGTGCGTGTGTGTGTGTGTGTACTCATACACACACACAAAATACCATAGTATTGTACAGTTAGAATATTCAATATACAGCACATTCATAAATTGAATAAAAAGCAAACACACACCCAATGCACATTCTTTATTCACTATTTTATAAATTTGTAGAGTTAAAAAAATCTTGAATTTTACTTAGAAAATTGACATCTTGTTCCAACCAATTTATCTGAATGCAACTGGCATTGTAATTACAACTCGTAAATATAAACTTTCCAGGTGGACTTGAACACTCAATTAGACCAGCTTTTACCATACAGATAGTCTTCTATGTCACTTATCAAAGTCTGCTTACAACCCTTGCATTCTTATTATGCAAAGTCTGCTTACAGCCCTTGCCATCTCATTTATTCACATAAACCCTATTAGGAGGTGTTCATTAGTTAAACAGACGCTTTTTAAGCCAAAGCTACATAGAGGAGACTTATTACAGGGAGAGTCTCACTGGAGCAACCTGGGTTAAGTGCTCTGCTCAGGGGCAGAAGATTAATGAACAATGCTTGTGATCTTGAAACCATCTTAGTCTTGCTAGGAATAGAACAAGAAACCTTTGAGAAAACAGTCCAGATTTATATCCATTAGGCTTCCCTGACTCAATAAATAATGAGAAATTTCAGAAAACTAGATATGTATAGCTTAAACTAAGCATACAATTAAAAACAATTTAAACAAGGTTGTAAAAACGTAAGCACTATCAGAGCTGTTAATGTAGATCTAAGATCGCTTGTACCCCTGACTGGTAATAAAACATCAAGCCAAATGCAATACGTCATGTTACGATCAATAGTCACACTCCTATTTCAGTCCGTCATCGATCTCTCCATTAGCTGAAACTCACTTAGCGCCTTTATAGTAGTGTCATTTTTCCCACAGTTGAATCTCTTGGGAAATCTTAGCAGTTTTGCCATATCTGAGCATACAATTTGTATTTTAAAAGAAGCTGCAAGCACTTTGCAGTTAGGTGATTGTTTCTCTATGATGATTTTAGTGTTCCGATCTTATCCTGGTCACTCAGGCGATTTCTTTTACCCATCTTTTTTATTGTCCTTGTCATTTTGTGTTATTTTTGTACTCCTCTGTATCTGTATTGATTCCACACATTCCCATTCATCTTCCTGTGCTCTTTTAAGGGGGAGCGAGGGTGGTTTGTGAGTACAGCGCTCAGCAGGAGGGAGTGGTGCAAGAGGAACTCACCCTGGTCAACAGGAGCAGAAGGGACAGCAGCGTCCGAGTTCGATTACAGGCCAGAGTCATGGGTGAGATACACACACCAGCTGGTGACAGATCTCTAGTCATTCATAACAAGTGTGTCGTTTCTGGACCAGTATAGCTGTCTCTGCATATTCAGGTCAGTTCAATTGTTTCAAAGCAGTTTTACAGAAAATTAAGCTGGGATGGGAGAAAGTATTTTTTAAAATGAAATCCAAAAATGAAAATTCTCTTCTCATTTATCAACCCTAATGCTGTCCCAGTTGTATATGACTTTCTTTTTTTCAGATGAACACAAACTGAGAATTTTAGAAGAATAATCTATCTCTGTGAGTCCAGATAAAGCAAGTGGATAGATCTCTCAAAGTTGTGCTTTAAAACCATACAAAACGAACATGGCTGTTATCATATGACTAATGATTTTTAGCATAAAAGAAAAATCTATCATTTTGACCTATATAATGTATTGTTGGATATTGCTATAAATATATCCGTGCTACTTATGACTGACTTTGTGGTCCAGGGTCACAAATAAGAAACTAACTATTCTTTTTTACAGATCGCCACCACGGGACACCAATGTTACTCGATGGAGTGCGATGTGTTGGTGAAGAAAAACACACAAAATAATGCCACAGAGAAGATGAAGAAAGCGGTTTGCTTGTGTAAATGATGAGAATAAACCAAAATGAATGAATGCACATGTGAATGTGCCTCAGAATGTGAACAACCCGTCGCACACCCATCCATAGAGGATCACAACTTAATTGTTTCTGCACTAAAGCAAAAATAGAGCCACTAATCTAGAGTCTACGTATCACAGGTCTGCTAATGGCATCACAAATTTTTATTAAAGTCAAATTAATTCAAAAGTAATTTAAAAAGAAAAGCAATACCAATGAATCTGGATTTTTGCAAGCACTACCTGAACCTAATGCCTGAAGGTGGAATGTATGTATAATCATGTGCATAATACACTGTATATACAGTGCCCTCCAAAAGTATTGGAACAGTAAAGACAAAATTGCTCTGTTGGCTGTGGAGTCAAGACATTTGCAAATATGATTAAAAGATGAATATGAGACAAAACTACAGAATGTCCCATTTTATTATTAGCTGTTTCAACACATAGATGTTTTACCAAATAAAAAGAACAGCACTTTTAGAGTTCATCCCACTCATTGATGTGAGCATAAGTATTGGGACAGTTGAACATAAGGCAGATATAAAAGATTAAAAGCTATTATTTAGTTGCAGATCCCTTGCGCACAATCACAGCAGTGAGTCCGTGACCCATAGACATCACCAGACTTGGTCTCATCCTTTGAAATACTTTCCCAGCCTTTAATGCAGCCAATTCCAATTGTTGCTTGTTTTGGGGAGCTTCTGCCTTTACTCTCCTCTTCAGCTGGTGAAATTCATGTTCAATCGGATTTAAATCTGGAGGTTGACTTGGGTAATCTAAGACTTTCCATTTCTTTGCCCTTATAAATTCCTTGACTGAACTGGCAGTGTGTTTTGGGTCATTGTCCTGATGCAATATGAAGCACTTCCCAATGAATCTGGTGGCATTTTCTTGAATATTGGTAGGCAAGATGGTTTTTTACCCTTCCAAATTCATTCTGCTACTGTCATCATACATTAAGTCATCAGTAAAGTTGAAAGGGCCTGTTTCAGAGACAGCCATACATGCCCATGCCATGACACCACCTCCACCATGCTTTACAGATGAGGCTGTATGCTTAGAATCATTGCAGTTCCCTTTTTTTCTCCACATTTTGCTTTCCCATCACTTAGATAAAGGTTCATCTTTGTCTCATCGGTCCATAAACACAGTTCCAAAACTCTTCTGGCTCACCTTTGTGCTTTTTTGCAAACTCTAATCTTGCCTTTCTATTTTTGGTGCTGATCAGAGGTTTGCATCTTGCTGTGTAGCATCTGTAATTCTCTGTCAAAGTCTCCTGAGGACAGTAGATTGTCAGAGCATCACCCCAGGAAGTTGTTGGTGATTTTACAGACACATCTTTTAGGGTTCATTTTCACAGCTTTTATGATTTGTCTGTCATCAACTACTGTTGTTTTCTCAGCCGATCAGGTAGTTGTTGGTTGCTGGTGTCGCTAGTGGTTTCCAAACTCTTGATTTCTCCATGCCCTTTGTTTTTGCTATAGCTCTAATTGACTTCCTCTTTTCTTTTAGCATCCAAATTGATTGCTTTTCTCTCAAAGTCAGCTCCCTCATCTTCATCCTGGTTTGTGTGTGTCATCGAATGCAAGATTCAGAATGCAGAAGTACTTTACTTACTTTACTTTACTTGTAAGTAATGGATATAACTGATACGACACATTCCCTGCTTTTAATATCTGAAGAATGAATGCTGGACACAGCTGATCACTTAGAAAGACCTGTGAGGCAACTGTTCCAATACTTATGCTCACATCAGATAGGGGGATGAAACTCTAAAAGTGCTGAACTTCTTAGCTTGTAAAACATCTATGTGTTGAATCACCCAATAATAAAATGTGACATTCTGTAGTTTTGTCTCATATTCATCTTTTAATCATGTTTGTAAATGTCTTGACTCCACAGCCAACAGAGCAATTTTGTCTGTACTGTTCCAATACTTTTGGAGGGCACTGTACATGATTATATATAATCATATGTCATCCTCTTGCTTAAATGCTTTGCGACCATAATCAATCCTTCCAACTGCTGTGATACAATTCTCAAATATGTGATTTGTTAATAAAAAAGTAGGCTGAATAAAACACTTGCTGAATGCTTCATGCACAAATAATTTTTGAATATGCATTGCGTTGCATTGGCCTACCCAAAAATAACTTGGCAACTGACATTATTATCATACCCAGAGTGAACGTAAGCAGTTTGAGGACAGTACCACCTAGTGGTCAAAAGAAATCCCGTGATAAACCTGCTAGAATCTTTTCAATAATTTAGAGACTGTTTTATTATTTTGATCTTCTTGTTATATTCCTTGGGAGTCCAGTGTCTTGGTCTAACATATTTCCTGTATTTTTAACAGGATTTTTTGCAACTACTGAAAAATTAATTTTCACCACACAGTTGCTCTTTGAACCAACACAATAGACAAACTTAAAAAAAAAAAAAATAAATAAATAAAATAGAAGACAGTATTTTTTAATGTTGTGATTGCTTTGCAGTATTTTTTGCTATGAGCACACACACACAACAAATTGTGTAAAAAATATCATCTCACCTAATCTTCGCTTGCAAAAGCAAGCAGCAAGGAAAGTAGCACCTTCTAACAACACTAGATGGTGCTGCTGCCTGTGTTATTCTACAAAAGAAAAAAACGGGATTGTAAAACAAATGGAAGGCGTGCATTCTATATATACTGATGTGAAAACCACTTAAAATGATTTGATTCGACCAAAAAGGCATTTGTAACTAAATATATATTACAAAACTGCACTTAGTAATAACAAAATGTACTGGCTCTACTGGTCTGAAATCATATGTTCAGAATGTTCTTGAGAAAAGGTATAAGGAAGTGCATAGTACAAGAGACATTAATGTCATAACACCACAAGAAAACGAAAGGCTTAGAATATCAACTGAATGAATGAAATACAAATAAAATATAAAAATCTTGTTAGATTCATTGCATTGACTTTTGTTTTTCACAGGGGTTAGTTTTCTACTTAATATTTCTCCTTTGTTCAGAACAGCTTTAAATTTGTGACCAAATGGTGAAAAGATTTTTACTCTTTTAGAACATCTAGCCATGCTAACCTCTTTGAGCTTGACATTTTTTAATTGGAGTATACATTAAAAATTGTATGTCTGTAGTATCGAAGCAGAGTTTTGTTTCAGATCTGCAAATTGTATAGTTGTTAGGAGCTTCTTCTTGGTGACTAAGGCCTAGCTTAACAACCATGTATTCTTGGCTTCCTGCTATTTGCTAAAATTATTTGAGCACTGTATTGTAGTAAATGCAGCTTCTAAAATCTGTTTCTGCTATGAAAGTAAAGATTTTTTAAAGTAAATGGTCTTGTGTCACTAATACATCATTCTTTAAATCTGGGAGTGGTAACAGTTCAGTTTAGAGGATGTTTTTACGACATATATTGAATCTTTTAATCGGACTTATGCATTTTAATGCACATAAGCATTACATTCCTTAAGTAATTCATTTTACTTTTAAATTGTTGATATATTGAATATATTTCTTAAAGACATGGGAATACAGTGGCCTCCAAAAGCAGACTGTACATATAAAAATGTATGTCATTGCATGATACACATAATATCAATCCAAGTGGCACCTGTAAACAAATGATCATGCTTGCACTTCATGCCCATGAATGGGACGTAAGAGGTAGCTGATAAACATGACTGGTAAGGAAATATCGAGCTGTTGCTTTCCCAGATGTTATCAGAAGCATTTTTTTCATAAGTGTTTAAAGTCACGTGGCATAAAAGGGACTGGAAGATAAAATCAAAGTGTGATTTTTTTTAATGTAATCAGACCCAATACGAAACAAATTAAAATGTTCACACATCTGCTGAATCATCAAATCATCAAAATTGAGAACTTTCACAACATCATTTTCATTACCAGCAGTACTATCACCTCCTTCTCCAAATCATCAAATAAACATCGATATTATCATCTCTGTCAGTCATGCACACATAATTATCAGCATCATCAACACGCATCAAATATTATTGTTCGTGTACCACATAACACACACACACACACACACTTACCTATTTAAATAGGAACATTTCATAGACTTCCATTCTATTGTCTTTATACACAGCTAGTACACATTTCCACAAAATATTAAGTACACACACACCACACACACACACACACACACACACACGTATGTATACACACAAAGAGTACGAAAAAGCTCATGCCTCCCATTATTGATTGGTCAGATTTGGATCAAAAGTTTACACAAGAAGTTATTTATAATATTTTTCATATTATTTTTAATAATAAGATGCTAATTATTAATTTTGGTCTCTATAGACTCATTCAATGTCAATTCAACCAGATGTCCCTGGCTAAAATTTTTGATTTTGATCATCTTTTTTTTCTTTCTTTTTTTTTTTTTTTCTGGTGAAAGAAATACATAAAAAAGCCATCATGGTGGATCAAAAAATGTATGTACATTTAAAGCACTATACTTTGTATTATACTGCTTTATTTTCCAGTACAACTGCTATGGGAGTGACTATTAATTAATTCTCTCTGCTGCTATTAATCTCTCTGTATTTCAATTTTTTTTAAAGTCGTGAAAACTATATAAAATATCTATATAAAAAATGATGTAGTTTTTCTTTTATTATTTGACCAAAAAAGATTTTATATATATAAAATATATAGAAGTTTACCCAACTGTGACAACTTCCGCTTTTGAGAAATATGAATGCATGCCTGTCACGAATCAGGTTTATGAACTTCCGTTCATTCACCACAAGAGGTCGCTCTTCCATCATATTGACTCTCACACTGCACAGACTGTTACACTTACATTGGACTTCAGTTCCCACAATCCACTGCACTCATTACAAGCACTCAGCTGCAATCACACACCTTACATAAGCCATGGACTTCCACTCTCTCAGGGCCGAGTATTGTTTGCGCATATCACTAAGCTAGTGCTAGCAACGCTACGGAGCCTATTCCAGAGTCTAGTCTAGTCTAGTCTAATCTAATCTTGTTCATAGTCTGTTCATACGTGTCTCGATCCTTGCCTGGTTTATCTCATCTAGTCTGTCAGCAGCCTGCCCTGGATTCATCGTCTGTTTTGGATTAACCCTTGTCTTGCCGTTTCGGACTCTGTTTGCCCCTGCCTGGACTGTTGCTCATGTACTGGATTATCTCTCTTTGCCTCGCCCCCTGGATCAGGTTCGCTGCCAATCGACACATGCCTGTTTACTTGAGTATTCTTCTGTTTTGCCCTCTATATACCTGTTTGCCATTTGTCCGACCCTGCCTGTGTTTTGACTATATGTTTATTAATAACTGCTAGCAAATAGATCCACACGCCTCTCGTCTCTTTGGTTCTGTTACAGAATACTCGGCCACACAAGGATCCAGCAGCTTTTCAAATGGACACTGGCCAGGTACGGACACAGCAAAACTGCTATTAGCTCTCAAGCAGGACACTCGATCACTCGAGAGCTATATTCAAGAGTATTTAGAGATCGCTAATTATTCAGATTTGCCTGACTGTGTGCTCATAGACTTTTTTTTGTGAGAGCATTAACCAGCCGCTCAAATCGCGACCGCCATAGTGACAACAGCTAATCACATTACTTTTCTGGCGTTGCATGAACGGGATTGGCTAGCGTCTGCGCTAGGGTATTTGCATAAAGCGATCTGATTGGCTGACGCCTGCGTTGGCGCTTGAAAAGTTTTCAACTTAAGCCGCGAGCAACAATGCCACTAGAAGGCAAGCCTGCAACCATTAGCCAAAAAAGCGTAACGGCTAAAGCTAACGCTTCCGGTCTGCCAGTACGTGGGAAAGGAGACCAGAGGCCATTTTTTTGGAATGGATGTCAATGGGGGAGAGGCTTCACTATGCTGAATAAACCGCTTTTTAGAGTTAACGGCTTTTCATTTAATAAATCGACAGCCTATCTGCTAATCTTCAATGTGTTTTACATTAAACAAAACTTTTGGATTTAACTATTTTTAGAATTCACCACAAAAAAAATGCTGTTTTATTAGAGAAGTCACTGACTTTTTCTGATAGGTGGGATTCAGCTTACAGCACTTCTCATTCATTCCTACGGGATCCGTAAACGGCGACTGAGTGTCGCACAACTCTGACTGGAATTCAATGACGTCAAGGCTGTAATGTGATTGGTTACTACGGCACACGTGATCCAAGTTAGCCGTTACGCTTTCTCCAATAGTAATTAATACAGACCCTCTCATCTCCCTATAGTAAGAAAATCTCTGGCGAGCAACGCCAGTGAAGCGATGCGACGGACCCACAATTCAGTTCGGCAATGCTTGACGTCACTCCATTCAAAGTAAACGAGAAGCGTTGACACCGACGCCCCGTGTGAATGGGGCATAATGGCGGCCACACCGGAGTGCGCTCATAAAATGGCGGTCACAACAACATCCCGTCACGTCATTGCTACCATTCGTGAGTCAAGTCAAGTCACAGGTGATCTTCGTGAGCCATGTCAAGTCACAGCTGATCTTCGTGAGCCATGTCAAATCACAGCTGATCTTCGTGAGCCAAGTCAAGTCACAGTTGATCTTCGTGAGTCATGTCAAGTCACAGCTGATCTTCGTGAGCCAAGTCAAGTCACAGCTGATCTTCGTGAGCCAAGTCAAGTCACAGCTGATCTTTGTGAGCTAAGTCAAGTCACAGCTGATCTTCGTGAGCCAAGTCAAGTCACAGCTGATCTTTGTGACCTAAGTCAAGTCACAGCTGATCTTCGTGAGCCGAGCCAAGTCAACTCAAGTCACAGCTGATCTTCGTGAGCCAAGTCAAGTCACAGTTGATCTTCCAGAGTCTCGTCACGTCTCCGCTGATCTTCCAGAGTCTCGTCACGTCTCCGTTGATCTTCCAGAGTCTCGTCACATCTCCGCTGATCATCCAGAGTCACGTCACGTTACAGCTGATCATTCAGAGTCTTGTCACGTCCTGTCTGTCACACACAGATATTCAAGGTCAGTCCTTCGGTATCCCAGTCTGGTATCCAGTGTGAGGGATGCACCGCTGGTGTCTGCATGCGCAGCTGGTATCCCCAAACCCATTCACCCTAGCCCTCCTGTTCCTGAACTGATTCCCCTGTCTGAAGTGTTTCCCCTGATGGGGATCGGTTTTTGCTGTGTTTGGGCTGCATACACCACCACAGAACTCCCAGAGTGGTGCGTGGTAGTGGTGCCCAACAATGCACTTTCAGCCTGTCATGTCACAGTCAAAGGAACCATTGCTGAACTCTCCCTGTATCCTGATGGTACTACTGTAGAACCTCCATAGGTGGCGGCGTCCGCTGCAGACCCTCTAGAGGTGTCAGTGGTACCCACTTATGAACTCTCGTCCTGTCCCGGCCGAGGAGGCCGTTTGTGAACTCTCGTCCTGTCCTGTCACGGCAATGGAGGCCGTCTGCGAATCCTCGTCCTGTCACGGATAAGGAGGCAGTTTATGAACTTTTGTCTTGCTCTGAACCGGCCATGGAGGCCAATTAATGAACTATTGTCCTGTCCCGACCCAGCCGAGGAGGCAACCTCTGAACTCTCAGCCTTGTCTTTCACACCCAAGGATGCGGTCTGTGAACTTCCTGACCGTTGCGTTGTGCCTATAGGGGCCATTCGTGAATCCTCATCCCTGTCTGTCACAGCCATGGAAGCTGTAAATGAACTTTCTGTAAACTTTCTGTCAGTCCTGTTTTAGTCATTGAGTCTATTGTTGTACCATCCACTTGTCCAGCTTCTATTAATAGGTCTAATTATGAATTGTCTGTCTTGCCAGTTTCTGTCACTGAACTGTCTACTCCAGCCTCTGTCAATGCCCTTGATTGTGAACTATCTGCCAGTCATACTCCAACCAATGCATTTAATTATGAACTGTCTGTGTGTCCAGTTACAGTCGACGGACCCAATTATGGACAGTCTGTCTATCCAGCTTCAGTGACTGAGCTATCTGCCAATCCAGTACCAGTCAGTGCACCCAATTGTGAACTGTCTGTTGGTTTAAATTCTGCACTCAAATTGGATTCTGAATTATCTGTCTTTCCAGTCCCTACTAATAAGCCTGAGTGTGAATTGTCAGCATGTGATCCTGATTTTGAACTGCCTGCCCGTTCAGTGTCAATCAGTGAGTCTGTTTATGAACCGCCTGCCCGTTCAGTTGTCACCAGGGAAACAATAGATGAACTATTTATGTTTCCTGCCTTGGCTCTTGGGGCCAAAAATGCTCTGTCTATCTCATGTGTTTCAGTGTTCCCTAGGTCCCAGTCCCTGCCATGGTCTACAGTTCCTTCTGCTCCGTCTGCTCCACCGTGGTGGTCTTCTGCTCTGGTCTGGTGGTCATCAGCACCATCTGCTCTGCCGTGGTGGTCTTCTGCTCAGGTCTGGTGGTCTTCTGCTCTGTCTGCTCTGCCGTGGTGGTCTTCTGCTCTGGTCTGGTGGTCTTCTGCTCCGCCTGCTCTGCCGTGGAGATCTTCTGTTCTGCCCTGGTGGGCTCCAGTCCCGTCCTGGTTTATCTCATCTTGTCTGTCAGCAACCTGCCCTGGATTTATCGTCTGTTTTGGATTAACCCTTGTCTTGCCGTTTCGGACTCTGTTTGCCCCTGCCTGGACTGTTGCTCGTATACTGGATTATCTCTCTTTGCCTCGCCCCATGGCTCACGTTCGCCGCCGATCGACACATGCCTGTTTACTTGAGTATTCTTCTGTCTTGCCCTCGATATACCTGTTTGCCATTTGTCCGATCCTGCCTGTGTTTTGACTGTTTATTAATAAATGCTCGCAAATGGATCCGCACTCCTCTTGTCTTGTTGGTTCTGTTACAATGGCTGTAAGTCAAGAATTACTAGATACAGTATATCGTAATATTCTTTTAGATTTTGGTTCTAAATGAAACCTTTCTTTTGGTATCTTAATTGTTTAACCAGCGAAGTGGAATCCCAGTGATGCCCAATGATGAGAGGATGGACAGGAGGATCTGATGATTGACAGTGTCAAAAGCGGCAGATAGATCCAGCAGAATGAGGACTGATGATTTGGAATCGGCTTTTGCAATTCGCAGGGCTTCAGTGACTGAGAGTAGCGCAGTCTCAGTTGAATGGCCACTCCTGAAACCTGACTGTTTGGCATCCAGTTTGTTGTTTTGTGAAAGAAACAATGAGACCTGGTTGAAGACAACTCGTTCGAGTGTTTTCGCTATGAATGGAAGGAGAGAGACAGGTCTGTAGTTTTCTATAAGAGAAGTGTTTAATGTAGGTTTTTTGAGCAGTGGGGTTACCCGAGCCTGCTTGAATGCTGTGGGGAAGATGCCTGTGAGGAGGGATGTGTTGATGATGTGTGGGAGTGCTGGTAAGAGTGTGGGAGAGATTGCTTGGAGAAGGTGTGAGGGGATTGGGTCAAGAGGACATGTTGTAGAATGGTTGGAGAGAAGAAGTTTGGATACTTCAGACTCAGTGAGGGGACAGAAGGAGAAGATGGGAGTTTTAGCAGTGGATGTGGTTGATTGGGGATCTTGTGTGTGTGGACTGGAGGAGAGAACTGATTACTGATCGATCTAGTTTTGTCTGTGAAAAAAGTGGCAAAGTCATCAGCTGTTATAGAAGTGGTGGGAGGTGGTGGAGGGGGACAGAGGAGAGAAATGATGCATTTCTACTTTCAATATTATTTGTTCTTCAGATATTCAATAAGTATCAGCTGTATGCAAGGTGACCCACATTTGGTTTTCGACTGCGTGGGTCGAAATGGGTAAAATATGACAATTTGAGCCACAATGAGATCGTCATATGGAATTGAACCATATTTTTGTGTACTCAGTAAACATGCATGCCATTTAATATGTTGAAGTTTCATCACTATTTAAATTTGTTTTTCTTCAGAAAACAAAATCTTGTGTTGTTTTTAAGGGAAATTTTTGAAATTTGGTTGATTTGCATGGAATGACCCCATAGACAAACCAATCAGACCAGTTTCAGTTAAACTTGATCTGTCAGTGTCATATATTACCTTAGTTCTTAACAAGTATTTGTCTGTCAACAACTTGTAAAACTAGAAGTATTTATCAGAAGTATTTATCAGTTCTTTCCTTTCACTTGAGTACAGAGCAAGTTTTAAAATCACTTCTTATTCTTTACATTTCTCTAAAATTGCTGATCTTTAAGAGCACTGCCCCCTTCAGCAACTGTCACGATGACAGAATTTACTGTCACATTACAGTTTTAGAAGTTTCAGAAAACAAAAGCTGAAAACAAGCCGAATTTTTTTCGAAAATTCCGGCGTCTTTAAATGTTATCATGAAATTACTTTCATTTTCTTGGAATATGAATCTGTGACAAGTCCTATTCTGACAGGGTAGTACTTTCAAGACTCTCTTTTACTTCTAGATGTGATAGCTTGGTGGCCTTAAAAAATCATAATGAAAATTATGTAAAAATTAAGACAAAATATGTGAAGTAAAACCATTAGTAACTACAGAGAAGTTTTTACTGCATTAATTATTTGAATAGATTTATTTGTCAAAATGTTTTGTTAAAAGACAAGCAAGTTTACAGTTCCCTCCACTAATATTTGCACCCATGGTAAATATGAGCAAAGGTGGCTGTGGAAATAAATCTGCATTGTTTATCCTTTTGATCATTCATTCAAAGATTTTACTAAATTCGAACCTGTCATTAAAGTAAAACAATTGAAAGTGGGAGGGAAATCTCATTCTGAAAAAAAAAAGAAAAAAAAAGAAATGCTTTCTCTAGTTCATGTTGGCCACAATTATTGGCACCCAATTATTGCAGCGTCCTTTTCCCAAGATAACAGCTGAGTTTCTCCTATAATGCCTGAAGAGTTTGGAGAACACCTGATAAGAGATCAGAGACAATTCCTTCATACATAATCTCTCCAGATCCGTCAGATTCACAGCTCCATGTTGGTGCTTCTTCTCTTCAGTTCACCCCACTCATTTCTATAGGGTTCAGGTCAGAGGACTGGGACAGCCATGGCAAAAGCTTCATTTTGTGCTCAGTGACCCATTTTTGTGTTGATTTTGATGTTTGTTTTGGATTATTGTCCTGATGGAAGATCTAAACATGGACCATTTTAAGATTTCTAACAGAGGCAGTAAAGTTTAGATTTTTTATGTTGGTATTTGATCAAATCCATGATGCCATGCATCTAAACAAGATGTGCAGGACCTCCGGCAGAAAAACAGGCCAACAACATTAAAGATCCAGCAGTATATTTAACCGTAGACATGGGGTACTTTTAATCCCTGTTTGTACTAAATGGGGATTTTCAATGCTTTAGCTCTTTTCTTACAGCCACTTTCTATTTTGTGAAGCTCAACAATCTTGTTCTGCACATTAGATCTATATTCTTTGGTTTTACTCCTTGTGATGGATGATTAAAGGAATTTGTGTTCCTCATATTTATAATCCTGTGGAACAGGAAGTCATGGCTGGACAATTTCATGCTCCTAGTCACCCTGGTGTGCTAAAAAAATGTCAATATGAATGGGAATATACTTCAGAGATATTTTACTCATAAGAATTTCTAGGAGTGCCAATAACTGTGGCCAACATGCATTGGAGAAATGCATGTTGGCCACTTTCAATTGTTTTATTTCAATGACATATTTGTGAATGTTTTGAACGAAAGATCAAAAAATTAAATGATGCAGATGTATTTTCACAGCCGCCTTTCATATTTACCAAGGGTGCCAATATTAGTGAATGGCACTTACTGTAAAAATATCATAGCTTTTCAAAAGCAAAATATTTGTGTAGGTTGCATCTTTCGGAGATAGATGGCACCAAAGTTTACCTGCAAATGTAATCTTCCAAACAGAACTGTATGTATATATGTATTTATTTATGTTTTTTTTTTTTTTTTAGGATTATTAGGTTTGAAATACTGACTTCAGCATTGCTGAAATCAGCATTCACTTCACATATTTTTCACATTTACTTATTTTCTCTCAAGAACAAAGGAGGCCCATGCCACAGATGTTCAGGTTTTATAATCTGAAATAATCTGTCACAGGGTCATAATTTAAAATACAGCCTAGTGTTCCCAAATGCAGAAAAACCACAATCCACATTGGTGGCACTAAAGCTATTTTGACCAGGAAGAGATGCTTTTATATTTACACACACCTTTTTTGAACAAAGCCTAAAAATTACATGCTCAGAATACTTTCAGTTTATGAATCATTTGTACATTACACAATTATAGTCCAAGTCTGCGAATAATATATTTGCAGTAACAGTGCTGAGAATGTATTTTCCTGATTGCTTCTGTTGTTGTGTACATGACCGTAGCCAGGGTTTGAAAATTAGTGAGGTCTGTTAAGAATTGTGCCATAATAACCCCTACAAATAAAATTCAGACACTAACACTTTAAAAGAGACAGAGATGTAGGCCTATATGTTTGTGAAAGATGATCTCTCTGTTTTGGAGGGATGAATACTGTTAAATTATGCCATATTTATTGCATCAAAATTTGTTAATTTTTTACTAGCCTATAGGTTAGGGGTTAATAATTTTATCAGTTATTTATTAATCTTGCAACAATACATATTACTGTTATAGTTTCCATTAATAATCAATGCTATATAGATGATAACTTTGTCTAGTGTTCTTATTAATGTTTTTAGCATGATTTGTGAAAATTTAACTACTATACTGAATGACATTGCAGCATAGACTTCTTCATGGCTAGTGTTTGCGTAGGCTATTTCATTTCATTCTGTAACCTGCTTCTACAGATCTCTAGTCTAGTGTTAAATGCTACTCTTTTTGATAACGTTTCAGACAGATATTATATCATGATATTTTTTTTTTGTGTGTGTGTTTGCCTTATCGAATGTGGTATCCTGTCCATGGGTTTTTTGATTAGGCTACTGTCAGTTTAAGTGTCTAAACTGAATTATAAATACAATCTAAACTGACATGTCATGCAGACATTCATATGAGGAGTTTTAAACAACAAATTAGTCATTCATAGAACAAATTTTATTTTTGAACAAGAAAAATTTACTTAAAAAAATTTTGTCTATCCCCAGTGGGGTAGAAAACTGTCTTAAGACAAAGGCTCAACAAACAAACAGTACAAATAATAGTCACAACAACAATTAACATTACATACATCACTTTAAAAACACGACTGTAATAATACATCAAAATTCATCTTAACCCTAAAACTATCAACGTATCCTGTGGGATACCAACATTTGAGAGGCTGTGGGGAGAAGCAGTGAAAGTGTAGGTCTTATTTCTTGGTTTCATTTTGAAAGGGTGTTTGTTGTGAATATTTAGATGAGGTGACTTTTGTTTCTACATTATTTTTTTCACTCACAGGAAGGATTTAAAACTTCATGGCCACCTGTAGTGGGAAATCTACTCACCCTCCAATAAAAGTTGATCTAGTTCACATATTTACACATGTCGGAGGGGACTTACCTGTTTAAAAAGCTGTTATTCAGCATTAGCTTATTGTCACAGTCTTGTCTGTCTTGTCTTGTGTGTTTCCCCCTCCATGCCCTTATTTAGTCCTTCCTGGTCCTGTCCTGTCTAGTTTGATTGTTTATGATTTCTTTCAGGTGTGTGTGTTAATTATCTTGTGTATTTAGTTCCTGCCTGTTCTGTTAATTAACTCTGTCTGTTGCAGCCCTGTCTTGTCTTGTCTTGTCTTGTCTTGTCTTGTCTTGTCTGTCCTGGATTTAATTAAAGACTGTATTTTGAGTTTACTCTCGTCTCCTCGCTTCCCTCGTGTGTGCACCATGACACTGATTAGGTTTACATTGAAATTTTATGAATTAAATGCTTACATTTTTTTGTAATCTGTCTCTAAATGTTTGTATCTCAGGGGATACGTCGCCCTTTTAGGGGTATAAATCAAGATATAAAAACATACATATATATACATACATATATATATATATATATATATATATATATACACTGTGATTTTGTGGCTTTTGTTTTAGAAAATCAGATCTTTTTGTAATCTTGACAAAACATATCGTTGTAATAGAAGTGATATTGTGACAAAAAAAATGATTGATTTGTGACAGAAAACTGCATAAAAAAAAAATCAATAGAGTTTGGTTGTAACCCAGTGGTTATTTTTGGTATAGTGCCCAAACAAAATCTCACAGGAACCACAATTGTTGTGATATCAACTTCAAATTTGGAACACAACGTGGTTAGACATATGGCTTTGATTTCATAGAAATTTTAGAGTTCAACATATTTTATAAAATACTTCTTTTACATAAAATAAAATAAAAATAGTATACTACATTGTCTTTATTGTAAACTTAAACTTCTATAACTTTTTTTATACTTTCGTTTTATGAAATGCTTTCACTTCAGCAATAATCTGCTATGTGTCTTCTTTAAAAAGAGACCAACCTTAGGTCTGTATTACAAAGCTTTCAGGAATTACAACCATGTTGTAACAAACATTGATAAACAAGTGTTCTGTTTTCAATTAATTTATACCCCCAAACTGGCAACGTATCCTGTGGGATACAAACATTAAAATCAAAATTAAAAAGTCATGTTTTGAAAAAAATGATCAAGTTGTATTATTTGTGTCCCAATAAGATGGAAAATAGAAATAAATTAATTTTCTGATGTCTCTTTATGGTTTTGCTCTTTTTAGGGTTAAGATGATATTGAAAATACCAATTGCAGTTGGGATATTTCTTATACTTGGCCTTTTTCACCAAAGGCACTTTATACCGTCTGCCAGATGGAACTGAAAAGAACTATGCAGGGGATGAGAAGAGTCTCCCACAATAACAGAGGCTTTCCTTTTTAATGCCACAGTATAGAGATCAGTGAGAGGTACTTGTCTCTCACCAATTATTTTACTCGCCACATTTATAATCCTTAACCCATTTAAGCACCAGCAACTATAGTTGCCGCAGTTTATAGTTGTCATCTTCCTTTTTTAAGTATTTTTAGATGTTATCCATGTTTTATGTCTCAATGACATGCAAGCAAACAACCAACCAAATAAAGAATTTCAAGACAAAAAAAAAAAAGGTATTCACTTCCTTCCTGTCACATGAGGCTGTCAACGTCCTACCCCTACTTCCAGGAAGCATGGCAAAGGCAAACCCTCCCAAAGAAATGTAATTTTCATGTTACTAATCAGTAGTTTTTTGTTGTTGACATATATGTCTACATAATCATGAAGGTCTCTAGAACCATCCAAACAAACCAAATCTTACAAGAGACCTATAGTTTTTTGTATACTTAGTCAAATGTCCAAGCAGCAACTATAGTTGCCATGGGCAAATTACTTGTAAGTACATATCATGGGGAAATGGGGTATACTGTGTTAATAGGTTAATAAATCAAGGTTATTGGTCTTGTTTAGTGGTTTTTTTCTTTCATAATATCCCAACTAAAACATAACTTAAACCTTTCACTGATATCTCTACTGTACAGTAGACCTTAATTTGATAGGGAATAAATCTGTCAAAAGGAGGAGACGAGAGAGCAATCTTTCCACAGCTCTACTGCCCCACCTGTTATGGACCTGACGAGATGAGAGACATGCGTATCCATGTGCGAGCTTTTATTTACAAAGGCGTGGTCAGGAAACAAGCAAGGGTCAAACATTGGCAAACAAGTATATCGTGGGAAAGACACAAGAGTAGTACAATAAACAAGCGAGGGTAGGTCGACGGCGAACGCAATCCAACAGGGCTTGACAAGAGAGATAATCCAGTAAACGAGCAATAGTCCGGGCAGGGGCAAACAGAGTCCGAACGGCAAGGCAAAGGGTTAATCCAGGAAACACGGGCAAGAATCAGAACACAAGAAAACAGGCAAGGCAAGACAATGATACTACAGTTGGCTCCATAGAGTTGCTATCGCTAGGAGAGTGATATACGCAATACAATACTCAGCGACTTGAACAAGGAAGTCCATGGTTTATGTAGGGTGTGTGATTGTGTGATTGGTCTCAGGTGTGAGCGTGTGATTAATGAAATGGCTGCTGGGAAATGTAGTCCGGGGTAATGTGAAACAGTCTGTGCAATGTGAGAGTCGATGTGATGGAAGAGTGACCTCTGGTGGCAAGCAGATGGAAGTCCATGGACCAGATTCATGACACCACTTCTGTGTCTGCTGATGGAGCTTTTTTTGGGTTCGCATCGAATGTTCTTTGACTTTTAACCATAAATATGTTTATGAATTTTTTTCTGTCTTCTAAACAGTTGCTCTTTTGACTCATCAGTCTGTTAAACTTTCTGAGAAATAGTTTGAGGATCACCAAGTTGTGTTTTGGCAAAATTGATGAGCTTTCATGTTTTTCTGGGTTAGCAGTGGTTTTTGCCTTGCCACTCATCCATGGATGCCATTTTTTCTTGCGATAAACTATTCCTAATTTGAATGCGTATTCTTTAATAGTTCAGCGATTTACTGATGAACTGTTCTTAACTCTTAGATATTCTCCCATAGCAAAATTAAACAGCAACTTATTGTACATAATGAAGAACGGAAATAAAATGAAGAGCTGAATTCAAATTATTTTTGGAGAATGGTTTCTTCTGAATCATTTCATTACAAACGAGTTAAGCTACTTTTAAAAGCATTAGATGTACTAGGGCAACTAGTGCTTCAACTGTACGGCAACTGTGTTTCAACTCTGCCTGAATAAACATGCTTCTTGTCTTTGTGAAGAAATTGTGAAAAAGTAACTATGTATAGGTAATATTGATCATTATTTCTTTAGTAAACAAATAAAAAAA
Organism: Spinibarbus caldwelli; assembly: GCA_039654775.1. Taxonomy (NCBI): domain Eukaryota; kingdom Metazoa; phylum Chordata; class Actinopteri; order Cypriniformes; family Cyprinidae; genus Spinibarbus; species Spinibarbus caldwelli. Next base: position 31,076,450 of record CM077224.1, read on the forward strand.
GAAAAGAAAATAAAAAATAAAAATAAAGAAATATCACATTCAAAATATTTGTAATGACTAGTTTTTATGTGGTGATGTAAAAAGGAAAATGTCTTCCAACTGTACTACATTTATATTGCCACTATGAAACAAGTCTGGAACTGCTCCTTTTCATGGTTTGTATGCCACTTACCATGCAACTTCTGTGTCCACCATATATTTGTTCGCCTTGTTTCATTTAGAAGATGACATTGACTAGGAGTGTCTGAAAAAAAAAACAAGTCTTAACAAAGGCACTTAAAATGAATACACTCAAAGGCAAAAAAAAAAAAAAAAAGACAAAAAAAAATTCTGTATGCATTTATGCATCCTTAACTATGTAAATAAACCAGCTTGCCTGTTGCTACCTCAGGGAAGGTTAAGCAAAAAAGTTTAAATTGTAGATCCACAGGCAGTGTAAAGTCGATTCCAGCACATTCTAAAGACTTTCAACGGGTTAAGGTCTGGAATCTGTGGTGACCAATCTTTCACAAATTGAGCCTGATGAATCTTGACTTTGTCATCCTGGAATATGTACATGGGCGCGTCTTCCAGTATGTTTTTTTTTTTGTTGTTGTTGTTGTTGAGAAATTAAAATCTACACACTGCTTCAATTATGGTTAAAAGAATTGTTGCCAAACAACATGTCAGAATATGCCACTATCTATCTATCTATCTATCTATCTATCTATCTATCTATCTATCTATCTATCTATGTTTGTCAGGCAATGTATTATATTCCTTTAACAAGAATTGCCTTTCCACATTAAAAGAATGCTCTTTGTGCATAACAAGAATGCTATGCAAAATGTTCTTGATTGCTTAAACAACTGATTCTGCCAGGCCAAAGATTACTTGTTACTTTTGCTTTAATGTTTTCTGCAAATGGCTATACAAATCTATCCTCATAAAGCAAAGATTTAACCATTTTCTCATTCAAAACACAGAGGCATTCATTCTAATTAACTCAAGCTAATATAAGCAAGTTAATATGTAATTATTTGCACTTCAAGGCAAAAATCACAATGTGCAACTTTTCTATTTGACAATAAATGGGTTGTGATGTTGGTATATGATATGTAGGTAATTTAATTATGTAGACTGTTAGCAATTCAGACACAGCCAATATTAGTACTATTTCTGAATTGAAATAGTCTGAATTGAAAGTAAAATCAAGACAATTTTCTTCACACGCACCTTCAGCTTCAGTCTTGATAAACAGGTTTTGCATATTATGCAGCTGACAAGGTTAAATGCTCAGCAATGAGGATGCTGACATTCATTTCAGAAGGATACAATAATATTTAGACAGCATTTTCATACTCATTATGTTTTTCACAAGAGCTGTTGTGTTGGTCATTCACCAATACAGCACATGATAGGCTACATTATACTGTAGTTTACACATGATTTCACACATTTATCTGAAATCTGACCAATTTCAATATTAATATAGATATTTTTTGTTGATTTAAAACAAAGAATGGTTGCACTTTTTTCACTTACCTGTACTTACAGTGTTCTTACCTAAGAAAGTACAGGATAGGGTAATTACATGGGTTAGGTTTTAGGGTTAATATTGTAATTACTATAACAAGTGCATAGTATGTACATGTGGAACAGTACTGTAAAATAAAGTGCTAACCAAATAACAATACAGTTTAATTCCTAATAGTCTCCAAATAAAGGTTAATGCTTTCAAAACCATTAACACAGACAGCTAAAGTAAAATCTGAAATGCACAAGCTATGTCACATTGATATAATAATTGATATTGTATTGATATCTGCTGTGTTAATAATACACACACAAGGTGTTACCTGCATTTTCCCCATGAAGCCAGATAGGTTACCTTCCTGACTGGCATCATGTCTTGTATATGAAACTGCTTACTGTGTTTCAATATTACTATTGTATCATGTTTCATGTTAACTTTATAAGTTGTTGCTACCACAATAGAACTGTTTATCTTCAAGCTGTTTATAATACAAACATTTGATATTTTAGATACTTTTAAAGTTATTCTGTCTGGTCTAAAGATTTTAAAATTTAGTTTTATTTATTTATTTTTTTTAAACGTCAACTGCTTTGTTGCTGTCCTGCCCAGTAGAGGTCTATGATTTAAAGGGGTCATCTAGTACGATTTCACCTTTTTAACTTTTGTTAGTGTGTAATGTAGCTGTGTGAGCATAAACAACATCTGTAAAGTTACGAAGCTCAAAGTTCAATGCAAAGGGAGAAATTGTCTTTTACAGAATTAGCATAGTATCGCCTACAACAAATGGCTGGTAAGAGACTACAACAAAATACTTCCGGGTTACTGACATCATAAACCCAGATAAACCCTGCCCCCGGGAACATGCAACGAAGGAGGCGAGGCCATGCTGCGCTGCTTTAGAGAAGAGGAAGAAAACTAGTGGTGCACGTAAAAATCTATTCTTATCCTGTATGAATCGCGATTCTGTCTTCTAACGATTCAAATGGATTCACAAGTTTCAAAATCAGTGTTGTAAAGCAGCGGTTCTCATCCTGTTCCTCGCGTCCCCTGCTCTGCACATGGTCTGCATCTCTCTCTCTCTCTCTCTCATTCAGATCAGCTCAGCTGCACCAACAATGAACTGTACCATTTATACACTTATTTTCACATAGCTATGACAAGCGTTAAACATTGACGCGCATGCGGTTGCTGTACTGTATTAAAGCTTTAATCATGATAAAACCGTATATTAAAAGCTAACATAAGCAGTAGCATAATAACAGTGTATCTAAAAGTATGAGACAACAACAAACAAAAAAACTTAGGCCTACCATTAAAAGCTGTGCTTGCACAGGTTCTGCGTGATCCTCTTCACTAATATCCTCTGGGTCTCAATCGGGCTCAAATTGATAAGCAATATAGATGACGCCATTGTTTACAATACAACCGGAGCACATGCACTGAGGTGAGAGGCGGGACGTTTAGATGCACAATAGAGACGGTTTAGCCAATCACAACACACTGGGCAAGCTAACCAATCAGAGCCCATTGCGAATTTCTGAGGGAGGGCCTTCCCAGAAACAGGAAGTCAACCGGCTGTTTTTATGCTAGCTGAAAAGCTGTGTACAATGCAGGTAAAATATGTGAAAAATAATGCAATTTTTTAAAAACGAAACATAAACACGTTGCTGTGCACTCCATAAACACAATCAAGCCTTCAAAAAAATCAATTAGACCACCCCTTTAAGCTTCTCCATGATAAAAAAAAACTGAAATTAAAACATTTGAAAGTATTAATTTTGTTAGAGACTACAAAAAAAACACACATATACATTATATATATATATATATATATATATATATATATATATATATATATATATATATATATTTATTTATATGTATATGTGTGTGTGTGTGTGTGTGTGTGTATAAATATTTTACAGTAAAGAACCAGCAGCTGTGGTAGCCAGAATTTTACCATAAAAAATACGGTAGCAACGTTTTAGGTTTTTTGGTTTTAACTTAAATTTACAGTTAAATACCGTAATTTCATTAAATGATATAATGTTAATATACCAACCTATTGAAGTACTGAAATCTGTTTTGTACCTTTGTAATACACTGATAACCACCAAAAGCAGGTGGTGATGAGAATGTCACATGATGAACCAAAGCCTATCACAAGCAGCTTTTAAATATTAACGTATATAGAAGGTACACAGTGTTATTCACACAAACACCAAACACCAATATGGTAACACACATGAAACTAAAATAATGCAATAAACTTTAATTTAACAACATTAGGTGTAACACACAACCCTAATGTACAAAACTGATAAGAAAAAACTAAGAAGCAACATAGTTATTTCAACAAAAAACAAAACAAAACAAACAAAAAAAACCCTTCAAATTTGAAATGTAACACAGGGAATTCTGGGAATGCCAATTTACGGTTACTCACTGTAAATTATACGGTCTTTTTCCCTTCCAAAAACGATCCACTACCGTAAAATTACATGTAATGTCCAATACAGTTTTTCACCGTATATAGGGTAACTTACCATTAACCATTTAACAAGTTTTTACTGTAGCATTTTTACAGTCTTTTACCATTAAATTCACATTCATTTTATACAGTGTATATATTAAATTTATTCTCAAAAGCATACTATCTTAGAAAAACTAAAGTGAGATCAGCTAAGCTTTCCTAAGACAATTCCATAGAGGGCGTCAAACAGAGATGCAATGCAGAAATTCAGGTAATGATGTGTGAATTCAGACACGTTTTACATTTCAAAGATGTCTCTGTGCTGCTCCACCTGTGACAGCAGTGAAGAAAATTGCAACGCAGACTAAGCATCAACTGATTGAACTTTAACTGGAAGAAAAGATCTGACTAGTTTAGTCATCACTCAAAAAGGAAGAAAAACTAGGCTTATCTATATCACTTATTTTTCGCAATATGATCTGGATTTTATTACATTTATGGTAACCTAAAGAACTGAACAAAGGACTAATAATAGGTAAGGGCTTGCAGCTGATAAATGATCACAATACTATGTGTTTGTTATTTATATATATATATATATATATATATATATATATATATATATCTCAGAATTGTCACACTGATAAATTAGACCAAGTATGAATATTCCTTTTTGTTATATTCAAATTTAATAAAATACTGCTATTTTATCAACTGCCAGATGCAATTGCTAGGACAGCTGTTTTGAATATGTAACAGAGCTGTGTGATGCTATTCTTACATGTTACAAGTTACTTTAGTGAGATTTATGGTTTTTCCTTTCCTTCCTGAAAAACATTATCAATTTATTTATTAGGTTAGTGTCTCTTTAAATGCAATGAATGTGTTCTCGACACATTTTACTGGATGTGCGGTAAACTATGCAAAACTGGTTTTAGCCCTATTGATTTAACACATAACATTCACACGTCATCTTTGATCATTGTTTTCAAATAGCATTTCCCTGTGAAAATCTTTTGTAGCTGGTAATAACTTATTGTAAGCTGCAGACTTTTTAGTGATCTGTATTTGGATGATAAACATCAACACTTAAAATCACATGTCCATTAAGGGGGCGTGTGAACAATTTATGAAAAAGTCTGGGAACACTTTAAGGCCCTTGTCTTTCAAAAATATTGGAGCAAATGTAGACAATTCTAAAAAGTGAATTTAGAGTTTGACTGATCAACATCAATATTTTCAATATTTTCTCATATTGGAATGTTTTTTTTCTGTTGTCATATGTATCTGTTTTGATAGGGGAAGTCGTGGCCTAATGGTTAGGGAGTCAGGCTTGTAACCTGAAGGTTGCCAGTTCGATTCTCGCACCGGCAGGAATTGAAGGTGGGGACTGTGAATGAACAGCACTCTCTCTGCCTTCGATACCATGACTGAGGTGCCCTTGAGCAAGGCACCGAACCCCCAATTGCTCCCCGGGCGCTGGAGCAATGGCTGCCCACTGCTCCGGGTGTGTGTTCACGGTGTGTGTGTGCGTGTGTTCACTATTCACTGCTGTGTGTGTGCACTTGGATGGGTTAAATGCAGAGCACCAATTTCAAGTATGGGTCACCATACTTGACAATACGTCACGACTTTCACTTTCACTTTTCTTTTTTCATTGTAAAGCGACGTTGAGTTTGCAGAAAGACACTATATAAAATAAACTTATTATTATTATTATTATTATTATTATTATTATTATCTCTGTAATGACTTCTGCAAAACTATGCAGAAATGTCATCATCAAGCATGTTTAACCATGTTCATATTTAGAAATCACAAATACTCATAATTCAGTCAAGTTGCCAAATAACACAAACAAACAAATAACACATACAGGTGCATCTCAATAAATTAGAATGTCGTGGAAAAGTTAATTTATTTCAGTAATTCAACTCAAATTGTGAAACTCGTGTATTAAATAAATTCAATGCACACAGACTGAAGTAATTTAAGTCTTTTGTTCTTTTAATTGTGATGATTTTGGCTCACATTTAACAAAAACCCACCAATTCACTCAACAAATTAGAATATGGTGACATGCCAATCAGCTTAAAACACCTGCAAAGGTTTCCTGAGCCTTCAAAATGGTCTCTCAGTTTGGTTCACTAGGCTACACAATCATGGGGAAGACTGCTGATCTGACAGTTGTCCAGAAGACAATCATTAACACCCTTCACAAGGAGGGTAAGCCACAAACATTCATTACCAAAGAAGCTGGCTGTTCACAGAGTGCTGTATCCAAGCATGTTAACAGAAAGTTGAGTGGAAGGAAAAAGTGTGGAAGAAAAAGATGCACAACCAACCGAGAGAACCGCAGCCTTATGAGGATTGTCAAGCAAAATCGATTCAAGAATTTGGGTGAACTTCACAAGGAATGGACTGAGGCTGGGGTCAAGGCATCAAGAGCCACCACACACAGAAGTGTCAAGGAATTTGGCTACAGTTGTCGTATTCCTCTTGTTAAGCCATTCCTGAACCACAGACAACGTCAGAGACGTCTTACCTGGGCTAAGGAGAAGAAGAACTGGACTGTTGCCCAGTGGTCCAAAGTCCTCTTTTCAGATGAGAGCAAGTTTTGTATTTCATTTGGAAACCAAGGTCCTAGAGTCTGGAGGAAGGGTGGAGAAGCTCATAGCCCAAGTTGCTTGAAATCCAGTGTTAAGTTTCAACAGTCTGTGATAATTTGGGGTGCAATGTCATCTGCTGGTGTTGGTCCATTGTGTTTTTTGAAAACCAAAGTCACTGCACCCGTTTATTAAGAAATTTTGGAGCACTTCATGCTTCCTTCTGCTGACCAGCTTTTTAAAGATGCTGATTTCATTTTCCAGCAGGATTTGGCACCTGCCCACACTGCCAAAAGCACCAAAAGTTGGTTAAATGACCATGGTGTTGGTGTGCTTGACTGGCCAGTAAACTCACCAGACCTGAACCCCATAGAGAATCTATGGGGTATTGTCAAGAGGAAAATGAGAAACAAGAGACCAAAAAGTGCAGATGAGCTGAAGGCGACTGTCAAAGAAACCTGGGCTTCCATACCACCTCAGCAGTGCCACAAACTGATCACCTCCATGCCACACCTAAATGAGGCAAAAGCAAAAGGAGCCCCTACCAAGTATTGAGTACATATACAGTAAATGAACATACTTTCCAGAAGGCCAACAATTCACTAAAAATGTTTTTTTTTTTTTTTTTTTTTGGTCTTATAAAGAATTCTAATTTGTTGAGATAGTGAATTGGTGGGTTTTTGTTAAATGTGAGCCAAAATCATCACAATTAAAAGAACCAAAGACTTAAACTACTTCAGTAATGTGTGCATTGAATTTATTTAATACACGAGTTTCACAATTTGAGTTGAATTACTGAAATAAATGAACTTTTCCACGACATTCTAATTTATTGAGATGCACCTGTATATCTCATATATATACATACAAATAATGTCCAAAAATATCCACAGCACAATTTTTTTTTTTCTCAAAACTGGTTTATAGTGAAAGCTCTCTATATTCTAAGGATTTGTTACTTGATGTTGTATTTTCTTGGGAATTAATTACCCAAGATAAAACTGATCATTTCCCAGGTAGATAATACTGAAAATGCCAAGCTCTAAAATATTTTATCAGGTAGATAATACACAGCCTTTAGTGTTTTACTGTACTAGCAATAGTAAGGCAGTATGGACGTAATGTAAAATACATACATAGCCTTCATAAAATTATGTTATATTGTTCTACAAATTATGTACAACACTGCACATCATAACATGTCAATGTGCATGTGTTTCTTAAAAAAAACAAAAAACTATGGCATGTCATGAAGGCAGAAACTTAGTGGGTTTTTGAGTCAATTTGAACCACTTGAATTTGTGAGCACAACAAACAAACCCAAATACCTACAGTGAACCATGGAATAGCGCTGCTTCATGCTTGCTGCTTAAGGTCAAGAGGCTTCATTTATTAATGAACAAAAATCAATATACAGACAAAGTGTCATTCGGATATTTGAATTTATTCTTAACACATTTGTCTTCTATTTTTAAAGACATGAAAGAGAATGATTGTCTGAACTAAACTGCTTAAAATCCAGCAGGTTAAATTTCAGATAGAATAGCAGGAAAAGAATGTGTACGTGTCTTAGTTGAATGAGAATATTTATATTTATATTTATATTTATATATTCATCTGTATAAAATATTGAAGAATTTAATCTCTGGACTTTGGAACAAAAATACAAAGAGAATATGCACATCAAAAACTGAATGACTCTAACTCTGACCAGCTGACATCAAGATTTTACTAATACTCCTATAATGTGGCCTGTGATTAAAAAAAGAAAGAAAAGCCAGTTTGACTTGTTTGTTCTGTTCAAGTTGCTTTGTCATCTTCCTAGCAAGCTGAAGAGAAAATTTATTTTCCCCAGCCATTCAGGCATTGACATTTTTGTGACTGGTAATACCAAATACAGCTGAGCTAAAAGAAAATAAATCTGATAACATCACCAGCATCAGTATAAGCATAAATTATGCTTTCTGACTGTAATATTATATCCAGTGTCCCAAAGTCCCCTGCTAGAAGCACCACCTTCTTTTGTTGTTAAGTTTGTGTAATAATTTTTCATGTATTTGCAGGAACACGGGGTGACATGAAAAGGACCATGGCCCCCTTAGTGGTTCTATTTATTATTATAGGTGAATATCTATTCAAGTTTTTCTTGTGTGTACAAGATACGGTAGCAAAATGTTTACATTTAAAAACATTGCAAAAAGTGTCAAATTAATGGTAATTATATCTGTTCCATCAGGATTTTTGGGGGCAACATGTGAAAATCTAAATAATTTGACTGATTCAGGTAAAAACAAATTATCTGTCATTGTCTATAGTGGTAGACTAGGAACAACAGTAAATGAAAAAAAAATAAAAATAAATAAATAAATAAATAAATAAAATTAAAATAAATATAACAATCAATTATTGTTGTTGTCACATACCCTATGTTTATAGCTAATGTCATTTTTGTTATTATCTCTTTCACATCATTAGCAGATTCACATCATAGGCCCTCACCAGACCAAAGAGTTAATAACAGGAGCCAACAGAATGTAAGGTCATAGCACATTTAGAATTTTTGACTATCAATTTAATACATTTTAAATGGCTTTTTTTCTTTATTTCTATAGGACAGAGCACTGGAATACTGGCCTGTGGCCAACCGTACAGAAATTAAAATTTTTAGGTAAGTGAGAAAACACCTCATTCTGTTCTGACCTGCTATTTTAGACCTGAGATCTCACAAAGTCAGGATACAACTACTGTGTAGGGCCAGATTTAAATCCCATAATAGTTCAAAACAAGAGTTCTGTTTAACTTAATTGTGAGAGAAATGTATTACTATTGTGCAGTAGAATGTATTTCTCAAAGTAATAATAATAATAATAATAATACAATTATTAAAAATGCATTTTTAAAGGAATAAACACACAATTTTTCTTATTAATTTTAATAGTAAACCTCAGTTATACAGCACTTTGTTTGCCAAAAAAAATAAATAAAAGAAATTGTTAAATTTTCATTTGATTACATTTTAAAAGACTGAATTGGTAATGTTTTATGTCTTCATTTGATTACCACCATTTTTGGTAATAAAGTTGTATTAAATTATAAATACAGAAACATTAAATCAGACAACAAAGAAGTTCTAAACAAACTGCATATGACCATATTATTGTACAAATTGTAATAAAACATTAAGTTTTATATTAAGTCAATTTTTATAATTCAGTTTATTAGACATGCTTTTAGATTATTCAAATTTATTTCAACCATTAAAATGGAATGCAGAAAAATTAAGACAGAAATCAATTAATATGGAATTTGAGAAAAAATAAAACAGATTTTATAAGGCCATTTTTTGTTAAACTTAATAAATTGTTGCTAAATTGTTTAAGTTTTATGATTTCAGTTATTTGCTATTTGGTTTCTAATTTAATTAATTCAACCAGAGTCCAGAAAAACTGAACCCAGGATTTCCAATCTCCAATGGCATCTAGGACTACAAATTGTAGCTTAAGTCTTAGTCACTGTTATAATTATGAAGAAGACCTTCAAACATTTTCTCCCTTGCAAAAAAGTTTGAGAACTCTTGCTCTGTATAATGATTGATTTGAATTTTACTTTTAAGATTTTTTGCCTTGTCTTATAGACGCAATGCATTTCTTTTTAACAAAATGTGTTTTCTTCATGTAAAATAATATATTAACAATATTTTAATCTTTCAGGAGAGGACCACTAGTTATTTCCAGAAAATACTGGTACCCCGTTTTAGAAATAGGTAAGAAATTAATATTTAAGTAATTTTCTAAATTTCATTAAACTGTGTGTAAAGCCTGATGTCAGATATTTTCTATTTGTGTGTTTGTGTGTGTATGTATATATATATATATATATATATATATATATATACACACACATATATACTGTTTTAATTGTTTTAATACTACAATTGATTGCTTCTGTTGCCCTCATTTGTAAGTCGCTTTGGATAAAAGTGTCTGCTAAATGACTAAAAAAAAAATTATATATATTATATTATATATATTTATTATATATATATATATATATACACACATACATAATAAATATACACAGTACACACACATACATTATGTAAACAAAAACTTATTTTGGATGCGATTAAGCGCGATTAATCGTTTGACAGCACTAATATATATATATATATATATATATATTAGAGCTGTCAATGTTAACGCATGAATGCATGCGATTAATCTAAAAATTTTAACTCAACTGGATCCTAAGGAATGAATGGTGCTAAGCTAAATGCTAGCATAGTGGCGCCGTGTGCTAGAGCAATTAAGTGCACGCACTGAGATGGGAGAGGTATGTATTAAATCGTCTAAGTTGAGGGAAAAACATATTGGAAAATAGAAAAACGGTGGCGTTTTCCTTTAAGAACGGAGAGGCGGTTGTAACATCACAAACAATGTGAGTTTCAGCCTGAGCATACATGTTAAGGCTTTTACACAGCAGAAATAAACATGACAACAGTCACTATAGATTATATAAGATAATAAACACACGATTACGATAGGATATGGTTTGTATGTGGTTTTCTTGAGATTTGGATATTTTCATAAAAATAATGAATGTGTACATCTGAAATGCTAATTTGTACAGCGATTAAAAAAAGGCTGTAAATAGCATATTTTACAACAGTAAATGACCAAATTCCACACGTGATCACAAAAGGAAGTTATTACAAACACTCCATGGTGGTTTAAAGTGAGTTTTGAGTAAAAGTGTACTATTAATCTCATAAATTGTCTTATTGTAGCATGATGCTAATGTTAGCTCTAATGCACCTGCAGAACAGGTCCAATTCTTCTTCATAATGCGTTTTGTCATAATACTTCATTTAAGGTTGCAAGAAAATGTTTTGTTGTAATTATTAAGAAATACTTTTGATAACAGTTGGATAAATGTATACTTGGATTGAAGCGATGTGGCTTGGTAAATGTTTTATTGCCAGTATAAAGGCTAATGGCTGAATAAAAACAGAAGAATAATGATAAAAGAATAATAAGGATTATGTCTCATACCTGGCGGAGGTGTGAAAGGTTCTGTTTCCTTAAACTAGTTTGTAATGCATTTATTTATTTCAACACATTTACAAGTAAATCCTATATTTTAAGATCCTGTATTTTAAATTTGCGATTAATCACAGTCCATGACTGATTAACACGATTAATGTTTTTAATCGACTGACAGCACTAATATATATATATATATATATATATATATTTATATATTTTATATATATAAATATATATATATATATATATATATTTTATAATTACTATGGTGGTGTGAAGGTCTGTTGATATGATTTTATCTGCATGTTTAGTAATACATTTCTTTCTTTCTTTTTTTGGCAGCAATTAAAAAACCTCCCATATCCCCTGCGATTACCTCAGCCGCAACATCAACACAATCATTCAGTTCATCACTAGCAACAACAACTATGTTGCCCACTTCATCTTTCCCAGCAACTGCACAAACAACTACTTCAGGGCCTTCAACAACCAAAACAAAGTCTACAATTTCAAAAGATTCCCTAACAACCAGCATTCAAAAACACATCAGCAAACAGAAGACCACCACAAGACAAATATCAGAAACCACAACAGAGCTTCAAACTTCAGCAGTGCCAGCAACAATCACCACTTCAGAAAAATCAATCTTACCAACTACCAACTCAAGACAACAAACAACCATCACACATTCTACAACTTCAGCAATGCTACCAAAAACTGCAACATCAGAGGGTGCTACAACCAGTATGCAGACAACAACTGTAAAGGAAGGCTCAAACGCTCCAAAAGTAACAACAACTGCCATTACATCTGCAAATCTACCAGCTACATCAGGTATGGGAGTTAGTTTTGAAAGTACAACAGCTGAAAGAACATCCACAACTGCATCACTGGTTTTAGATACAACTTTATGGTCTACAGTGACACCTGGAACAACAAATGCAGCAACAACAATTATAGTGCCCCAAACAGGTTTGACAAAATATGTTATGACTATACACTACCATTCAAAGGTTTAGGAATGTTACTGATTTGTTGAAGTTTTTGAAAGAAGTCTCTTATGCTATCCAATATGTGCTTATGTGCATCAATCGGAGTGTAAAACAGTGAGAGATGTTGAGGCAGGTGAAAAGCATTTGGTTAATGGGGAATATTGACCTATTGTGCGTCTTGTTGCCGAGCCCCACCTTGATATAATGATTGACAGGTTGGGGGCATCATTGGCTTGCAATGCATTTTCAAATCCACATTGACTGGTCTACACTGATCACAGGGTATTTAATGAAAATGCAATTCAAACCTCTTAAGTGTATCATGCGGTATCACGATGAAAATGCAATCTCATGTGTCCTACCCGTAAGTCTAAATGCATTTAGGAAAAATGGCATTTAAATGATAATTTTGCTATAGTTTTTGCTTGGACATGTTAAACATATGTAATCAATTTGGGTAATACAATTTCATTTTAATTTTGCAACTTATAAAGTGTTAAAATATATTTTTAATTTGCGTTTAAAACTAGTGTAGAAAATGGCAAATGTAAATTATATAATTGAATTTTCATTTAGCACTAAATGTTGCACATATGTATGAGAAAATGTAGGCTACATTTAAATACAGAAATACATTGCCATTTTACATATTGCATTGTCATTCTGCATATTACATTTCAAAATGAATTTTGCTACCTATATGCTTCCATACTCTAAGGCTGCATTAATTTAATCAAAAATTAAATATTGTGGAACAATATTACAATTTAAAATGACCACTTTTTTTATTTTAGTGTATTTTAAAATGTAATTCATTCCTGTGATGAGAAAGCTAAATTTTCAGCAGTCATAACTCCAGTATTCAGTGGCACATGATCCTTAAGAAATCAATCTAAAATGCTGATTAGGTGCTCAAGAAACTCATTTCTTATTATCTTACTATAGTGCTGCTTAATATATTTGTGTAAACTGTAAAACATTTTTTTCATGATTCTTTGATGAATAGAAAGATTTTTTTTTTTAACTATGTGTTTGAATCTTGTGCTTGGATATAATTCCTTTACCACTACTGGCAAGAAACAAGGTCATTTAAATAAAGTTTTTTTTCTTTTTTTTTTGTTAAGAATGTAATTGCAAGTGCAGAAATTCAGTCACCAGTTAAACCAGTGAGACAATTCTATAACTAAATTAGTTGTTGTTGACAGTTGAAATTCTGTTATCATTTACTCACCCGCATGTCGTTCTAAACCCGTAAAACTTTCATTCATATTCAGTACACAAATTAAGATATTTTAATTTAAATCTGAGATATTTCTGTCCCTAAACTGACAGTCTACGCAACTACCACTTTGATGCCAAGATATAGTAAAACTATTCCATATGAATTGAGCTTTAATTTAGGCTTTCCACATTTACATTGATCAGCAAACATAAACAGAAGCTTAACCACACTTGCCTGATGCGTGAGGACAAACCTCACTGGTTCTTACAGAAGCTCAAATGTGCTGCGTAAACAAACAAGAATGAACATCATTGGTTCTCACATGTCAAGCAAGCATTCTTGAGCTTACGTTTGCCATAACTGATGTGTGTGTTGATTCAAGTTTATATGTGAATAAAAGCCTGAATTAAATCTGTTCATCATATAAAGTGATCAAGTCTCTTCCAAAAACTGCTCGATTTATATGGATTAGTTTTACAATTTCTTTATGAACTTTTTGAAGTGTCAAAGTGGTAATTGCGTAGACTGTCAATGGAGGGACAGAACCTTCTTAGATTTCATTAGAAATAACTTCATTTGTGTTCCAAAGTCTAAAGGGTTCAGAATGACATGAGGGTGAGTAAATGATGACAGAATTTTCATTTTTGGGTGAACTATCCCTTTGAGATAATAATGATGAGCTTCAGGAAAAGCAGAAAGACAGGTGAAGTTTTTGGTTTGGCCATTTTGGCATTTTTATTTTTTATTTATTTATTTTTTTTGTAGCAGGGCTGTTAATAATAAATAAACACAGTGATGGAAAACAACAGCAAGAAAAGTAAACAAGCAATATTTAAAAGAACATTGATAGAAGAACATTTTAAGAAAGGGGAAAAAATGAAAAAAGGAAACAGATAATAAAACAGTTCATTACTGATTACTAATATTGGTAGACTAAAAGATTTTTAATCTTTTTAATTGTTAATATTGTACACTAACTTGATGCTCATTTGATATACCTATAGGGGTAACGGCAACACTTCAGCCTACACAAACAGTACCTACAACACAGGCAGTGACAATCAGTGCAGTAAAATCTGCAATAACAGTGTCATTGTCACCTCTAGTCACAACAGAACCTTTAACGGCAAAAACTCATTCAGTAACACCAAGAAAAACAACAGTGTCTGCATCAGAAACAGCACCACCAACAACAAAATTACAGTCATCTAATGCTATTTTTACAGCTGCAGAGGAAACAAGTGCACCTACCTTGACATCAACAAAAGCAACATCAGCATTGCCAAGAACCAGAGTGGGCACAACCACAGCAGCAACTGTTAGCAATGAACCAGAAACAATCAGGATAACAACAACAGAAGATACAGTGACAACAACAGGCCTAATAGAGTCTGCTACTAAACCCAAAGTTTCTACCTTGGTACCAGTAACATCAGCATTGCCAGCAACTGCATTGGGCACGACCACAGCAGCAACTGTTAGCAATGAGCCAGAAACAATCAGGATAACTACAACAGAAGATACAGTGACAACAACAACAGGCCTAGTAGAGTCTGATACTGCACCCAAAGCTTCTACCTTGGTACCAGTGACATCAGGATTGCCAGCAACTGCATTGGGCACAACCACAGCAGCAACTGTTAGCAATAAACCGGAAACAATCTGGATAACTACAACAGAAGATACAGTGACAACAACAAAAGGCCTAGTTCTGTCTGCTACTACACCCAAAGCTTCTTCCTTGGTACCAGTGACATCAGCATTGCTAGCAACTTCATTGGGCACACCCACAGCAGCAACTGTTAGCATTGAACCAGAAACAATCAGGACAACTACAACAGAACATACAGTGACAACAACAACAAGCCTAGTAGGGTCTGCTACTACACCCAAAGCTACTACCTTGGTACCAGTGACAACAGCATTGCCAGCAACTGCATTGGGCACAACCACAGCAGCAACTGTTAGCAATGAACCGGAAACAATCAGGACAACTACAACAAAAGATACAGTGACAACAACAGCAGGTCTAGTAGAGTCTGCTACCACACCCAAAGCTTCTACCTTGGTACCAGTGACATCAGCATCGCCTGCAACTGCATTGGGCACAACTACAGCAGCAACTTTTAGCAATGAACCGGAAACAATCAGGATAAGTACAACAGAAGATACAGTGACAACAACAACAGGCCTAGTAGAGGCTGCTACAACACCCAAAGCTTCTACCTTGGTACCAGTGACTTCAGCATTGACAGCAACTGCATTGGGCACAACCACAGCAGCAACTGTTAGCAATGAACCGGAAACAATCAGGACAACTACAACAAAAGATACAGTGACAACAACAACACGTCTATTAGAGTCTGCTACCAAACCCAAAGCTTCTACCTTGGTACCAGTGACATCAGCATCGCCTGCAACTGCATTGGGCACAACTACAGCAGCAACTTTTAGCAATGAACCGGAAACAATCAGGATAAGTACAACAGAAGATACAGTGACAACAACAACAGGCCTAGTTCTGTCTGCTACTACACCCAAAGCTTCTTCCTTGGTACCAGTGACATCAGCATTGCCAGAAACTGCACTGGGCACACCCACAGCAGCAACTGTTAGCATTGAACCAGAAACAATCAGGACAACTACAACAGAAAATACAGTGACAACAACAACAAGCCTAGTAGGGTCTGCTACTACACCCAAAGCTTCTACCTTGGTACCAGTGACATCAGCATCGCCTGCAACTGCATTGGGCACAACTACAGCAGCAACTTTTAGCAATGAACCGGAAACAATCAGAATAACTACAACAGAAGATACAGTGACAACAACAGGCCTTGTAGAGTCTGCTACTACACCCAAAGCTTCTACTTTGGTACCAGTGACTTCAGCATTGACAGCAACTGCATTGG
Organism: Spinibarbus caldwelli; assembly: GCA_039654775.1. NCBI lineage: Eukaryota > Metazoa > Chordata > Actinopteri > Cypriniformes > Cyprinidae > Spinibarbus > Spinibarbus caldwelli. Next base: position 31,093,216 of record CM077224.1, read on the forward strand.
GCACAACCACAGCAGCAACTGTTAGCAATAAACCGAAAACAATCAGGACAACTACAACAAAAGATACAGTGACAACAACAACAGGTCTATTAGAATCTGCTACCAAACCCAAAGATTCTACCTTGGCCCCAGTGACATCAGCATTGCCAGCAACTGCATTGGGCACACCCACAGCAGCAACTTTTAGCAATGAACCAGAAACAATCAGGATAACTAAAACAGAAGACACAGTGACAACAACAACAGGCCTAGTAGAGTCTGCTACTACACCCAAAGCTTCTACATTGGTACCAGTGACAACAGCATTGCCAGCAACTGCATTGGGCACAACCAAAGCAGCAACTGTTAGCAATCAACCAGAAACAATCAAGATAACTACAACAGAAGATACAGTGACAACTACAACAGGCCTAGTAGAGACTGCTACTACACCCAAAGTTTCTACCTTGGTACCAGTGACATCAGCATTGCCAGCAACTGCATTGGGCACACCCACAGCAGCAACTTTTAGCAATGAACCAGAAACAATCAGGATAACTAAAACAGAAGACACAGTGACAACAACAACAGGCCTAGTAGAGTCTGCTACTACCCTCAAAGCTTCTACATTGGTACCAGTGACAACAGCATTGCCAGCAACTGCATTGGGCACAACCACAGCAGCAACTGTTAGCAATGAACCAGAAAAAAACAAGATAACTACAACAGAAGATACAGTGGCAACAACAACAGGCCTAATGGAGGCTGCTACAACACCCAAAGCTTCTACATTGGTACCAGTGCCAACAGCATTGCCAGCAACTGCATTGGGCACAACCACAGCAGCAACTGTTAGCAATGAACCAGAAACAATCAAGATAACTAGAACAGAAGATACAGTGACAACAACAGGCCTTGTAGAGTCTGCTACTACACCCAAAGCTTCTACTTTGGTACCAGTGATTTCAGCATTGACAGCAAGTGCATTGGGCACAACCACAGCAGCAACTGTTAGCAATGAACCGGAAACAATCAGGACAACTACAACAAAAGATACAGTGACAACAACATTAGGTCTATTAGAGTCTGCTACCAAACCCAAAGCTTCTACCTTGGTACCAGTGACATCAGCATCGCCTGCAACTGCATTGCGCACAACTACAGCAGCTAATTTTAGCAATGAACCGGAAACAATCAGGATAAGTACAACAGAAGATACAGTGACAACAACAACAGGCCAAGTAGAGGCTGCTACAACACCCAAAGCTTCTACCTTGGTACCAGTGACATCTGCATTGCCAGCAACTGCATTGGGCACAAACAAAGCAGAAACTGTTAGCAATGAACCGCAAACAATCAGGATAACTACAACAGAAGATACAGTGACAACAACAACAGGCCTAGTGGAGTCTGCTACTGCACCTAAAGCTTCTACATTTACACGAGTGACATCGGCATTGCTAGTTACTGGAATGGGCAGAACCACAGCAGCAACTGTTAGCAATGAACCGGAAACAATCAAGATAACTACAACAGAAGATAAAGTGAAAACTACAACAGGCCTAGTAGAGTCTGCTACTACACCTAAATCGTCTACCTTGGTACCAGTGACATCAGCATTGTCAGCAACTGCATTGGGCACAACCACAGCAACAAATGTTAGCAATGAACCGGAAACAATCAGGATAACTACAACAGAAGACACAGTGACAACAACAACAACAGGTCTAGTAGAGTCTGCTACTACACCCAAAGCTTCTACATTGGTACCAGTGACAACAGCATTGCCAGCAACTGCATTGGGCACAACCACAGCAGCAACTGTTAGCAATGAACCGGAAACAATCAAGATAACTACAACAGAAGATAAAGTGACAACTACAACAGGCCTAGTAGAGACTGCTACTACACCCAAAGCTTCTACCTTGGTACCAGTGACATCAGCATTGCCAGCAACTGTATTTGGCAGAACCACAGCAGCAACTGTTAGCAATGAACCGGAAACAATCAGGATAACTACAACAGAAGACACAGTGACAACAGCAACAGGCCTAATAGAGTCTGCTACTACACCCAAAGCTTCTACATTGGTCCCAGTGACATCAGCATTGACAGCAACAGTATTTGGCAGAACCACAGCAGCAACTGTTAGCAATAAACCGGAAACAATCAAGATAACTACAAAAGAAGACACAGTGACAACAACAACAGACCTAGTAGATTCTGCTACTGCACCCAAAGATTCTACCTTTGTACCAGTGACATCAGCATTGCCAGCAACAGTATTGGGCACAACCACAGCAGAATCTGTTAGCAATGAACCGGAAACATTCAGAATAACTACAAAAGAAGAATCAGTGACAACAAAAACAGGCCCAGTAGAGTCTGATACTACACCCAAAGATTCTACATTGGTACCATTGACATCAGCATTTCCAGCAACTGCATTGGGCACAAAAACAGCAGCAACTGTTAGCAATGAACCGGAAACATTCAGAATAACTACAACAGAAGATACAGTGACAACAACAACAGGCCCAGTAGAGTCTGCTACTACACCCAAAGTTTCTACATTGGTACCAGTGCCATCGGCATTGCCAGCAACTGCATTGGGCAGAACTACAGCTGCAACTGTTAGCAATGAACCGGAAATATTCAGAATAACTACAACAGAAGATACAGTGACAACAACAACAGGCCCAGTAGAGTCTGCTACTACACCCAAAGTTTCTACATTGGTACCAGTGCCATCAGGATTGCCAGCAACTGCATTGGGCACAACCACAGCTGCAACTGTTAGCAATGAACCGGAAACAATCAGGACAACTACAACAAAAGATACAGTGACAACAACAGCAGGTCTAGTAGAGTCTGCTACCACACCCAAAGCTTCTACCTTGGTACCAGTGACATCAGCATCGCCTGCAACTGCATTGGGCAAAACTACAGCAGCAACTTTTAGCAATGAACCGGAAACAATCAGAATAACTACAACAGAAGACACAGTGACAACAGCAACAGGCCTAATAGAGTCTGCTACTACACCCAAAGTTTCTACATTCGTCCCAGTGACATCAGCATTGACAGCAACTTCATTGGGCAGAACCACAGCAGCAACTGTTAGCAATGAACCGGAAACAATCAAGATAACTACAACAGAAGAAAAAGTCACAACTACAACAGGCCTAGTAGAGTCTGCTACTATACCCAAAGCTTCTACATTGGTACCAGTGACATCAGCATTACTAGCAACTACATTGGGCACACCCACAGCAGCAACTGTTAGCAATGAACCAGAAACAATCAGGATAACTACAACAGAAGACACAGTGACAACAACAACAGACCTAGTAGAATCTGCTACTGCACCCAAAGATTCTACATTGGTACCATTGACATCAGCATTTCCAGCAACTGCATTGGGCACAAAAACAGCAGCAACTGTTAGCAATGAACCGGAAACATTCAGAATAACTACAACAGAAGATACAGTGACAACAACAACAGGCCCAGTAGAGTCTGCTACTACACCCAAAGTTTCTACATTGGTACCAGTGCCATCGGCATTGCCAGCAACTGCATTGGGCACAACTACAGATGCAACTGTTAGCAATGAACCGGAAACATTCAGAATAACTACAACAGAAGATACAGTGACAACAACAACAGGCCCAGTAGAGTCTGCTACTACACCCAAAGCTTCTACATTGGTACCAGTGACATCAGCATTGCCAGCAACTACATTGGGCACACCCACAGCAGCAACTGTTAGCAATGAAACAGAAACAATCAGGATAACTACAACAGAAGACACAGTGACAACAACAACAGACCTAGTAGAATCTGCTACTGCACCCAAAGATTCTACCTTTGTACCAGTGTCATCAGCATTGCCAGCAACAGTATTGGGCACAACCACAGCAGAATCTGTTAGCAATGAACCGGAAACATTCAGAATATCTACAAAAGAAGAAACAGTGACAACAAAAACAGGCCCAGTAGAGTCTGATACTACACCCAAAGATTCTACATTGGTACCATTGACATCAGCATTTCCAGCAACTGCATTGGGCACGACCACAGCAGCAACTGTTAGCAATGAACCAGAAATATTCAGAATAACTACAACAGAAGATACAGTGACAACAACAACAGGCCCAGTAGAGTCTGCTACTACACCCAAAGTTTCTACATTGGTACCAGTGCCATCAGCATTGCCAGCAACAGCATTGGGCACAACTACAGCTGCAACTGTTAGCAATGAACCGGAAACATTCAGAATAACTACAACAGAAGATAAAGTGAAAACTACAACAGGCCTAGTAGAGTCTGCTACTACACCCAATTCGTCTACCTTGGTACCAGTGACATCAGCATTGTCAGCAACTGCATTGGGCACAACCACAGCAACAAATGTTAGCAATGAACCGGAAACAATCAGGATAACTACAACAGAAGACACAGTGACAACAACAAAAGGTCTAGTAGAGTCTGCTAGTACACCCAAAGCTTCTACATTGGTACCAGTGACGAAAGCATTCCCAGCAACTGCATTGGGCACAACCACAGCAGCAACTGTTAGCAATGAACCGGAAACAATCAAGATAACTACAACAGAAGAAAAAGTGACAACTACAACAGGCCTAGTAGAGACTGCTACTACACCCAAAGCTTCTACCTTGGTACCAGTGACATCAGCATTGCCAGCAACTGCATTGGGCAGAACCACAGCAGCAACTTTTAGCAATGAACCAGAAACAATCAGGATAACTAAAACAGAAGACACAGTGACAACAACAACAGGCCTAGTAGAGTCTGCTACTATACCCAAAGCTGCTACATTGGTACCAGTGACATCAGCATTGCCAGCAAGTACATTGGGCACACCCACAGCAGCAACTGTTAGCAATGAACCAGAAACAATCAGGATAACTACAACAGAAGACACAGTGACAACAACAACAGACCTAGTAGAATCTGCTACTGCACCCAAAGATTCTACCTTTGTACCAGTGACATCAGCATTGCCAGCAACAGTATTGGGCACAACCACAGCAGAATCTTTTAGCAATGAACCGGAAACATTCAGAATAACTACAAAAGAAGAAACAGTGACAACAAAAACAGGCCCAGTAGAGTCTGATACTACACCCAAAGATTCTACATTGGTACCATTGACATCAGCATTTCCAGCAACTGCATTGGGCACAACCACAGCAGCAACTGTTAGCAATGAACCGGAAACATTCAGAATAACTACAACAGAAGATACAGTGACAATAACAAAAGACCTAGTTCTGTCTGCTACTACACCCAAAGCTTCTACCTTGGTACCAGTGACCTCAGCATTGCCAGCAACTGCACTGGGCACAACCACAGCAGCAACTATTAGCATTGAAACAGAAAAAATCAGGACAACTACAACAGAAGATACAGTGACAACAACAACAAGCCTAGTAGGGTCTGCTCCTACACCCAAAGCTACTACCTTGGTACCAGTGACATCAGCATTGCCAGCAACTGCATTGGGCACAACCACAGCAGCAACTGTTAGCAATGAACCGGAAACAATCATGATAACTACAACAGAAGATACAGTGACAACAACAGCAAGCCTAGTGGAGTCTGCTACTACACCTAAAGCTTCTACCTTTGTACTAGTGACATCGGCATTGCTAGCAACTGGAATGGGCACAACCACAGCAGCAACTTTTAGCAATGAACCGGAAACGATCAAGATGACTACAAGAGAAGATAAAGTGACAACTACAACAAGCCTCGTAGAGTCTTCTACTACACCCAAAGCTTCTACCTTGGTACCAGTGACATCAGGATTGCCTGAAACTGCATTGGGAACAACCACAGCAGCAACTGTTAGAAATGAACTAGAAACAATCAGGATAACTACAACAGAAGATACAGTGACAACAACAACAGGCGTAGTAGAGTCTGCTACTACACCCAAAGCTTCTACCTTTGTACCAGTGACATCAGCATTGCCAGCAACTGTATTGGGAAAAACCACAGCAGAATCTGTTAGCAATGAACCGGAAACATTCAGAATAACTACAAAAGAAGATATAGTGACAACAAAAACAGGCTCAGTAGAGTCTGATACTACACCCAAGGTTTCTACATTGGTACCAGTGACATCAGCATTGCCAGCAACTGCATTGGGCACAACCACAGCAGTAACTGTTAGCAATGAACCGGAAACATTCAGAATAACTACAACAGAAGATACAGTGACAACAACAACAGGCCCAGTAGAGTCTGCTACTACACCCAAAGTTTCTACATTGGTACTAGCGCCATCAGCATTGCCAGCAACTTCATTGGGCACAACCACAGCTGCAACTGTTAGCAATGAACCGGAAACATTCAGAATAACTACAACAGAAGATACAGTGACAACAACAACAGGCCCAGTAGAGTCTGCTACTACACCCAAAGTTTCTACATTGGTACCAGCGCCATCAGCATTGCCAGCAACTGCATTGGGCACAACCACAGCTGCAACTGTTAGCAATGAACCGGAAACAATCAGGATAACTACAACAGAAGATACAGTGACAACAACAAAAGGTCTAGTTCTGTCTGCTACGGCACCCAAAGCTTCTACCTTCGTACCAGTTACATCAGCATTGCCAGCAACTGCACTGGGCACAACCACAGCAGCAACTGTTACCAATGAACCAGAAACAATCAGGACAACTACAACAGAAGACACAGTGACAACAACAACAGGCCTAGTAGAGTCTGCTACTATACCTAAAGCTACTACCTTGGCACCAGTGACATCATCATTGCCTGCAACTGCCTTTGGCACAACCACAGCAGAAACTTTTAGCAATGAACCGGAAACAATCAGGATAACTACAACAGGCGATACAGTGACAACAACAACAGGCCAAGTGGAGTCTGCTACTGCACCTAAATCTTCTACCTTTGTACTAGTGACATCAGCATTGCTAGCAACTGGAATGGGCACAACCACAGCAGCAACTTTTAGCAATGAACTGGAAACGATCAAGATAACTACAACAGAAGATACAATGACAACAACAAATGGGCTAGTTCCGTCTGCTACTACACCCAAAGCTTCTACGTTGGTACCAGTGACATCAGCATTGCCAGCAACTGCACTGGGCACAACCACAGCAGCAACTTTTAGCAATGAACCGGAAACGATCAAGATAACTACAAGAGAAGATAAAGTGACAACTACAACAGGCCCCGTAGAGTCTTCTACTACACCCAAAGCTTCTACCTTGGTACCAGTGACATCAGCATTGCCTGAAACTGCATTGGGCACAACCACAGCAGCAACTGTTAGCAATGAACTGGAAACAATCAGGATAACTACAACAGAACATACAATAAGAACAACAACAGGCCTAGTAGAGTCTGCTACTACACCCAAAGCTTCTACCTTGGTACCAGTGACATCAGCATTGCCAGCAACTGCACTGGGAACAACCACAGCAGAATCTGTTAGCAATGAACCGGAAACATTCAGAATAACTACAAAAGAAGATATAGTGACAACAAAAACAGGCTCAGTAGAGTCTGATACTACACCCAAGGCTTCTACATTGGTACCAGTGACATCAGCATTGCCAGCAACAGTATTGGGCACAACCACAGCAGAATCTGTTAGCAATGAACCGGAAACATTCAGAATAACTACAAAAGAAGAAACAGTGACAACAAAAACAGGCCCAGTAGAGTCTGCTACTACACCCAAAGTTTCTACATTGGTACCAGCGCCATCAGCATTGCCAGCAACTGCATTGGGCACAACCACAGCTGCAACTGTTAGCAATGAACCGGAAACAATCAGGATAACTACGACAGAAGATACAGTGACAACAACAAAAGGTCTAGTTCTGTCTGCTACGGCACCCAAAGCTTCTACCTTGGTACCAGTTACATCAGCATTGCCAGCAACTGCACTGGGCACACCCACAGCAGCAACTGTTACCAATGAACCAGAAACAATCAGGACAACTACAACAGAAGACACAGTGACAACAACAACAGGCTTAGTAGAGTCTGCTACTATACCTAAAGCTACTACCTTGGTACCAGTGACATCATCATTGCCTGCAACTGCCTTGGGCACAACCACAGCAGAAACTTTTAGCAATGAACCGGAAACAATCAGGATAACTACAACAGGCGATACAGTGACAACAACAACAGGCCTAGTGGAGTCTGCTACTGCACCTAAATCTTCTACCTTTGTACTGGTGACATCAGCATTGCTAGCAACTGGAATGGGCACAACCACAGCAACAACTTTTAGCAATGAACTGGAAACGATCAAGATAACTACAACAGAAGATACAATGAAAACAACAAAAGGGCTAGTTCTGTCTGCTACTACACCCAAAGCTTCTACCTTGGTACCAGTGACATCAGCATTGCCAGCAACTGCACTGGGCACAACCACAGCAGAATCTGTTAGCAATGAACCGGAAACATTCAGAATAACTACAAAAGAAGATATAGTGACAACAAAAACAGGCTCAGTAGAGTCTGATACTACACCCAAGGCTTCTACATTGGTACCAGTGACATCAGCATTGCCAGCAACTGCATTGGGCACAACCACAGCAGCAACTGTTAGCAATGAACCGGAAACATTCAGAATAACTACAACAGAAGATACAGTGACAACAACAACAGGCCCAGTAGAGTCTGCTACTACACCCAAAGTTTCTACATTGGTACCAGTGCCATCAGCATTGCCAGCAACTGCATTGGGCACAACCACAACTGCAACTGTTAGCAATGAACCGGAAACATTCAGAATAACTACAACAGAAGATACAGTGACAACAACAACAGGCCCAGTAGAGTCTGCTACTACACCCAAAGTTTCTACATTGGTACCAGCGCCATCAGCATTGCCAGCAACTGCATTGGGCACAACCACAGCTGCAACTGTTAGCAATGAACCGGAAACAATCAGGATAACTAAGACAGAAGATACAGTGACAACAACAAAAGGTCTAGTTCTTTCTGCTACGGCACCCAAAGCTTCTACCTTGGTACTTGTGACATCAACATTGCCAGCAACTGCATTGGGTACAACCACAGCAGCATCTGTTAGCATTGAACTGGAAACAATCAGGGTAACTACAACAGAAGATACAGTGGCAACAACAGCAGTCCTGGTAGAGTCTGATACTACACCCAGAGCTTCTACCTTGGTACCAGTGACATCAGCATTGCCAGCATCTGCATTGGGCGGAACCACAGCAGCAACTGTTAGCAATGAATCGGAAAGAATCAGGATAACTACAACAGAAGATACAGTGACAACAACAACAGGCCTAGTAGAGTCTGCTACTACACCCAATGCTTCTACCTTGGTACCAGTGACATCGGCAGTGCTAGCGACTGGAATAGGCACAACCACAGCAACAACTGTTAGCAATGAACCAGAAAATATTAGGATAACTACAACAGAAGATACATTGACAACAACAATAGGCCTTGTAGATTCTGCTACTACACCTAAAGCTTCTACCTTTATACCAGTGACATCGGCAGTGCTAGCAACTGGAATAGGCACAACCACAGCAACAACTGTTAGCAATGAACCGAAAACAATCAGGATAACTACAACAAAAGATAAAGTGACATCAACAACAGGCGTAGTTGAGTCTGCTACTACACTCAAAGCTTCTACCTTGGTACCAGTGACATCAGCATCACCAGCAACTGCATCGGGCACAACCACTGCAGCAACCGTCAGTAATGAACCAGAATCAACCAAGGCTACACTAGCTCAGGTTTCATCTGCTGCGTTACATTCTGTGGCAGCAGAAACAGTTACAACAACAACATCGACAATAAGCTCAGTAAAGTCTGCTACTGCACCCAAAGCTTCAACCTTTGTACCAGTGACATCAGCAATGCCAGCAACTACATCAAGGACAACAGCAGCAGCAACTGTTAGAAATAAACCAGAATCAACCAAGACTACACTAACTGAGGGTTCATCTACTGTATTACATTCTACAACAGTATATACAACAAGGTCGACAACAACAACACTAACGTCAACAAAGCTAGTAACAGATGCTCATACCTCATATGTGTCCACCACTGTAGCACCAACAACAGAGGGCACAAATACTGATCCTCCTACTTTTGACGAGGGAAGCATACGCTTAAGATTCAGTCTAAATGAATCTTTCAGGGAAATATATAACAACCACTCATCTCCTGAATTCATTGCATTGGCATCCCATGTGGTAACTGTGGTAAGTTTAACTTGTTTCATACATTTACAACCACAAATACCATTTAAAAAAGCTTTTTAACATTCAAGGTTGCTTACAGTTTTTCTTGACTACTAACACACAATTCATGAAACAATTCACCATTTTCTTACAACTGGATACTTTAATCTCAAAACTACAAACCAATTTGTACAAACCACGAACTTCCAGATCCAAATACTTAAGATCAAATATTTTAGGCAAAACCTCTATTTTGTCAGAATGAAACTCTGGCCTCAGATGACACACAAACCTGACACACAGACTACTTCACTACCTAGAGAACACTAGTGAAATCAATTCAAAACAGTATTACAAAAACCTCCTTTTCACGAGTTTGTGTGCCCATATAATCTTAGCATTAGTGGTAAACGGATTTGGCTTGTTGTTTGCAATGGAGGGCTCAGAGAGACTATTCTACTTGAGCTCTGATAGCCCCCCTATAGACAGAAGGATAAATGAAATAAATATGCATAAAGGAGGAGATGGGGAGGTGGAGGGATGCCGAAGGAACTAACAACGGAAGTGGTAAGAGGCTGTTTTTATACTTGGATATTAATTGGAAGATTAGATGGGCGTACTCCTCCCGAAATTATGTTAATAACTTCACTTGGGAATCAGTAATCGTTTTGGAAGTCAATGTCTATTACAGTATACTACACAAAAATAGGGGTGCAGATACACTGAAATTTAGCAATAAGCTTTAAGAAAAGTTTACTTTCATTACACTACTGTAAAGAGATCTCGCAGTAGATAAAAAGTACTAGAAAAGAAAAGTTCTGAATATGAACAGAACACACAATATGGTATGCTGTCAATTACTGTTCAGTAAAAAAAAAAAAAAATCAAACAAACAATAAATCAATTCAGAATCCTCTGCCAAATTCCAATACAGCATTGGTAATAACCTTATTTGCCATACTATAGTTTACTACTGTAGTTTCTTATAGTTTCTTAGACTTCTGACAAAAGACTTTTTTCTGCCTCCCCTAGACAGTTGTCTGTAAAAATGCAGTACATGCATGAACTACTTGGTTACAAATCAATTCGGCAGTTATTAGTTTGAGGATGTATAACGTGCTACAGTATTTACAATACACAGAATAGTGAAAGATCTCTCATCTACTACTACAGTCGGTACGGAAAGTATTCAGACCCCCTTAAATTTTTCACTCTTTGTTATATTGCAGCCATTTGCTAAAATCATTTAAGTTCATTTTTTTTTTCCTCATTAATGTACACACAGCACCCCATATTGACAGAAAAACACAGAATTGTTGACATTTTTGCAAATTTATTAAAAAAGAAAAACTGAAATATCACATGGTCCTAAGTATTCAGACCCTTTGCTGTGACACTCATATATTTAACTCAGGTGCTGTCCATTTCTTCTGATCATCCTTGAGATGGTTCTACACCTTCATTTGAGTCCAGCTGTGTTTGATTATACTGATTGGACTTGATTAGGAAAGCCACACACCTGTCTATATAAGACCTTACGGCTCAGTGATGGGTGCTAAGACTTTCACTTTGCTGCGCAGTTTCGTACAACCCACGAAACCAGGTGAGAAAGCTTACGCAGAGATTGTGGCAGTGTTGAGCGTACACTTTTCACCTAAACCGTTAGTTATAGCGGAAAGAAACCAAGAAAAGGGAGAAACAGTAACTGTTTGTGGAGGCGCTGAAGAAACTGTCACAACACTGTGAATTTGGTGATGTTTTGAATGATACGATTAGGGACAGGCCTGTATGTGGATTAAGAAGCGAAGACATTCAAAAGAGATTGTTATGTGAAAGTAATCTCACATTGCAGAAAGCCACTGAAATAAGTAGCTCAGATAAAGTGCATAAATTGGCAACTGACGTGAACACATTCCAGAATTCACCTGGCAAAGCTCCTAAAAATGCAACGTTATTGATGTGGCAAAATTGGACATCTTGCAACTGAGTGTTGGTGTAAAGAATTGGTGTGTCGCAGCTATGGAAAAAAAAGGCTACGTGGAACATGCTTGCAGAGGAAAACAAAAGAGTCCAAAACATAGATTTAACAAAGCGTCTTGCACACCAAAGAAAAAGAAGAGTGTGAATAAAGTACAGTCAAATTGCAAGGAGTACACAGATAACACTGACTCGTCTTTGGAGGGAGTTCCATTAAAAATTCTAGCCATGGAAGGAGACTCCAAAGGCTATTGGGTGACACCTGTCGTAGAGGGAGAGTCAGTGTGTATGGAGATAGACATGGTTGCTGCCATTTCTATCGTGTCAGATGCTGTGTACCACAAAACATTGTTTACTTAAAGCCCACCAATATAGTGTTGAAAACATATACGGGGGAGCCGGTGGCTATAAGAGGTGGAATTGAATGGTCAGTTAGCAACGCTGCCTTTTTATGTGGTAAAGGGAACTACCCAGCCTTACTTGGGCGAGAATGGCTGCAAACAATGAAGCTGGACTGTGCGGTTGGTGTCAAAGGGAAACACTGAGCTCAGTGTTGTTCTGGAAAAACATGCTGAGGTATTCAAGGATGGACTGGGTACAATGAAAGATATTACAGCTAAACTTGACATCAAGCCTGGTAGTAAGCCCAAGTGTTGCAAAGCTCATTCTGTGCCATATGCAATCAGATCGAAAGTTGAGACAGCCCTGGAAGAGCTGGTAACCAGTGGAGTCATCGTACCAGTGAGTAACAGTGATTGGGCTACACCTATTTTACCTGTGTTTAAAAAGGATGGGTCCATTCGGATTTGTGGTGACTTCAAAGTCACCGTTAACTCGGTACTGTCTCCTGAACAGTATCCACTTCCCCTCATTGATGATCTGTTCGCTGGCTTGGCAGGGGGACAGCGTTTCAGCAAAATTTGAGTCAAGCCTACTTACAAATGAAAGTCGATGAAAACTCTAAAGAGTTGCTGACAATTGTCACACATAAGGGACTTTTTAGATACCAGTGTCTTCCTTTTGGTATCACATCGGCCCCTTCACTTTTTCAGAGGGCCATGGACCAGGTGTTAAGTGGCCTGTCAGGGGTGCAGTGCTACTTAGATGACATCTTGGTAACAGGAAAAATGGAGGCAGAGCATCTGAGTAATCTGGATGGTACACTCTAGCGTCTAAAGTAAAATGGCCTAAGAGTGAGAAAAGTTAAATGTGAGTTTTTCAAGCAGTCAGTCGAAAACCTTGGACATGTAATCGACGTTGATGGACTGCACAAGGCACCTTCAAAAGTAAGAGCTATACTGGTGGATCCAGTCCCACAGAACACCAGCCAGCTCCAGTCATTCATAGGTCTTCTGAATTACTATGGACGATTCATCAATGGGTTAGCCACACTGCTAAAACCACTGCACCAGTATAGTAACCAGTCATGGGAATGGACACAGCAGTGTTGAGACCACTTTTCAAGAAGCCAAGAAAGCTCTTGTGAAGTCAGGTGTGTTGACTCATTTTAATCCAAAGCTTCTTCTGCAGTTAGCCTGCGATGCGTCACCGTATGATGTGGTGGCTGTGATTTCCTACATCATGCATTCAGGACAAGAGAGGCCAATAGCATTTGCCTAGTGCACCTTGAACAAATCAGAGAGCAAGTATGCCCAGATCGAGCGAGAAGCTTTGAGAATCATTTTTGGTGTTCGAAAATTTCACCAATATTTGTATGGTAGGTCATTCATACTGTTCACTGATCACCGGCCTTTAACTACCATTCTTGAGCTGCACACCGGGATTCCCTCTCTGGCAGCGAGCCAAATGCAGAGATGGGCTCTGCTGCTATCAGCACACACGTATGAGATAAGATATCGGAAGGCAGAGTTGCATGGGAATGTCAAGATGCAAGTCAAGATAGCTCCAGTTACATCAACACAGAAAATAAGAGGCACCCGGACTGATCCAATTCTTTCTGAAGTTATGGAAATGGTAAAAAATGGACATGTCCCTAAAGACACTACCAACTTGAAGCCATACCTGGCTAGAAAGAATGAATTGTCAGTTCATGTAGGATGTCTTCTTTGGGGAAAAAAAGTCATCATACCCCCATCTTTGAGGAAGCCTGATCTCCAGCAGCTTCATGTGGGCCATTGTGGTATCGTGCGAATGAAGGAACTGGCAAGAAGTTACTTTTGGTGGCCAGGTCTTGATGGGGACATCAAGGAAAAGCAAGGTCATGCCCATCTTGCCAGCAAGTGAGGAATGAACCTAAGTTGGCCCCATTACACCCCTGGGACTGGCCAGAAACCCCTTGGCAGCGTGTGTGTGTGGATTTTGCCGGGCCAGTTGAAGGGAAGATGTTGCTAATAGTCCATAGATGCCCACAGCAAGTGGCCTGAAGTTGCTGTTATGCACTCTAGAACTGCTGAGAAAACAGTAGTAAAACTGGGAGAAATGTTTAGCCGTTTCGGCTACCCTGAACAACTTATCAGTGACAACGGGCCACAGCTTACCTCACACGAATTTGCTGTGTTCTTACTACGGTGTGGTGTGCAACACTGTGACACTGTCACACAAAGACACATGTTTTATACCGCTCAATATGTATTAAGATGGTTTTATACCTATATATTTGAGTTTTAATGGTTTTACATGTTGTCTTAGCCATTTTAATCCTCTTAATTATTGTATGTGTGTATTTCTTTAAATGTTCTTGGGTCTGCCTGTCATGTGATCAGTCACATGACAGGAATCAGGAAGTAGACCAGTATAAAGCAAAGCAGCATGTCATACAATCAAGGTCACAGACCAAAGGACTGCACCAGCTGGATTGAGGAGTTGTTTTAAGGATTTACCATTCCAGCACCTCACTCTTATTGGATTATCACTTCTTTGGATTGTATATACACTGGTAGACACTTTTATATTGGAGCTTACAACACGCTGGATTTCTTAAGGACTGTTTTAGGGTATGATTCACATGGACAATCTACTTTTAACAGCCTAAGTTATTCTAATTTTATTGTGTTGTTTTAAGTTCCTTTGTGAATTCTGTAAATACACTATTTATTCATTCTACTTTTGATGTTGTCTCATCTTTTTAAAACACTTATTTTACCTCACACAGTTGAATCTGACCCCATTTTAAATCTATGTAATTCGGCCGATAAGGCCGATCGTTACAACACATTAAATCAGTTCCTTACCACCCAACCACTAATGTTCTCGCTGAGAGGATGGTTCAAACCATCAAACACGCCCTAAAGACATTACAAGGACAAGGCAGACTGCACCAGCGCCTGAACGACTTCCTGTTGACATACTGAAACACCAACTATGGGACAACAAAGGCTTCTCCAGTTTCTCTTATGCTGAAGCGTTCACTGCGCTCTGGATTTGACTTATTGAGACCTTCTCCTGTCAAAGAGGTGGTAACTCATCAGCAGCAAATCACTCGGAAAATGGCGACGGCGCGCGTACACGGTTGGTGGGGCTCCGTGCTTGCTGCACTCTTTATCGGATTAACTCATTTTTCCAAGCATCACAAATATCGATTGATCAAGCTTTCAACACCGAGGCAATCATCGCTGCTATTTGGCAAAAAACAAAGCATTTGTGCGCGTCTTGAACAGAAACAACTCCAACGACAGAGACTGCACATAAACAAACAATGCCATCTAAGTCTCTATTTGCTGTTCATCTATGCTACAACGGTATTTTTTGCCTCTATAGTTGGATCCTTGATACTCAGAACCCGACCAAAGTTTGTAAGAAACGTTCAAACATTAAGTTCTGTCTCCTACAAATTTCATCTGTATAACTTTGGATATGGGCAACTCACTATTTACCGCTCATTCTTAATCCTCAGTTCAAGGCACTTTACGCACGACAATATGTGACTCCAACCGCATTAAAGTAAACAAATTTTTTACGGTATCACATCTTTTCCTCCTGGTCTTGCTCATGGGAGATATACAACTTAATCCAGGCCCAGGCCTTGTGGATACATCTGTTCACAACGCGACGGCCCTTCTTCCTAACCAACGAGTTGAGTTTCCTGCCCTGGATAACACCGGTCCGTTCAACTCTACGCCACTCGGAGTGCCTGCAAGTTTCTGGACTTTGTCGACCACGAGGATGAGGCCTGGCATGGGGATCTGAACATACAGATCCATGACGTCGTGAGGACGACAGAGCAGGCAGAGAAACCAGCCTGCGTGGTTGAAAGGTTGACGGAGGCCGGGACAGCGATGGACAACAAACCAGGCCTAACTAGTATCCTGGACCGCTCAGCTGACAGTGTTGGCTGGCATAGAACTGCTGCCCTCGCCAAAGTAAGACAACTTCAAACACAAGCACTGACCAAACAGAGACAGACTTTATTCTTTCAAACTGTTAATCATGCCAAAGTGGTTTGAGATCCTACGATAAAACCTAAAGGTATTTTGGGAGGTCATTTAAACATCCGAAGCTTATTTCCTAAGCGAGATGAGATCAGGATATTGTTGTCTGAGTCCAATATCGATTTTCTTTGTATTAGTGAAACTTGGTTACATAAGAAAATTCCAACCAGCATAATTGATGTTCCTGGATATACATGTTTTAGAAGGGACCGAACTGTGGGCAGGGGTGGGGGTATATTGATATACATTAAGGACTCATTTAATGCAAAGGGAATTTTTTAACTGCTGATATATCCACTGAATGTCTATGTATTAATCTAATATTGTTGCAAAACATGCAATTTTATATTTTAGTGGTATATAATACTCCCTCAGCGTGCAATGCAACACTATGTGAAAATCTGGATGCTCTGTTTAAGAACTTTAAGCATAACAGTGAGGTGCTTCTCTTCGGAGATTTTAATATAAATTGGTTAAACAAACACTGTAGGAAAACATTGAAAAATCTCGCATCCAAATATGACTTCAATCAAATGATTGAAGCACCTACACGTATCACCAGGAATACTCAAACATTGATAGATTTAATTTTTTACGAACAAACCTGACAGAATCATAAAAATATATAATTTAGTCACTGGTCTGTCTGACCATAACATGATTTTAATTGCAAGAAAACTGACAACAAAAAGACTGATTAGGTTTATAAATCGAAATCAGAATTCATTTAAACTTGAAATTCCTTGTATAAACCAGACTGAATTTGAGAATGGGTTAAAGGGAGTTAACTGGGATGAGCTCCAACAATATGACCAAGTAAACGACTGCTGTAATAAGCTTATGTCCACTATTGGGAGTATTGTTCATAAATATATTAAAAAGCGAAAAAAATCCCAGAGAAAATTTCAGATACCTTGGATGAATGATAATATTAGAAAATTAATGAAAAGAAGGGACCACGCTCCCTAAAAATTTTTATTAAGACTCGAAGGGACACTGATTTGAAACTATTTAAAGGTTTGCGTAACCAAGTCGTTAAAGAACTCAGAATGTCCAAATCAAATTATTACATTCAAGCTTTATCAGAGGCCAAGGGGAATGGTAAAATAATTTGGAAGCAACTAAACAGCCTATTAAATCCAAAGGGTAACGTCACCCAAAATAAATATGAACTTAAAATGGGTGAAAACATCATTACTGATAGCGCACAAGTTGCAGACGAATTCAATAACTTCTTTATACAATCTGTTAACAACCTCACATCAAGCTTTCCAAGCAGGAACGGTATAGGTTTAACAACAATAGACCTGCTTGAAGATCAAGATAACTCATTCCAGCTTAGGGAGGTTGGTCAGACAGCTGTTCTGAAAGCTATACAGGATCTAAACACCACCTTCTCAAAAGATATTTATAATTTAGACACAGCTTTTCTTAAAAAAATATAGTAGCATTCTGGCCCAGCCCCTCACTAATCTTATTAATATTTCCATTAAATCTGGGCAATTCCCAGATGGGTGGAAAAATGCTCTGGTAATACCTCTTTTTAAATCTGGAGACGATAAAATGTTTTGTAATTACAGACCTATTAGTCTTCTTCCAGTTTTGTCTAAAGTCCTGGAGAAGATTGTCTCAGAACAATTGATGCACTATCTTGAGACAAACAATTATCTGAGTCCTCTGCAATTTGGATTCAGGCACAACCATTCTACAGAATCCGCTACTTGTTTATTAACCGAAAATATCAAACAATCACTTGACAAGGGAAATGTAGTTGGTGCAGTATTTCTAGATCTAAAAAAGGCATTTGATACAGTAAATCACAACACCTTAATTTCAAAATTAGCTAAGTTTAATTTGTCTAAACTGTCATTGTCCTGGTTTGAATCATATTTAAAAGGCAGTGAACAGTGTGTTATAATTAATAATGTGAGATCCACTTTTCTTAAAATTGAAACGGGGATCCCTCAGGGCACTGTCTTGGGACCCATACTCTTCAGCCTTTCCATTAATGATTTGCCAGACGTATGTCCAGATATAGGTCTACAGATATATGCAGATGACACAGTGGTGTATGCATCTGGTAATACCTGTATTTCTGTGGCTGACAAACTAAATGCCAATTTAGACAAAATATCATCTTGGCTGTCCTCTTCTTGTTTAACTTTAAACACTAAAAAAACAAACTCTGTTTGCTTTTCCATTAAAAAACTGCCTTTAACACAACTTCTGAATGTACAAATTAATGGGGAGCTTATTGAACAAGTACCTGAAGTGAAGTATTTGGGAATAATTATAGACTATCAGTTGAATTTTAAAAGCTATATCAAGACAATTTGTAAAACTATTAAGGCCAATTTGGGCTGTTTCATGATGATAAGAAACTGCCTGACTCTTGACTGTGCTTTTATTTTTATAAACTCTATGATTCTTTCACACATATCATATGGTTTAACCACATGGTCCCAAGCTCACCAGTCATCAGTTAAGACCATAGAGTGTCTGTATAATCGAGGCTGGAAAGTTCTGGACAGGAAGAGAATAAGGTACCATCCCTGCCAAATTCTAAGCAAATATAAGATTTTAAGTTTTGCAAATTTTATCTCCCTGCATTTTGTTAAATTGGTCTTCAAATGCCTAAATAACGCTGCTCCCACACCCCTTTGCAAAATAATAAGAAGACAGCAAATTGGTACCAGATCCACGACCCGATCAGCGTTAAAAGGAAATTGTAGTATCCCTTTCCGTAGAACATCATTTGCCCAAACTGCCTTTTCAATAAAAGTGGCAAAATTATGGAACTCTCTGCCAGACCACTTGAAATGTATCCCACCTTTAGCCATTTTCAAAAAAACGAAACAAATTGTGGCTAATTCAAGAACAATATTGTTCTCATATTTAGTTTTTATATTGTGTTCTTTTTTTCATTTTATTTCATCTTTATCTTATTTTTAATAATGTTAATCTGTATTTTTAATTTTAATTAAAAGCCCTACTATGGACAAGTGTCGTAAATTAGCTTTAGCTAAAAACACTATGATGCATACATCAGATGACTGTTTAAGTTTATCTGTGTTTTTTGTATCTGTCCCTATTCAAATAAACTAAATCAATCAATCAGCAGAATCAAGTTCATAGGAGAGACATGAAAGCTAAGAGTAGACTGTTTCACCCAGGGCAAAATGTTCTGGCATGCAACTGTACGTCAGGACCAAAGTGGGTACCAGCAATTGTAATTGCTCAAACCGGCCCAGTGTCATACACTGTTCTAACATCTGACAAGTTTATCTGGAAAAGAGACTTGGATCAACTGTTGCTGGGATCTACCACCAAGGCTGAGGCTTCTGTTGCCACACCCACTACTTGTTCAGACTCTCCAGTGATTCCAGAAGTAAGCGTGGACACACTTGCATCAGCAGAAAACGCTGCATCGCAAGAGACCGAAAACATGCCAAAGATGCAAAACTCAGAAAAGCAACCCAAACTGGACTCAGGCACATCTGTTTCCGAGTCCATGTCAAGCACAGAATGCCATTATCCCACCAGGGAAAGACGCCCACCTACAAGAATAGACTTATAGTTAGTTCTATACACAAATTTGAATATATATATATATATATATATATATATATATAAAAATAAAAAAAAACTCTGATAGATTAGTTTCTTTATTTCTATTCAGTTCAGTAGCCTATTTGGTTGAAGATGTAAGGATGTTTCTGAACTATTTTGAGTTGCCATTCGTTCCTAAATGGGAAAAAAAAAAAAAAAGAAGGAAGAGGACATTCTGTTTTGAGGGGGAGTAGTGTTATGTATGAATAAAAATAATACTTTAATATGTAATTAAGGGATGGAGTCATGTAGTGATGACGAGGTAATTTGTTCCCTGTATACAAGTGCAATGTGAGAATTAAAATACGCAAGTTTTTCTGTTCCTGAATTGGTAGCCCTGACTTTAACATCCTCTGTCTTTATAACTAAAAAGGATAGATAGATAGATAGATAGATAGATAGATAGATAGATAGATAGATAGCTGCTGCCCACATTTCACATTGTTTCTTTCCCCCTCCCCCATTTTGTGCAAATTAAATTAGTGATGTTTTTTCTCCATATTTTACACCATTGTATTTTCACAATCATGACAGAAAATAACAAACTGCAAAAAACACGATAAAGAAATGTTTATTAATGAAACTGCAAAAGCTAATTAGGTTCAAGTATTACAAGGAATCTACCATTTAGCCTACTACAACTCGGCTCCAAAACAGAAATTCATGATCATAATGTTTTCAGAAGTTCCTGTGAAATTTCCAAGTCGGCTACTCATTTACTCTAATTCTGATGGCACGTGAAGGCAGAATTAACGACAAAGAGAGAATTAACTGTAAAAATCATACCACCACTAGGTGGCTTCAAAAGCTAAACAATGATACTCGTAGCATATGGTGGCGATTGCTAGAGTCTGTTCATACCATACTAAAAAGTAATTCCAAATGTTATTTAGCCTGTACAATAAGCAAATTAAATGACTTCAAGTAAAGATGTTTTAATAGAAAAATTAAATGACTGCAAGTGGCAATATAATTAGCATTTTCATAGAGAGTGCATATTATTATTATTATTATTATTATATTAGGATACATTTCAAGCTGCTGTACTCTATTTATAGTAAAAAAAAAAAAATCATATTTTTCATCACTTGCAGATTAACAGAATTTACAGGGCAAGCTATCTCAGAGGATACAAGCGATGCAGAGTCAACTCTTTCGCGTAAGCATGACAACTGTGGTCTTTCAAGTTCATCATAAAAATGTCCAGGATATATTTTTAAAATTGGATCAAATTTTTAGGATTAATTTTTATTTTTTTTATTTATTTTTATTTTTTCATTTCCAGGAGGGGCTCCATTAAAGTTGATATGACTCTTATCTTTGAGAATTCTTCTACAGTCCCAAGCTCGTTTGAGGTAGAGGAAATTCTTAATGGGACCGCTTTGAATGGTACCATACCTTTGGACATCATACTCGATACTATCAAAGCAGGTGAGTGTGTGAAGTGCAATTCACAAATTAGCATAACAATGAATTATTTAAAATAAAGTTTCATGTGTGCTGCACATTTTATATTACAGGGGAAGTAGTTACTTCTATTACACCACCGCCTGTCACAAATGCAACTTTTCAATCAACCACTATGAAATACGCATCGAATACAAATGGTATTTTCCAACAAATACTATGTTCCATTGTTAAATAGTATTTTATTTAATACTTTTAAACACATAACATACAGTATTTACTACAACCCGAATTCCGGAAATGTTTGGATGTTTTTTTTTCTTTTTTTTTTTTTTTTTTTTGAATAAAATGAAAACGAAAAGACTTTCAAATCACATGAGCCAATATTTTATTCACAATAGAACATAGAGAACATAACAAGTGTTTAAATGGAGAAATTTTACACTTTTATCCCCTAAATGAGCTCATTTCAAATTTAATGCCTGCTACAGGTCTCAAAAAAGTTGGCCCGAGGGCAAAAAAGGGCTGAAAAGGCAAGAAATTTTGAAAAGATTCAGCTGGGAGAACATCTAGCAACTAATTAAGTTAATTGACATCAGGTCTGTAACATGATTAACTATAAAAGGGAAGTCTTAGAGAGGCAGAGACTCTCAGAAGTAAAGATGGGCAGAGGCTCTCCAATCTGTGAGAGAGTGCGTAAAAAGATTGTGGAATACTTTAAAAACAATGTTCCTCAATGTCAGATTGCAAAGGCTTTGCAAATCTCATCATCTACAGTGCATAACATCATCAAAAGTTTCAGAGAAACTGGAGAAATCTCTGTGCGTAAGGGACAAGGCCGAAGACCTGTGTTGGAGGCCCGTGGTCTTTGGGCCCTCAGACAGAACTGCATCACTCATCGGCATGATTCTGTCATTGACATTACTAAATGGGCCCAGGAATACTTCTACAAACCACTGTCAGTAAACACAATCCACTGTGCCATCTGCAGATGCCAACTAAAGCTCTATCATGCAAAAAGGAAGCCATATGTGAACATGGTCCAGAAGTGCCGTCGTGTCCTGTGGGCCAAGGCTCATTTAAAATGGACTGTTTCAAAGTGGAAAAGTGTTCTATGGTCAGACGAGCCCAAATTTGACATTCTTGTTGGAAATCACGGACGCCGTGTCCTCCGGGCTAAAGAAGAGGGAGACCTTCCAGCGTGTTATCAGCGTTCAGTTCAAAAGCCAGCATCTCTGATGGTATGGGGGTGCATAAGTGCATACGGTATGGGCAGCTTGCATGTTTTGGAAGGCACTATGAATGCTGAAAGGTATATAAAGATTTTAGAGCAACATATGCTCCCCTCCAGACGACGTCTATTTCAGGGAAGGCCTTGTGTATTTCAGCAAGACCATGCAAAACCACATACTGCAGCTATTACAGCAGCGTGGCTTCGTAGTAGAAGAGTCCGGGTGATGAATTGGCCTGCCTGCAGTCCTGATCTTTCGCCTATAGAGAACATTTGGCGCATCATTAAATGAAAAATACGTCAAAGACGATCACGAACTCTTCAGCAGCTGGAAACCTATATCAGGCAAGAATGGGAACAAATTCCAACACCAAAACTCCAGAAACTCATAACCTTCATCCCCAGATGTCTTCTTTTGAAAAGAAGAGGAGATGCTACACCATGGTAAACATGCCCCCGTCCCAACTATTTTGAGACCTGTAGCAGGCATCAAATTTGAAAAGAGCTCATTTTGTGCATAAAATTGTAAAATTTCTCAGTTTAAACATTTGTTATGTTATCTATGTTCTATTGTGAATAAAATATTGGCTCATGTGTTTTGAAATTCTTTTAGTTTTCATTTTATTCAAATTTAAAAAAATGTCCCAACATTTCCAGAATTCGGGTTGTATGAAGTGTGTAGTGTACTGTAGTTCTCTGTAGTGAGAGCTCATTGCCATAGCCTATATTCTTATTTGATATTTTTTTTCTTACCTTTTCAGAGTACACAAACACCACGTCTAATGCCTTTCCATGGTTGGTACGCTGTTCACTAAGGACTATATATCCAGCCATTACTGTTTTATTAGCACAAACTTTGAAGTTATTGTAATTTAAAGTGCACTAGTAAAGTTGACTAAAGAAATAAAATGAATTGTTTTGTTAGTGTTTTTGTTTTTTTGTCAAGTTTATTTTATGCTTAGTCTATAGCTTTTTAGGACCATCACCCTGCTAAATATCTAGTAGGGTATATACTAGGCTATATCTACAGTATATAGTATATTCTATAGTATGGTATAGATATAGTATATACTCTTATGTAATACTATATCTATATAGTATATAGTATTCTCCGACCACAAGTTACTATCCACACATTACTAATACTATGTTAATATTAACTAAAAGAACTACTACTAAATAAAATAACTAATTACATCATTGACCAAGTTTAAAAATGTCATATTAGTTATGGTCAGTCCTTCATCTGAGAAGGTCATTGAGGAATTTGTGCAATTTTATTTGTTTGAGTCAGATTAAAATAATATATATGTTGGTTTGGAATTTAAGTGTATAAGTAAAGATGCTTCACTTCATTTGTTTATTCTTAATGCTAATATGTTTTGTTAACATCATTTAGTTTCCTGTTATTATATATCGTGTTTTCTTTGTCATTAAAGTTAATGCATTTTGACATGTTACTTTTTTGTTTTCTGTTGTCCTCTTGGCTTTCTGTTATTAACCCTGGTACCAGTAGTGCATTTTTGATCACACATACTAGGTTTACATAATAGCAGGAAAAGTAGAGGAGAGCAGTAATAGGAGATATCTGGGATGTTCTAACATCAGCTGTTTATAAATTGTGTACAGGGATGATACCCCATAAATGGCCACCACCCTCCTCAGGTGATAGTAGAAGTTGTATTAATGTTATTAATTCATTGTGTATTAATGTAATGAATTGATAGAACAGACAAAAAATCAATCAATCAATCAATTGTGAGATATAAAAATCAACATTCACCTTCAGGTGTAATCTGAATCAACTTTCTCTTGTTTACTTTGATATACAGCATTTACTCAAAGTAAAGTAAACAGACAAATATAGAAATATCCTGTCTAAGCAAATGGAGTGAGTTGTAAAACTCCTTTTCCCTTTTACTTCTATTGGACCCAAAAAGATATTTGAAAAAGTATATATTATTATTATTTTATTTTTTTTAAAGGTGTGTGTAAGCCTCTGTTTGACAAAATGACTAACACTCCCTGCTTTTTTATTGTTGCTTCATGTTTCCGACCCCACCTACTTTTACAACTCTGCCTGGAAAATGGAAGAAACAAAATCATTCAAAATTTGCTTGTAAATTACAAAGAAACAGCAAGCAAGGCCAATCTTTGTTTTATTTACAACTTCAAAAAAAAAAAAAAAAAAAAAAAAAAAAAATATATATATATATATATATATATATTTTTTTTTTTTTACTACAGTGTAGGTAGGTTGTAACAAACTCCTTGTACTTAACATTACACAGTTTAGAGATTAAAAACTAACGTAATTTGTAGTAGATAAATGATGAAAATGTATATCAAATTTTGGGACAGTCAAAAAAAAAAAAAAAGTGATCGAAACATCCCCTACATTATTCATGCTTTCTATTATATTGCACTCCCTGCAATTGTTTTTGGTGATCTGACGTTTTCTAAAAGTAATTTTGAAGATATGGGAACAGGCTGAATCTCAGTTCATGTTGTCACAAATCAAAAGGAGGATTAATTTAGATACAGTCTTTATTTGTAAAGTTTTTGCAGCACTGAATTTACAAATGGAACAGGATCCCCCCCTTCATTTTATTAAACATTGGTACTTCATAAAACATAATACAGAGCATTTATCAGAACATATTTCATTTACTTAAAGATTAAATACATAGATTTCACATTTTCAGAATCTAACTAATACATTGATAAAGATCTTTATTGTTCAATCCATTTTCAAAAGAGCAAAGCAATCTCAATTTTGAATTTCAACATAACAGCTCTATAGGTAACTTTCACTTGTGCCATTCCTGTGGCATAGAGAAATGTTCAGATTTGGTTTCAATAAATCAATCCTCATTTTTTTTCTCCAGCTCAGTGTACACATAAACAATGTGCTTTTTGTAAATCAGAAACCAAAATACCATAACTCACACATACCATACGTATCACCAGGCTCTATATGTGGCTAGAAAGTATAGTAAATGTCACAGCTAGATCATAACTTGACTTGTTTTGCTTTGTGACTTGCTGATTCTGAATGTGAAAAGATCAGAGATAACAGGATTTTGTGTGTTTAGTGCATCACAGCTGACACCAGGAGTGATGCTAGGGTCATCCACAAAGCCGTTAGCATACTAGCCAGGACCGGTGACCTGTTAGCTATAGTAATAAAAAGAAATGAAATGTACATTAATTATTGACCTAATTATCTATTACAGCCAGTAAATAATGTTTTTTTTTTAAACAATGCATTATTCATTATGTAATATTATTAGAGCTGCAGAACCCATCAAACTTTAAAAAATAAAATACAATACTTAAAAATAATTAAATGAAAACATATATGTATAAATGTATACTGACTAGTGTTTCCTGATGAGTCTGTAACAGTTAATGATTCAACTTTGAAGGTGAATGTCCCATTCTGCATGACTTTAAACACCTCTGACACAGTTGGATTAGTGCCAGCTTTGTTAAATCCAAGTAGAGCATCTACAATAATGGAGCCACTCCTGAGAGGAATCATTGTTAAAAAAGGGAAATAAATGAAAAATCACAATGCAATAACTGGTCTGTTTGACTTTCTAAGCAACTAACCATTAAACCACTCAAACAAATTATCAATCAGCCGATAAATAAACACAAAAGAAAAATAAATGTGTGATGATGCAACAGACAGAGCTTTAAACAGAGCATTGATTGTTTTTTTTAAATCTTTTTTTTTTTTTTTTACCTGAACCGCCAAATGAACGTGCGAACAAAGTTTGAAAAACTTTTCTTGAAAACTCCATCAAGCTATAATAAATGAATAAAACAGGAAAAATTTTAATTTTATGATGGTCGACCAGACAAATGTTCAAATTGTTTTCCAACTGAAGTATTGTCATTAATCAAAGGAAACATTAATTACCTGATCAGTGATATTCTTTGCCAGAGTTATTGCTTGAGGAGAGCTGATATTTGATAGAGCACTGCTGAAGATTTCATTTATTTTAAAGGTCATATTATACTCATTAAGAGTAGAGCCTGTTGTTGTAGAGACTATTGTCGCAGCTTGAGTCGTAGTTAAAACTGTGAAATTTGTTGATTTTTAGAGCAGAAACACAGTTCATTAATACCCAATAGCCATATCACATTTGCAATAAATCTCAACCACATAGAAAACATTTTGCACCTCCCACTTTGTGTGAGTGTGTGTGTGTGTGTGTGTGAGTGTGTGTGTGTGTGTGAAGTCAATCAAACAAGAATATTTATGTCTGTGTCATTCCTTTAGGGTTGAAAATGTAACAGGTATAACAGTAAAAAATACATCTAAATATACACTGACCATTGGTGATATCAGTAACACTGATGGATGTGTTATCAACTGCAAAGCTGAAATTTCCAGTTGTGATTGCATCCGTAAAGGCTTTTGTCACTTCTGTCACATTAGGACTAGTGTTGTTTGTGTTGTCAAACTCAAACACAGAATCTGCCACAATGGAGCCCTTACTGTGGGGAACAACCACAACCACAGTCAGTCATAATTAACCAACAAACAACTGAATGACCAAATGGAACAATCAAACGGTCACGATTAACAAACTGATTAACCAAACAACTATAGTCAAGAAAGCAATCCACTAATAAAAAAATAAATAAAAATAATGCATGTAACCATTTATTTTGATGAAATTTAAACCGGATATTTGCGAAATAGTGAATGTACAGTTTTACCTGAATTTTCGAATCCGCATGAGAATGAAGTTTGCAAAACGTTTCTTGTAAAATGGAAAAAACTATAAAAGATAGATAAAAAATCATATAAACATATATTATTTACATCCAAGGCTGTCATTTCTGTTTTTCAGATCAAATTCTGCTGCAAGACATTTAGTTTTAAAACAGACATTTAGTTCAGGTAGACTAAAAAGTAAGTATTTAACAAATTATACAGCATGTAAAAACATATATGACCAGTTATTTATTTTTTAATATTGCCAACACATAGAATTACCAGTATCTACTGCTATTGCAATCAATAACCATGCCTCATTGGAGAAAAATATTACCGCAGTGGTGATGTTCTCTGCCAGCTGTACGGTCTCAGGATTAGAGAGATTGGAGTAGACTTCTTTGTAGTCTTGAAGGATTTTGAACACTACATTAATTGTTGCAATTTTAGCAGGTGTAGAGGTTGTTGTGGCTGCTGTAATCGTAGTTTGATTCGCATTTGCAGTTTGATTTGCAGTTGTTGCAGGTGCTGCTGGAGGTGCTTTTATTTTGGGTCAAATTAAAATGGGACACAGATCAACAAAAATGTCTCACAAGTAATGCGAACTTGAGGCCGTATTTAACGACTGTAAAATATTATTACATTAAGATAAATCTGTAAACACACTAACCAGCAGTTGTTGTGACATCAGTAATTCTGGTGAGATTGGTAAGGATTTTGAAGGTAAAATTTCCATCATGCAAGATTTGTGTCAGGTTTGCCTCAATAGGCTTGGAGTCACTACTGTTAAAGTGAAGCTGTCCATCTACCACAATGGAGCCATTGCTGAGAGGGCACACATGCAAATAATAAATGAATGAACTGGGTGAACAAATTTTCAGTTGACTTACACAATAACTATATATAACCAACCATTCAAGCACTAAACCAAACAATCAATACATGTATAAATTAATTTATCATGATGTGACTAAAAAAGAATTTCTTGTTTTTTTTTTTTTTTCAGTTTCATTCTCTTTTACCTGAATCCCAGAAAATCAAAGCGTTTAAAGCTTTTAAGGGGACTGTAAACTGCCGTAACCTACAAAAGATTAACAAACAGATTAAGACATTTACCCATAGAGCTCTACAGTCATTGATACATTTAATTAAAATTAATTTATTTTTACTATACTACTTGATCAAATCTTGTATCGTCCTCTTATACTGCAAACAATTGTTAACTTATAGCTTATCCATTTTATTTTGCAATGTGGAAGAATACTAAAAAAGTGCAATGAATGGTGAATAGTTTTGTGTTACAAAACTATTTGTTTTACAAACCAGTGTACTTATGAATATTATAATAAATTAAAATAATATGATAAGAAATAACAGTTTTCAATATAAAGCAGCATAACAGGCTGTTTTTGTACACAGTTTAAATAACTTGCAGCGGATGATGCTGGAAGCTTCGCACATGCGAGTTTCTAATGTATACGTTTAGCAGAACCCACTGGTGGAAAAAAAGTGTAAATGTAACGATTCCTCACTGGCTAAAAATATTACCTCATGGATGATTTTGTTTTTCAGGGATATTGTCTCATTATCACTGATGTTGAAGTAGACATCCTTGAAAGTCTCATTGATGTGGAAGACTATATGAAACTGAAAACCAGTGGTGCTGTTGGTGGTGCTGTTGTTGAGGGGGCTGATGGTAGTTGTGTTGGTGCTGATGATGTCAGCAGCATTTCCTGGCACAGGTAGGATTCCTGTTTAAGGAGAAATTAGGAAAAATGAGTCATGGTAGCTATCAAAAAGAAAAGAAAATAAATATTTTATATGGTATTAAATATTTAAAATATTATTTAAAATAAAATAAATTACAATTATTATTGCTGAACTCCGAACTGCTAGATTCTATGCATCAACAACCAAGCCTATTTGACTGCACTGCATTCCATTTTGAGAGTAAAAAATATATATTTTTGTAATTATGACAATACAGCTATAACTGTAGGCTAAAGACAGGTCTTTATATAGCTAGATTGCTGTGAAAATCACTTATTGGAAAAGTATGATTAGAACTTTCTTTTTCACTAACCTTTCTTCTTGTTATTATGATTTTATTTGTAACATTATAGTTTCTGACCATAAAGTCCTTTTGTAATTCAAGTGCAATGATGAACAATAACAATAACTACTTATTTAGAACAAGGATCACTACTAGGTTCTTACCAATTAGACACAGAACAGGTACTATAATCCTCCACTCCATTGCTATGTTCTTTTAGTAATATCCCTAAAACTGAAAATGAAGCATATAAGTATGATGTACCAAAGTTCAAAAATCAAACACATTTCATCATATAACAGAATAAAATAGAGGGGGAAAAAATCACATGAGGGTGCATTTGTCAAAAATATAAATGCTGCATAAGCAACAAACAAATACAGTTAGAATTACCAAGTAATTACAGTTTTAATAAAACATAATTTCGAATTGATTGGATACACAGCAACTGAAAACATTTTGTTCTACTTACTTTTTGATTATTGCACCACAAAAAAAGGCAATCCAGGTTAATCCGTTTAGCAAGTTCCTGTCATCAGTTAAATGGTCACCTCTAAAAGAGCCCAGCAGACAGGTGAGCTGACATTTAAAGTGAGGCAGGTTTTTTTCATTTGAAAGAACCAACCAATGAGAGTAGAGTTGCCCAAGTTTGTTGACAAACTTGAGGAATAATAGTATCAAAATAAATCTTTGTTTCCTGGTGTGTACTTGACAATATATGATGACAGTAGGACTTGTTGCTTTTAGACATTCCTTAACTAGACATTCTGATATGACCTGGATAATCTGAGAATCTTTACAGACACAATCAAATACCCACTAAATGGTGTGACATTAGCCAGCTATCAAGCAGGAGAATTGACTAATTATTTTGCCTGATAAAGTAATTTAAATGTGGGATCTTCTCAAGGTTATAGGTTGGGGTATTGGGTTAGCGTTCCTCTCAGACGGCTCATTCTCCAAAGCAATATACAATATATACTGCATACATACTGACATATATTTAAAATAATAATAATAATAATAATAAATAAAAGTTCATCTGTGAGAACAGGCTAAGACAGTTGCCTAAATTGTCTTTAGAAAGAAAAGGTGTGATAAGAAAGGTTTGCTATGTTACTAATCATGTTGTAATTCCAGCTCATAAGCAAAAAAACACGAGGAAACTACGTAACTGGCTTTTCCAGCAAATGTAGTTCCTCATAACTCATAATGCTTGTTCCAAATCAAACTAGAGCTAAGATTTGGCAAACATCCTTCACTGCAAAAATCAACACTTGAGCTTATCATTTAATGCATTATGATCTGTCCATTGTTTCCATGTGGAATCCTGCACACCCTTATGAAAAAGAAGTTTATTCAAGTGTACTATTAGTATACTTCTTTTAAACTAAAAATAGGAAAGTATACTTTTAGTTTACTTTTTATGTACTTCTCAGAAATGGGCTTTATGTACTTCTCAGAAATATACTTAAAATGACATTTAAGTATACTTGACTTATACTTCGAAAAAGTCTAAATATACTTGAGCTATACTTGTGCTCCTAGAATCCGTGTTTTCATTGTTATATGGTAGAGGGCGCTAGTACACATCTTCTGTACATAATTTCCAAAGAAAAAAAAAAAAAAAAAAAAACAAGTGAAGAAGAAACCGAAACAACAGATGCTTCCACGTGTAATCTAACATAATCATCAGACATAAAACAGCATCAAAACTGTGTAACATTATGGAATAAAATGTCAACCAATGAAGAGGTAATAATGACTGTCAAGCTTTGGGGTGTTGATCGACATCTACGTTTTGATTATCATTCTGAATCCAATTCATAGTCTTTTTCAGCTTATTGTTCAAAATGTTGTTTATTTCATTATTTTTTATTTATGAAACTTACCCACATTCAAGTGTTTAAAAAAAGAATGCATGAAGCTAGAACAAAATGTTTTTGTTTACAAGTAGATACCCTGTTCTTTCTTTTTATGTTTTGTATCTTCAGATATTCATATAACAAAATATATACAAATTAATACCTAAATAGAGACATAGTAGTATATTTAAAGTATGATGTAAAGTTCACTTAAAGAAAACTTAAGAGTTGCAGTATAAAACTACTAAACTAGTAGTTTATTGAGACTATACTTCAAAGTGTACTAAAAATGCTACTACACGTATTTAATTAGAAAACTGTCAGTATACCTATAAGTTCACTTTTAGTATAGTTGCAGTACAAGCTAAAAACTTTGATGTAAACTAGTTGTGTACTCAAAGTTTACCACTGTTATACTTAAAGCATACTTAAAAGTATACTTTTATATACTAGAAAGTGGGCCAATTTAGTAACAAGAAGTATTGAAATAGTACACTTGCAAGCATACTACTAGTACACTAATATTTGTATACTTACTACATAAAGTATATTTAAAAATATACTTGAACTTTACTTAAGTATACTTAATAAAATAAACTTGAAGTACACTACTTTTTGGTAAGGGCAACTACACTTCGTATGGTTGCTTAGCTGTTATTCATGTTGTTAGTATTGTAAAATCTTTAATTTTATGTTTTTTCCACTGTGACTGCTAGTAAACAGGGAGGAATGTTTTCCCCATGCCAAAACTTCAGCGTCACAGAATGGTCACAAGCTTCTTATTTATTAATAGCAGTCTGTTCTTAAATTCACCTGAGCAATCTGATCTTTTAATTTGACAAGATACAACTTTTACACAGTTTCTTAAATGCTCTCTTTTCAAAATGTTGTTGCCTCTTTTTGCAATTATATTTGAACCTGGGAAAACCATGGTGTCTGTATTGCTGTTGAGTCAGCTGTTGAAATCAAAAATGAATGGGCAAGATAAGTGATTTTTAAGACTTTGATAGTGATCTAGCACCTCAGAAACGGCAAATCTCTGTTTTGAAATGATATTTAAACATGTCCATTGTATAATTTCAAAAACCAAATGCTTAATGGGCAAGATGAGTGATTTTTAAGAGTTTAATAGTAATAGGATCGTTGGTGCCATATTGTGTGTAACATCTCAGAAATTACAAATCTCTATTTTGGAATGAAATTTAAACCTGGGAAAACCATTGTATACACTGTATATAAGTGGGTCCCTGTGTTTTTAACTCCTATCCAATTCCATCTGGTTGTCCCCGGGGGGACTTTTATTCATTCTGCTTTCTGTCATCTGTGTAAACAGCTTGGGTTTAAATCTGCCTCTTTCTGTAATTGCTGTGTAAAATATGCTGATGATATAACAATCACTAAGCTCCCTCTAAGAAGGCCTTGGATTCAGTGGCAGAATGCGGACATTAATTTTTGCTAGCAATGAATTCAGCTAAGACCATGGACATGGAAGTTAGTGCCAGGAAAGATGATAACATTCCCTCACCTCCTTCTCAAGTCATTTCAGGACATGTAATCAGCAGACTCTTCACTTTTTAACTGTTTGGAGTTCAATCATCTGATTTGTCATGGGTTGCACACATCAAATATATGATTACGAAGTCAAGTCCAAGAATCTGTTATCTTAGTGCTGCAAAGACAGCAGCTGTTTTAATGCAATCATAAGGCAGGAACCTTTCTTTTATTCCCCATGCTTTTAAATGACCTATATGTGGTGTTTAATAATGTTATTTTTGACACATTTCAAGTTTTTGACACATTTCACATTTCAAGAATTAATTAACTTGTGTTGCAAATTAGCTTAAAAGGGAATTGTATATAAATAATTACAATTAATTATGATTAATTACAATTATTTATATCGGCTGACATTAATAACTGTAGCAAAGTTAAATTGCCATCAGCTGATCTGTTCGTCCAGCGAACATTCAGTGTAAATTCATATCAACTCTAAGAAAGGATATTTCCATGGCCACAGAAAATACCTTCTTTTTAGTGCATTAGAGCATGTAGCAAGGGTCAAAATTGTAAAGGGACAATTATTTGCAAGGCAGAATCAGCAACTCATGTAATTTGTGCACAAGAGTTTTATTAACTAAACGCTAACACACATAACTAATCTAAACAAACAAACGAATAACATACACTCACGCATACATACAAAGTGGAGCTAAAGTGGATGAATGAAGCCATTAGAGAAAACAGAGAATGCAGTTATGGAAAGAGTCAGTTAACCACCTGAGTAAAACCATCAGCGCCGTTTATAACGGGGTCTATAACTTATACTAAACCTCTGTTTCGTTTAGTTAAATGTACTATACTTGCACTGCCTTGATCTTGACGAGTGTCCAGAATGCAGTCTCGGATGAAAGTCTTGATGGTTTCAAGGTTTTGGACTTGCAATCATGTTCTTCCTGGTTTGAAGAGTGATGAATTTCAAAGATGTTTTGACTCACATTGATTTTGGCTCACATTTAACAAAAACCCACCAATTCACTATCTCAACAAATTAGAATATGGTGACATGCCAATCAGCTAATCAACTCAAAACAACTGCAAAGGTTTCCTGAGCCTTCAAAATGGTCTTTCAGTTTGGTTCACTAGGCTACAAAATCATGGAGAAGACTGCTGATCTGACAGTTGTCCAGAAGACATTCATTGACACCCTTCACAAGAAGGGTGAGCCACAAACATTCATTGCCAAAGAAGCTGGCTGTTCACAGAGTGCTGTATCCAAGCATTTTAACAGAAAGTTGAGTGGAAGGAAAAAGTATGGAAGAAAAAGATGCACAACCAACCGAGAGAACCAGAGCCTTATGAGGATTGTCAAGCAAAATCGATTCAAGAATTTGGGTGAACTTCACAAGGAATGGACTGAGGCTGGGGTCAAGGCATCAAGAGCCACCACACACAGAATTTGGTTACAGTTGTCATATTCCTCTTGTTAAGCTACTCCTGAACCACAGACAACGTCAGAGGCGTTTTACCTGGGCTCAGGAGAAGAAGAACTGGACTGTTGCCCAGTGGTCCAAAGTCCTCTTTTCAGATGAGAGCAAGTTTTGTATTTCATTTGGAAACCAAGGTCCTAGAGTCTGGAGGAAGGGTGGAGAAGCTCATAGCCCAAGTTGCTTGAAGTCCAGTGTTAAGTTTCCACAGTCTGTGATGATTTGGGGTGCAATGTCATCTGCTGGTGTTGGTCCATTGTATTTTTTGAAAACCAAAAAACTCACTGCACCTGTTTACCAAGACATTTTGGAGCACTTCATGCTTCCTTCTGCTGACCAGCTTTTTAAAGATGCTAATTTCATTTTCCAGCAGGATTTGGCACCTGCCCACACTGCCAAAAGCACCAAAAGTTGGTTAAATGACCATGGTGTTGGTGTGCTTGACTGGCCAGCAAACTCACCAGACCTGAACCCCATAGAGAATCTATGGGGTATTGTCAAGAGGAAAATGAGAAACAAGAGACCAAAAAATGCAGATGAGCTGAAGGCCACTGTCAAAGAAACCTGGGCTTCCATACCACCTCAGCAGTGCCACAAACTGATCACCTCCGTGCCACGCCGAATTGAGGCAGTAATTAAAGCAAAAGGAACCCATACCAAGTATTGAGTACATATACAGTAAATGAACATACTTTCCAGAAGGCCAACAATTCACTAAAAATGTTTTTTTTTTTTTATTGGTCTTATGAAGTATTCTAATTTGTTGAGATAGTGAATTGGTGGGTTTTTGTTAAATGTGAGCCAAAATCATCACAATTAAAAGAACCAAAGACTTAAACTACTTCAATCAGTGTGCACTGAATTTATTTAATATACGAGTTTCACAATTTGAGTTGAATTACTGAAATAAATGAACTTTTCCACGACATTCTAATTTATAGAGATGCACCTGTATGTAACCCTAGTTCCCAGAGGGAACAAGACGCTGCGTCGAGACACTTTGGGAACGTCTTCAGCGTGACGATGCTCTGAATCATGTGTGTAATCAGTCCAATGGATGGGCGCAAAGTCACGGACGTGGTGATGTAGTGACCAGGAAGCTATAAAAGCATGTGTGGTCGAAACAGCGGCAGCTTCTGGTAGAATGAGGGAAGCGCTCGCAGAGATGCCGGAAGTATGGCAGGAGACACAGCGTTTTGTTTCTTTGGGGAACTAGGGTTACATACGTAACCTTGAGGCATTCCCCTTCAGGAATTCGAGCTGCGTCAAGATGCTTTGGGAACGAGAATGCCCACGCCGCCAGACTTTCAAGTCCCTGCGTAGTGTGCTTGTACACAGCACAACTACGGCAGAAGGACGGAGGAACCAGGAGCGGTACGAACGTCAAGGTTGTAAAACCTGACGAAGGTGGGCGGCGTAAACCAACCCGCAGTGTTACATATATCCTGTATAGCCACACCCAACAGGAAGGCCTTGGAGGCCGCCACACTTTGGCTGGAGTGAGCCTTGACCCCCAAGGGCAAGGGGAGACCAGAGGACCCATATGACATAGAAATGGCATCAACAATCCACCGACTGCGGGTCTACTTAGTGGCAGGCAGACCTCTCTTGGAAGGACCATTGCAAACTAGCAACTGGTCG
The DNA here is from genome assembly GCA_039654775.1 of Spinibarbus caldwelli. Taxonomy (NCBI): domain Eukaryota; kingdom Metazoa; phylum Chordata; class Actinopteri; order Cypriniformes; family Cyprinidae; genus Spinibarbus; species Spinibarbus caldwelli. The sequence goes on from CM077224.1 coordinate 31,129,338, forward strand.
GACTTCCTCCACATGGCAGCTCTGTGGATGTATGTGTCCAGTGCTCGGACTGCTCACGAATGGGAGGAGGAGAGAAAGCTTGTAGTATGATGGGCCATGGCACTGAGGAGGGCACTTTAGGGACGTACCCCGGCCTGGGGTACAGAAAAGCTTAGGCCAAGCCAGGCACAAAGTCTAGGAAGAAGGGGGTCACTGACAGGGCCTACAAATTTCCGACTCTCTTCAGCAATGTGATGGCTAACAGGAAGACAGTCTTAAGTGTCAGAACTCGATCTGAAACCTCCTAATTGTTTAAACGGAGGTTTACAGAGAGCCTCAATGGACAGGTCCCACGGGGGAACACGAGATCGTACAGGAGGCCTCAGCCTCAGCGCACCGTGGTGGAAACATGTAATCAGTGGGTGTCTTCCCAAAGACTGACCACCAAGAGGGGCGTGGTAAGCAGCTACGGCCGCCACGTACACCTTCAGGGTGGAGTGGGTCAACCCTGCAGAGAATCGAGCCTGCAAGAACTCCAGAACTGAACCGACCGGGCAGTTAACTAGGTCAAGCTGGCATTCTCTGCATCAGGAAGTGAAGAGTTTCCACTTCAGGGCATACAGTTTCCTCGCTGAGGGAGTTCTGGATTGGAGGATGGTCTCAACAACCTCGGTTGAGAGACCGGATGCTACGAGTTGTGCCCCCTCAGGGGCCACACCCACAGCTTCCACAGCTCTGGGCGGGGGTAAAAGATCGTACCCTCCACCTGTGAGAAGAGGTCCCTCCTGACGAGAATCTCCCATGGAGAGCCGTCAAGAAGGGAAATCAGGTTCAAGAACCATTCTCGGCCTGGCCAGAACGGGCCTACTAGAAGTAGACGGACCCCGTCCCGGCGCACTCTCTCCAGAACTTTCAGAGGGAAAGCTTACAGACGAAGCCTCTGCCAAGTCTGTGCCATGGCGTCTAGTCCGAGAGGAGCTGGATGAGCCAGAGAGAACCATAGGGACAGTGCGATGTCTCCTGAGTCGCAAACAGATCCATCTGAGTCTGGCCAAGCATTCTCCAAATCTGACCCACCACATCTGTGTGGAGTCTCAATTCCCCAGGCCTCGGCCCCTGTCTCGACAGGTTGTCTGGTCTCTGATTGAGATACCCAGGGATGTGAACTGCTCTCAGTGAAAGGAGTTTCCCTTGGGCCCACACAAGGAGCTGGAGCACCAGCTTGTACAAGGGGCGTGAACACAGACCTCCCTGGTGGTTGATGTAAGAGACCACCGCTGTGTTGTCGGTGCACACCAACACATGGCGGTCTCTCAGGTCTGGGAGGAAGTGTTTCAGTGCTTGAAACACGGCCAACATTTCTATTTAATTGATGTGCCATGTGAGATGGCGGCCAGAAGGTTTCCTCCACATGTCTAAGGCACGAAAACATCGCCGCATGATCATGCGAAAGTCTTGAGCCACCACGGTAGGGGTCTTATGTACAGCAGGCCAAAAGGTATCACGATGGATGCAGCTGCCATCAGACAGCAGTTTCTGAAACTGCTTGACAGTGAGTGACCAGCCTTCTCTGACTCTCGCGACTGCAGTGTGGATGGACTCGATCCAAGCAGGAGACAGCTGTGCCTGGATCATGTTTGAATCCCACACCACACCCAGATAAGTGATCCTCTGTAATGGAGAAAGCACACTTTTCTTGGCGTTTAGTCTTAACCCGAACTCTTTCAAATGGGCGAGAACGACATCTCGATGTCGAACCACCATCTGCTCTGATTGAGCCAGAATCAACCAATCGTCGATATAATTGAGTATGCGGATGCCCTGGAGTTGCAGTGGAGCCAGAGCAGTATCCACACACTTCGTGAAAGTTCGGGGTGAGAGTGCAAGGCCGAACGGAAGAACCTGATATTGGTAAGCTTCGCCTCCGAAAGCAAACCTCAGGAACTTCCTGTGTTGAGGAAGGATGGAGACATGGAAGTATGCATCTTTTAGATCTATGATCACAAACCAGTCATCGGACCTGATCTGAGACATCACTTGCTTGATAGTGAGCATCCTGAACTTCAGTCGCATGACTGAGCGGTTCAACTGATGTAGATCTAAAATGGGACGTAACCCCCCATCCTTCTTCGGAACAATGAAGTACTGGCTGTAGAACCCGGACTCTCTGTCGAAAGGAGGGACCACCTCGATGACCTCCTTCCTCAAGAGAGTGTTAACTTCTTGTTCTAACACCGGAGCCTGCTCAGGACCCACCACAGTGGAAATGATCCCGTTGAAATGAGGCGGAGGAGAACCAAATTGAATTCTGTAACCTCTTTCTACAGTCTGCAGGACCCATCGTGAGATATTTGGCAGAAGCTTCCACACTGCCAGAAAATCTACTAAGGTAATCAGTTTCTCGAGACTGACCTCCGGTGTAATAGGAGACCTCAAGCGATCCTCCCAGAGCCGCTATATTTTCGGGTGGACACTGAGCTGTGTGCTTGCTGGAGGCTGCTGTGCCCTGAAGCACCTGCGGTGGCAGGGTTAACAGCTCGGCCTCCTGAGGGCACTAGGGAGAGAGATGGGCACTGTATGATGAGGTGTACGCCGCTCTTCCTCAGCGTGGGCTGCCCTCAGAAACCCTGGACCATAAACATCAGGCCTTCTTTGTCGAAGACTTCTTGGCCGGAAGGAAGGTCCTCAGATCGGCCTTCAGCTTCGAAGCCTTCAACCGTCGCTGTGATCCTGGGTCCTGATGCTCAATTTCTGTGTCTCCCAGTATGAGGAACGGGCACATGGCTGGGACTGCTCCCGTCCAGCAGCCTCATGAGCTAAAGAGTGGCGAGGGAAGAACCGTTGAAATGCCACAGCTTGTTTACTGGCCTCCTGAAACCTGTTGACGACGGAATTGACGGCGTCGCCGAACAGGCCAGAAGGTTCAATCGGGGCATCGAGAAGAAAGACCCTGTCCTTCTCTTTAATGTTGGACAGGGTCAGCCATAAATGCCTCACCACGGTCACTAAGGCTGCCATAGACCTCCCAATAGCTTTGGCAGTCTCTTTCGTGACGCGGAGAGACAAATCAGCAGTTCGCTGGAGTTCACTAATATCATCGGGTTTTACTTCCTCGCCCTCATCTAGCTCTTTTAGCAGGTCCGCTTGGTATGCCTGTAGTACAGCCACCGTGTGAAGGCACGCACCAGCCTGACCTGCCACCGTGTACCCTTTGTCCACCAGAGCTGAAGTGGTACGAAGTGGCTTGGTGGGCAATGCCAGGGCTTTTAGGGACGATGCCACGCTAGGAGACAGATAGCCCGCGAGCATCTGTTTAACCCGGGGCATCGCCCTATAACCCCGGGGAAAGAAACCACTCCCTCGGAGCGTGCTTCCAAACCCTGGGAGGCACTAGATCTGGTGGTAGAGGAAGAAGAAAAGGACTCGCCCGTCTCCATTCCCTCCACCAGATCCATCTGCAATCCCCATGACTGCTGCTGCTGCTCTACCTCGGCAGAAGATGCTGGCAAGGGCTCCCTCCTCAAAGACAGCCCTCCAGGAGCGAAGCGTCCACAGCGAGAGGCGCTCGCAATGCGGACAGTCAGCTCCCTCGAGACCTAACTCAGCGTGCTTTGCCCCCAAGCAAACAACGCAAAGGCTGTGTGTATCCCCGCCTGTGATGTAACGAGGGCAGGGAGGAATGCACAGCCTAAACTGATGTTTGCTTTTATCATTCCCTCTGTTATATTTCTGCTTGGACTTAGGCATTTTGCTTAACTCGTTGGAAACAGTGACAGACAATGGTAGATAAGACATACACACACAGAGTGCTTCGCTGAATGACAGAAGCTGCCACTGTTTCCACTACACGTGCTTTGATAGCTTCCTGGACATGACGTCACCCCGTCCGTGACGTCATGCCCATCCATTGGACTGATTACACACATGATTCAGAGCATGGTCACACTGAAGGCGTTCCCAAAGCGTCTCAATGCAGCTCGAGTTCCTGAAGGGGAACCATGGTATCCATCATATTATTAATGTATAGTTCAGCCATGAAACTCTAGATGGCGCAGGCTGACGGGTTGTTAACGTAACTGATGATATTCAGAGAGTTAAACGACTTGGCACAAGCTGATTGGTTCATGCTGCATATGCAGTCAATGAGCTTACTGCCTCGCATTTATAAGGCTGGCTAGCATTCACCTGAGATTCCTGCAGCGCGCTTTCAGAGTTTCTCTGAAACCCTCCACCTTCCCCAGCTCCACCTGTATAGATCTGCTACGGGTTATTTTATATGCTGTATTGTGCAGCAGCAGTATATCTTAAATACTCATGGCACCATATCGCCATATGCATTGGCAGTAGCAAGCTCCTGTACTTGCTTGCAGCAGCAGCAATCTACAACTACAGCAATAACCAACAGCAGCAACAATTCAGCAACAGCATAGCAGATCTATTCCGCCAAGACCAAATACATTAACATTGTCATATCCATCAACATGCTAAAATGTTCCAAGAGTTGTCATGACTGAACTAAAATCAAACATTAATTGGCAAACAAGTGATTTTTAAGACTCTGAAAGCAATGAAATTGTTGGTGCCATATGTAGCATCACAGAAATGTAAATCTCAAATCCTCTTTTTATAATGATATTTGAACCAAGCAAAAAATGACATCCATTGTATAATTTCTAAAATCGTGGAGGTCCCAGCAGGGGAGGGCAGCTGTCTTGCCCAGAAAAGACTCTGACGGCCTTGAGACTGTGATTGACTGTTGGTTTGTCTTGACTGTGATGGCAAACATTGGCTCTGTAACACATGTGGCATTTAGTATGATGTCTGAGACAGACCTGGCTGGAATACTTAGGAGTAGGCAGTGCTACTGTATTAAAAAGCAGGCATATTACCATATCATTTTAATCTAGTTTCTTCAAGGCTGTTTGACTTGCTAGTGTGCACCTCCCTTTTGAACAGAAACCCAGGATATGATCTAATCCAACTACAATGCACAAGCATAGTTGTGGTTTCTGTTCAATGTCTTTATAACAAAAGTCATAATGGAAAATCATATTAATTAGAAAGTCACCTGTAATATATTTGCTTAAAATACTTTTTGTAAAGCAATGTATGACACTGTTATTGTCAAAGCTTGGAAACACAATGGGGTTAAATCCGTAAGTTTGTACATATACCATTTCAAGTCAGAGTTCAATTGCTCTAAAACTCAGAATGAGTTTCAAGAAACATTTTCTTATGTTTCCTAGTCTCCACATTTAGAAAACTTTTCACATTGCCCTGTATGAGTCGATATACCGCTAACCCTTTCTTTTGCCTTTATCTTGCATCCATTTGTTTTTTCTCTACTATCCTCCTCATTCACCAGCCCATTCACATTCCTCAGATTCCACACATTTACCCATCTTTGCCCTTGTTTCAAAGGTCTTTCTACCAATCTCCAAGATGCTGCATCATCAGATAAGTATTTCATACAAATTACTGTTACATTCGTTAAAAAAGGTATTGCTCTTATACTAAACACCTTGCCTTTCTAGTGTGTTTGAAAAATGTGGTGTATATGCAATGCTGGACATTGAAGATAAATTTAAACATTTAAACTAGTAACCCTTGATATTCTGAAATGTTTAATGCTATTTAAATGATAGTTTTAGGATTTACAATATTAGTAAAAGTTTAATGTTTCTCCTAAAATAAAACTGAAGACATCTTAAAGGGGCCTTCAGATGCCCATTTTCCACAAGTTGATATGATTTTTTAGGGTCTTAATGAAAAGTCTATAACATACTTTGGTTAAAATTTCTCAATGGTAGTATAAAACAACACCCTTTTACCTTGTCAAAATCAGCTCAGCAGAAATCAACCCATTTTTTGTATGTTGCTTTAAATGCTAATGAGCTCTGCTGACCCCGCCCCTCTCTTCTGTGGGGTGACAAACCGTGCTCTGAGAGACTGTTTACTTTAGCCACGAAACTTGCTAACTAGCACGTTATTAGGAATAGTGATTGCAAAGATTCATAAAAAACCTTTTACGCCCATTTCACACTGTATGCGTAAGCAGCGCAAAAGCAGTGCATATGCAGAGCAGGAGCAGCACGCCCATTGTGCTTTCATACTGGCAGTGTTTGTCCGCAGCTGAACCGCGGCGTGTATACTGCAATACAGACGAGTATTGTCATGTCTGTCATATTTCCCAGCGTTCTCCTTCAAACACTGTGTGCCATGTGCTTTGATGTATGATATGGCCAGCATACTCTGCTGCAATGCGACTGTGTCCCCCTCCCATCTGTCCCACACACATATGTAAATATCATGCTGTATATAGGTAGTTTACATGATAAATAGTCATCTTAAAGTTAACAAATGCCTCTAGTTTTATCAATTTAACAGACCTTTGAAGTTTGGGCAATAACTCATGGATGTGATGTGTTTTTGTTTATTTTATTTTTTCATATGGTGATTGTGAAACACGTTAACACCTCGGTTACATGATTTTATGGTGACATGTTATTTTTCATGTTAATCTGGTCAATATTGATCAAGAACAATACACTGGGGCTTTAACTCAGCGTAAGCAGTGCAGCAAAAATAGACTCGGCGCCAAAATAATCGCGGCACTGCTGCTCATGCGACGCTCCTGCTTGACGCTCACGCACTGCTCCTGCTCCCGGTGTGAATGCACTCATTTGTTAACATGCACACTGAAAAAAATACTTGCTGCTCACGCGCCGCTCATGCTTGCGGTGTGAAACAAGCGTTATACTCACTTCTGCTGTAAGTGAAGCTGGATTCGTGTGAACATAAATGCATTTAGGTAGATCGGGGGCACATTCCCTTCAAAAACAAAAGTAATCCACTGCATCTTCAGCAGCTCAGATGTTGGGAGCAAATGACGACTGCTATGTTCATTATTACATCCAACAACAAAACGCCTCAATCGCTATGGAGCCATTCTTGTCTACTCCTGCTCTGACATCAAAATAATGGCAGTCGGACTGTTACAGCTCACTTAGGGCGGGTCTAAGGTAAGAAGGCTGTGTCAATCAACTATCGTGGGAGCAGCCTTCGTCCATGTGACACATGTTTACACAGACAAGAAGCTGAGAATGGCCTGATTTGAAAAAGGGGATATTATTTTTAGTGATTAAATAAAAACCACTGGGTGGACTTTTATCATTATAGGGTGGATGTGTACACACACTGCCAACACACATTTATGTTCAAACAACATGTAAAAGTGAATTTAGCATCCGATGGCCCCTTTAAGACAAAGCTGATATCTCAATGAAACATACAGTATAAGAGAAACACCCCTTAGTATCCTGAGCATAGAGTAACCTCTGTCAGAGCCATAGCCTTGTGGGCAGCACATCGACGTCAAGGCACAACTACACTTCAGACAGTGTGGGTTTGAATCCCAGCTAAAGGTACTTTCCTACTCCTGTTCAATTCTCACCTGTCCAATTGATTCCTGTCTCTACTCCTACTGTCCTAACCACTGAAGTTGAAATCCCCCATTGCAATCAAAAAAAGCAACCTCTGAGCAGTCAAGCATTTTTATAATGGAGTCTTGCAAGAGGTTACAGCGAGACAATAAAGGGATCTCCCAAGTTTCTCACACGTTTCTCTCCCATTGTTACTTTGGATTCCTTTCTTTCAAAACTTTCTGATGTCTCATTTGTGTCTACTTTAATTTCTCCTAAGGAATTTTAGGACAAACATCTAAAACACTATTGATACTAAAATAAGACATGTATGAGAATCACAACTAAGCCTCATGAGCTTAGAAAGAGCAACCACTGAGCAATAAAATGTTTCAATATTGGAGTCTTGATAGAGATTGCAGCAAGACAATAAAGAAATATTCCATGTTTCTTCAATCAATTTCTCAGTTTTGAATCTTTTTTTTTTTTTTTCTCAGATATTTCTCATGTCTCATTTGTGTCTACTTCTGTTTCTCCTAAGGGAGTTTAGGAGAAACATCTGAAATGCTGTTGATACTAAAATGAGAGATCTATGAGATTCTCGTCTAAGTCTCCTGAGCTTAGGAAGAGCAACCACTGAGCAATACATTTTTCCTATGGGAATAGTTAATATCACTGAACATGAATGATAATAGATGACATAGTGAACATATGAGAATCCATCAGTGTTTCTTTAAATGTGCACAAGTTAGTACAGCCTACTGAACCCTTCCCATGAAAAAAGTACTGGAGTTGATGTGATCAAAATTATTTTTGCCTCATTATAACATAATGTTATATGTTATGTGAACTCCTGAAACAAATTAAGGAAATGCTATTGCTAGAATTTTGTTATCATTAAAAAGTTTTCAAAATTTAAATCTTGGAACTGTCAAATAATGTATTAGTTATCAAAATTAGCACACAGTGAATGCGAACAATAACTGGCTACCTAGTGATTCATCCATCATGGAGAGAAATAACTAAAAATAACAGTCAAAAACACCAAATGCCTGCAAGTTCAGTGATTTAATACTCCCAGATTATGAGAAATGCACAATTCTATTAACATAACACATCTGTACAATAAAAAGTCTGATGGTGACTGTTCTATTTTCACCTACATTTATTTATCCTTCCTTTACTTACCAGTGCTTTCATACTGATTTAATATCGTATAAAAACATAAGACCCTATTACTGATACACAGGGGCAACATAACTGGGGCTGAAGGTTGGGATGATACTAAGGGCCCTGAATAGATAGAGGGCCCAGGAGAACCCATAAATTTTCCCTGCAGATTTAAAAGTTGGGTTTTTGAGATGTGATGAAGTGTTCTTATACATGGAGGTTAAAATAATATTGTAGGTCAGACAAAAAGGCAGAAGATATTTTGAGAAATATCTTCTTTTTTTTTTTTCCTTCTATGGAAGTCACTCTAACCGAAATGCAACGATTTACCATAATTGCACGTTTCCAAACTTTTAAAAACTGTTTGCACCTTTTCAAACTTATAATTACAAGTTGGAATCCCAGAATTTTAAGAAAGCTCTGACAATTGTGATACAATAAAAAAGGCATCAACGTAAAGGTAGTTTATACATATTTCTGTTTGAACTGATTGTGGCAGGTTGAAATGATTGTGCCTGGTTGTGCCTTCTTTGTTCTTAAAATTGAAGTGATTTTTTTTCCTTGCTGTCATCAACAACAAAGGCACACATTAATCCATTTTACCATTATGAAGATTGCTACAGAAAAAGATTATTTCAGAGTCTGAGGAAATGAATATCTCAGAGTCATTACATAATGGGCTGAGCCACCCAAAGGCCGAAATCCATGAATTATGTCATAACATGGACACAAACTAGGATATCTTTGACTTGGTTAAGGAAGGCACTGAAAGGGACGTTATTAGACTCAGGGAGCATGGCCAGGTGAGACAGACACAGAGAGCCAAAAGAGCACAAAAAGGAAACAGAAAGGAAAAGAAACACAACACAACACCTAGGACCAGTTATTTATCATTACAAACCCCAACCATAAATTGCTAAACAGTATGTTTGGAATTCATATACAAAATTGGTAGAGTGTAATGTGGATGATGAGGTGAAAGAAAAAGAAAGTGTATTAATTATTTTATTTTAAGACATTATAAATAAATAAATACATACATACATACATACAAATCTACACAGACAATGAAACCATAATGTTTAAATTTTCACCAATTTTAATTTTCTGATGTTCTGTTGAACACAATATCTGTGTCTCTGATCAGTAAAGTATCTGTGATTATATCAATAGTGTGGACTCCAGTGGTGTAGTTTTCTGAGAATGGGCCGTGTTTTTTGAATAAGGAAACACGTAACAAACCCACATGAACTTCATATAAACAGGAAATTTTTCAAGTGTTCACTGTTAAATATCTTTTAGAAGCACATGACATTCTGTATCACATTGTGAAATCACAAGTCTCACTCTAACCTTACAAACCACAAAAACCCATGTGTAAAACTAGTCAGTCCACATTACTGAGAGCAGTCAGTATGATTGGTTTACCGGTTTGCCATTCGCTAACTACATGCAAGTGAGTGATAAGTGAGTGAACGTTACATGCAAACTTGTTATGAGATTGAATTCCCCTCCTTACACTGAAACTATGCAATATGATACACGACTGGTATTTAGACATGACTGCATAAAAATTTCATTAAAAAGTCCATTTGGGCCTGAACTGTGTTACAAGAACAAAAAATAAAAAACAAACAAAAAAAAAACTTTATTTTATTCACTTAATTCCTTTAATAATTTGAATATTTGATTTCACTGTTCCAAGCAGATAAAGTTAATTAGAATATAAGTTTAAGATTGTAAATAATTTAAAAACTATGAAAAAACAATAATAAGTGGTGGACAAAAATAGCAAGAGATACACACTATTGTACTGTAATCTATTGTACATTCATTAAAATCAAAGAGTAAACAAAAAGACAAAATGCAAACGCTACCCTTTTCTAGGCTTTTTTTTTTTTTTTTATACAGGCCCTTAAAGCACGTCCACCAGTCACATTCAAGTGATCACCTCACAGACCTGAAATATCACATGACATGGAAAACATGAATTGCAAAGTTTGTATTGCCACTCCTTCATGATTGTGGGGTGAATCATAGTTATGAATACAGAACATTCAGGTTGGATATATTCATGAACATGAAGTTCTTCCCTCGCCCCATATGGTCTTTTCAGTGGTCCCAACACATATGTGTATATTCACACATGCACTCCTAGAAAAAAGCCCAAGACAAGTACACTGCAGTAACAATACCCTAGAGCAGCGTTTCCCAAACCCAGTCCTCGCACCACAACCCCCCACCCTGCATATTTCATTTTGCATATTCTGCATATTTCACCGAATATTCCGCCATGATTCCAGTTTGAAACGAGTGAATATGTTCCATTCAAAGGGCATTAAAGTGTGGGAGACGTGAATTTAAATTGTATTTATTTACAGAGGTATATGATGTCACACTCATGTTGCTCATCTGTGTGTGAAGACGCTGCAGGCGGTGGAGTAGCACAAATCCATGAATGAATGTTCCGAAGTGAAGTAAACTTCAAAGGATTTCCCCTGCTCAGGGAGTAGGAAGCAATGAACACTGTAGGGATCATATCAATTGGAACAGTTCATGCACATACCTGTAGCTCTCTTCTAATGAGCTGGTTATCTGAATCAGGTGTGTTAACTAAGAGAGTCATGCAGGGGGGGTTGGGAACCGCTGCCCTAGAACAACAAGGTATTAGGGCCTTTGCTCAAGAGCACAATAGTGGCTTTTGGATTGGGTTTTGTGGGCTACAAATTTGCCTCCTTTCAGTTTCAGTTGCTGTTACTGGTCTTAATAGAAAAATTCACCAACAAGGTTATAGAAAAGAATATATATATATACATATATATATATATATATATATATGTGTGTGTGTGTGTGTGTGTGTGTGTGTGTGTGTGTGTGTGTGTGTGTGTGTGTGTGTGTGTGTGTGGATTTAAATAGTTTTAGACTTGGTCTAGTACAGAATTTAATATGCTGATTTCCTGGAGGAAGCCTAGCTTTGCTTCAGGACTAAATTGAGGCTTAAATTAAACCTACCAGGAGACAGGTTTAACTTCAGATTAATGTTGTGTTTCCAGTCTTTATATATCAAAATTATTGGCACCCTTGGTAGATTTGAGCAAAGAAGCCTGTGAAGATAAATCATTTGGATCTTTTATTCAAAAAAAATAAAAATAAATAAAAAAATTCATTGAAGTAAAATAGAAGGTATGGAAAATCTCATTATGCAATAGTTGCTTTTGTCTAAAACACATTGGCCACAATCGATGCCACCCTTTTATTAAATACTTTTTGCAACCTCCTTTTGCCACTTTAACAGCTGTGAGTCTGTCCTATAATGCCTAATGAGTTTGGAGAACATCTGACAAGAGTTCAGAGACCATTTCTTCATCCTCTCCAGACCCTTCAGATTCCCAACTCCATGCTGATACTCTGCTCTTCAGTTTTCTATAGGGTTCAGGTCAGGGAACTGGGACGGCCATGGCAGAACCTTAATTTTGTGCTCAGTGACCCATTTTTTGTTGATTTTGATGGCCCTTTTGGATCATTGTTCTGTTGGAAAATCTAACCATGGCACATTATAGGGCTTTCTGACCCCAAGACTCAACTATTTTCTACAATTACCCAGCTGTGATTCTTGGAAAGTCTTTGGCCACTTAAACTATCTTCCTCACATTGCATTAATACAATATAGACACAGACAATATACTGATTTAGAACATTTCCTGTTGATTAGAACTACTTACTTATTGTCCTAATGGTGGAAATGTAAATGTTCAGTGCTTAAATGCTCCTTTCTTCCTTTTATTTATTTATTTACTTTTCTATTTTGTGCTATTTTCTTGACTTCATAGTTTGCAAAGCTCAACAATTTGACGTTGCAGTAAGAACTATGTTCTGCTTTTTTTCTCATTGTGATGGACGATAAAGGGAATTTGGCCTTTGTGTTCCTTCATATTTATATTCCTGTAAAACAGGAAGTCATAGCTGGATAATTCCATGTTCCTAGCCACCCTGGTGTGCTAAAAAATGTATATAAAAATGGGAATATAGATCTTAAGAAATTTTACTCATAATAATTTCTTGGACTACAAATAATTGTGGCCAATGTGTGTTAGATAAAAAATATTTTCATAATGTGATTTTGTTGAAAAGTTAGATTTTTATGATTTTATCATTTATTTTATTTTTATTTACTTTTTTTGAAAGATCAAATGGATAAACAATACAGATTTATTTTCAAAACCTTTGATCATATATTCTTAGGGTGCCAATATAATTCTGACCATGATTCTCTCTCACACGCTTTTCAAGTTACCGAACAAGAGAAAAGTTTGGGGTTTTTTTAAACCATGATTAACTATTCTAGATTAAGTCTACTCCTTGCTTAATTTAAACCTTGTCTGGGAAACCGCCCCCAAAAGTGACAGTAAAAACTTTTGTTAAAAAAAGATGTCTATCACAAATAAATGATGTTCTTTTGAGCTGTCTATTAATCCTGAAAAAAAATGTATCATGGTTTCTACAAAAAAAAAAAAAAAATGCAGATCAACTGTTTTCTAAATTGATAATAATTGTGTTTTTTTTCCAATGACAATGTGACAATGTGACAATGTGACAATGAACTAATGTGACATGTGACAATGAACTAATGACATTACAAGAATAGTTACATTCTAAAATATATTAAAATAGAAAACTTGAGATAATAATATTAAAATAATATAATAATATAATAAATAATAAAATAATATTTTATATAATAATATAAAAATATTATAGATAGATATAACTTTTTTCTTTTGTCTTGTTCACATTCAAAAGCGGGTACCCCTGCAACATTACACGTTTCACAACACCCTCAACAATGGCATGTTCAATACAAAACATAAACTGTGTAACTGTGATGCAAAGCATGAAGATCTGATGCAAATGGTGAAGATCTGACAATGTTTGATAAGTGAATCTTTTTTTGTGACAAACATCAAGTCTGATTACAGGCCATATTCGTGATTCTGGAAAAACAGTAATCATTGTACTCAGCATAAACCGAAACCTATTTGACTTCTTTGCCATAAATGTCACTTGGCCATTAGGAAGCTATCAAAAAATCTGCAATCCATACAAAAGCGTGACGTGTCTTGTAGGAATCTAGCACTCAAGACCTCACCTTACATGTCAAGTTATATGGCTTGTGTAAACTCACGAACAAATGCAAGCAACAAATGCAAAGCCCTGTCGAAAGATTGTATGATGACAAGTTTTCAGAGGTCATAGTGTACCAAGATACCACTGAACCTGATAAAACCACTAACACTAGACCAGCCAAACAGGCTTACATATCTGTGACTATGATCGTCATCACAGACACGTCCTCTTGTCCTGTTAGAAAGTCTCTGATCACAACCACTGAGAATCAACTACGAAATGTACTAGAAAACAAAATGAGCCTCTCAAAAGACAATCACAAATAAACACCATAGCATTATCTCCAGTGCTGTAAAATACTCCAACTACAAAACTGTCAGAGAAATAATAACAGAGCTTAAAGCACTGACATGGCATTGATTATAAAACCAGCCTTCTATTTGATGGCAAAAATTCATATTCCTCATATAAAATGTGAGAAGGGTCAGACAGATTTTTTCCTGACAGGGTCAGCATATTTATTTATTTTATTTTGTTATTTTTTTTTTAATGCAGATCTTGAAAACTTGGCTCAAGCACTTGGCCCACAATTTTAGAACAAATAGATAGCAATCTAGCCAGTCGAGCTTTGAGCTGAACAGAGAGACAACTATACCATGCACACATTCCTTACTGCAAAACACTCTGTATTATAGATTGGAAAAACACCAGCAGAATCTGCTTATTTGCTCCAAATGACCTTAGTCTCCTAAGAAAATAAATACGTTGATGTACCTTACTACAAAGATACTCTACATGTGCACTCCACGATAAAGCAACATCCACATAGACACCCAAATATTTATAGGAAGACACTTGTTCAATCTGTATGTTATGTATAGTCACTTGTTTTTGATGCCTATACCCTGAGAAACCAAAAATAATTTCCTTTGTCTTCTTTTCATTTATAATAAGTGCATTCCTTTCACACCATTCCACCAATTTATCTGTAAAACACTGATGCATACTGGAATCATCTTCACTCCCCAGTAAAGATAAAACCACTGTATCATCTGAAAACTCCAATATATATGTATTTTCGATATCAGTTTTACAATCATCTGTATAAAGAGTGAAAAGGAACGGTGAACTCACACAACCCTGAGGCACTCCGGAATAAGTTACAATTGGAGTTGAAAATTTCTGATTAACTCTAACTGTATTCTCCCCGTTAAAATCAATATCAAAGAATCAGATACAGATTAACTTCCATTTTAATCATTTTTGTCAGTAGCAACTCTGATTGGACTGGATTGGATTGAATGCAAAGTCCAAGAAAAGGACTCGAGCTAGTTTTAGTCTTATCCAGATGTCTCAAAATAAAATGTAACAACGTTACCACTGCATCTTCAGTACTGTGATTTTGCCTGTATGCAAACTGACAAATATCTAGTTTACCCCCTACTGAACTTAAAAGCTGTTTTACCACTATTTTCTCTAAAGACTTCATAATAATAGGGGTTAAAGCTATAGGCCAATAGTCACCTAATTCCTCCATCCCTGCTTTCTTTGGAAGAGGTATTACATTCGAGATCTTCCACACCTCAGGAATCTACAGAGCTCTGAAAGATAGGTTGCCACACAGGCACAAGCTCATCTGCAAAATTTTTCAAAGTGAATGCACTAAGATTATCCGGTCCTATAGCCTTCCTATGATTTAACTTCTTGAAGGTACTCCTCACTTGATCAACCGTAACATCAATTCTTGCCACTCCGGTATGACTGAATTTATAATTGTTGCACTCTGATCTGAAATATTCCCTTTATCAAACCTAGAGAAAAATATATCCAGTTGATTTGCAAACTCTATTTCATTATCTATCGCTTAAGATTTATGTGTTATTGACAATCCAGTCATCCCCTTCATAATATCCCATAACTGTTATAACTTCCCATAACTTCATAGTATTCCATAACTAACTCTCATTAGAGTATTAGTAGATTGTTACGTTAGGGTTAGGGTTAGTAGAATTAGTTGACACATACTTGCAAAGTTTCTTAAATAAAGTGTTACCAAAGTTTTTGGACCTCTGTTGTTTATATTGAAAACACTCATTACAAAAGTCTGTTACAATTTTAAGGACAGAAACATCGGAAACACACTTTCACCACTACAGTCCCATAACTGCATGGTATGCACAGAAAGACTCATACATTGCACATCATGCATGACAAAAATGACCTATCTTTCAAAAGCACAGTCAAGAGGCCAAAACAGAGAATAAACAACATGGAATTTGAAAGACACACAGAACCCTGAGAAATGTAATAAGATCACATGGTCCTGCAGATTTTAAGAAATGCAAAGAAAACCATAAAAATACTGAAAACCAAACAAAAAACTAAATATGCCAAGCAGTCACTGAAATGAACAATCTAACAAAGTTTGTTTATGAGATAACTCATTCCAAACATCAGTCGTGCTGGGAAAAATAAAGTATTTCTTCCTTATTACATTTCCTCAACTTTGTACAGGAGAGGTACATTCTTTAACATATCTGAGTGAAAAAAACCTCTATCATTTTCCTTAAAATCAAAGGTTCCGCAATATAAGCAGTTTATGTTCTGAATTATATGTGAGTAGCATGGTGAACATGGTGAAGTTTTTGGCATCATGCAAGTTACACACACAGGAACAGGCACTAAAACAGCTTGAAATTATAATGTAAGCAGTTATATAGACAGAAGTTTGATAAATGTGACACTCATCCTCATGTGAATCGGAAACATGCCTTCAATAAAACTCCCTATCTCCATTTTCTTTTGAAATAAAATCCATTAAAACAGCTATGGAAAATACCTACTTCAAAGACAAAATTCTAAAGACGGCTGTGCACTTGTTTATCTAACACATATGGTCTATTGGCTTATAAATGTAAAGTTTGTAACACACTGTCAGAAAAAGTACCCGTGTAACAGTTTGTCACTGGGGCAGTCATCTCAAAGATGTACCTGTTTATAAGTGTTGAAACCTTTCTCAAACATTTCAGTGAGCATAATGAATCAATAATCAACAGTAATAGAAACATAACATAACTATGTAATTCGAAAGACACACAGTGTGTGTGTGTGTGTGTGTGTGTGTGTGTGTGTGTGTATATATATATATATATATATATATATAGTTCAGCTGTATGACTGTCCTCATCATGATAGAAAATGATGATTGATGATAGAAAAGATGTATATTTTATGTATATAATATAAAAAAATATTATACGTAGGTAATATACAGTATAAATCTCAATTTTGTAAAATTTACCCTTATGACTGGTTTTGTGGTCCAGGGTCACATATTGGCTTTATATAATTTTGGTCTATTTTGTAAAATATAATTGTTGGGGAAAAGGTCAAAATAGCTTGAAATGTTCTGTGATGGCACACTAAATCCAAACTGTAAAACTACATACTACAAACTACTGTATTTTTAAAAATAGTTGTAAATACTTTTTTGTATTATGATTATTATGCATGCAGAACAGTTCAAGGAACTTTAGAGTACAGTAAACTTTTTAATCCATGTAGAGGGAAGAATTGCAATGTTGGAGTGGCCTAGTTAACAATAAACAATGCAAAAAATACAGAAAGCATACTGATAAATCTAATAACATCACATAGAAAATACTTATTAACAGTAAATGAACAAGATTTCTATACTGTTAGGTCTGTAAGGGGGACACATTGTCTCAGAAATAGTTGACTATAAAAACATGAACAAATCACATGATGAGAGCAGTTTTTTCCCTGTGTTGAGCTGTTTGGTTTTGAAACATGCATTTAGGGTGGAACATGACGTTGTTTATTAGTCATTATTCTTTAGCTATTTGTCAAACCATCAGACCAGTTACTATTGCTAGTTTAGAGGGAGGTACATATTAAAAAGAGGATGTCAAATCTGGATACACTCGTGACCGAAAAATGAGTCAGCAATATTTGTGGTTTGTTTTTCAGAAAAAAAAAAAAAAAAAAAAAAAACCCAGCAAATTTTACATTTGCAATTTAGCTCAGACATGCTAAAATATATTTTATTTTGGCCTCAGAGCCAATAGAAAAGAGCTGCTAAATAACCACTTCAATTTTATTTATTTGTTTATTTATTTATTTTTTATTTTTATCTGGCACTTTATTTCTCTACATTATTTATTTATTTATTTATTTATTTTAACCTGTCCAGGCCCTTTAAAACTACTTTGGTTGCTTTCATACTTTTATGTTGAAACATTTTTATGGTGTGTACTTCACTTCTGTCTAATATAGAAAAAGCTCAGATACATAAACGCCAGTAAAAGCAGATAGAGCTCATTGTTTTAAATAATACAAATACTCATTACTCAGTATTTCATATCTTTCATCCCACTAAACCTTATTTTAAAGGGTTCCATTATTTTTATATTATCTCATATCTTGGCTCCCTTTGCAGGTGACACTTTTGTTCTTTGTGAAGTAAAATATTTTTAGCTATACATAGGTTTTTATACAACAAAAATCTCTAAATATACACCACTTACTATTTTCATAACCCTTAGATTGGACTATGGTCTCTAGGCAGAATGACGTTGCAAGAGCTATATGAAGTGTGTCCTTAAAATGTCTTTGTGGATTATTGTGATGTTTTTATTAGCTGTTTGAACTCTTATTCTGATGGCACCCATTAATTGCAGAGGATCCATTCATGAGCAAGTGATGCAATGCTGAATTTCTAAAAACCTGTTCCAGAATAAACTAATCTACATTTTAGCCAATGAGTAAATTTTCAGCAAATTTTCATTTTTGGGTTAACTATTCCTATAAAATATGCACAACACCTGTTTGATAACATTGCAGGAAGTTTTGAATGAACGTTTTTTGTTAAGTGAAGTGAGTCTCAACAGATTCCGTCCTCAGGGAGTACGGAGTGAACACTACATAGGGACCCTGTCAGTCGGAACACAGCCTCTCCCTCCCTGTCTTTTACAAAAGCAGGGTACAATAGGCAACTGGCGCCATCTTGTGATGAGCATAAAGCCTTTGATGGATAGAAGTCCCCACTTAAATATTTTGTCATTATTAGGTAAATGGTTTTGCCATTTTCAAATATATTATGATATTTTATAGAGCTAGATTTACACATTTTTAAAGAAACTTGTCTATGACCATTTGTGCGTGTGTGTGTGTGTGTGTGTGTGTGTGTGTGTGCGCGCGCGTTTTTTTGTGACATATGAGGACACAACTTTGTATAATGACATGGGTATGACATAGGTATTACAAGGAGAAGGTGATTTATGAGGACATTTCTCCATGTCCCCATATTTCAAAAGGTTTATAAATCATACAAAATGAGTTTTTTTGAGAAAGTAAAAATGCACAAAGCTTCTTTTAAGGGGTAGGTTTAGGTGTAGGGTTGGTGTAGGGCGATAGAAAATATGGTTTGTACAGTATAAAAACCATTACGCCTATGGAATGTCCCCACAATTCACAAAAACAAACGTGTGTGTGTGGGGGGGGGGACTTGCAGAAACCAGGGTCACCAAATCTGAGAAGGCACTATTAAAAGTTACCAAAATCCATTACTAGCCTCTATTTCATGCAGAATTGTTTTAATGTTACCAAAATTCCCCTTGGTGTTGTCTAAACATAACAAGTTACCGAAATCTGTTACCACACTCTATTTTACACAGACTGGCAGTAATGTTACCAAATTCACTCCGGTGTTGTCTAAACTTGATTCTTCTGTATTTTTCTTGTAAATGTATTATTCAAAGACAAATCAACAGAGAAAGCGGTGTATGCATTAGTTTTTGTGGCACTGGTGGCCGCGTTTGGTACCACATGCTAATGTTAGCTAGCGGTAACTATGAAGTTTTTTTCTCTTACGTTTTTGAAGAGAGCAAAACGTTTTGAAAAGAGAAAAATGTTTTGGAGAGAGAACAAAGTTCTTGGAGAGAAAAAACAAAGATAGAAAGAAAAAACAGGACTCTCAGGAAGTAGTGTGATCTGAATAATAAAAGGTAGCCTATATCCATACTAGAACTCTAATCAGATTTCATACCTGTGTCCATGTTGTTTGCATTTATAAATGAATTTGACTGATAAACATGATTTGCTTATTCCAGTCTTCAGGCTGCCAAGTCTCACGCATTCAACGTCAGATTAACGCCATTGACACTGTTCTCATGCTCTTACGCCAAATGTCTGTTTTCACCCAGTGAAGCAACCACAGACAATGCTCCGACAGACGAGTCAGAGCAGGTTAAGTCTCAGCTTTCAAATTCTGTAAGTTTTATTACGAAATTCAAACGATACATACCTTTTTGGAGAAGCTGCATGACGATTACTAGTTCAAGTGAAGCGGGAATTAATGAACATAAACCGGTCATCTTTTCTTTACTACTAGTTGTAGCACTTAGTAAACATGAATGAACATCCAAGATAGAGACCTGTGCTCCCGTAAGATTCTGTCCCGTGCCTGCCCGCTCCTGCAGAAATATATGTTATCTTGTCCCACTCCCACCCGCAACTTTCATATTTTGCCCCGCTCCTGCCCACAAAAGCCTGCATAAAAGTAATCTATATAGATTTTTTCAGTACATCGAAGAAATTTACATGAAACGGTTCTGTAGCATCTCCTAAGCTCCACAACATCCCAGCATAAACGCTCCCGATAAAATATTTGTTATTTAAGCTAAGCATCAACATTCACAAACCACTTATTTTTAACAGAAAAGCATGCATCGGCCGCTGCGTGCATGGTTTGGCATGACAGAATGCTAGCAAACAGCGCTCCCTTGATTATCACTAAAGCTCTGTTATAACACAATGAATGTATGCACAATGAATCTTTCACAATGTCTACACTTCGTGTGTTAAAATGAGAGGATTCGTGAACACGCAATTTCAGCATTGCTGTGAATGGATTATAAATCAGCTTTGGGCCCGTTCTTCGTACCTCGCTTAATACATCTGAGATAATTTGAAAGATGCCAGATCTTCCAATCGTGACAACTGATCTCTGGCTAATTTTGTTCTTCAAACGAATTTGCGGATTTGATTAAAATATCTGGATTAAGTTGTCTAAGATTACTACACGGTCTTGTGTTCCCCGAAAAGGGCAGATGTTTCGATACTCAAAACCACGATCAGCAATGCAGTGATTGGCTGACGGCAAGACAGCAACGTAATGACATTATATAATTAAAAAAGACACCTGAAGAAAAACTTGACAAATTTCTGGACTTTTATAAGGAAACAACCAAGCAAACAAAACTACATAAATAGTATAACAGATAAATGAAATGTGCATTGTTTTTATTTTATTTATTTATTTTTTTACATGATTTCCAATTATTTATATTCACGATTTCTAGTATTTGTACAGGTTTTACATTTTTATTTCAACATTGTAATTAGCAATTCATTTAATTTTATCTTTGAAACAGATTTGTTTCGTGACAGCATTAATTAAAGTTTCTTAAGGGTCAAGATCATGTTATCTGCATCTCCTGCGCTCCATCAAGCCACTCTGATAATATCTGTCACCACTCAAATTAATGCACGGCTCAGATAAACTGTATAGCATGTGTAAGACTCTAATACAATTATAAAGTAATTATTTTATCATGAATGAATATTTCAATTAGTAAAACTGGCTGTGTCTATAGTATTATAGACTACACAACATTATTATATTATTTTTCAATTAATTTTTAAATTATTATTATTTTAAATTACTGTCCCTGGATCAGTAGGGTACTCTTCTAATAAAGTAGCAATGGCTGGGACAGATTTTAAGTATCAATTCTGCTTAAAAAGATGCGATCTAATCCTGTTTACATGAAATAACCCTGCTCCCGAGCAGGTTTAAACTTATGGACCTGTTGCTATGACAGCAACTCCTGGATGAGCTTTGAAGAACCAACCAATCCAAGATCAAATGAAATCTTCAACAATCAAATTCAGCTGAGTTATCAACGAAAGGACCCCTTTACTTAATCACCTCTGATTGGCCATTGTGTTCCAGAAACAACAGCTGAGTCTGTGATTGGCTACATTGCGCAACGCTTTAAACACGTGTTATAAACAGAAACTCTGCCTAGCTTGTGCATGTTAATCATTTTAATGTTAATATTAGTTGTTCTTTTTGCTTTTGTGCAACAGATATATAACAATTTATAGGTTTTTGACATTTTATGATTAGATATTTCGGTAACACTTTTAAGGTTCCCTTTGTAAAGGATTTATAAAGGTGTTCTTTAATGAGTAATAACTTATTTACAAATGCATAATAAATCACTTATAAGGGCATGAATAAAACTATGTCTGTAATGAAATGTCTGCCAAATAGTGATCCATTTTTAACTCACATGTTATAAATACTTAATAAATGTATTTATTAATACTTTTTTTTTTTTTCAGGATTTCCGAATTATCATAATGCTAATTGAAAACTGAGGCCAGATGGTGCTGTATTGGTTTTTCCTCATTATTCTAATATGTATTGACTTTTCATGCATGTTGATGCTGGTAATGCTTATCCACAACATTCATAAAAGTTCAGATTAATTTGTCAAACTTCATATCCTCCAAAACACTAAATGCAAAAAGGGTGACTTGTTTATTAATGAGATTTTATTAAAGAATCAGTTTCTTCCAATAGTAGATATACCAGTGAACCTTAGGGTGAACACCAGTGAACCATTTATTGATGAGCTAGAAACATTAGCAACCTGTGAAATTGTGCTTGAATACAAAATGGGCACCCGTGAACTATTTATATTTTAATAAAGGGAATGGTTAGCAAAGTACCTCAAGCTGGGATTCAGACTTGGATTATCTGAGGTGAAAGTCTACTATATTGGATAGCTTGCCCACAAGACTGTGGCTCCGACATGAACCATTTATTTATGAGCTATAAGCAATAATATCCAGTAAATGAATACCTCAATGTAAAGTGGACACCTGTAAACCATTTATTCATGATTACAAATGTTTGTAACCTGTCAAAGTGAGCCTTAAAGTAGACATCCGTGAACCATTTATTAATAAGTTATAAACGTTAATAAAGTCTAAAAGTGCACATTAATGTAAAGTGGACACCTGTGAACCATTTATTAATTACTTATAAACATTAGTAACCGGTGAATGGGAACCTTAATGTAAAATGGACACCTGTGAACCATTTATTAATGAGTTACAAACTTTAATAACCGGTGAATAGGAACCTTAATGTAAAGTGGACACCTGTGAACCATTTATTAATGATTTATAAATGTTAGTAACCGGTGAATGGGAACCTTAATGTAAAGTGGACACATGTAAACCATTTAGTAATGAGTTATGAACGTTAGTAATCTGTGAATGGGAAACAATGTAAAGGAGGCACCTGCGAACCATTTATTAATGAGTTATAAACATTAATAACATCTAAAAGTGCACCTTAATGTAAAGTGGAGACCTGTGAACCATTTATTGATGAGTTATTAACATTAATAACCTCTGAAAGTGAACCTTAATGTAAAGTGGACACCTATGAACCATTTATTAATGAGTTATAAACTTTAATAACTAGTTAATGGGAACCTTAATGTAAAGGGGGCATCTGTGAACCATTTATTAATGAGTTATAAACGTTAGTAACCGGTGAATGGGAACCTTAATGTAAAGTGGACACCTGGGAACCGTTTATTAATGAGTTATAAACATTAATAACCTCTGAAAGTGAACCTTAATGTAAAGTGGACACCTGTGAACCATTTATTAATGAGTTATAATCTTTAATAACTGGTTAATGGGAACCTTAATGTAAAGGGGGCATCTGTGAACCATTTATTAATGAGTTATAAACATTAGTAGCCGGTGAATGGGAACCTTAATGTAAAGTGGACACCTGTGAACCATTTAGTAATGAGTCATAAACTTTAATAACCGGTGAATGGGAACCTTAATGTAAAGTGGACACCTGTGAACCATTTGTTCATGAGTTATAAACGTTAGTAACCTGTGAAAGTGTACTTTAATGCAAAGTGAAGACAAAAATACTGAGTAACAAGGTTAATACTTATGACTCCTGTTGCAAAATCATCAATAGTTTCACCAAATAGATTTACTAATAAAAATGAAGCAAGGCTAAGTTTTCTTTAGTCACTTTAATAAAAGTAACTTTTGTAAAATAAACAATAAATGGTAGGGTAAATACTGTAGAGCCACAAAATACAGGAACATTTAAAGTGCTCTTAACGACTGAACCTTGAACTGAATGATGTGGAGCTCCTCAAAAACATGGTGTACTTTTAAAGTGCTGTTAAATTCAAACAATCCTTGAACAGAAATGTAAAAGAAATCTACAAATGTGGAGCTCCTTGGAAATACAGAAGTCAAGTCAAGTCAAGTCACCTTTATTTATATAGCGCTTTTAACAATACAGATTGTGTCAAAGCACTTAACAGTATCAAATTGGAGGATAGAGTGTCAGTAATGTATAATAATAAGATTAAACACTCAATTTTCAGTTAAAGGCATTTCATTATTGAATTCAGAGATGTCATTGTCTAGCTCAGTTTAGTTTAAATAGTATATATGAAATCAAATTGACGATAATCGTTAGAAATTAAGTGTCCCCAACTGAGCAAGCCAGAGGCGACAGCGGCAAGGAACCAAAACTCCCTCTGTGACAGAATGGAGAAAAAAACCTTGGGAGAAACCAGGCTCAGTCGGGGGGCCAGTTCTCCTCTGGCCAGGATATTATTATTTATTTTTTTACTTATTGTATTAATTAAATTTTAAATGTATAAATGTATTATATTTCTATTTCTATATTGTTGCAATTTCTAACAATAATAGTATTATGTAGTTAGGTATTTTATTATATTATAGTTATTTTGTTTAATTTTAAGTTTTATTGTATTTAAGTCGAGGTCTTCACTGGGGATATGTCCCCGGGGCTCATCCAGGTGTCCGGCCTCCACCGACGGTCAGGGTCGCAGACATCATCTCCCGGCGCCATCTGATCCGGACACGGACTGAGAAACAGAATAATAAAGAAACAGACAAATATTAGTGTAGATGCCATTCTTCTTACGATGTAACGAGTACATCGTGTGTTATGAGGAGTGTTCCCGGTTCCGGTTGATCTAATTAATGCAGCCTAACAATCCTTTAACGGATTTGAATAATAGAAGTGTATTAGTGTGTTATGTGTAAGCCAGGTTAAAGAAATGTGTCTTTAATCTAGATTTAAACTGACACAGTGTGTCTGCCTCCCGAACAGTGTTAGGTAGATTGTTCCAGAGTTTGGGCGCTAAATAGGAAAAGGATCTGCCGCCCGCAGTCGATTTTGATATTCTAGGTATCATCAAATGGCCAGAGTTTTGAGAACACAGCAGACGTGGAGGACTATAATGTGATAAGAGCTCGCTCAAGTACTGAGGAGCTAAGCCATTCAGGGCTTTATAAGTAATTAACAAGATTTTAAAATCTATCCGATGTTTGATAGGGAGCCAGTGCAGTGTTGACAGAACCGGGCTAATATGGTCATACTTCCTGGTTCTAGTAAGGACTCTAGCTGCTGCATTTTGGACCAACTGTAGTTTATTGATCAAGCGTGCAGAACAACCACCCAGTAAAGCATTACAATAGTCTAACCTTGAGGTCATAAACGCATGAATTAGCATTTCTGCATTTGACGTTGAGAGCATAGCTCGCAATTTAGATATGTTTTTGAGATGGAAAAACGCAGTTTTACAGATACTAGAAACATGGCTTTCAAATGAAAGATTGCTATCAAACAGCACACCTAGGTTCCTAACTGATGAAGAAGAATTGACAGAGCAGCCGTCACGTGTTAGATAGTGTTCTAGGTTATTACATGTGGGGTTTTTAGGTCCGATAATTAACACCTCTGTTTTTTCAGAATTTAGCAGTAAGAAGTTACTCGTCATCCAGTTTTTTATATCGACTATACATTCCGTTAGTTTCTCAATTTGGTGTGTTTCACCGGGCCGTGAAGAAATATAGAGCTGAGTATCATCAGCATAACAGTGAAAGCTAACACCATGTCTCCTGATAATATCTCCCAAGGGTAACATGTAAAGCGTGAAAAGTAACGGCCCTAGTACTGAGCCTTGAGGTACTCCATACTGCACTTGTGATCGATATGATACCTCTTCATTTACTGCTACGAACTGATGGCGGTCAGATAAGTACGATTTGAACCATGCTAAGGCACTTCCACTAATGCCAACTAAGTTTTCTAGTCTATTCAAAAGAATGTTGTGGTCGATAGTGTCGAACGCAGCGCTAAGATCCAGTAGAACTAATAAAGAGATACAACCATGATCAGATGATAGAAGCAGGTCATTTGTAACTCTAATGAGAGCAGTCTCAGTACTATGATACGGTCTAAATCCTGACTGGAATTCCTCACAGATACCATTTTTCTCTAAGAAGGAATATAATTGTGAGGATACTACTTTTTCTAGTATCTTTGACAGAAAAGGGAGATTTGAGATCGGTCTGTAATTAACTAGATCTTTGGGGTCAAGTTGTGGTTTTTTAATGAGAGGCTTAATAACAGCCAATTTGAAGGTTTTGGGGACATATCCTAATGACAATGATGAATTAATAATAGCCAAAAGAGGATCTATGACTTCTGGAAGCAGCTCTTTTAGTAGTTTAGATGGAATAGGGTCTAACATACATGTTGTTGGTTTAGATGATTTAACAAGTTTATACAATTCTTCCTCTCCTATAATAGAGAATGAGTGGAATTGTTCCTCAGGGGATCTATAGTGCACTATCTGATGCGATACTGTAGCTGACGGCTGCGTGGTTACAATTTTATCTCTGATAGTATCGATCTTCGAAGTAAAGTAGTTCATAAAGTCATTACAGCTGTGCTCTTGAGAAATGCCAACACCTGTTGATGCTTTATTTTTCGTTAAATTAGTGACTGTATTGAATAAATACCGGGGGTTATGTTTGTTTTCTTCTAGAAGAGACGAAAAGTAATCAGATCTAGCCGTTTTTAATGCTTTTCTGTAGGATAGGGTACTTTCCCGCCAAGCTATACGAAATACCTCTAGTTTTGTTTTCCTCCAGCTGCGCTCCATTTTCCGGGCTGCTCTCTTTAGGGTGCGAGTGTGCTCATTATACCACGGAGTCAAACTGTTTTCTTTGATCTTCCTTAAGCGTAAAGGAGCAACTGTATCTAAAGTGCTAGAAAAGAGAGAGTCCATAGTTTCTGTTACATCATCAAGTTTTTCTGCGCTGTTGGATATGCTGAGGAATTGAGATAAATCAGGAAGATTACTTACAAAGCAGTCTTTTGTGGTAGAAGTGATGATTCTACCATACTTGTAACAAGGAGTAGAATTTACAGTTTTAGCTATATGGAGTTTACACAAGACTAGATAATGATCTGAGATATCATCGCTTTGCTGCAGAATTTCAACACCACTAACATCAATTCCATGTGACAGTATTAAATCTAGAGTATGATTTCGACAATGAGTAGGTCCTGAAACATGTTGTCTAACCCCAATAGAGTTCAGAATGTCTATGAATGCTGATCCTAATGCATTTTTTTCATTATCGACATGGATATTAAAATCACCAACAATTAAGACTTTATCTGCAGCCAGTACTAACTCAGATAGAAAATCAGAAAATTCTTTAATAAAGTCTGTGTGGTGCCCCGGTGGCCTGTACACAGTAGCCAATACAAACATCACAGGGGATTTATCACTAACACGTGTTTCTCTAGATAATGTTATACGCAGCACCATAACTTCAAACGAGTTATACTTATACACATTTATAAGTATACCAGAACACATTTACAGTGCTGTTAAAAGAAATACTGGATGGAAGAAGTGAAAGTTTGAAATGTTTTGAATAGAAATAAAAACAAAACAAAAAAACAAAACAAAACAAAACAAAACAAAAAAGCCTGAAAATGCAGAGATCCATATGGAATATGGAAGATAATTAAGTGCACTTCAACAACAAATAATCCTTGTCAAAAAAACAAAACAACAACAACAACAACAAAAAAAACTAAAACCAAAAAAATAAATAAATAAATGGTACGTTTGCATTGAATGAAAAAGAAAAAAGTCTTTAAAGCCTTTAAAGACCTAGAAATACTGTATGGAACAAGTGAAAGTTTGAAATGTTTTGAATAGAAATTAAAACAAAACACAACAAAACAAAAAAAACTGCAAATGCAGAAATCCATATGGAATATGGAAGATAATTAAGTGCACTTCAACAACAAATAATCCTTGTCAAAAAACAAAAAAACAAAACTAGGACCAAAAAAAAAAAAAAAAAAAATCAAAATGGCATGTTTGCATTGTATGAAAAATAAAAAAAGTCTTTAAAGTCCTAGATCAAAGATTGTACTTTTTTCTTTTTCAGAAGTTCCCCCTCTGCTTTCATTCCTTCTTTCTTTTCTTTTAGGTCCCCCTCAATAACAGCCTGGCAACGCTTTGCAAAGTTTAGCAAAGTCTCTTTTGGGGGTGCGCTGTCAGTTAAATCTTTAAACATGTCAGGGGCTGCAATGGCAACTTCTCTGATTGATGCTGTGGATACCACAGTAATTCTGTCGACCTTGTGCTTTTCAAAGGCAACGGGGAACCTCTGTGCTAACATGCCATATGTGATCTTCCCGTTTATATTAATTCTAGTCTATTTAACAGCCCTCTTTGGGAGTGTTCCAATATCATTAAAGTGGAATTCCCCTGGGGTAAAGGGAGAGGCCCCATCTGATACATCTGAATGACTTCAGTACCAAGCAATACATATATGACATAATGATATTCTTGCTGCTGTAACTTACTGCGCCGCCTACTCTTTGAGGACAATTTACTCTTGTAACTTTTCTTCTTCTTTAAATCTTTTTTTTTTTTTTTTTTTTTTTTTTGGAAGAGGAGGATGGTGTGGAAGATGATGTGGTGGAAGAAGTGGACAGGGTTGTGTCATCAGTGGAGGAGTCACTGTCTTCAACAGTGATTGTTTCTCATTTTTTGCGTTTCTCCTCTTCTGGTTTAGCTGAAAGACAAAAAGCACAGATACCTACAAATACAATTAACCACAAGTGATGGAAAATATTACTATTACTGTCATTAGGGTTAAGCATATCAGCCAGTTTTGGAATAAGAAGAGCATCATTCTCCAATATGTTATAGTAACTAGTACACATTTTCAATTTCATGATTGTGGTGATTTTTAAGATTGATGGCTGTATTTCAAAATTAAATGTTAGCATTGATCTCCAAATAAGATGACCAAAACCTACTGGAAATAGTTTTAATCCACATCAAGAAAACAGAGATGCAAACTCAGGGGAACACTGTCACATCACAGTAGAGTTTTCCAGTGGAAAACAAACACTTAAAATTGCAATAAAATGAAATTACAACTATAACCAGTAGATGGTAGCAGAGGACCAAGCATTAGCTCATTTGCCTTTTCCAATTCCATCAACTTCTACAAGCACAAGCAATGATCCTACAACAACATCTGAGTGAATTACCAGCACTCTCTTCACCCTCAATACCACGACTGAAGTGAGACCTTTGAGCAAGGCACTGAACCCCCAACTGCTCCCCGGGCGCCGCAGCATTGGCTGCCCACTGCTCCAGGTGCATGTTCACTACTGTGTATGTGCACTTGGATGGGTTAAATGCAGAGCACAAATTCCGAGTATGGGTCACCATACTTGGCCACACATCACTTCCCTTTCCGTTAATGAAACTTGGAAACTGCTCCTGAATACAATGAATATCATATAACATCTGGCAGGACAGGATAGTTCGTTTTTCTGAGGTGAGAGACTTTTATTTCATAACAAATTACGAAAATAACGATAGAATAATGACACTGACATTAAACCTGTCAACATCTCATCTGACCTCATACTGAATCGGGACAGCGCTTTTTTCTCAGGCACTCTTTACTTAAACTGCATCTGACAGAAGTGTCAACAGCTTTCATGCACGTCTTTTAAAATAAAAGTCTTGCATCAGAAAAACATTTAGAATTACGTTTTTTGTTGTTGATGTCGTTTTTTTGGCCGCACACTCCGTGCCGCGGCCCACTTTTGGGTCGCGACCCACCAGTTGAGAAACACTGATCTACTATTCAAACAACAACCGTTTTGCCATCAACTTCTACAATAACAAGCAATGATGCTGCAACAACATCTGAAGTGCCAAAAACAACTCAAAGCACCACACATTTGCCAGCAACATCCTCTACCGTTCAAATTACAACTGTTTTGCCATCAACTTCTACAATCACAATCAATGATGCTGCAACAACAGCTGAAATGCCAAAAACAACTCAAAGCACCACACATTTGCCAGCAACATCCTCTACCGTTCAAATTACAACTGTTTTGCCATCAACTTCTACAATCACAATCAATGATGCTGCAACAACAGTTGAAATGCCAAAAACAACTCAAAGCACCACACATTTGCCAGCAACATCCTCTACCGTTCAAATTACAACTGTTTTGCCATCAACTTCTACAATCACAATCAATGATGCTGCAACAACAGTTGAAATGCCAATAACAACTCAAAGCACCACTCATTTGCCAACAGCATCATCTACAGTTCAAACGACAACTGTTTTGCCATCAACTTCTACAATCACAAGCAATGATGCTGCAACAACATCTGAAATGCCAAAAACAACAAAAAAAACCACACATTTGCCAACATCATCTACTGCTGAAACAACCATTTTGCCATCAACTTTTATAAGCACAAGCAATGATGCTGCAACAACAGCTGAAATGCCAAAAGCAACAACTCAACAAAGCACCACGCATTTGCCAACATCATCTACTGTTGAAAAAAACAACTATTTTCCCATCAACTTCTACAAGCACAAGCAGTGATCCTTCAACAACATCTGAAATGCCAAAAACAACAACTCAAAGCACGCACGCATTTGCCATCAACATCATCTATTGGTCAGACAACAACTGTTTTCCCATCAACCTCTACTAGCACAAGCAGTGATGCTGCAACAACAGCTGAAATGCCAAAAACAACTCAAAGCACCACACATTTGCCAGCAACATCCTCTACCGTTCAAATGACAACTGTTTTGCCATCAACTTCTACAATCACAATCAATGATGCTGCAACAACATCTGAAATGCCAAAAACAACTCAAAGCACCACTCATTTGCCAACATCATCTACTGTTGAAACAACAACCATTTTGCCATCAACTTCTACACACACAAGCAATGATGCTGCAACAACAGCTGAAATGCCAATAACAACTCAAAGCACCACACATTTGCCAGCAACATCCTCTACCGTTCAAATGACAACTGTTTTGCCATCAACTTCTACAATCACTATCAATGATGCTGCAACAACAGCTGAAATGCCAAAAACAACTAAAAAAAACACACATTTGCCAACATCATCTACTGCTGAAACAACAACCATTTTGCCATCAACTTTTATACGCACAAGCAATGATGCTGCAACAACAGCTGAAATGCCAGAAACAACTCAAAGCACCACACATTTGTCAGCAACATCCTCTACCGTTCAAATAACAACTGTTTTGCCATCAACTTCTACAATCACAAGCAATGATGCTGCAACAACAGCTGAAATGCCAATAACAACTCAAAGCACCACTCATTTGCCAACAGCATCATCTACGGTTCAAACGACAAATGTTTTGCCATCAACTTCTACAATCACAGTCAATGATGCTGCAACAACAGCTGAAATGCCAAAAACAACTCAAATAAAACACACATTTGCCAACATCATCTACTGCTGAAACAACAACCATTTTGCCATCAACTTTTATACGCACAAGCAATGATGCTGCAACAAAAGCTGAAATGCCAAAAACAACAACTCAACAAAGCACCACGCATTTGCCAACATCATCTACTGTTGAAAAAAACAACTGTTTTCCCATCAACTTCTACAAGCACAAGTAGTGATCCTTCAACAACATCTGAAATGCCAAAAACAACAATTCAAAGCACCAGGTATTTTCCAGCAACATCCTCTACCATTCAAATGACAACTGTTTTGCAATCAGCTTCTACAATTACATGCAATGATGCTGCAACAACATATGAAAGGCCAAAAACAACTCAAAAAAGCACCACACATTTGCCAACATCATCTACTGTTGAAACAACAACTGTTTTCCCGTCAACTTCTACAAGCACAAGCAGTGAAGCTGCAACAACATCTGAAATGCCAAAAACAACAACTCTGAAAAGCACTACACTTTTGCCAATAACATCCTCTGCGGTTCAAACGACAACTGTTTTGCCATCAACTTCTACAAACACAAGCAATGATGCTGCAACAACAGCTGAAATGCCAAAACCAACAACTCAAAGCACCACACATTTGCCAAGAACATCATCTACTGTTGGAACAACAACCATTTTGCTGTCAACACCTGCAAGCAATGATGCTGCAACAACATCTGAAATGCCAATAACAAGTCAAAGCACCACACATTTGACAACAACATCATCTACTGTTGAAACAACAACTGTTTTCCCATCAACTTCTACAAGCACAAGCAATGATGCTGCAAGAACATCTAAATCAATAAGCACAAGCCCTGGAGAAGAAATGACAACTGAAATACAAGTAACATCAACTGAAAAAGGCAGCACACTTTTAACTCAACCACTCAATGCCACTAGACTTGCCATTACACCAACTGCACATGCGACAATGCTATCAACAGGCATGTCAACAAGAACACCACAACACAGAAATTTCTGCCAAACCATCAAGCACCAGTCCAACAAAGACTGACAAAACACCAGCCATTACAACAAGCAAGGCACATGCAACAAGTGCCATTTTGAAAACTACAGAAAAATCAGCGAGTATTCCAAAAACAACTGAAAAGAAAACTACAACAACAACAATAACAGCCAAACCACCACCAACTACTCTAGCATCTCTGGATCCCCCCACAGAGAAAGAGGGATTCCTTTATCTAAAATTTCAAATAGTGCGGATTTTCATTCAAAACATCATCTGCTTATAAAGCACTGGAAAGAAATGCAACAACTGAGGTAAATCACTATCTTCTTCAATTTGAAGGAATATTTTAGGTTAAAAACAAAATGCTAAGAAATTGTTATACTTTTATCCTGTTATCACTGTAGCAAGTAAATTAAATTATCTGCATTGTTTTTGTTATTTTCTTTTCTAGCTTAATCGGGGATACAAATATGTGTTCCAAAATACATTTCTGAGAGCGGTTATCATAATTTTTTGGTAAGTTAGATAAACTCCCAAACTGACTTTATCTTCCTGTAGCTACCATCTCTAAACACTTATTATGCATTTTTAACGTCTGAAAAGTAATTGCCTTTCTGTTGCAGTGTACTAACACACATTATGTATAAAATGTATGGTATGAACCTCACAGCAAAAATCAACAGATCTACAACGGCTTAATTCTTTTGTTACCTTCATTCTGCTTCTTTTATACAAATGAAAGAAAAAACCTTTTCTCAACTTTTTTTTTTTCATTAGGGGTAACGTCTCAGCTAATTTTTCAAAACCCAAGTGTGGTCTCAAACATAACAGATATAGAGGATTCTTTTAAAAAAAAACAATTAATGAATCCATTGTCAACTTGAATGTCATCACATCCAGTATTTCTGCTGATGAGTGTTAAAATTTTTGTTTTATATGATCTTGAGGAATGTTTGCTCAGTTAATTATAAGAGAGTGTAGTATTTTCTCTCTAAGTGTGCTTAATACTATACTATCCTTTGTTTAAAAAGAAATGCAAAAAGAATAACTATCATACACCAATGAAAAGTCTATTTAATTATTTGTTTAAAAAACCTTCTTAACACAGATCCATGAAATGACACCACATCAACCACCACTCAGAGCGTCACAACAGGGATTACAACAATGGCAAGCAGTCAGTTTGCTACAGCTGTTACATCTGCCAGTTCAGTGGCACGAAGCAGAAACACTGAAGTGGTCACTTTCCTTCTTCTTTGTATTCTTACTAAATTTTTATTGATAGAGTTTTAATACTTACATAAATATTGTATATATTGTAATAACTAACACATTACCAAATATTAAAATTATATAATATATTATTGCTAATATACTGTATAAAAAAATAAAAATAAAAATAAATGTAATTTATAGAGGGAAATAATTTCATGATTAAATTCAACAATACATTTAATGTACTACATGCATTTATGTAAAATATTATTTCATATATTCTTTCATTCAATTAAACAAGTGATTAAACATTCTGCAGCATCTTTTTTTCTTCAGTAGTTTTTTTTCCCCTAGAAAATTCTGTATTGCACAGAAATGGTTATAGAAAGAAAATGTAAGAATCTAATTATTTTTTTAATAATATGAAGAGTTTTATTATTACAGTCACATCCCTTGGCAATTTCCTCCATTGTTATAAATTTACTCTTCACAATCTGTATAAGATTTTTTAAACAAGCTCATGAACAAGATCATACCATCATGGGTAACACTTTATAATAGACTTCCTTAGTTAACATGAGTTAATTGAATTGGTTAAGGAGCTAACAATGAAAAATTCATCTAAAGCTTTAATTAATCAAGTTGATTACAACATATACTAATACACTTTTAAAATCAAAATTGTATCTGTTAATATTGTTTAACTGGCCCGAGCTAACATGAACTAACAATAAACAGGTGCCTATTTATTAACTAACATTAACAAAGATTTATGAATGCTGTAACAAATATATTGCTCATGTTAGTTATATGCTATCCTATAATGCATTAGTTTTTTACAATCTTTTTTGCACTAATAACATAACCTTCATGTCATTTTTCCAAAACTCTAGACACTAAATTTACAACCAATGATCAAAATGCACATTTTTCAAAATACTCAGGCCTAACACTTTTTCCCAAATGCTTGGATACAATACACATGAGCCAAAGATCTTTTGTTTATTGAACTAAAATCACTGGTTCAAAATGACACAACTTAACATCAAAGTATTATTATTTCAAAATGCAACTCACGCATTACATCTGAATTGAGTGTCTATTCATTTCATTACAATGATCTAACGATCAATTGATACAACTACTCAAAATGCTACATAACTGTTGCATTACTCTTGAAGCATAAATTTTATGGAAAATGATGAACAATATTAAATGTTTAGATTATGAAAGTGAAGCAACTGAGGACTATGTTCAGGTATGATCAGTTTCAAGATGCCTGTTGTTGGGAGAAAAAAAGAATTCCAAAAAAATTCTATAGGCCTATCGTTATCAGTATTTGTTTTTCCTACAATAAATGTCTTTTTAGAGGGTGATAGAGCTGGAAGCTGATGATAACCATTCATATTTTTGGATGAGGCAATCTTTAACCTGGCCATGACATGGAGGAGAGGTTGAGAGCGGCTCAGAATAATGTTCACTGGGGGACCTAACCACCCCCCACTGAATGTGATTTTGAGGGGACCCCATATAAAAATCAGTGCAATGGGCCCAGAATTCCTATCAATGGCACTGAGTGCAATCATGGTTTCAGGCCCATCCACAGTTTATCACCTTACATTTATCCCTATACTGCCCTTTTCCTTACTGTAACCCGACTGAGGAGTTTTTCTCCACATGGAGGTGGAAGGTTCACAATAGGCTCCTCACAAACAAGTCACTCTTCTCCAGGCTATAGATGATGCGTGCAATGACATCCACAGGATGAGACCAATGTCAGGCCTGTATTTGCCATGCCAGATTTTCCCAAGATGTTTAGCTAATGAAAACATCCATTGTGATGTGGATGAGAACCTGTGGCCAAATACAGGGTTGATAAAAACAGAGAAGTGCAGTGAGGAACACTCCAGTTGACATTTTATTGTTAGGCCTACTGTAGATATTTCTTATCTTTTTCTTTATCTCATTTCAAGTTTTTTGAAAAACCTGTTGCGAGTTATTTCATCAATAATTTTCAAATTTTGCTTAATGATACCAGTGTTTGTACTTTTCTCTCTAGTCTATTACAATGATGTATGAATGTGCAGAACCATAATGAAAGCTGAATTATGTGTTTTGAACAGCTATATTTAATGATTGTACTAAAAACTAGAGTGAAACTATGGGTATCTTGTGTGGGTGATCTAAAGTAATGTTCCTATGATATTTCATAAATTAGTTTTTTGAACCAATGTTTCTGCAAATGCAAGGCGAGATGTGAACGCAATATGCAAAGTTTTGAACATTGGACACTGTTTTTGAGTTTTGTCATTTCTGAAAAATGGCATGAGGGTTCTGTTATAAGTGCAAAAATGATTGTTAAATAAAAACAAACAAAAAACACTGTAAGGAAGGTCACTTTAAAGTGTTACCCAATCAATAATGAAAACTAAATGCATAAAAATAAATGGATTTTTGTATTTACTGAAAAATATTAACTAAAGCAATACTACAATCAACAAGCATAAGAAAACATTTTTTAAATTTCTCAATTACATCCTTTATATAAAATAAAACATAATCAGTGTTTTCACATCCATTGGATCAACAAAAAGGCATGCTTATACATTGAGGAAAATAACTATTCTTATGAATTACAAATTAAAAATCAAATCAGACTACGTGCTACAATACAAATCCATGGTTTCTGTAATAGCCATTTTCTTAATTCATCTAAAAGAAAAAAAAATCTGTCATTTACTCAAAGAGATATTGATGAATGTGGGTAACCAAACAGTTGCTAGTCCCCATTGGACAGAATTTTCAGTTTTGGGTGAACCATCACTACAGAAATTTAACTCTTCACCATTTCTGACTAAACACCATAGTACAAGTACCGGTAGATCCACCACAATATAATTCAAATGGTTGAACAGACAGTTGAAATGTTGGATCAGTTAAATGGAGTAATGTCTTAAAAAGCACAACAGAAGAATAGCTTACTTGTAGCGGTCTGTACATTAAACTGGAACAGAAGAATGCATTTTAGCATTAAAAAAAGAAACTTCACCTTTGAATACTGTGAATACTGCACAGACAACTTATGTTGTATAAAATGTTTTTAATTCTCAAACCAACAAACAACCACAATTAACAGAAGTAAAAAAAGGATTCCCAACCAATCCCCTGGAACAATAAAATAAAGTACACAAATGTAGAAGAGGCTTTTTGGGCATGATCATATGAAAATAAAACTGGGTGGTTCTCTCTTCCCGCTGTCACAGAAAACTACACTGAGACACAGATAGGGAGAGCTAGACCACAGCCACCACCACTTCAGCACACATCTAGCTCATCTGGACTGCTCAACTGGAGAAAAAGAAAGAGGGAGAAACATTAGGAGGCAAACTGTACAAAAAAGACACTCAGAATTGGTCATGCAGGGCTGATAAATTTCTTACTGTAGGTGGAGATGTCGATTTCCTCAGGCAACTCAGCAACGTTGACTTCAAAACGATCCTGCACATCATTCAGGATCTTTGCATCCGTTTCATCTGATACAAAGGTGATGGCCAATCCTTTTGTACCAAACCTACCAGCACGAGCAACCTGAAAGAAATGAGGATAACAGAGTTTAAGAGTGTATTCACACCAGGAAAGTCCGCTAGTTCACTTGCTTTGGTCCGGACTAGGGATGCAACTATTATAGATTTTGTTGGTACGATTATTGTCTGAGGAATAATCATGGTTTTACGATTATGACGATTATTATGCATTTATTAATTTCACAACATTACTAATGTATGAAAGCACATGAACACTCTTTAGATATTAAAGTGTTATTTATTGCTGGCTTTTGAAACACAAATAACACAGTAACCAACAACACAGCGCAAAATAATAATAAACAAAAGACAAACAACAGTCCATCTCTCCCATTGGAATTAAAAAAAGGTGACTTCTGCTCTGTAAACATCCATGACAGTATTTCTCTTTTGAAAATAACACATGGAAATAGATCACAAAAGTATTTAATAAAGTATTTTTCAGTTTGTACATTCTTTACATTTCTTTTGGACCTGGGGTAGAGAATTTGGAAACATGGTGAAAAAAAAAAAATCTTGTTGGTTTTTACTTGAATACTACAAAAGGGACAGTAAATAAAGTTAAAGTAGTATTATTAATATACGACTAATATTAACTTTATTTATCCCACAGGGGAAACTGTTACTAATGACGGAAATAAACTGAAATATCAACTGTCATCCATACGTATTCATTTTAATAATCTTTATAATAATTCATATGATTTTACATGTGGCCTGAGAAAATCATGTCTATTATTTTGGTTTGTGACATCGAAGATCGCGCTGCGCATGTATACAAACATTCAGGAGGACACAAACTTCTTGAGAACGCTGCCCCACGACTTTTATTAATAAAATAGATTAAATAGCTTACTGGAGAGACGCACAGACGCAGGTTGGCTAATTCACACAGGCAACTGTCACCTCTCTCTCTCTCGATCGAATAATTAATTCAAGTAGCTAAATGTTATAATTAATTCATGCGAATAAATGTGATCTTACCGCACTATTTCATCTCTTTCTGATCTGAAGCAGGCAGAATCCTGAGTTAACGAGCCATAGCTTCGCGTCAGGTGGTTCCTGCCTTCATGTCGTGCATTAAAATCGTTCAATGTACAGCTAGCCGTGCATTATCCCTTATGTATTCGCTCTTTACCAGCAGTTTTTTTTGGCAATATTTAAATGACACCCTGGTCATTCTTGGTGTACCCAAAATGGTCCCACACTATCTACAGGCATTTCTTTGGTGGAAATAAAGCTTTGCTGTTTGGATGCTCTGTCACAGTTAATCTAATGCGTGTAGTAGCCTCCGTGTCTCTGATAAGCATGTCATTTTAAGTTGGTGCACCGCTAGTGTAACTTTTTGTTTTGCGCAAGCTGCAACAATTCTGTTCCGTGCAACAGAAACACTCGAAACCTTTACAATTAATTAACCATGATGTTTTAAAGCGCGGTTAATTGCGAAAACGGTTAATCGCTGCATCCCTAGTCCGGACCAAATACAATGTTGATTTTTGTTTTTTTTGTTCGGTGCGGTTTGCTTTCACACTGCCCTTTTTGCAAGTGCACCAGAAACTGTAAACAAAACCAGACGTGTGCTTGAGGTCATCCATTCATTGGTTCATCCATTGAACCATACCAGAGTTTGTTTGGAAGCGGACCGAGACCACCTCTTCAGCTGGGTCTCGGTAGGGTTGTTTGGTCCGCACCCGAGTGCAATTGCTGTATTCACACCTGCTCAAAAGATCCGCACCAAGAGGGGAAACGAACTTGAGTTTGATTCATTCGAACCAAACAAGACAGGTGTGAATACACCCTAACAATCTTGAGTTGACCATTTTTTCAACCCCAACCCTGGGCAGTTGTTATTACACTTCTAGGTTTGATAAAGCAGAACACCACAGCGTGCATAGATACCCTGTGTAGGTACGTGTCTGAATCTTCAGGCATGTCATAGTTGAAAACGATATTAACACGCTCAATATCCATCCCACGACCAAACAGATTAGTAGCCACCAGGATCCGCCGTTGAAAATCTTTGAACTGTTGATACCGGGACAATCTGTGTGAAAAAAGAAAGAAAAATGATTTCAGCATTTTTTCCTACCCAACCATTTCAAGATCATGAGATCAACAAATGTCTCACCTTTCTTCCTGAGCCATTCCCCTGTGGATCGCAATGGCAGGGAAATTCTGTTCAACCAACAGCTGAGACAAAGCCACACATCGCGGAACTGACTTGACAAATATCACCACCTACAAATCATCCAAACAAACCCATTAGTTGACAGCGGCCGCATTCAAGGACGATGACTGTAAAAATGTGATGAAATGACAATTACCTGGTTGAACTCGAGAACGTCAAGCAAGTCAAACAGTTTGCGGTTCTTTTCGCTGTCTTTCAGTTTGACGTAGTATTGCTGAAGACCATGCAGGGTAAGCTTGGTCTCGTCATCAACAAACACCTCCATTGGCTGCAAGAACAGAAGAAACTTTACACTTCAGAACATCATTCACAGCTTTTGAGGTAAGTAGGTACATCCATAGATAAAACTGCACAACCCTCATTAAAACTGCAAATAAAAAAGAAAGGATGACTCACATCTTGCATGAATTTGCGACAGACCGGTCTGATCTCTTTGCTTAATGTGGCACTGAACATCATGCACTGCTTCTCGTGAGGGGTCAGTCTGAAGATATCCTGGACATCTCGTCTCATATCTAACATGCAATCACACACAGAATAACTCCTCTGGTGAACAGGAAAACATCCAGCTCTGTAAACTGGCCCATACATGACAAAATCAAACCCACCTAGCTGCTCTAGCATCTTGTCGCATTCATCCAACACAAAGTGTTTGACATTTTTGAGGTTCAAGGTCTTGTTGCGAATGAGGGCAAGGATTCTTCCTGGTGTTCCCACTACAATGTGAGGGCAGTTCTTCTTCAGGACTTCCTCATCCTTCTTTATGGACAAACCACCGAAGAAGACAGCACACTTAACGTTGGACATGTACTTGGAGAAGCGTTCATACTCTTTACTGATCTGAAAGGCCAGTTCACGTGTGTGACACATAACCAACACAGAAACCTGCAGAGAAGTAAATGACAAAATGGGTGAAAATGTTTGTTGACTTAACATGCATAACTACCACAAGATCTCATAATAGTCTCTATCCAAAGTAGCAGTCTGCAACAGCACAAGAAAACACTGCTGGTTATTCATCAAGTGTGATGATTTAATGCTGAACGGAATTGTTTTCTGAGATCAGTGTCAAGAAATGTTTGAAACAACGTTAGAACAGCCTACAACATTCTAGGTTTTACTGGTCAAAAGTTTGGAATTAAGAGACTTCTTTCAAAAACAAAAATCTTATGCTCTGCAAGGCCGCATTTAAAACAGTAGTAGTAGTATATTTATTTTATGCCATGTCAGCATCTTAGGCTATTTACATGGCAAAAACAATTTAAAAAAATAAAAGTACAACAAATAAAATAAAAACCAGCAAACAAACAAAGTTATATTACACAAGATTTTTTACATTAACATATGATAAATTCTAAAACTTTTTCTGGCAAAATTATACTAAACTCTTTAAGTGAGTTCGCATTAAAACAACTTTTTTTTTTTTTGAATATATTTTAAAATGTAACTTATTCCTGTGATGCAAAGCTGAACTTTCAGCATCAATACTCCAGTCTTCAGTGTCACATGATCCTTCAGAAATCATTCTAATATGCTGATTTGCTGCTCAAGAAACATTTCTTATTATCAATGTTGAAGCAGTTGTTAATGCTTAATTTTTTTGGAAACGATACAATATCATTCAAAAGTTTAGGTTATGAAAAAAAAAATAAATAAATAAATGATCACTTTTATTCAGCAGAGCAAGGACATAATCCTGGAAAAAAAATATTAAGGAGCAAAAGCTGTTTGCATAACCACGTAACCATAATTATTAACTATAACCATTAATAATAACAACGAGTACCAATATTAATTAAAGGTGGGGTATGTATTTTTTCGGGGCCGAGTACCAAAACAAACTTGTAGCCAATCAGCAGTAAGGGGCGTGTCTAATCATGATGCAAGGAGAGAGAGCTCAGTGCACATGACAGACATTAGCCGAGCCGAGCGACGACAGAAAGATAGAGATGGCGGATGAAAAAAAAACAAGAGAGGAAAACATCTGCGGAACAAAAGAAGGCTTGTCTACACCGGACACGACAGTTGTCGCGTTGCGCTAAGCCGCACCAGCTAAAATCGGTCTACTCTGGACGCGACAAAGCAACCGTTGAAAATCATTTGAAATTTGTGTCAATATGTCATAAATAGAACGCAGCAGCAGTTTACTGTCGGGGATTTGTCGTGTCGCGCCGCATCCAGTGTAGACAGCATCACTGATTATAATGACTTCAATAGTATTTTGTCGCGCCGTGCCGCTCGTGTCCGGTGTAGACACGGTGTTACGATAAGGCAAGAAGAAGGACCCGTGTAAATATCGGATCAGCTTTCCAGCGCTGGAGAGAACTCGAGGAGCGGGAAGGCCTGCGATCGGAGCCGAGGTTGCTTTGTTTCTTCTCGATCGGTGAGTAACATTGGTTTTGCTTTGTTTCACAGAACTAATCGTTGCGTGTGGGGCAGAGCTATCAAAATAGGGGCGAGAACCTTTTGGAGTAGGGGTGT
This sequence comes from Spinibarbus caldwelli, assembly GCA_039654775.1. Classification (NCBI taxonomy): domain Eukaryota; kingdom Metazoa; phylum Chordata; class Actinopteri; order Cypriniformes; family Cyprinidae; genus Spinibarbus; species Spinibarbus caldwelli. The sequence continues at coordinate 31,171,297 of CM077224.1, forward strand.
GTTTGTTTTGGTGATTTGAAATATCAACATTAGCTACCAGAAATCACTTACCCCACCTTTAAGTATCAAATCAGACTAACAGAATGATTTCTAAAGGATCATGTGACGCTGAAGACTTGAGAAATGGCTGCTGAAAATTCAGCTTTGCCATCACAGGAATAAATTAAATGATAAAACATTAAAATAAAAAGCTGTTCTCTTAGGTTGTAATAATTTCACAATATTACTTTTACTGTAATTGTACTGTACTTACGTTTAATGTAATGACTTCAAAACTTTTGAGTGTTAGTGTACAAGCTAGCAATGCTCATGCCAATTTGTTTTATACAAATAGGAAGGAAAACCATAATGTTTTTGAGTTTGCAAGATCTAGTTAAATGAACACACACCTGCCCATCCACTGGCTCGATCTGCTGAAGTGTGGCAAGCACAAACACGGCGGTTTTTCCCATTCCAGACTTTGCCTGGCAGAGGATGTCCATACCCAAGATGGCTTGTGGAATGCATTCATGCTGGACTGAGGAAAGATAATACATTTCACTACTAAAAATAAAATCTTGTTAATACAATTACAATGAAACCAAGGCAGCATGAAAGTGATTCTTCATCTGGATCAATATGTTTATGTTTGCACTTTAACACTGATTTAAATTTAAAAGAACAACTAGGTACTTGAATGTTCTGATGTAACTGAATATGGTGGCTATTCATACTCACAAAGCCATTTTAAATAAATCTATACACTGCTGCTCATATAATAGATATACTAATACTAGATAGATTTTTACACAGCCGTGTACTCTAAAAACCTTAAAAACATCACATAAATCCTCACCCTCAGAAGGATGCTCAAAGCCACAGTCGACTATCGCGCGGAGCAGCTCTGGTTTCAGGAGGAAATCACGGAAGCCGGAGCTGTGAATGGAGACGTAAGAGCCTTTCACCTCCTTCTTGCCGGCTGGAACTGCACTGTCCGCGGCGGTCTGCGGCTCCTCGTCTTCCTCGTAGTCCAACAGCTCATTATCAACATCGTTTTCGGCCATAGTAACTTTTGGTGACAAGGAAACAAATATTAAAAAAAAAAAAAGAGAGAGAGAGTTATGCCAAAGATACTGATCAATATATAAACATGTTATAAAAGAATAAGTGAACCAGGACCACAAAACCAGTCATGAGGGTCAATTTTTTCAAAATTGAGATTTATACATCTGAAAGGTAGATAAATAAGCTTTTCACTGATGTAGGGTTTGTTATGATAGCACAATATTTGGCTGAGATACAACTATTTGAAAATCTGGAATCTGAGGGTGCAAAAAAAAAATAAAAATCTAAATATTGAGAAAAAACACCTTTAAAGTTGTCCAAAAGAAGTCCTTAGCAATGCATATTACCAATCAAAAATTAAGTTTTGAAATATTTACGGAAGGAAATTTACAAAATATCTTCATGGAACATTATCTTTACTCAATATTCTAATGATTTTTGGCATGAAATCTATCATTTTGACCCATACAATGTATTGTTGGATACAGCTACAAATATACCCGTGCGATTTAAGACTGGTTTTGTGGTCCAGGGTCACATAAGCAAATATAGAATCATTAACACGAAGAAAAAAAAATGTACAAAGCCAAAAATGCTGTTCAGTGTTTTGCAACCTAAGCCTAAACTAATGAATGAAAATTATGCATTATCCAAACTCCTCGAAATTGTCCATAAATCATCACTTACATTGCTCTCTTTAAAATATTGGTCTCTATTCGGAAATCGTACCTAGATAGTGAAAATAGATAAAGGGTAAAAACACCCAAGATACAGGTTGCTATACATATAAAACCAGCTCTGATTGATTTAGCCAATTGACTAACGTTACCACTCAGACAATAGAGCCGCCGTTCACTGTCCCATCGAAACCCATCTTCAGCTCTAAACGAGCGGTCCAACGCGCATTTGTTCAAAAGTACCTAGACTATCTATGGCTATGAAGTCTTGTGATACACGTGAAGAATGAAATACGAGGCTGTTTGAACGCAAATCGCTCTAGTTTTCACATTTCGGCTTTGAGCCTTTCAGGCTGCGCGGCTAACGTAGAGAAACTCGAGGTGTCTACAACTGAGTTACTTTTAAATACTTAAAATATATTACTAAAATGAACTCTAAAATAAAGCTAAATCCGGAAGTGAGTACTATTAACAATCATGTATTTAACGAATTAGAGTTGTTAAAGGTATAAACAAAACAAATTACCTTTCAATGTTGGTACTGAACGTCGGCACTCGCGAATCGTGCAGTTAGGCCTTAAGTTTATCGCGCTCCCCAGAAATAAAAACCGAGCTCTCCCATTGGTTGAATTCAACGTCAATAAAAAGTGAGAAGCAGCGCATGCTTGCGATTGGGTAACATAAATCCGCGTCGATTTTGTGGGCGGGTTCCAAAACCAGTCGCCAGCATTACTTAAAGTGTCCACACGATGTCACTATATGCATTCTGATTTTAGGCCTACAATGATAAATGTCTGCCTGCATCCCAATGTGCATACTATCCATCCTAAATTCTGTGATATTAGTCATTTTCAATACTATTTAGGGCAGATAGGGTGGATAGTATGCACATTGGGACACAGAGTGTGTAAACGGTGCGACCTAAAATCGAAAACCTTATTAAAATCTAGATTTTTTTTGTTTCCTTAAGATTTATATATATATATATATATATATATATATATATATATATATATATATATATATATATATATATATATATATATATATATATATATGGTTTTAAGTCAATTATTTCTATCTGTAATATGTCAGGAGGAAATATCAGTTTACATTTCCAAACATTCATTTTGGCATTAATTGTAATAATCCAGTGAGATATTTGTCTGACAACAGCCAGTGCTCCACACAGAGATCTGATCTGATCATCATCAGTCTGTCTGGAGAGACATGAAGAAACACAACAAACTGAGACAGACTCAATCCTGAAGAACTGTGGCAACGTCTCCAGATGCTTCAAGAGACCTGGCTGCAAAACTCCCTGAAAAACTATGCACAAGTGCACCTAGAGCAAAGCCACTTTAAATGCAAAGAGTGGTCACACCAAATGTTGATTTAATTTAGTTAATAGAAGTTAATCGATACAGAAAATCTATTAATGACCTTATTTTTGGCAGCATCCTCATTTTACAGCACTTTTACACAAGTGCCTAAAACTTTTAACAGTACTAGCTTTGCAGGTAGGTCTCTTGAAGCATCTTGGAGACGTTGCCACAGTTCTTCAGGATTTAGTTTGTCTCAGTTTGTTCTGTTTCTTCATGTCACTCCAGACAGTCTGGATAATGATCAGATCAGATCTCTGTGTGGAGCACTGGCTGTTGTCAGACTCCTTGTGCAAACAAAAATCTCACTGGATTATTACAATTAAGGTCAAAATGAATGTTTGGCAATGTAAACTGATATTTCCAACTGACACTGATCTATCTATCTATCTATCTATCTATCTATCTATCGTGAAGTAAAGAACAATGTGGTCCATCTTCAGAAGATAAACCGAACACAGTTTCTTAACAGTTACTCCAATCAACAGCGCAACATCACCTGCCCGCTGCCCACTGTGGCTGAGCTCAAGAAAACTAACGGATTGGTGGAATGAGCTGTCAATCATGACCATTCCTCTAGTTTATCCTCCTATTGGTCGAACGTTTGTCAATCACATGAGATCCGCTGACGTTAGAACATGGCACTATGGTTCATTTTGAACGAAACCGTCAAATAATCGGAAAACAGATGCCAATTATGAATTGATTTTCAACGCGTATTTATTATAATCAGACAGTTAATGATTATTTATACCAGCATTTCTATTAAATTACGGACAAGGTGGTAGGCGGGACTTGGGCGGGGTTTTGTCTTGTAGGCGTCGACCGCAGCTCTCCTTGAGGAAGCTCGCCCTGACGGCTCATATTTTCCTCTAAATGAGCATCCACATCCAGTATGTCCAATATGGTTCCGTGTTCATTTCCCGACTTACCGTAGTGGTCCAACGGCTTCGTACAGAAAAGGATTGCCGATATCCGCCGGTTTTGATCATCTTTAATATGGCAAGATCGCAGGAGCCGCTTGAGTAATGAGAGCGAAATTCAGGTGGGCATTGCTCTATGCATTTTCCATCTCTGACAGTGTGTGGTCGCTGGACCATTATGTGTGCACAACGTTTATATTACCATGTTAATCAGGATTATGTGACGGAAGGCAGTCTAGGACAAAGCGGGGAGATTCCAGCGCATCGTGCTCCATCAGTCTCTCTGGACCAGCGGTGCTTTGCCTGCCTGCCCATCTGCTAGTTGCCATGGGGAAAAATCATCATCCACACCCTTATTACTTTACACGGAAACAGATGTGATTATGACCTAATTTAAGACACCAAAATACACCGTGCGTTTAAATACCACTGTGCTCTGAATTCAACGCAGCCTTCCTCCATTGCAAAGGCTTTTGCATTTAATGTCATAACGCTGCACAATAAAACAACCATATCTCTAAACTCCCCTCCGCAAAAAAAAGCAAATGTAATATGTTGCTAGTAATGGATTCGTAACACCTATAGTAAGAACTGGCATCCCCCTGGTGGTGCTTTTGCATGAGGGTTTGCTGAGTCCAGACGACAGGCTTTATTAGTAGTAGCCTATATTAGTCCGCATCATACACGTTGATACTACGGTTATTGCTAATTTAGGCTTTTTTGGTCTTCTAGCTTCTTGAAAGACCTGAATGGCTTCGTGTTATTTTCAATGTCGCGATATTAAAGCTTAAACATGCATCAGACTGTCATGGCTGTTATGCACAATTCCTTTTTGTCATTTGTCACACTGCGTTTTGTTGACATTTTGGGCCAACCAAAGGAAAATATGTCTTGGTGAGCTGTTATGGTCTTTCATTTTGGTTTGTTGTGAATCGCAGTTTAAGAGATTAATTATGTGGCTCTTGTCTGCGCTTACTAATGATTAAGGGCAGTCTGATTACATGTTTTGGTAGGGAGGAGAGTTTGTTTGACTCTGTATTTAATGAATAGACTGTGGTTTTGCTACCAGCTAAGATAAAAAGGTGTGTGGGATCCCATGCTGATGTTTTATTTATTCCTTTTTCTAATTATTTACTTGTGTCTAAAAGAAGTGGATATGGTGATCATTCTTTGAAAATGTTGTCATTGCAGTTGACCATTTGGCTGGTGTTAAATTGGAGCTTTATTGCTTAAAGAGATAGTTCACCCAAAAATTTAAATTCTGTCTTCGTTTATGCCTTCTCATGTCATTCCAAACCTGTATGACTTTCTTTCTTCTGTGGAACATAAAAGAATTTAAATTGAAGAATATTGGTTACCAAAGAGTTTCAGTTCCTATTGATTTCAATTATACAAACAAAAAATAGATGTCAAAGGGAACTGAAACCGTTTGGTTGCCATCATTCTTCAAAATATCTTCTTTTATGTTCCACAAAAAAGAAAGTGATATGGGTTTGGAATGACATGAGGGTGAGTAACTGATGACAGTATTTTTATTTCTGGATGGACTATCCCTTTAACACTTTCATGTATCCGTTTGTATTGGAATGTGATGTTATGCGCCGTTCCAGACATCAACAAGGTCACAAAATCTGTGTGAGCAAAATTTCTTAACCACTGTAACAACAGCCAGACCTGATGAGGTAATATTGACCTCATGATGATTGGGCCTAATATGCCGAAAAGGCCTCTGTTAATCTTATTTTATCACATTCATTTATGAGTTATGTAAACAACAGTCTATATTTTCAGTTCAAACCTGCAAAATTTCACACACTTTTTGCATAACTGGATATTACTATTGGTCGTTTAACATTTCTATCCTAAAACGGTTGTCAAATTAAATATTTACATACTTACATCTTACCTCACATTCACTTTTAGAACTGTAACCTCACATCTCAAGCATTTTGACTTGACAAGCACAATTAAGAGACAGTTACAGCCCTGCTCTTCGTACACAATCTGACAGGTGTGAACATCTGAGAAGATTGTGATTTGCTTGATGTTCCAGCCCAACATTGGCTATACTGTTTAGGACTCAGGCTAGTGTGGTAGATAGTACTGTCAAGAAAAAAAAAACAAGAGATTACCTGGAAATGCATATGATCTCTCCAGGTTCAAGTGTTGGCTGGTTAGTCCGTGTTGGAAGTTGTCTTTACTGCACCGTTCTGTGGAACAATGGTGCTTTTCTCTTTTGGCCGCCATTGAAAATCTGTATTCTAAGGCAATAGATAGTAATATATACAGGTGCATCTCAAATTAAAATGTCGTGGATAAGTTCATTTATTTCAGTAATTCAACTCAAATTGTGAAACTTGTGTATTAAATAAATACAATGCACACAGACTGAAGTAGTTTAAGTCTTTGGTTCTTTTAATTGTGATGATTTTGGCTCACATTCAACAAAAACCCACCAATTCACTATCTCAACAAATTAGAATACTTCATAAGACCAATAAAAAAAACATTTTTTAGTGAATTGTTGGCCTTCTGGAAAGTATGTTCATTTACTGTATATGTACTCAATACTTGGTAGGGGCTCCTTTTGCTTTAATTACTGTCTCAATTCGGCGTGGCATGGATGTGATCAGTTTGTGGCACTGCTGAGGTGGTATGGAAGCCCAGGTTTCTTTGACAGTCGCCTTCAGCTCAACTGCATTTTTTGGTCTCTTGTTTCTCATTTTCCTCTTGACAATACCCCATAGATTCTCTATGGGGTTCAGGTCTGGTGAGTTTGCTGGCCAGTCAAGCACACCAACACCATGGTCATTTAACCAACTTTTGGTGCTTTTGGCAGTGTGGGCAGGTGCCAAATCCTGCTGGAAAATGAAATCAGCATCTTTAAAAAGCTGGTCAGCAGAAGGAAGCATGAAGCGCTCCAAAACTTCTTGGTAAATGGGTGCAGTGACTTTGGTTTTCAAAAAACACAATGGACCAACACCAGCAGATGACATTGCACCCCAAATCGTCACAGACTGTGGAAACTTAACACTGGACTTCAAGCAACTTGGGCTATGAGCTTCTCCACCCTTCCTCCAGACTCTAGGACCTTGGTTTCCAAATGAAATACAAAATTTGCTCTCATCTGAAAAGAGGACTTTGGACCACTGGGCAACAGTCCAGTTCTTCTTCTCCTTAGCCCAGGTAAGACGCCTCTGACGTTGTCTGTGGTTCAGGAGTGGCTTAACAAGAGGAATACGACTGTAGCCAAATTCCTTGACACGTCTGTGTGTGGTGGCTCTTGATGCCTTGACCCCAGCCTCAGTCCATTCCTTATGAAGTTCACCCAAATTCTTGAATCGATTTTGCTTGACAATCCTCATAAGGCTGCGGTTCTCTCGGTTGGTTGTGCATCTTTTTCTTCCACACTTTTTCCTTCCACTCAACTTTCTGTTAACATGCTTGGATACAGCACTCTGTGAACAGCCAGCTTCTTTGGCAATGAATGTTTGTGGCTTACCCTCCTTGTGAAGGGTGTCAGTGATTTGTCTTCTGGACAACTGTCAGATCAGCAGTCTTCCCCATGATTGTGTAGCCTAGTGAACCAAACTGAGAGACCATTTTGAAGGCTGAGGAAACCTTTGCAGGTGTTTTGAGTTGATTAGCTGATTGGCATGTCACCATACTCTAATTTGTTGAGATAGTGAATTGGTGGGTTTTTGTTAAATGTGAGCCAAAATCATCACAATTAAAAGAACCAAAGACTTAAACTACTTCAGTCTGTGTGCATTGAATTTATTTAATACACGAGTTTCACAATTTGAGTTGAATTACTGAAATAAATGAACTTTTCCACGACATTCTAATTTATTGAGATGCACCTGTACATTACAAGTATTTGTATATTTGCCTTTCTGCTGATGTCGTGTTGCTGCAGAGTAATTAGTCCAATGGCATTTACAGCTTGGGTGATTGCTGCACAGTTTTCTAGAATTTGGCGTCCATGAGCAAAGACGGCACATACTTCCACTGGGTTCTGCACCATTTAGGAAATGTGGAATATTAACAGATTTCTCCATGTAACTTAAAACTAGTTGGATTTGCAATTGTATAAATAAATAGTGGACATTGTTTTTGTTCTAAGGGCTCCACTTTAGTCTTTTTTTTTTTTTAATGACGTCAAAATAAACATATTTATGGGTGTGTTAGATTGGTCATGTGAACTGTGAATGTTTAACTGATAGGGTTGCTGTTGTATTTTCATCAGGACAAACAAGCCGTTATGTAGTTCACATGCCCAAGAGAGCCAGAGAGAAAGCCATTATCTGCCCTCTGCAACCTCTTTTACTCGCTGTATCTCTCTTTTCCTTTCTGTATCTGTGTTTAAGTGTTCTGGCATTGTCACACTTTCTCATGGTTTATAGCTGCTGGCTAAATCCACGTCATCATTTCAAACGGCACAAGAATCTGAAGGCTGGGATAACCCTGCATGTGTTTTGAACATTTTGTGTGTGTCCAGTAGAGAGACGATGTCTTTGCTTCAGAGCAGCTGTGGCTCCTCAGCCGTGACAATCATAACGAACCTGTACTTACGTTTTCCTGTTTCCATCTGAGTCTCTGTTCGGCTGCTGCTGTTTGTTGGGTTTTACTTAGTCATACTAATTTAAATTCACTGCAGCTGCTCTTAGTTCACAGCAGATGTCTTATACTTTTTCTGCCCTCTAAATTGTTTATTAACCTCATTTTATTTTCTGTGTCATAGCCTAATGTTTTTTTCTGTTACTATGATTGTGGTTGTCTTCATTGTTGTGGTAGATTTTATTTTGCATGTTTTATCTCCCCAAACCAGATCAGCACAAGCCCTGCCCACTGAGATTCTATAAAGTCCATTGGTCATTTCAATTACTGTACTGATTGCTTCTCTGTGCTAAATCAATGAAGTTTTCATGACAGGTGACTGTGTGTTGATTTGACCAGCGAAATAGGTTGTGTGTTGGGGTTTGTGCTTAACTGGTTTGAAATCATGCCATTTATACATTTAGCATACTTACAAATGAGGAACGTTTTATTGTATTTTAATAATTTACTGTATTGTAAATTACAGTATATTTCCTCTTCATAGCCATTTGTATTAATATGGCAAAAGGCAAATTTCTACACTGTTTGCAGTTTAGTCAACATGGCAGTTATCTTGTGAATTATGAAGTGCCGTAAATTAATTTCATTATGACTTTGGAGATTCTGAATTTAGGACATTATAGAATGTTTGTAGCACATTTTAGCTATTATCAGGGAAAATTTGATTGATGACCCCTGTACTTGACCTTACGACAGTTCAACTAATTTTTACTCTTTTATATGCCTTTGTGTTCATGTCAGTCTTTATGAAGTGTCGACTGTCCAACTTCTTGACACACTGAAAAAACAATTGGTGTACAGACAGTTTGCACTCAGAAGTTGCTTGTAAATTTAACAACTGAGTACAAAGAAATGGCAAGTAACGCATTAAATTGAGCGGGATGTTTTCAAAGACTGAAATAGGATTTTCTTGTAAAACATACTTCAATAATCTGCAATAACACAAGTTTGAAAAATCATTTTACAGTGCCCTTGGGTACATTTTGTCTTCTACCTTTATAGTTAGTGTTTCAGTATAACAACCTGATGAGTGATATTAAACTGCATTTGAAATAATTTAGCCAACTTGGAACAAGTAGACCTGCTCTTGAAAAGCTATGGTCGTGGTTAAGTCATTGCTTTCCTAAGGTCAATTGAAAATATATGCTAATAATACTACCTTATACTAACAAATGTATACATGGCTGGCTCCTGGAGTAACACTTTATCACTTTATCTTTATCAGGGTTTTCTCATTTTGTGGACCGATGTGCCAAGCTAGCCCTCATGATCTTTTTGGTCTTACCTGGTAAGCCATTGGTTATGTTTATGCAATATTGTCCCTCCTTGTTTTCTCAAACCACTTAATGCAATGAAACATTTGTGCAACAGAGCAGACATGTAATGCAATTCTTCCTCCAATTATTCCAGTGATCGGTCATTTTATGCCTAGATTAACTGATCATATTGATGATCATATTTAAGATAGCCTACTTGATTGTTCACCCTAAATTACCATGTCAACTCTTCAGTCAAGTCTGTGAGTGAGTCATTAGCTGTCTTTGTGAAGGGCAGTTATGGTGAAGAGGGTGTGTTCTTGTGCGTCTCTACGAGCTCAATGATCGTGGAGTGTCACACAGGGCAGTGGAGCTCCATGATGAAGCTAAAGCTATTGTGTGATGTTTGAGTCATACAGAACAAGTGGTCCACGCCTATGTGCATGTCGTAGTTTGTTCTAAGATGTCTTTGTTTAGCGCTGTGTGTATGTCTTTGTGTATTTAGGTGTGTTTTTGTGTGTGTGTATGTCTGCCTGCCTGTGTTACTGATCATCTTAACTTTAAGTTGACAGAATATTTTGATTTCCACTTTTTACACATTTCATTCCATTAGAAATGTAGCAAAATTATGTTGACAAGTATGTTAAAGGGGTCATGAACTGAGAATCCAAAATTCCCTTAATCTTTTGAGATACAAGAAGTCACTGTACTATAAAAACATCCTGTAAGTTTCAGAACTCAACTTACAGGATAAGCACCGCCTCCACAGAAGAAGATCAACGCCTGCTTCTACAGTGCTGCCTGTTTAGCCCCGCCCAGCCATTCGCGCATGTAGTGTTTACGAGAGAGGCGAACGCACAGGTCTACACAGAAACCAAACGATAAAGATAAGCCAAAAAAATAAAACAAGACGCTATGCAGTGCCAAGTTGTGGGGGAAAAAAAAAAAAAAAACGTCTTTGCATTGCCTTCCTTCTGATCCCAACTTTAGAAGGAGTAGATGAACTTTATATTTAATAAGGTGACCAGATGTGCCACTTCCCGGGGACACGTTCTGCCCAGGATTTCTAAATTGCCTAAAATAACGATCGAAGTACCACATGAGTGATTCGAAAGCATAAGGAACTGTCTGCTCTGCTCTCTTTCACTCTCGCGGTACGTTGATATCATACAATGATCAATCCGTGCAGCGTAAACAGCTTAAACCTGGTTATTTTAGGCAGTTTAGAAATCCTGGGCACCGTCTGGTCACGTTATTTTTAATGAAGTTTCAAGCTGTGTGAGTAAGAACTTGGTCACTTCATTTTACCATGGATTCGTTTACAAACAAGGCACAATTCAACGAAGGATTTTCAGAAAGATTGAAACTGAAAGACAATGCTGTGCTGGCTATATTGGACCCGACACTAATGTCGCAACACACAAGTGTGAGTAACTGTTTTTATCAGGTGACCATTATTGCTTTTTCTGTTAAACAGATTGTTTTATGTGAGTATTTATGCGTTTTTAACCTAAATCACAGCAGCGTCCATCTGTGAATGACTAAAGCTGTCAAACTGTTAGCCAATTATAGCAGTGGGCATTTACTTCCGAGTCTACAAAAACAGGACAGAAAATAACCTTTTTCTTTTAAATTATGATGTTTTTTGATGTAAAAATATTGATATCATTATAAGTGGACTTCAGAAAACAGTACAAAATAAAAAACAGAGGCAGTTCAATGGCTCGTGACATCACATATTATTCTACATAACTCTCATGTTGCCTGCCATGTTGAGATCACATGGTCTGCCGAATGTACTCTAATTATCTTTTATTTTTTTGAGTAAGTTAACCATGGGTGACAAATGTATGCTTTGGCGTTGGAAATAGAATACTGTTGTTGTTGTTGTTGTTGTTGTTGTTGTTGTTGTTGTTTTACGCTGCATCCACACTAACAGGTGTCAGTATAGAGTGCTGAAATAAAATGTATATTTATAGCAATTCTTTCAAGTACAAGCACTTATGCTCCCCAAGGCTGCATTGATCAAAAATGCAGTAACATTGTGAAATATTATAACAGTTTAATTTAAGTCTTGCCTGTTTTAAAATATTTTAAAATCAAATTTATTCCTGTGATGAAAGCTGAATTTTCAGAATCATTACTCCAGTCTTTAGTGTCACATGATCCTTCAGAAATCTTACTAATATACTGATTTTCTGCTCAAGAAACATTTCTTAGATTGTGCTGCTTAATATTTTTGTGAAAATCACAATATATTTTTTCAGGATTCTTTAATGAATAGAAAATGAAAAAGAATAGCACTTAGCCTACTTGAAACATGCTTTTGCAATAGTCCTATTGATCAATGTAATGGATCCTTGAATAAAAGTATTCTTTAAACGGTAGTGAACGTTGTCTTTGAATGGTAGTGTATATATTAAATAATGCAAATGTTCCCCAGCCACAGGAATGGAGAAAAGCAAATTGTGCATGGTGTTAAATGTTGTCAATGAAGAACGTAGGTGATTGTACAGACAGCGAGATTGAGGTTTGGAGGTTTGGGTTTGAATGCGTGTGGGGGAAGGGAGTGTGTGATTGACATTGTGCTAAGAGCTACAATAACCACACTTATGCTGCTCATCAGGAGAAGAAAGAGACAGATGCAGCAAACACAGTGCCGTTATTGTATTCAGTGACTACACATACACACACACAGACAGCCACACACACAGTTTTCTGTGCCATTACCAAGATGATAAGGCCTTTGAATCTCTCGTATTATTACTATTTCCGGTGTCCATTTATTTGAAACTTTCTGAGTGTGAATTTATATGCTTCAACTGCATTTGATCTAAGGTTTTACAGTGACAGCGAATTAGTCCTATTTTGATGCTGTTTTGACAAACCATGAAATCTGAGGTTCTCGTAGCAGTGACTTTGAATACGGGAGATTGTTGTGGCTTGCTGTAGATCTGCATTGTGGTTGTGCTATACAGACACTGCATTTTTTTCTTTGGTTGAGAGTGCAGTTTTTGCGACACTACCGGCACCAAAAGAAAATGCAACAGCAAAGACACAAATCTTTTTTTTGTTGTTGTTGTTGTTGTTGTTGTTTATTTTATCATCAAAAAAAAAAACCACACTTCAGATTTAAAATGAAAACCAATCATAATACATAAAATACAAAAAAAATCATAATAGTGATGGCAATATTCTATTCTGATGTGGATAAAGATCTTGCATCATCAGTTTTATTAAAGGTCATTTTCAAACCACATTTTTTGACTGTCTCTCCATTCCCGCTGCCTATACAGAGATTACTGCTAGGTTCAGTACGTTGCTGTTGTGTTTGGTTGTGGCTGCACTGCGTCGACTAACCGGAGATGAGAGTGTGTTTGTGTTTGTGTGTGTGTGTTTCTTGGTCAGGGGGATTGGATTCATGCGCTTGTTAATGGTTCTTTTGATTGGACTGCTCCTCTAATATGAATGCTGCCATTGTCCACAGTGTGTGTTTACTTTAAAAAGGTTTCATCTTGTACTTTATTTTTAGCTGTGGGTTATCTTTCTGTTTCTGTTGCATTCTCCTTCATGGAAGAATGAGTGGTTTAATGTGTGCATGAGGTAGAGGTAGAGGCCTGTGGCATGTTTTGGACATTTGCATTTTACATTTACATTTATGGAAGACTTTTATCTAAAGTGACTTACAGTACATTTGAGGTATACAGTTTATTTTTTTAATAAGTATTTGTAGGAATCAAAGGTCACACTATACTTTAAGGTCCAATTCTCGATATTAACTAACTATTAACTAAGACTTTTGCCTGAATAAACTCGTAATTACTGCTTATAAATAATTACTAAGGTAGTTTAGTTATTGGGTAGGATTAGGGATGTAGAATATGGTCATGCAGAATATGTGCTTTATAAGTACTAATAAACAGCCTATGTGCTAGTAATAGGCATGCTAATAATAAGCACCTAGTTAATAGTGAGAAATTGGTCCCTAACTAAAGAATTACCAAACTATAGTAATAGTAGTGTCACCCCATAGATTGCATTGGGGTTTTGTGGTCATGGTTTCGGTACTGTTTCACTGTAAATGCTTACAAATTTTAGTCTTTTTGTTAACACTGCTGCCGGTCCTTCAGATGTGTACCAGTACACGTGGAGATTCAAACATCATCTGCTGTGCTATGTTCCTGTAGTTGACTGCACCATCTAGCGGTTTGGCTGTGAGCTTGCAGAACGGCACACGGATACAGACACATCACTCCAAATGTGTATTTGTTGCTTGGTTTTCTTTGCCAAAACAAGTCTTCCACATGCATTGTTAGGATTGAGATTAATCGTGGTACAAATGCGAACTGAAGGTGGCGAGTATGGTTCTCTTCTTCTTCTTTTTTTTTTTTTTAAACCAAGAACCATTACACCCCTAGCACTGATAGACGTCTAATGACTTTCTGATGCATATTACGTTCGAAATTCCAAGGAACTGGTTTGATGTGAGTGCTGTTGAGAATTAAATAATCAATGTATTTTCAAAGGTTTGGCAGCTTAGTGGCATCATTTTAAAAGATAAACTACCGTTTCAAAATTTGGGGCCTTTTGAGATTTTTATTTATTTATTTATATAGAAAGAAAGTACTACTTTTATTCAGAAGGAACACATTAAATTGATAACAGTGTCAAAGACATTTATAGTGTTACAAAAGATTTCTGTTTCAAATAAATGCTGTTCTTTACAGAAATCCTGTCAGAAATCACATTTTTTCCACAAAAACTATTAAGCAGCACAACTGTTTTCTACAGTAATAATAAGAAATGTTTCTTGAGCAGCAAATCGGTATATTAGAATGATTTCTGAAGAATCATGTGACACTGAAGACTAGAAGAATCAGCTTTGCCATCACAAAAATAAATTACATTTTAAAAGACACTTATTTTAAATTCTAATAATATTTCACAATTTTACAGTTTTTCTGTGTTTTGATTAAATAATTATAGCCTTCCTGAGTATAAGAGACTTGAAAAACATTTTTTAAAAATCCTACCAACCCCAGACTTTTGAATGGTTTAGAGATTTTTAGGCACTTGGTAAAAGGTTAACAAGATCCACAATAAAAACTGTCTACCAAAAGATCAGTATTTGTTCAGTATACAGGTGCATCTCAATAAATTAGAATGTCGTGGAAAAGTTCATTTATTTCAGTAATTCAACTCAAATTGTGAAACTCGCGTATTAAATAAATTCAATGCACACAGACTGAAGTAGTTTAAGTCTTTGGTCCTTTTAATTGTGATGGTTTTGGCTCACATTTAACAAAAACCCACCAATTCGCTATCTCAACAAATTAGAATATGGTGACATGCCAATCAGCTAATCAACTCAAAACACCTGCAAAAGTTTCCTGAGCCTTCAAAATGGTCTCTCAGTTTGGTTCACTAGGCTACACAATCATGGGGAAGACTGCTGATCTGACAGTTGTCCAGAAGACAATCATTGACACCCTTCACAAGGAGGGTAAGCCACAAACATTCATTGCCAAAGAAGCTGGCTGTTCACAGAGTGCTGTATCCAAGCATGTTAACAGAAAGTTGAGTGGAAGGAAAAAGTGTGGAAGAAAAAGATGCACAACCAACCGAGAGAACCGCAGCCTTATGAGGATTGTCAAACAAAATCGATTCAAGAATTTGGGTGAACTTCATAAGGAATGGACTGAGGCTGGGGTCAAGGCATCAAGAGCCACCACACACAGACGTGTCAAGGAATTTGGCTACAGTTGTCGTATTCCTCTTGTTAAACCACTCCTGAACCACAGACAACGTCAGAGGCGTCTTACCTGGGCTAAGGAGAAGAAGAACTGGACTGTTGCCCAGTGGTCCAAAGTCCTCTTTTCAGATGAGAGCAAGTTTTGTATTTCATTTGGAAACCAAGGTCCTAGAGTCTGGAGGAAGGGTGGAGAAGCTCATAGCCTAAGTTGCTTGAAGTCCAGTATTAAGTTTCCACAGTCTGTGATGATTTGGGGTGCAATGTCATCTGCTGGTGTTGGTCCATTGTGTTTTTTGAAAACCAAAGTCACTGCACCCGTTTACCAAGAAATTTTGGAGCACTTCATGCTTCCTTCTGCTGACCAGCTTTTTAAAGATGCTGATTTCATTTTCCAGCAGGATTTGGCACCTGCCTACACTGCCAAAAGCACCAAAAGTTGGTTAAATGACCATGGTGTTAGTGTGCTTGACTGGCCAGCAAACTCACCAGACCTGAACCCCATAGAGAATCTATGAGGTATTGTCAAGAGGAAAATGAGAAACGAGACCAAAAAATGCAGATGAGCTGAAGGCCACTGTCAAAGAAACCTGGGCTTCCATACCACCTCAGCAGTGCCACAAACTGATCACCTCCATGCCACGCCGAATTGAGGCAGTAATTAAAGCAAAAGGAGCCCCTACCAAGTATTGAGTACATATACAGTAAATGAACATACTTTCCAGAAGGCCAACAATTCACTAAAAATGTTTTTTTTTTATTTTTATTTTTTTTTATTGGTTTTATGAAGTATTCTAATTTATTGAGATAGTGAATTGGTGGGTTTTTGTTAAATGTGAGCCAAAATCATCACAATTAAAAGAACCAAAGACTTCAACTACTTCAGTCTGTGTGCATTAAATTTATTTAATACATGAGTTTCACAATTTGAGTTGAATTACTGAAATAAATGAACTTTTCCATGACATTCTAATTTATTGAGATGCACCTGCATAAGCATTTTCTGCTATTCCAGTGGTTTCTGTATAACCGTCACAGCATTAGCTTATTGTATTTTTTTCTCTGTCAGTCTATTATTCTGTTATGGTCTGTTATGGTTTCAGATAACCCTGCCCCTAAATGTCACGTAAAAACAAAATGAGCTGTGGTTTTTTTCCTCTCTTGTTGGCGGTTCTTAGCCAGAATAAGTTTGTGTAGATCAGACGTGTTACTGATTAGTCAGATGTCTGACTATGTGAAACTACAGAAACAGGGTTTATTTCTATTCCAACCCCAAACAGGGCTTACTAAGCTCTGAATTTTAATGTTCCTTTGAGAAAACACCACATTTGTCTGTCTTTAGTAGTTTAGTAATGTGTGTATGAACGCATGAGTGTTTGTCTATTTCTCTGTCATCCGCCCATTACTCTATACTCTAAATATAATGCACATTCCCTCTCTCTCTTTAATGGCTTAGGTTGTGGCTTAGCTGCTCTGTTTGTGTCTGTGGTTTGTTGTAGGATGCACAAATAGCTTGTTGTTGTAATGCAGTACAAAACACTTACACAGTTCACATATGCTGTACAGTCATTTTTCTTCTTGGTTGTATTCAAACAGCTTCACAGGTTTGCTTTGCACGTTATCGCCCATTTAAGTATGAGGTGGCATAGATGTAAGACTGGAATAAACTACACAACTTTTGACCAAATTTTTAAACAGTCTTGACGAATCGGCCCAAGTTGCCAAAGCCAAATTTTAGGCAATTGGAGTTGACCGATTTTCTCAGAGAATTTCCTAGTGTATGATGAGCACAGACTTATTTATTTATTTTAACTTTAGACTATGATTCCATCAGGAAATCAAACATATTTGATATTTTGAGCTGATTTTATTTTTGAGATTAATCAGAATAAAACAGAAATTGTAAAATGGTTTATTGTGATTATTAGGGCTGTTACTAATTATTATATTTTCTATTGATTATCTAACCATTGGTAAATCTATAAATTATTTCTGATTAGTTGATTAATCCTTTGGTTAACTTGCCAATAAATAATAACCGTAACCTCTGCCATTTATTTTTCTATGTTTTATTTGTTTTATTCATGTTCTCATAAAAATACTTACTTTACAAATAACAAATTCCCAACATTAAAACATAAAGTTCCCAGAGTTAAGAGGCATTTATTATTAATATGTTTGTCAAATTTGTATTAGCATAAATGTCCAAATATAAATTCAAACCAACAGCAGGTAGTGCCGATTATAATTGGAAATGGACTTGCATTATTTATTCTTATTTATTATTTAAGGTACGTGTTATTTTTACTTACTCAAGTAACACTTGCTGTTCACAAGTGTTGTTTCATAGTTAAAACGCTTCAGTAAGTTGTACTGTATCATTCAACATACTTTCAGTGGTTGTATATTTCACACTATAGTATTAAAGAGGAAGAAATTATTGGTTTACGTTTTCAATACTAGACAATATTAGAGCCCTCTCATCATAAACACTGAATTAATTAGTTATTCACAGCATCCGCAATAAAAATCTCATTCATCATCCAATTAATTACAAAGCCCTTCAATACATAATCTCACTTCCCTCATTTCCACAGATTAACCCAGTCCTGATATACGCATCTTCAAGGAGGCCTGTTTACGTCCACGGCGCCAAGAACCCTGTAGTATCCTTCCAAGTCCCCGCGTCACTGCTTGACTTTTCCTGTCCTGGGTTCCTCCGTCATGTCAAGTCCTAGCAGCAGCCCAGAGAGACAGGGAGGGATGGCAGGTTCTGTTCAGCTGGAGGACCTCAACTCGCCTCCCGGACTGGAGACTGACCCTCCTTTAGCTGGCAGCCCAGTGCTCAGTCCGGATTCCAGTTCCCATGATGCTGCGCTCTCTGCCCCGGCGGCCTCCCCGGCTGACTCAGAGAACCTCAGTCCAGATGAGCTCGAGCTTCTAGCTAAACTGGAGGAACAGAACAGGTAAAACAAGAGCAACGTACATACAAAACAGTTTGCAAATATTTTTTGGAAGTCAGTGACCAAAACTGTTTCTTCAAAATGCATTCTTAATCTTCCACAGAAGAAAAAGAAATTCATACAGGTTTAGAACAACATGAGAGTGAGCAAATGATGAGAAAATTTGAATTTTTTTTGGTGAACTATCCCTTTAAAGATGCCTTTAGAGTTCACCCAAAAAATGAAAAACATGTCATTGTTTACTCTTTTTTTTTTTTTTTTTTTTTTTTTTTTTTTCCTGAATATCCTGGCTGCCTTTTCCATATGTGACCCTTTTCCATATGAAGTCGCTGGGGTATATTTGTAGCAATAGCCAAAAATACATTGAATGGGTCAAAATTATTGATTTTTCTTTTATGCCAAAAATCATTAGGACATTAAGTAAAGATCATGTTCCATGAAGATATTTTGTAAATTTCCTACTGTAAATATATCAAAACTTAAGTTTTGATTAGTAATATGCATTGCTAAAAACTTCATTTGGACAAATTTACAGGTGAATTTCTCAGTGTTTTGATTTTTTTGCACCCTCAGATTCCAGATTTTGAAATAGTTGTATCTCAGCCAAATATTGTCCTATCCTAGCAAAGCAAACATCAATGGAAAGCCTATTTATTCAGCTTTGACCCTTATGACTGGTTTTGTGGTCCAAGGTCACATATAATGAAAGTGAATGAAGACCAGAATCCCAAGTACCAAAATTACACAATTTTTAATCAAAATGTCATAACTCAATCTTCCGGTTAAAGAACAGACTCATCTCTGGTGATGTGTGTTTAGTCCACTTAAACTCCCCTATTTTGCAATCAATTTCAAGCTCACATTCATAGCTGCCTCCCCCAATCAACAACCAATGGACAGAATCAAGTCCCCACCATACATTTTTTATTTTTCAATAATCTATTTCACTCTGATATATGTCATAAGTTGTTGCCACTTTGTTGCTATTCCCTGAAAATCACTGTAGCTCTTGGCATGATCATGAGAGAAGTAACAATGTCTGGTTCATTCTCATAAATCTGATTATATTTCAATAATTGTGTTGTTTTAGTTCACAGATCCAGTCTTAATGATTTGTTCATAAATCTGATTTATCCGGTTCTCAGGTTAAATTTCAATAATCTGGTCTCAACTGTTAACAGCACACTGAAAAGGAAGAATGACAAGCTTATTTTTTTTTTCTTTTTCTTTTTTTTTTTAAATTTTTTTTTTGAGTTACTCACACAAAGCTATGACTTATTGATGCACATATGGTACCTTTTTGTAATTTCAGAGATTGATAGACCCAGTTCTCAGTCACTTTGAATATATTAAAAAGGAGTGGCCAGGAAACATTTTATAAATTACATTTTGCATTCAAAAAATGGTTTCAAACCTCTGAGTATTTGAAACCGCATCAGGGTTAGCAAATGGGTAATTGCACAGAGCAAATGTCAAAGCGCAACTCGTGTCATGCAGACACGCACATAGTGTGTTGCGCTTTGATACTTGACATCCCTCTGAAGGTAGCAACGCCTCAACAAAGGGAACACTATGCATGCTTGAGACAAAAAAGCTACGTGTGTGGTTTCTCATTTGACCTGTGAGTGGCAAACTCATAGCACTTAAGCTTCTCTTCCTGTAGCAGCTGATATGTAACAAGCTTTCGCTATTTATCAGTTGTGGTGGTTACCTGGCAACAACAATAGCAATAGTTACCATGCTGAATGTAGAACTTTAATGGGCCATTTATGAGGACCGCAGCTGCACTCGTTGAAATTAGTTAAAACATTCTCTGTGCTTCTGTCAGAGAGATCGCCAAGATTCCTTGAGATTTCACAAAGCATTAATAAGCTATTATTCAGCTGATATAGTCTGGCTGAAATACAGTATTTTGAATTCAAGTGGTGATGGAGTCAACAGGCCTGTATAAAGAAGCATTTGTATTGTGTTTAGTGGTCTGTGCCAAGGCAACCATCACTTACTATCACTCATACTTGACTCGGAATTTGAACAAACTTTGTGTCCCATACAGTGCTATGGACATGACTTTTGACATACTTTAGAAGTGATCAGACTTACTTTCATTTACATTTGCCTTCTAGATGATAACACAGAGAAAAATATCTTACGCACTAAAGGTCACATTTACCGTTGATTTATGAAATTTTGCAAGCGGAGTCCAGTCATTTCAATAGCAATCAGTGGTATTGGAAATTTTGCGTAAGGGAACAAAATGCAGATTTTGCGTCAAGTTCATGTTTTTCATATGATTTCGCTGTGTTGAACAACGGAATGCTGCTTGGTTTCTGTGTGAGCTGTGCTTTATACATCACTACACTGCTGACTAGGGCTGCTCGATTATGACAAAAATCATAATCACGATTATTTTGGTCAATATTGTAATCACAATTATGTAAAACGATTATTAGTGGGACATATGACCAAAACTTTATATGAAAGATTTATTTAAAGATAGTGATATATATCAAATATCTATTTTCTGTAAATAAGGTTGCTATGACATCTACATTTTAGAGACCAGCGAAATGTCACAATTCTCAATACTGCAGCAGAGTACTAGGGTAACTAGTTCAAAATTTAAAAAAAAACTAAAACAACAACAACAAAAAAAAAAGGGTCCTCAAAATTATTGAAAATAATTAAACTGCCAGTAATAAAAAAGCAAAGGAATACAATGCCGATAATAAAAAAAAGAAAAAGAAAAAAAAAGAAAGAAAAGGAATACAAAAGAATAAAAACAGATACAAATGAAACAAACTGTGCTTTAAGTTTTTTTAATGCAAGTCTAAAGTATTCAGTTAACAGCCTACTAGAGAAATGAATAACCTAATGTAAAATAAAACAACATAGTCTTCACTGTAAGAATTAAACTTCCTTTGTTTCTTATTAAAGCTACAAATGTCCTTCAGTAAAGAACAGTGAGTGATTTTGTCTGTCTTTTGTTGTTTGGTTAAAATGAAGCACACAGTCGCAGCAGGAATATGGCCCGCTGTCACTTTAAGAGCCGCACGGATCCAATTTACTGATACACAAGCATTTTCATTCTCAAAGTCAACTCTTTACGTTCATTTATTACATAACTGACGAGGTTTTACGTGAATAATCACGAAGCACCCATTTTGACACATTTTTGCGTGTATTTGACCATTTAGGCACTAAAAGATGTCCGTGTTCTGTTCCGATTCTGAGCGCATACATAGTAATCCTCCCAAGTTCTCTTTCACGCTTTTAAAAACATGAATAAATCTAATAAACTTTAATAAATCAAGCACATCCCATTTTGCATTCCCATTTTACTGATTTACACGTGAAATTGGGCTTTTATGGAGGAACAAAAGAGCACCGCTGGAAAGGTGGCAGAATGGGGCGCAATAATCATTTTATATCGATTACTGTATTTTCATAATCATTGGAGGCCGAAATCGAAATCGAAACTGAATTTCGATTAATTGCACAGCCCTACTGCTGACAGTGGACAATAGACTGTTTTTGTTGTGGAATTTGCCTGAAATCATGCTAATGTGACCATGCTCTTACATTTGAAGGTGGGACCCAAGACATATTCTAGGGGCCAGAATATCACAGAGGCTTTGGGCTGGGTTAAAAAATATTGATTTCTCGATTTTAATCGATTCTCATTCTGATGGACCGATATTGATTTTTAAATCCCAAAAATTGTTCTTTTAGTCTAGGCTGTTTTCAGTTGATGTGTGAACAAAACGTCACTGAACATTATTTGTAGTGCACACATCCCATCCAATAAATCGCAGTAAGCTCTGTGCTTGATTACTTTTGAGATGAAACAAAGTCTCAGCTGTCATATTATGTTAATTTTATAACAAAATAATTTTATACATTTTGTACACTGTAGCGACTCAATTCAAGCAAAGCAACAGTGTGGTTTTCTTTAGAAAATATTGTTTTGTTAAGTTTTGTTGTTGTTATCCCAACCAGCAGATTGTACCCTGAAACTCTATGTTCTCAATCCTAATCACCACCAATACACAGTATAAATGTAGTAATTGCGAAAAGTTCTCTTGACTAAAGTAAATTCAAGGACACAGTGGTGATACAAAATACAAAAGATTTATACTACCATTCAAAAGAGTGGGTCAGTATGATTTTTAAAGATCTTTAGATTTTTAAGTCTTAAATACATTTTTTTTTATCAAAAATACAGTGCAAACAGTAATATTGTGAATTATAACAAAGACTAAAGACAGTTCACTCGTTTACTTATGAATGGGAGAAACTGCAACACGCAATATGGTGGGATAGTCCCACCTTCTAAATGAAAGAGCCAATCGTTGATTGTTAAAGTCATTACATCACTGCAGCGGCAGTTAGAAACTCCGGTTCCCATAGAAACCTAAGGCTAGAGCAGCCGATGCGCAATTTGCGCATACGCAATCATAAGTGCGTTGGAACTACGCATTCGCTTTTTAAATGCTATTTGAGCACAAGAAACAACATTCATGGGACAGTTCATTTCAGATTTTGTTGCTGATTTGAAATATGTAATTTAATCGCGAGAAATATGTAATTTAATCGCGAGGATTCCCCCATTCATTTAGATAGGACTTGGTCTTGTTTGAGCTGCCAGGAGGCGTTGCAAATATGGCGGCAGAGTGAACGAACTTTCCTTGAAAGAGACTTTGATTATAATAAATTATAATATTGTTATAATTTAAAATAGCTAAATGTACTTCATTGCAGTGATGGCAACTTTGCTTTCAGTTTCTATTTCAAGCAATTTACTTTCTTACTTTAGCTGTCACTAATCAATTTAATGTCTGAGTAAAAACTATTAATTTCTTTGAAAACAATCTTACAGACCCTGAACCTTTGAACAATATTATAGTTTTAACCTCCCTTACAGAATTTCTTCCTTTACTTCCTTTTGGGTAGCAGCCCAGATGTTTAACCACTAGGCTGCACTACCATTTGTATACCCTGATCTCAGTGTATTGTGTTGCATTCAGGTTGCTAGAAGCAGATTCCAAATCCATGCGCTCAATGAGTGGATCTCGGAGGAATAGTGGCTCCTCTCTGGTGTCAAGCTCATCTGCATCTTCTAACCTGTCCCATCTGGAAGAAGACACTTGGATCCTGTGGGGACGGATTGTCAATGAGTGGGACGAATGGAGACGAAAGAAAGACAAACTTCTGAAGGTGATTGATTGGTCCTTATTTCATTCAGAATCTGAAAGACAATGTGTTAACCCACATCATAGACGCTAGACAAAAGGATCTGAAACTTGTACATTCATCTCCTATTTTCTGCCTTACCCTCTCTCTATCCGCAGGAGCTAATAAGGAAAGGCATTCCTCATCATTTCCGAGCAATCGTTTGGCAGTTATTATGTAATGCCACTGACATGCCAGTAAAGAATCAGTACTCTGAACTCTTAAAGATGTCCTCACCCTGTGAAAAACTCATACGCAGAGATATTGCCCGCACATATCCAGAGCACGACTTCTTCAAAGGCCAGGACAGCCTGGGACAGGAAGTTCTGTTTAATGTCATGAAGGTGAGAAAGACAGAAATGGGTGCTGGAAGAAAGATCAGATAAAGTGGAGACACAGTAGATCAAATAAAAGTAAGAGTGAGTGGTGGTTGATTGAACAAAAACTGAAAAATTTACAAAATGTAATTTTCACACTAATAACCAAAAAAAAAAAAAAAATTAAAGAGTTCACCCCAAAAAAACAAAAAAAATAAAAATAGTCATAATTTACTCAAATGTCATGTCATTCCAAACCTACATGATTTTCTTCCTTCTGTAGAAGAAGAAAATTAGCAAAATGTGGAAGCTGATGTTTTCAATACAATGAAAATGAGAGGTAAACGAGGAAATAATACAAAATACAAGAAAAACAGTAATATTGTGAAATTATGATTTAAAATAACCGTTTTATTATTTATTTTTGTAATGGCAAAGCAAAATTTTTAGAACCCATTACCTCAAAAATTACAAAGAACTATACACACGCACATTATATGTATATATATATATATATATATATATATATATATATATATATATATATATAAAATATATTTATATATATATATATATATACACACATATAATATACTAAAATTTTAATCTGAATGGATGTTTCTTGATCTCACAGGCATATTCTCTTGTGGATCGTGAGGTTGGTTATTGTCAGGGCAGTGCCTTCATCGTAGGATTGCTACTTATGCAGGTTTGCTTATTAATGAACTAAAGTAAGATAAAGAAATGTCTGTGAGCCAAACTTTGCATACACCAAATTCATCATTCATTGCATGTTTCTAGATGCCGGAGGAGGAAGCCTTCTGTGTGTTTGTCAGACTAATGCAGGAGTACAGGCTTAGAGAGTTGTTTAAGCCCAGCATGGCTGAGCTGGGTCTGTGCATCTACCAGTTTGAACACTTGCTACTGGTAAGGAAGAGTACTTTATAGAATCCAGACTAATAAAAATTTGCATATAATGAAAGAAAAAAGGCATAATAGACTGCCTGTTTGATCATGGAGTGTGCTGTGTAGAATTTACTATGAAAAATTCGCTGTTGTAAAGAGAAAGAAGTCTCTTTGTGAAAGAAGTTTCTTGTGCTCACTAAGACTGCATATATTTGATTTAAAAAACCAGTAAAACGGTAATATTATGAAAAATTATTACAATTTAAATGAAGTGTTTACTAATTTAATATATTTAAAATGTAATTTATATCTATGAAGGCCAAGCCGAATTTTTAGCATCATTGCATCAGCATCAGTTTCTTATATATTTCATACTGCATGCCAAGATGCCTGGAGTAATGCCATGTTTGTCCACAAGGAGGCAACAGATTTATAATGCATAGACACAGTCAACATGCAATCCATTTGCTTCTTCTCAGA
Organism: Spinibarbus caldwelli; assembly: GCA_039654775.1. Lineage (NCBI taxonomy): Eukaryota > Metazoa > Chordata > Actinopteri > Cypriniformes > Cyprinidae > Spinibarbus > Spinibarbus caldwelli. The sequence goes on from CM077224.1 coordinate 31,196,843, forward strand.
AGCATTTTTTTTTTTTTTTTTTTTTTTTTTTTTACTGGTATCATGTTTTTATCTCTGTGATCAGGAGCAGTTGCCGGAGCTGAACGTTCATTTCCGCTCTCAGAGTTTCCATACGTCTATGTATGCCTCGTCCTGGTTTCTTACACTCTTCCTCACCTTCCTGCCCCTGCCAATAGCTACACGTATCTTTGACATCTTTATGTATGAGGTATGGACACAATAGACTTTGTGTGTGTTTGCGTGTTGCTGATTTAACTGTATACTTTGGACCAGATGTTCCCGGAAGTTAGCGACATCTGAAAAACTCAAAATTACAAATGGTTGTTTTTATTGTTTCACTATGTCCTAATCAACTTGAATGTGCAAAAAAACACATTTTAGTGTACTATAATGAAAATGTAAAATGTTAAGGTTTGTGTGAGGCTAAAGTAAAAGGGTAAAGTCAATATTATGGCAAGAGTAAAGTCAATGGAAAGTCCCCACTGTAATATATAAGCACTATCAAGTGCAGAATTTGTGTGTACTGTATGTGTTGCATGCAGGTTTTCAGTTTTTTCAAAGGTATGAATGCATCTAGGGGTTTGTAAGAACTTATTAGAGAAAAGAATATACTAGGGTGTGAGCATTTGTTGTAGTTGTTAGTCTGTGATTGTATGAATACTGTGTGTTGTGTTTTCAGGGTTTGGAGATCATATTCCGAGTTGGAATAGCGATATTGCAGTACAACCAGACAGACCTCATACAGCTAGACATGGAGGGAATGTCACAGGTTAGAGGAAAATCATCTCTGCTATGTACATCAATATGTTATACATGCAACATAAACAACAGCAACACTTGATGTCTGTTTAACAATCTCACCACAGCACTTTCAGAAGGTGATTCCGCATCAGTTTGATAGCTGCCCGGATAAGCTGATCCTACGGGCTTATCAAGTCAAATACATTCCCAAGAAAATGAAAAAGTGAGTGATCTGAAAATTTAAATGAGTGATCTGTGAGTAAAAATTAAAGGGAGATTCGCAATAAATAAAAGACGGTAAAATGCTTCTCTAGATTCAGTTGTTGTCTTTTCATCCACAGGTTAGAAAAGGAATACACCACTATTAAGAACAAAGAGATGGAGGAACAGATTGAAATTAAGGTCTGTATATGCGTGTTTAGATATAATGGCACATATATTGCTTAAAACCTAGATTTGGTTCAGCTAGTTTGGTGACTAACATGTAAATTTTGTTACTACACGCACAAATGGCTTTATCTAATGATAAATGATTCCTCTTGAGCTTCATTAAGGATTAAATTTTACTATATAAAATATGTATGTACCTTTGCTGTCATTTAAATGCTCCGTTTGGGTTTGATTTATAAATAAATATTCCATAAAGGTCTTTCTCCATCATTTACTTATAGATATTAAAGTACTGAACATTTTTGGTAATTAAAATAAAGCTTAAATAAAATAATATAAAAATTTAATGAAAAACATAATTTTCTTTATATTCAATTTATTTTCTGTTTTAAATCATTTGCTTTTTAAATAAAAAATATATATTTAAAATATTTTTTGCTTTTTCATTTTAACAGAGACTACGTACAGAAAATAGACTACTGAAGCAGAGGATTGAGACACTGGAAAAAGTGAGATGGTTTCTTCAAACCAATATGCATGAACCTAAAATAGAAAACTTGATTAGTTTGTGTTTGAGTAAACAGTGTAAATATCTTTATTATGTGAGTCATGTAAAATTTTAGAGCTTGTAGATTTTCAGAGGCTCAGCTGTATTGCCTCCCTCCTAATGGTAATTTTTTTTGAAGTCTCATCTCTTTTGTTTTTATCTGCCTTCCTCTGTTGAAATTACTTCCCCACAATTTTCACCACAAACACACTCTCATTCTGTACTTTTATATGTTTTATACTTTTACAATCCTTCACCTCTTGATTTTTTTTTCTACCCAACTTTTAAAAAATGTTCCCTTTTTCTTCTTTTCACATGTGTCTGTGGTTTTCCACACCTTTTTACTTATCCATTGTTTCCTTTCTTTTCCCCTGTTCTTTCTGTCCATATTTTCAATCTTTTCTTTCTTGTCTCTGTCCCTTTCTTTCCTTTTTTCTTCCTTTTCTTGTGGTGTTGTAGGAGAGTGCTGCATTAGCAGACAGGTTGATTCAGGTACAGTACTGTCAAGCCATCTGCTCACTAATCCCTCCTGCCTTTCATCCTCCCATTACTCAATCATATGCTTCTTCTCTTCAACCTTCCACAATTCCTCCTATAATCCACTCTTTTTCCTGCCACTGCGATGCCTCCTCCACAAAATTCTGAGAATGGGCCTGTTGCATGAAAAGTGGTTATTTGTTTTTCTGTGTTTCTCATCACTACCTTGACAGCTCATTTGCCTGTATGGCTGTAACAATGTCTAAGAGGTACTCCAAATGAAAGTTAACTCTGACACTATCTGCCGGCAATTTAGCCTTGCATGTGGGATGTGGAAGCATAGGTGTGCATCAGGGTTCCGTATTAGGTCCGGTGGCATTTTCGGATTTCATCATGTAATTCATCAAATTCCAAACTTCAGTGGGATTTTTTTGATTCTTGAATTGATCAGATATCTTCTTTGGTTTTATGAAGCAGATTTATCTTTGCATGTAGTCCGTCTCATCACTTTGATTGGTATGTCATACTTATCTCCCCTTAACCGTGAGTTAAAAGACAAATCTCCCAATAAGAAACTTACGCTATTTCTCTTCACTCAGGGTCAGGTGACACGAGCCCAGGAGGCAGAGGAGAACTATGTTATTAAGCGTGAACTGGCTGTGGTTCGGCAGCAGTGTTACACAGCCAGTGAGAGTCTGGAGAAGGCGCAGGACACCATACGTGAACTTCAACAACACAAGGTAACAGCAGATGCATAGCTAAATGTTAGGTTTCAGTGCTGAGACTATTTCTGCTGCACTCAGCTGACCTCAGCAGAAAATATTGCTAAAATGCTACACAAACATTTTCATTAAGTCTTTTTAAATATAGCCTTTTATGAAACTACATTAAATGACTGGAGTGAATTGCTCACCCATCGTTTGAAAAAGATGTCTGCCACTGCATGTGGAACATGTGGCACAAAGCCCAACAGACACACAAAGAAAGAGCACTCTCTGTTCAGCAAGTCTGATTGAATATAGATGATTTGGGCATTTTACCTAAGTTCACATTAACCATTTTAGAATTTATGGCTGTTATTTAGTGAAATAATCAAGGTTGTAACCCAGTAAGCTCTGAAACACTGTCAGCGTGAAAGCACTGCAAAGTTGGCCTGTTCTCCCGGTTATGCTTTATCACCGCTTTTGTGTGCAGTGTGAAACAGACACAACAATCACATCCCTTGACCAAAAACAACAAAAAAAGTTTATTTAAAAGTTTAAAGCTGAAAATCAACTATAGCTTGACTTCATCCTTTTGAAGGTACCTCTTATTAAATTATTATTAAACTGAAAAGTAATACAGCAGTTGACTGAGGAAAAATTCTCTCTTATAAAGTTGCAATGTGAGATCATGCAGTTTACCAGAAAACTGAGCAAAGTCACATGTCATATAAACATGTTTTTATATTTTGAACCATCTTTATGTTTGCTGTACACATGGCTGCAGGCTGTTTTTAGTCAAAAGATCTGCTTTCACACGGCAGAATTACCCTAAACTGGGTCACTGAAAGGTCAGTGATTATTTTCTGGTAAGATTTATGAAAATGACTGTTAGTACCAAGTTGTCTGTTTGAACCCATCATTATAATTTAAATTCTTTCATCATCCTTACAAGTTAAAAGAATGGATGCCAAAGCATCGATATCTAGCAAATGGGGTATTTTGGAATTTTCATTTTTTTCGTTTAGGTGTCAATGGCATGTGTGAGAAGATGTCGGGGTGTGTGTGTCATGTTGAGTGTGAGCTGTGACCCCGCGAGTGTTTCACACTCATGCACTTTCCTGTGTTACACTCAAAATTGACCACCATCCTGTAGCCGTGCTGATGTCAACAGAACTAGTGTACCATGTGCAGCTAACATCTAACCTTTTTGTAAGCTGTTTTTTCTTATAATCCATATTTGTGTTACTTGTAGCTAGGGGTTCAACGGCTCGTAGTTGATCTGTGATCTGTACTGACCAGGCCCTGCGGTTCAGCATCCATGTGATTCATGAATTAGTTTAACCGTCGTGAACTGATGCGTGTGTATCTAAGTCTTGCCAATTTAAACATTCAAGTGATTTTAAACCATTTAAGTGTAAGAAGAGGCAAAAGAGTTTGGTACTTGTACTTTTTTCTGTGTGCACGCACTCAAAGCGCACACATTTCAGACAACGTGAGAATGCAGAATTCGGTTCTTTTTCACAATAATCTGTCAAAAATCAGCATGTGCTCATCATTGAAATACTCACACATCACTTCTTTTATACCAGTTATTGAATTGTTTTACAGCGTTCTACATTTATTCATTATATTTCCTGTAAAATAAAAAAACACTCTCCAGTTTAGATCTGACAGGGATTTAGTATATATAAGGGTGAGTGTTTATGCTGCTTATTCGACCTAAATCTGATGAATCTGGTTTCATTACCCAGAGCAAAGGGGCTCGCTGTGGTTGATATGAAATGTTATTTGTGGTCTACATTTCACATCCTCTTTTAACACACACACACACACACACACACACACACATATATATACATACTGACCTATATGATTTAATTTTAATATAGAATTGTTAGCGTTTAGTGAATGTCGAGTCTGGATCTCTGGCATTGCATGTTTTCTCTTGTGAAAGGTTCATTTCTGCTGTGCTTTGCTAACTGGAAAGGAAAGCGTTTGGTTTTTAGCTAAAAGTCCAGTCCTTCTGTAAAAGAATTTTCAAGTACACAGAGGTAGAATGAGCGAGAGCCTCTGTGATTGAAACATCTGAGTAATACGGGTATGATGAAGTGACTGGAAAGCATGGAGGGAGGTAAGAAAAACAGAAGTAAAAGTCCGTGGGAACTAGTGTTTATACAAGTCTCCAGGGCAGGCCACAGCCCCCTCTGGTAGGCCACAGTATATGCACACAGAACACAGCAGAAACACAGTCACATCAACACTGCTGCTTCAGTGATAGATAATGCTAAAATTAACTAAATAAATTTCCAGATGCACATCTGTTGCAATGAGTAGACACTTACCGAATGACTGTTGTTTTTCAGACATAATCTTAAAATTCTTTGGAAATGCAAAAGAGGCTGAAATTGTTATTTTATGACATAAGGGTCTAGAGGCCTACTGTGTTACAGTAATATTAAGGGTTTTTAGACACTAACACCTTGACTGGTTTATACCTTTAACAGAATGTTGGCAAACAGTGATATTAGTAATGTAACACCAATGTTCAATAACAAATGCATTTTTCCTCTAACAATCATAAGAAATTCTTCCACCAAGTAATATAGTTCATTAGTCTAACTATAGACTTTTAATGGTTACCAAGCAACATTGGCACAAAATATAGAATAGATCACAACAGGGACCACATACTTCTCTAGCATTCTTGGATTCAGAAAAATTTTTCCCATTTTCTCCATAACTCAACTTTTATTTATAGAGCACTTTCAAAACCATTAAAATGGACCAAAGTGCTGTCCATATTAATAAGAATACTAGGGGTGTCCCCGACTAAGGATTTTCGAATCATGCTGATCGTCGACTGATAGTTGAATCATATGTTTGGGGGCGGGGTCAAAATACATTACCAAGAATCAAGTCAGACATTCAACAGTCATAAATACACAGAGAAAATGTGTAACGGACGCCTCGCAGATACAAACTGCGTAAATAATGTTTTATGTTTTGATTAAAAGATAGTTAACATTAAACGTCAGCGAAACCCTTAAGAATTCACAACATTTATTTTTTTTTTTTACAATAGTGCTCTCATTATAACGTTATGTATATGATCGCAGTTATAACGTTTTGCATTTCTGTTTTGAGCTGCACGCGCTGAAGATGACCAGTAGAATGAAGCATATGATAGCAGGTTTTTGATCAATGGGATTTAACTCATTTATCTCACATAGAATACGCTCCGTTATTTATATAACATAACGTTAAAATGCCCCGAATGCACATGAACGTGTCTGCGTGGCTCTGAATGAACTCCTTTTGTGGACGCATTCTTCACGCAATAACATGCAGAAACACAACTAAACACTAAAAAATCACAGCATTTTATTATAATAGTGTTCTCATTATAATGCTATGTATATATGACAATGCCAGTCATAGTTATTAATATTCTGCATTGTTGTCCTGCTCGCACCACGCGCTGAAGAGATAATCACTGTATAGTACTACAATGAAGCGCTTTACTGTAGTGTAACTCAACCAAATGCATCTTATATACGAGATAAATAATATATACACGATATAAATAAACCAACTGAAACGTTTTGAAATCACTTGTTGTACCCTTCCTGATCGAAAAAAAATGAAGTCTTCCACTCTGCCTGTGTCAGTTTGAGTCTTGTTAAAGATTTAAATCCCTGCCGCCAAGATGCTCCTCTGTCAGTGACGGATTAGAAAGTGAAACTTTAATCTATAGGGGAAGTTGGATTTATTCACGAATGTTAAAATATTTATTTAAAGCTTCTTTCTTTTAAGATTCTTATTTACACCATTATCATAATAGTCTGTATATTAACTTATTGGGAGAAAACCGGTAGTTCGATGTGAAATCAGACACCGAGCACCCCCATATAGACAAAACGGCTTGATCATAACACCCCGCGAATATTCAACTGTGAGATTGAGAGTCGAATCAGGCTCCTCGAATCGAAGCATCGAATCGTCGACTATTCGGGGACACCCCTAAAGAATACTAAAATTCATACAAACATAAAATAACAATAAGACATGACTAAAAAAAAAAAAAAGCAATCCTTCACAATTCTCCAACCCAATTAAATGCCAAAAGCTTGTTAAAATAAATAGGTCTTCAAGTCCTTTTTTTTTTTTTAAAATAAGGACTTAAATAGTTCAAGAGACACACAATCCATAAATTAAAGAAATCATCTGTGAAATTAACATTACAAAAGGTTATAAGACTTTTATAAGATAATGAAGGACAGTACACTTTATTAAGCCCATTAAACTTCCCATGTTGCGACTGAAGCCTTTACATTATGAAACTATTGACTTATAGTCTGATTTTAAGTATAAAATGCATTTTACTTTACATTTCTATAGCAAACTATTAAGATATACACGTTTGAGAGTATAGGAAGACTTGATCCTAATTAAGTCGTTTGCAATTTTAAGAATTTCCAATGCTACACAGGAACAGGAGGACACTGCTGAGCTCTTTTGGCATGGCTCTTGTTGGCAAAGGAAAACATCTGATTAACAGATTGGTTTTCAAAATTTCTTGAAAGGATGGTCTCTTTTCTGGGTTGTTGGAGCTCATGTTAGAGCTGTTATAAAAGGTTTATTGACAAAAATCTGTTGAAAAACTGAATACATTGTTTTTACTTCAAGAAACCGCTGCATTCTGTGAAGAAATGCCTTTTTTTTTGTAGAATTTAGCTTTATTTTGTGTGTGTGAGTGTGCGCGTGTGTGCCTGGTATTCCTTACAATATGAGGAATGTCCCTATATAAGGATAGTAATACTAGTATTTTTTGACCTTGTGGAAACTTTTTTTTTTTTTTTTTTTTTTTTTTTTTTGGTCTCCATGAGGAAACAAGCTTATAAATCATACAAAATGAAGCTTTTTGAAAATCTAAAATGCCAGAAAGTTTTGTGAGAGGGGTTGGGTTAGGGTAAGGGGCTTGAAATTACAGTTTGTACAGTATAAAAACCGTTACGCCTATAGAATATCCCCATAAAACATGGAAACCAGTGTGTGTGTTTGTGCAGAATCCTTATATCTGTTACACTATGTTTAGCCATAAGTGAATGTGATGTAATGGCAGAAGTTATAGCCTACTGTGCAGTCATCAGTGTTTCGATCAATTATGTCTCTCTGTCTGCAGTATACAGAGGAGTTTGTGAGTGGGCTGCAGACTCAGTTGGAGCAGTCTCGTCTACAGGAGGCAGAACTACTCGGTGCTCTGAAAGAAATGCAGGACAAAGTGCTCGATCTGGAAAAGGTGTGTGTATGTGTGTCTTTGACTCTTCAATTTAGGCCCGGTTTCACAGACAGGGCTTAGAATAAGCCAGGATTAGGCCATAGTTCAATTAGGAGTTTTAAGTAATTTTTATAAACATGCTTAGAAAAAAACATTACTGGTGTGCATCTTAAGACAAAACAAAGGCACTGATGTATTTTAAGATCAGTCAGTACAAGTTTATTTCAGCTGAAACAGCTAAGACTTACATTTTAGTCTAGGACTAGGCTTAAGCCTTGTCTGTGAAACCGGGGGAAAGATGTCCAAGTAAGAAATGAAAGTTCTGCATCAATGGTGATGATTAGATCAGTGGTGATGATACGGCTTGTGCACATACAAATGATAAGTGAAACTGTTTATTTTTAATTTTAGAAAACTATTTTCTATCAAAGCTTTTACTATATGTGACCCTGGACCACAAAAGCAGTCTTAAGTCTCTGGGGTATATTTGTAGCAATAGCCAAAAATACATTGTATGGGTCAAAATTATTGATTTTTCTTTTATGCCAAAACTCATTAGGATATTAAGTAAAGATCATGTTCCATGAAGATATTTTGTAAAGTTCCTACTGTAATATATCAAAACTTAAGTTTTGATTAGTAAAATGCATTGCTAAGAACTTCATTTGGACAACTTTAAAGGCGATTTTTCTCAACATTTAGATTTTTTTGCACCCTAAGATTCCAGATTTTCAAACAGATCTATCTCAGCCAAATATTGTCCTATCCTAACAAACCATACATCAATGGAAAGCTTATTTATTCAGCTTTCAGATGATGTATAAATCTCAGTTTCGAAAAATTGACCCTTATGACTGGTTTTGTGGTCCGGGGTCACATATGATCCTGAAGTGCAGTGCTTAATGGAATATTGTATGTGTGTTACAGAGGAACAGCTCTCTGCCTGATGAAATCAATGTAGCTCAGCTGCAGGAGGAGCTGAAGCTGGTGAAACTGAGAGAGCAGGAGACTCTGCGCTCCTTCAGAGAGATGCAAGAGGCCGTTACTGATCTCAACCACTGCTGGCAGGTGCAGAATCTCTATACAACCCTACCTAACTCAATTGTTTTGGCATTCATAAAAAAAAAAAAGTATGAATTTCTGGAAGGCAAAAATGGATTGATAAAATTCCTTTCTGCGGAAAAATGCTTTGTTGGACCCTCTACTGGTCCACAAATCTAATTCTTTGCAAATCTTATTTTCTATCACAGCATCATACGTCTCGTGGAGGAGGAGGAGGCCACTGGAAAGAATCTCCTAAAAAGAATGCAATGAATGAGCTACAGGACAAACTGATGAGTCTGAGACTGCGAGAGGCTCAGGGTCAGGCTGAACTCAAAGAGGTCAAACTTAAAAACCTGCAGCTTGAAAGCCAGGTTAGAACTACAGTGTCCATTTTATTTATTCATTTTAGTTTTGGTTATTTTAGTACTTCAGTTTAAACCACATTGAGAAATGTTGACTTGCTAACTAGCTGAAAATAAGTTTAAGGGTTATTTATTTTATTTTATTTCAGTCTTATTTTATGTTGAGTAATATTTTTTTTTTTTTTTCTAGTTTTAGTTTTACTTAACAGGAATAACCCTGGCCTGTATATGAAATCCAGAATGTAACAATGCACATAGCATATAGCATTATAGCAATGAAGCCATAGTAACAAATTTGGGTGTACTCTAACTAATCATACATGCATGTTTATTTGTACATAAAACTTGTATGTGAATATTTTAATGCAAAAATCATGATGCATTAGTAGGTTTGCCCTTGTTGTATTTTTCAGAATTTAGGATAAAGTTTTGCTACCATACATACACACTTAAACATCTCACACTTTTCTTTCTTTTTCCAAAGAACCAGATCAACTGTAAACTTGTTGTCAGACATGAGCAAGAGAGCGCCAGCCTGCAGGAGAGACTGCAGAATGCTCTTTCTCACAACAAAACACTACAAAGCCAGCTCAACGAAATGAAGAGAAAGATGTCTGAGTCTGACTGCAAGGTGCAGTGCATTCACCGTCATACAGTACAGGAAGAACAGATAACTGAATATTTAGTGAGATAAACAGTAAATGGGATGTGTCATATATCAATACCATATCAGTCATTGGCTAGCATGAGACATTTTTTCAGCGTCATTGGTTGATATTGAATATTTAATTGTACTCATTTCCTCTATTTTAATTCATTAAATGCTCATTTCCTCTATTTTTACATTTAGTTTAGCTTTGCTTACCTCACATTGTAAGAAAAAAAAAAATTTTTTTTGAAGTTGCAAATAAAATAAAAATGATTGTACATTTGCAGTATATGCTTTACAAGAAAATACGATTTCATTTTCTCTACTTCAAAATAAACTTTCACAAATATTTTTTTTCAGTGTAGTCTTTAATGTTTTTAATCTCTAAAAACACACAAAATTTAATAAGAAAATCCCATCCATTAAAAAAATAAACATCCTTTTTTTCATACTGTACTTTATATTGCTGTGATAAATAAATTTATTTGTAGCATTTAAAATAATTTATCTTAGTTTTTATAGCTTTATTTTTTTTTTTATTTGGACAAAATAGTATACATTTTCTGTTATTTAGCTTTCATCAGACATCAGACATGAAATAATTATCACCTTACCAGTTTAAGCCAGAATTTTAATATCAGTGCATCACTTGTAAATAGACATTAACAGCTGAATTAGCGTTTATAGATTAATGCATGAATTAGAATTTCAAATTTTTTAGAAATAGTCATTTTGCTGTCTTTCTTTCAGAGCAAAGAAGAGGTGATGGCGGTCCGTCTAAGAGAAGCTGACAGCATGGCCGCTATGGCTGAACTCCGGCAAAAGATAGCCGAGCTAGAAATACAGGTGAGATATATCATCCGTATCTATTCACCAAGTTCATAAAACTTCAAAAAATCTCTGTCAACCATTATGTCAGTGTAATTAAGTGTAAGAGTGTGTATGTATTGCCTGCAGAAAGAGGAAGGATTGATCCAAGGCCAGCTGAATCACTCAGACTCCAGACAGTATATAACTCAACTGAGAGAGCAGATCGCTGAACTCAAGAACGAGGTGAGGCGATCAAACAGAAACACACACATGCACAGTGTGCTATCTGTCACAATCTTGGCACTTGCATCACAATCTGTGATCAGAAAAAAAATCCATAACGTTTGCAACCCACACTGTTTTCAGTAAAAAGATTCCCATGATCCCATGTTACTACACAAACCTGGTTTCTCCTCTTCTTAAAATGCCATTTATCCCAGTTAGTACAGCTTTTTAATATATTTTATAATCTAAATCTTTCCATCTGCACTTTGTCACCATTCTTATTAGTACGCTTTGAGAGGTTACCTGTGTACACCGTTTTAAAGTGGTATTGTAGTGCTTTTCTTGGCATTTGGGACCTTCCCTAACCACAATAAAAACCACTCGAAAATCATTTTCCCCATTCCCCCCATGTGCCCTCACACACAGACAGCTTTGATGGTTTGATACTGTGGTGCTTACCCACGCACCCAGTCATAGCTCGATCTCACGCACTTCATGTGATGATCTTGCTCATTTGGAGAAAAACCTTTCGTGACAGGGGGTGTGAGAGTGTGTTGACATTCTCTTTCTCTTGTATTTATTTCCCTCCCTTTCACCTCTCTGTTCACGTATCACTCTGTCTCTCGTCTCTCGTTTTTATCCCTCTTTTCGTTTAGATTTTGTCATCACCACTCACGTTTCCTCTCGTTCGATTTCTTTGCTTGTGTCAGTGTTTACATACAAATGTGAAGTGATTATGCTCCAGTTTCATGGTTACTGTAATCACTGAGTTGAGATGCATTGTGGGCGCTTTCAAAGGATGGATTTTACATCAGCGTTTTACATGTGCTCATATTCACCCACGAAATCAGGTCGCCATATGTTCGGTAGTGCCAAAGATTGTGCATAATTTTTGATCTAAACAAAAGAGGCTCCTAATGTAATATAACACAAGATGATGGTGAATTTAGAGGATTTTTTTATTCATTTTGTACTTCAACAGTATAAAATAACTGATGTTTTAAATAACATTTTTTTTTTTTATTTTATTAGTAAATATTTTAAATGGGGTAAATGTCTGTTTCAGTGTTGTCGTGTATATATGTAGCTCATTTTTCATTTAACATCAAACTATGAGGAGTTGTGATATATCAGTTTCTGTGATAAATATTGTGTTTATTAGTGCTGTCAACTGATTAAAATTTGACATGAAATGCAAGTTAATGTTTAAAATTATTAATTGCTATTTATCCCATATATCAATATTTACAGTCCCCCAAATTATATTATAGCATTCAGAGATGCTACATTATGGAGGCAGACAAACTATAAAATATAAAATATATATATATATACACACACACACACACACACACACATATATATATATACATATATATATATATATATATATATATATATATATATATATATATATATATATATATATATATATATATATATATATTCAGCTACATACAATACAAAAAATATACAATTATTTTTTTTTTATTTTTAGTATTTTATTTTATTTTTATTTTTTTGCCATATCATTGAACATAAACACAAGTCACTAGCCTACAGTTCACAACCATCCATTTCCATCCAGGAGCAGATTTAAAGGCCGTCCACACGGAAAGTGTTCTTGTATTCCATTTTTTTTTTTTTTTGGTTTATTTATTAATCTTTGTACATGTACAAATGGACATTCTTTGACCATTTTTGCACATCTTGCAGTTTTTCAGTATTTCAGCACTGAATGTGCTTTTCATTAAGGTTTGTGGATGTTTCATTAACAGTACTTTTAAAAATCTCGGTGATGTCCTAATTCGGAAGTGCTGTGCACTGACTTTTGCTCTGTGGTTTTGGCTGAAACGAGATAAACCAGACAAAGGAAGTGAGAGGTGGGGCTTGTGTAGATGATTGTCTCAGGACGCTTTTCCATTGGTTAACCACAGCCCCTCCCACACTCTCAAATTGCTAAAGCACTTATTGGGAAACTCATGACGTTTCAGATCTGAGATTTTAGCATAATACCTGTTTTAGGCTCTCACGAATGTTAGGACACACACACGCAAACACACTCACTTATGCTCACTGACTCAGAAGGGAAGATCTGAAATGAGAGCAAAAAATTGTGGTCCATTTCTGTCACGCAAGAAAATCCACTGTCTACATGATTCACACACATTCATATTCGCAAAACCTATTCACCAGTGCACATGCAGATTTTAACATACAAATGGTACCACAAATTTTAAATGTCAAAAACAGCCTTGTAAATAGTCTTGAAGATGGGTATGGAGCCAAATCAAAATAAATAAATGTAGATAGTTGTAGGTAAAATAGGTAAATAAATGAAACCACTAAATTAAAATTTTTGCATCCTTACTTTAACATGACTTTTTCAGTGCAAACCTTTATCAGATCATTTTTGAGTTAATTAAAACTGATTTTTATTACACTTTTTCTACTAACTTTTTTTTAATTTGCAGCCCAAATAAGCAAGTAATCCGTTTAACACCAAAGTCTAAGTAAAAACACCTTTTAATCAGTTTAATCGAAACCACAGCGTATTTGACACAGAAATAAGATTGACAAAGTGATCTCGACCACAGTGCAAGTTTATTCGTCGCTCTAACCTCTCTGATATTCAGTGATGAAATTCTACATCAGCACATATTAATAATCAGCACTTGTTGCTATGGAAACGTACCAACCTGTTGCTGGCAGTTTAGTGGAATTACTGTGACAATTCAAGTGAAAAAAAGGATGATTAAGTGGGGTAAATGTATAAAGTATGCCTTTAATGTTAGTGTTTATATTCTACAGAAAACTAAAGGAATGTGATGCTTACAAAAATTAGGGCTGTTCCTGGCTCTGGAATTGACTCTGGAATTCCTTATTATTGTTTTTCTATTCTTTTTTTTTATTATTATTATTATTATTTCTTTATAGATCAGAAGAACGTGTTCACCTTATCTCACTGTGACTACATGATATGAAGGCTTACTTCCTTTTAAACTTCCTTAGTATTCAGTTATTATCGTCAGCATCTATTATCTCTTCATGTAGTCCAGAGTGATGTTTAAAACCTTTCAAAGTGGACAACTGAACCAGACAACAAGACAGTTTTACCCTTTAATCAAAATAATAACGTTTAAAAGACTAGTTTGTTCTTTTTATATACTTCATACATCCAGAACAAATCTGTGTTTGTGAATCAATGTCTCTATTTTATGTTTTAGGTGCAAAACTTCATTGTAGGAAAATTATCCAAGATGTTGGCTAATAATTTTTTATCAGTTGTATGTTATATAACATGCAGGATCACAGATTTAAAGAGTGACAAAAAAAACTCTAACTTAAGAAAAGAAGGGTAATTATTATATGAAAGGTAATAATTAGCAATATGTGTTCAAACATTGAACGTTTCAGCGTGATATACCATGACACATAAAAACGACTGCAGTCATTTTTTTGAATCGATGAAATAATTCAGACTAGTTTCACTAGTAGTGAGCGACCAAGAGGCAAATTAATGATTAGCTCTATGGAACTGAAAAGTCTGTTAATAAGGAAACTCTTTAATGGAATCAGTTCCAGAGGTCCTCTTTAATTCTTTTTGGAATTGAATCCCAGCCGTACAGAAAATAAATCACAAATTTATGTTATGAACATTTTCAGATTTAACCTTTTTATCAGGTCAAAAATGAGTCAGTGTTTTGTAATCCATTTTTGCCAATTTTGTTGTTTTTATATAAATTTTTAAAGGAATGGTTCACCCAAAAATGAAAATGTGCTGTTAATTTACTCACCCTCAGGCCATCCAAGATGTAAGTGACTTTATTTCTTCAGTAGAACAGTAAAGAAGATTTTTAGCTGAAATAGTGGTCCTTGGTGATTCATAAAATGCAAGTCAGCAGCTACACACTTTGACGGGAAAAAATGCATATCAAGGAACACAAAATTAATACCTGTGGCTTTTATCGAGACATTGAGGTCTTATGAAGCAAAACGATCAGTCTGTGCAAGAAACTGAACATTATTTACAACAGTATTACCTGTAATTCATAGCCTTAGGGAAACAGTCTGGAGTGATGTCCGGTTCGTGAACGAATCATACTTTCGAATCAGTTCTATTTGGTGAACTGTTTGAACCAGTTCACCAAATCAGACTCAACCGTCTGAAACAGTTTGTGGCTCGAGCAGCACAGATCTACAATCAAAACCACTCAATCAAAACTCACTTTCAGACATGCCTGACAGTCACTCCAACTTGAAATGAGACAATATAGTTCTATGATGCTGGTTTTGCTGACTCATTCAGTGCTCCAGTTCCTCCAAAAGTACACTAAACTGAGGAAACATTTCCGACTCGGACCAAATGAGCCATTGATATGTACATTAACTGAGCACTTAAATAAAGGGGTGAGATGAACGTTTTTATGGTTTTTCTTTGTCTGTGTAAAAAGGTGAGCTGATAAAGACAAGTTTATTCGCTTTATATGCTTCAGACATGTAAAACATCCACATTTCACATCTTCATTGGGTGACATCATTGCGTGATTACATAAACTAGTAAACGGAAAATAATTGTATTACCCTTTTGCCTGAGGCTATGTTGTAAATAATGTTCAAATGCTTGCGCAGGCTGATTGTTTCGCTTCATAAGACCTCAATTTATCGTCTGGAGCCACGAGTATTAATTTTGTGTTGCCTGATATGCTTTTTTTTTTTTTATTCTCAAAGACATTCAGCTGCTGACTTGCATTTTATGAATCACCAAGGAGCACCGTTTCAGCTAAAAATCACCTTAACTGTTCTACTAAAGAAAAAAGTTACCTACATTTTGAATGGCCTCTGGGCAAAAAGCTAATTTTCAATTTTGGGTCAACCATCTTTTTAAAATCTTGTTGTAGGCCCCTGCAGAACATTTTTTTTAATGCATTCATAGTGTATAGGGTACAACGGGGCTAAAGGCACACCTTAAGAAAAAATGTGCTATTCACTACACCTAAAATGTATAATTGCAGAAAAAAATATATACGCTTGTATTGAACATTAATGGAGCAACAGATTTTGTGTGAAAATAAATCATACAAGTCATTTATTTTGTTTAAAAATCTTATAAACGTATGAGGTGGTAAGGGGGGCCTTTTACCCCACACACGGGGTAAAAGGCTCACCAGCATGGGGTAAAAGGCACTCGGTATTGATACAAATACTTCAGCTAAAATTATGTTTTTTTTTAAATAATGTCATAGTTAATATTTGTTCAAAACAATCACTTTAGCAAAGTTTGTACTATTTTCTGCTTATTTTGAAAAAAATGTTCAATAAATATACTGTCATTAAAATATGTTAATATAAAAATACATTTTAAAATACAGAAATAAAATCATTTTAATAATTAAAGATTCTGAAAGCATTGAAGGAGATCCAATAATAATTGAATATATATTTACAGTAGTAGCAACAAATGATATTTTACTATATGATATGATTAATATCATGTTTTTAAATATGATGGTTTCATTCTAAACATGGTGATTATTTCTAATATGGACACCCGACATAATATATGATATTTACCATCTGAATCTAACCATATCATGTGAACAAATGGAAAAGTCAGCCATCTATTAATTATCATGTTAATAACTCTGCCTTTTAGCCCCAACAGCAGGGGTGCTTTTTACCCCAAATACCATACTTTCACATATTCTTTCGTAATTTAAAAACTGTTGCGTTATCTTAAACAAAACTAAAAATTGTTAAGAAGACCTTTGTCTCAAAATATTAATGCATTAATTTTAGCGATTTGCTACTTAAATCTACAACATTTTATAAATCATCAAATATTAGATCAAGTAAGCACAGAATCAATTTTGCGCTGCTGCGCACGATCGCGTCAAGGATCAGACAAATATACACGTTCATCTTGCCTTTTAACCCGGGGTGCCTTTAGCCCCGTTGTACCCTACTGTTTTTTGAATGCTTACCCGCTGTACTGACTTGGTCAGTCAACTGTACTAACTACATTAACAACAGTAACTACATTTTGCATACGCTAGTCGTTTCTACTAGGCAGGCACTGATCCAGCATTATTAAAAATGGTCTTTTCTGCAGATCTGCGTATTTGTAAGAATGTTTCCCAGAGTCAACTCCCTTCTCTTAAACATTTTAGATCAGGCAGCTGCGTGGACAACGCTCCAAGTTCCAGAATACCGGTGGTGGCGTTTATCAGGACCTATGTTTGGAAAGCCCAGCTTCTGCAGAAGGTGATTACCTCAGTTCGGACGAGGACCCTCTTCAGAGCCTGCCTGTGAGCTCCCTGTACCCACACCACTCTTCACCTCATCTGGACAGTCAAGGCAGCACGGACAGCGACGGCGAGGAAAGGAACCCCATTCAAACCCCCTGCCAAGACCCTCTGCCTAACCAGCAGCAGCTGTACCCGGGCATGGTGTGCACCGAAGGACTCGAGAACTGAGATTGCTTGAAATGGTGAGACAGGACAGACGGAATCCTTTAGGAATAGACTGCACAAAATGCACACATATATAGCGAGAGCGAGGGATTATGTACATTCACCCAGAAGCTGTCAGAGGTAGGGCAGGAAACCGATGCATAGCGTGACACTCTCATTGTATACTTCACTCTCACTCGAGCTGTGTCCGAAACTTGAAAAGGCGCCTTTGCTAAGGCACGTCCAAATCCAGCATTTACCTTCCATCTGATTGACTTTAATATCTCCACAATCTTGTGTGTTCAGTTTGGCGGTTAGTGATAAAATGGCATCTGATGAAGAGATTAAAAATACTAGAATACATAAATGCCTGTTTTTTAAAACCTACACAGAAATGACGTTGTAGTCACTAAATATTTATGTCTAAACTTTGTTCTAGATCATTAGATGTGACGTTTGGTGTACTTGGCAGCTGCTTTCAAATTCGGACACAGCCTCTATGTCTCTCTCTCTCTTATACTTTCTCTTTGTCTTTTTGTCAGTGTGTCTGTTGCACAGTTCTTAAAATGTATTGTATTTCTTCCCAGGACTGAATTTGGAGTCCTCTGTTACAAAACACATACACAGAGAAGTCAAACTGTCCTCTTCTCAGAGTGCCAGAAAGTTTGGTCATTTTTGCCATTTTCTCCTTTCAGAAAACAGTGTGGCCTTGAAACTACCTCTAATTTAACCATACACTCACTCAATCCCTGTGAGCATACCAACTTCACCAATACAACAGCCATCTGGCTAGAAATGAGGTAACAGAGGAGAGAAAAAGCAAGCAGGATACACACCTTCGGGTGCACTAAATGTTTGCAGCATCCTATCAGATCCTTGGCTTTGGAAATCAAGGGATTATCTTTGTCACACTCACTTGGCATCAAACATAGGGACCATCTCTACTGTTCCTTTAGAGGAAAGCAGCAGATTCGGTGCTTTTCTCAACCTGGACGTGCTTCGTTTTTCTGTCTTGTTCCTGTGGAGAGGATGTACACCTTTTATGTTTATCTCAAACGCAACAGACACTACAATCACTTTAATGAGAGGTGAAGGCTGAAGGAAAGAAAATAAGAATGAACAAAGTCTTATTATATAGCATAATAGGGATGTTAATAGTTACATACATAGATGAATATTACCGTAGCTCATCCATGTATTTGTGTGTTTTATACAAAACAAAGAAAGCTGATCAAAATTTTGGAACTCTTGTGTCAACATTGCCAAATGTTTTTTATGTTATTTATATGTTTTATTTCTTTTATGTTTTTTTTTTTAAATAACGTTAATGTACTTCATGCATACAGAGGCCAAACTATTTAATTTATACTATTCTTCTGTGCCAATCCTGAAAAACAGCATGAAGCTGAAACTACAGGGTCTCCAGAAAAGAGATTAGTTTAAAAAGGGTAAAGAACAGAAAAACAACTGCTGCTATGACATATCTAGTTAGTCATTATATTATTACAATTTTTTTTTTAAATAATTTTTACTCCCATGTAAGGTAGATCTATAAATCCAAGATAAACTGTGAAGTTATTATTAACTTGGCGCTTACCAGCAATGAGTTGCCTAGATTTGTACACTACATAAATACCCTCAAGCAACTATGCGAAATTGATTTGCATTTCACATTTCAACTGTTAACCATCTTAAGCATTGATCCTGATTTTTATGGGTTTATGCTGATTCGGAAGAAACTTCCTGAAGCATTTATGAAGACTCTTGGTTTTTTAAGAAAGTTTGCTTGCATTTGACTGAACTACAGAAGGTTTACAAACAAAGTAACTACTCAACTAAATTACAGTTCATTTACAAACTATTGCGAGATTTTGTATATATACATTATACAAATATTTCATACTTGTAACAGTTTTCTTCCTTTTAATCGAGTTTGGTCACTTTAATTTTTTTACCCACAATTTCGTAACCTGTCTTGAAGACTTCCATCTAACTCAGTACTGTCTACGATGCCGTGTTTGTCTGACCACACATGGTACATCAGTGTCATTGCCTTTCCCCACCACTGCCTCATTTTGCTAAAGCTCATCGGTCGTTGCATTTATCAGACATTTTACATGTTTACATGACTTTCTGAGAGCGATACATTGCCGACATTTGCACCCTTTACTGGTTATTGACAAAAACCAGTGAGACTCTGCTCTCAGTCATATCTCTGACAGTATGATGCATTACAAGATATTGGAGTTTTGGGGAGAAGTATTTACAGTATGTCCTGAATATGAAATGAAAACCATTTAAGTGTGTTCATAAAGCATATCTCCTTTTGAATGGTTGCAAGTTCTCAAGGTAGCCTGGGGTTGCTGTTTTAATGTACCACAATGTTTTATTGACTGAAAAAGTTTTTTTTTTTTTTTTTTTTTTTTTGGTCTAATGGAAAATTGTTTGGTGGAATTGCTATTTTTCCCTTGATCAAACCTGTAATGCCCTTGTCACTGATTATATGTATTTTTATTTTATTTTTAAAGAAAAACTGACATAGAAATAACAGTGTGAATTGGACTCATAATGATATTTTATGCATATAGACATGATTTTAATGTTGTTTCATACTGCACTACAAATGAAAACTAAACCTCTAGCATCGTCTCTACTAGGGGTTTACTCTGATTTAGAACATCCTTCCTGTTCCCCAGTGACCTCTGTAACATTTAAAACCATCCACAAAACCGGTTTCAGAAGTGTGTGTCGTTTATAAACTCTTCTTTACAAGAAAAGCAGCAAGTAAAGGAAGTTGCTTTACACCTTTCATTTCTTGCTGGTCTTTAAAGGGAAACCTCAGAGGGTCCCAGAAGCTGAAAGACTTTATCAAGCAGTTGTTGTACCAACATTTGTTCTGGTTTGGGACTGTTGGATTTCAAATAGTTGAAGGAAACTTTCTTCACAACTTGATTACAAAACACAACGGTTTTGTGGTGTGAGTTTTAGCTTCTGAAGAATATTTGCTAATAGGAAATCAGAAATGGCTGTTTTGAAATGAACTTGGAATGAGAGTTGTTGTTTAGGGATTTGATTTTGTTTAAAACAATAAGAAGTCAGTCTTACTGGGAAGGCTTTTCCTAGCTTGTTTATTGTTAACTGACCAGGAACGTACCATGTTTAGATTGTCAATTGGTGGCTAATATGATCAAACACATTTGTCTCACATTGAGCTCTAATTTCAATCACCTTCAGAATGGCTGAATTATGTTCTAATCAGTGGAAGAAAAAAAAAAGATGAATGAAAAATGTTACAGTGATTAATAATATCAGTACTTTGTGGTAATATGAGTCAGTTTTCCCTGCATAAAATCTATAACATATCTCAGAAACACTATATCACTGTTTCAGTTGAAGCTGAATACTTTTATGTACTGTTATCAGAAGTTTTTTTTTTTTTTCTTTGGTAACATCCTTTCATGGTAGTTTTTATCTCTCTTTTTCTTCTTTCTTTTTTCTTCTTGTTGTTGCTTGAAGGTTGTCATGTAAGCAGTGATCATAATGAAACCCTGATTGGTTTCATGAAAGATATGTTGTAGTTACAGTAGACAACCTAACTACAATAAAATGCATAAATGACACTTTTATGCATGAGCTTGAAGAAAATCACTGTTCAGGAGAATACTGTATTGTTTAATGCCTCCTTTTTTGGTCTTCCATTTTCTTAAGTACTGTAAATGTGGAGATAAATTGGGAAAATAATATTTCTATATAGCGCATGTAATGTCATTCAAGTGTTACAATCATACAGAAAATGTTCTTACTGTATGTACTGTATTCAGTGTTTTCATATGTAGTTTGACTGCTATTTCAAACACCGTGTGTATCAAAACAGCAACCCCAAAAGCAAAGGTCAGTATTTCATACACACCACATTATGCTTTCAGGTGTAGCCATATTGAATAAATGGCCAGTGAGGGCATGAAGTCATAACGCAGAGGCTGATGTGACCTCCTCTATAGTGCTCCAACAGCTGCCTTACCTCCTTTCACCAGTACATAAATGTCCAGTAGTCTCCCCATGACACCCATCAGATCACATCCTCTCTCTGCTACAGTTTTACTGATGTGTTAAGAATGACAGTACTAAAGATTATATAAATGGCAATGTTATCAAATGATGATCCAGTGTTCTGTATTTGATGATAAAATGTATTTAAAAAAAAATAAACATTTATGCTACACATTTGCGAAGTTCAAATTTTGGTGTCACGCATATGTATTATTTTTATAACATTAATTCTTTAAAATTTTGTTATTTTATATATGGTAGAAAATAGTCACCTTAAAATTATGCAGAATTAATGTCTATATAAAATATTAAAAATACGGTAACCAAATATTTAAAAAAAAATACAGTATATAATTTTTTTATTATTATTAAAATGGAAAATCTTTTGGTCTAAAACGACTGAAGAACCACCAGAGTGTTATGAGAGTGCAACATCCAAACAACACTGGAGCCCATTGACTTACATCGTATGGACAAAAAAGACTACAAAATATCTTCTTTTGTGTTTTACATAACCACTAAAGTCCTACAGATGAGGGTACGTACATGACCGAATGTTCATTTTGACTAAACTGACCCTTCGAAGCTCTGCATGGATGTAGCATCATGCAAAAGTAATTGTTTTGGGTTAGAAATTTGTCTGATCTTGTGATCTAGTTATGAATTTTATCTTGTTTCATATTGAATAAAACATTTAAAGGGATAGTCCACCCAAAAAAAAAAAAAAAAAAAGTGAAATTTCTGTCATCATTTACTCAGCCTCAAGTTCATCCAAACCTGTATGAATTTCATTCTTCTCTGGAACACAAAAGAAGATATTCTGGAGAAAGTACCAAACACTTGCTGGTACACACTGATTTCTGTATTTTGCATGTTATGGAAGTCAGTGGGGACCAGCAACTGTCTGGTTACCCATATTCTTCAAAATATTTATGTTCAACAGAAGAAAGAAACTCATACAGGTTTTACACAACTTTAGTGTATGTAAATAATGACAAATTTTTCACTTTTGGGTGAACTATCACTTTAATTAGGCCACTTAAGTCCTCATCCCGTGTGTGTACTGACTATTTGTAAACATTTCAAATTTCTTGATGTGGAAAAATCTGCTTTTTAAAAACTCAGAATGGTGCTTTGTGCCATTTTATATCAGTTTCTTGCTAAACCAATAAACCTGCAAACTTTAGACAAACCAAACAGAGTTTCTTCCTATTTGTCATCACTACAGCGCAAAAATATTTAAATGGTTTTAAGGCATGGGCAAAAGAGCTAAGTCTTGTTGCACCTCGCACAACCACATTCACCACGGTTCATCAGTCTTTCTACAGCCACATCACTTTTCCCTTTCTTCCTCTCTTCCTCATCTGTCTGCATGGGGTCTGTAACTGTTCGATACCTTTAAAATGATGCATCATAATCACACCTTCAAAACCATATCACACTCCTAGGCCTATATGGCTTACATTTGCAATGAATGACTACTGCAACCATTTTTGCAATGAGAGCATAAAATCACCACAGTGTTTTTTATTAGTCACATCTACGGTTAAACTAAGATGTGTGTCCAACAGAAAAGGCTGTGTTTTCGGTGAGAGCACCCTGATTTATTTTGCTGGCAGTCTTCCTTCTCGCTGCAGCAGTAGTTAGGGTTAGTGTAAAGTCTGGTTTGTAACAGCGCGAGGCGGAAACTGACGCGTCTGTGGTCGGCCGGTTTTGTGAGCGCGCGTTACGGAGGTTTCAGTTTTGCTGCGCTTTAAGGAGCGCGCACCTGTCCTCAGTGATTTATTACTGCTGGTGACTGAGCGAGACTCTGTAGCACGGCCTAATCTGCTTGCAATCAATACAGTCAGATAATAAAAGTGAGAATAAGCATTGCATTTACTGTTGATTATATTATAGAAACACCTCGGCTGGCTCTGGACGCATTTACTGGTGAGTCCTTACGGTTTATTTTGAAGATAATGGCGCTAATGGCAGTGAACTGACAAAAATCAGTTTTTAAAATAGGTTTAGGTTTTACCATGACATTTTCACTTAATACTCCTAAAACCACCCGTCTTCACAACAATACCTAAACTTTCAATTAAATTTAATTTTAAATTAGATTAAAATATACTTTTTGTTGAGTTTCTGTGTTCCTACACACCTTTAGATATATATGAAGCATTTTAAAACATAATGTAGCCTAATATCAAAGTCCTTAAGATCTTTTTCTACATTCGCTTGCTTACTATCAATAAGATTACAAAGGGTCTGGAGAAGTTTAAAAATTATCATTTGAAGTAATCACAAAAATTGTAAAGAAATTTAGTTTTTTTCCCCCTCATATTTGTACTTGCAATACCAGAATCATAAAATTGTACATTTAATACACCTGTGATATAAAAATATAGCTTTTTTTTTTCAATACTGTAAGATGTCTCTGTAAGATTTTCTTTTGATAAAAGAAAAATAGACAAAAAAATCTATTTGAATTCTATTTGTGAGTTAATATTTTGAATTTCATATATTAATATTTCATGATTAGATGGATAATCAATATGACCAAGACCTAAAAGATTTACTACAACAATCATGAGTGTTTCACTTAAATTAAAGCATTTAATGAACTTTTATTTTAAAGCAATAGATGTTACACAGACCTTTACATAATATATTGATTTTTTTCTTATTACGCTGTTAAATATTTAATTTTTGGTGCAACAGATACAGCCGTTAAAAATTTATTTTTTATTTTATAAGCAAGCAATATCAAGTAATTTATTTTGAAAATTGCCACAGTATTTCAAAATCTAAACCTTTTTTTAAACAGATTCATTTATTACATGACATTATAAAACAAGAGTAGACCATGGAAATGTCTATATTCATATTTATATATAGCTAATTTCCACTGAAACTCAAAGTAATATCTAATTCATTTCATAAAGTGATTGTAAGTAATGGGGATTAAGTGTTTCAACAGCAATACGCTGACATGAAGTTGCTCTGATTATCATCTGAGAATCTCTGACTTGCAAGATAACACATTTCCGTTTAGTATCCTGAGTTTGTATTTCATGAATATTCAAAAAAAAAAAAAAAAAAACTTTTTTATTTGGGAAATGCATTTTTGCCCTCATGTTGCTTGCAAAATTTGGAGTCATTGATGCATAGAGCAAAGCCAAGCAGAGAGATAAAGGAAAAATTATGTTAGACTCTTAAGAGAATCTGTGCTTCCCCTGACAAAAATAAATAAAACCATTTATTATTTATTTTTCATTATAAGTAGAGATCAAAATTAGTTACTTGTGCACAAACAACAATTAATCGTCATTTAAATCAATACACATAGTATGCTGAGATTTAATATGCATCATGTCCCTGTGTATATGGTTGTCATATATTTTCGTCTCTCTGTTTTTACAGGACAATCTTCTCTGTTGCTAGCTCTCTGTTCATTATGCCTCGTTCGTTTCTGGTGAAAAAGAGCAGGAAGGGAGGCTTTCGTTCCTCTCTTCCCATCGCTGACGTGCCCTATCTAGGCCTGGTGGGCTGGTCTGTCCCCATAAAAGTGGCTACACTGCCAGAGGAATCAGGCCAAGAGATACAACCATATTCTCCAATCATGCAGCAAAACAGCACACACAACAGTCTCAATAATGACTGGAAAACAGGTTCGTTGATAAACAAAATTCATTTTTAATACACAAGGAAGTTTTGGGGATTCCTTTTTATTTTTTGTATAGCCATTAGCAAAAAACTTCAAAATTTTCCAATCTTCTCACGTGTTTAACACTCATTCTTCATTGGGTTTCTGCAGATCCAGCAGGTTTCCGGTACGGCCCTCCTCCGTCTCCAGTGCACTGGTTACCAGTCAACTCTAGAGACATAGCAGACATACAAGGGCTCAACAGCAGAGACAGTTTACTGGACTGTTCTCTGATGAGTCCTCTGAGGGATTTGGACCCAAAACATTGCAGCTTGTGTGGCAAGGTATGCCTTTTTGTGTCCAAAAAAAATAAAATAAAAAAGACTCAGAAGACAATGTTATATTCTTACGTAACACTGGCTGAAACAAATGAAACACTGAAGCAAACTGTCTTCAGGCCATTTTTGGAAGATTTGTTTAAAATACAAATCCACTCATTTGACGAGCTCCTCCAGTCCATAAATCTTGCTCACCAAGAATTAGAAGACAAAACATTTTCCTTGAGTAGCACTTTAATTATATTTCACTTTATTTTGACCTCAAGCCTTTCTATGACAGGGGGAAAACTTTTTACTTCCGGAGTGGTTTTTTTTTTTTTTTTAAACAGTTCTTTTTTCCATTTTTTCCATTAGGTTTTCTCCTCTCTTGCTCGTCTGGAGTCTCACATGTACAGATTGCATGGTAG
Organism: Spinibarbus caldwelli; assembly: GCA_039654775.1. NCBI lineage: Eukaryota > Metazoa > Chordata > Actinopteri > Cypriniformes > Cyprinidae > Spinibarbus > Spinibarbus caldwelli. Next base: position 31,222,948 of record CM077224.1, read on the forward strand.
TCATCATGGACGGTCTCTGGTATTCTGTGACAGCAAAGACCCCATGATGCCATGCAGGGTAAAGGTACGACCATTCATTTGCAATATTTTTATTTTTTTTTTAATTATTTTTTTTTTTTGTGGATTCACGATAAAAGGTTGTTATATGTCTCCCTCTGATGCTGAATAGTGTAACTGCAGCCTTAGTAAGTGGTCACACAGTGTACATTGTACTATTTTTAATGGTCAGGGTTGTATGTTGGCCTAGAGTATGCCTTTATCTTTGCCAATTCCAACTTTATATATATATATACACACACACACACACAGTAGTCAACATTTGAAGTGGATCCAAAAAGTTCATTAAAGTTGTAAGATGAGAACGCATTTTGGTTTTAGGACAACTTTGATGAAAGGTTTTGACCCACTTCAAATGCTGACTACTATATCTATCTATATAATATTTTTCTTGTAAAATAATTTTGTATGCTGATTTTGGTAAACTATAAAGTTATTTGTAAATTGTCATTGCATTTGTTCATTTTGAATTTCAGGAACGAACATTTGATTGCAAGGAATGTGGCAAGGTATTCAAACGCTCATCCACTCTGTCCACCCACCTCCTGATCCACTCGGACACGCGGCCATATCCCTGTCAATACTGTGGCAAGAGATTCCACCAGAAATCTGACATGAAGAAACACACCTTCATACACACTGGTGAGGCTCAGAGAGATTTGAAACTTTGAATAGAATGGAATCATTTGGATAAATGAAATGTGGGGGGATGTGTCTATTATCAGAACCTTACAAAATAACTGATGTGTTAATATCAGTAAAGTATACCGCATTTCACTTTCCATATATTGAGTGCACGAGTTTTGATTGCTCCTCATTTGACCAGGTTTATTTCGTTTTTTTGTTCAGGAGAAAAGCCGCATGTGTGTAAAGTGTGTGGTAAAGCCTTCAGTCAGAGCTCCAACCTGATCACACACAGCAGAAAACACTACAGACCCTTCAGCTGAACACACTTTCCTCTAGGAGGATCCCAACCAAGACCTCTGTGAATGTACATAAGTTAGCTATAAACACAAAAAGTATTATAAATTATCAAGTGCATATTTTCTTCTGTATGTTTTTAAACCAAGTCATTTATTCATGCAGCAGTGCTTAGGAGCGTTACGTGTGAGATGTAAACGAAAGTGTCATCATAGCTGTACATCAGTAATAAATGAACGCTAAGGAAAAGATAAGAGTGCACAATTAAATGCAGTGTTGACTCACATAGATGGATCCGGTGATACAGAAATGAGTCAAGCAGCAGTGCAGCTGATGGCCGCAGGTTCATTTGAGTCACTGCAAAACAAGTTTGTTTATAGCCGTTCGCCCAAGTTGAACTCGTACATAAATCCACGGAAAGCAACAATCAGATATCACCAAGTTTTCACAGTTTTTTCTTCTAAAGCCCATCGATTTGAATGCCATTTTAAAACATCACCATAACAAGTAAATGACTTTCAAAGCTTTATTGTTCTGCAATTGCTATTAAGACTGTACATCTGTCAAACAAAAAGAACGATGATTATTAGTTGGGCTTTATCCAGCCTAGCCGCCTTCTCTCAGGATTTCACATTAATGGGATCTGGAAAAAGTGCTTTATGTGAATGAAATGCAACCAGTAAAAATGTACAAATGTCTGTAAAACAGGAGCTCTAAAGATGGTGTAGTAGACCTATTAGGAGTCAGAGATTCATAAACCATAAATTATGACTGTAATTGCATACTGTGGGAATGAAGTGCAATGGCTGACACTCACCTGCAAAGCAGCCCTCAACACATGGACCATCTGAGGGCAGACAAACCTCAGTTGAACACATAAAATAAATCTGACAAAAACAAAAAACACAACATTAGGTTACATGTCAAATTAAATCTGACTAGATGACATTTCTAAGCACTTCCGGAGCTGCTTTCTACCTCCTCGTCTGTCTGCAGATTGGCTTCTTCAGACAGGAACTGGAACGTAGTGATTGTGAATCGTCTAACATGATTGATCAGGGCCTCTGCAGGTGTAGCAGGAGGCTTGTGGGTTGGGGTCTGGTCAAGGAAATTTGGGCACCTAAAGTCAAAAAGGTTGAAATTAAGATTTTTAATGTTCTTTTTTTTTTTTTAAATGTTAAACAGTTGTGCTGCTTAATATTTGTTGAAAGCATTAAACCACTCAAAAGTTTGGGGTAAGATTAAAAAAAAAAAAAAAAACCTATCAGCAAGGATGCGTTAAATGAATTAAGTGACGGTATACAAAAAAACAAAACACACACAAACAAAACCTTCTCGTACCCATCATAAATAAGGATCCAGGCAGATTTTGCAGAGCGTGGGTATGCAACACAGTAATGCACCAGCAGCATAGCAGTGGGGTCTGGAGGATTTAGCAGACGCACTTCCAGGTAAAGGGGTTTCCCCAGCAGCATATGCAGGGGCTGGTGGTATTGTGGGTAATAATCATTGTAGTGTTCATCTGAATGAAAAGAGGCTGTAGTTAATGTACAAAATCTTATTTTTATATATATATATATATATATATATATATATATATATATATATATTTTTTTTTTTTTTTTTTTTTTTTTTTTTTATTAACTTTTTGGTTGGCAAAGTTATCAAATGCCTTGATCTTCTTGAACATGTTAACATTTCACTTGGAAAAATGGTTTATATATTTTTCAACAAACTGTAAGATAAGACTCAGCTAGGTTTTATATGAAGAAAATGGTTTTAAACCTTTTGCAATCCTGAGTTGAACTCCAAACACCCCCTGAGCTTTGATAGAAGGTCCGAGGGAGGGGCTTTTCACCAGATAACCCACACTTACCACAGATCCGGGTAAATAGCGACACTCAACCAGTAGCCTGGGACAACAGGGAACATGGAGTCTCAGCATGGTGCTTGTCTCTTTGTGCATCAGTGTAACTGCATTTTCATGAGTACCTTACAGGCGACTCTCTAGTGATGGTGCCGTAATTTAGACTGAGGGGCTGCACTCTATTCAGGATCTCCACCATATAGATGACCGTTTTACCCACCTCCTAGAGACAGTTCAGTTAGACTTGCACACAAACTTGCTCTCAGATACACACGTATTGCAATGAATCTACTCACAAATCTGTGCACCCCACATTCATCCAGAGGGATCTTGAAGAGGGCCATGTCAGCAGTTACTTTTTGGGGTGTACAAGAGTTGTCACCAGCAGTGACTAGGCTGGCGGGGGACAGGGGTGGATCAGCGGCAGATGAGTGAACCGAGAAAACAAAATGCCGATCCATAGTGCATTCTGATTGGAAAACACACAAAATACAGTTTTCTTGAAAATGTTCTTGTTTGATTCTGAAAAATCTTTAAGGCAAACTTTTTACAAACAAAAACAATGTTGTAAAGTTAAGTAAATACAGCTGTCAGTTTAACATGTTTTGTATAACTAATAAATTGTAATTAATACCTTATCACTATACACACAAGTAATCGGATAACATTTTGATTTAATGTTTATTATTTGTGGTTTAAGGTATCTGCTCAAAAACGATCAGGTGCTTTTCAAAACATTTACTGGAGAGAAAAAAAAAGCAACACTTTACTTGTAGTCTTTCTACATAATGCATTATATGAAAAAAATATATAAATAAAAAAAATTAAAAAAAACCCTTTTATTGAACCTTATGATGCATTCTATGGCCTAATGAATAATTGTAACCATATCTATAATAATACCCGTTACAACTGTATAAAGCATATTGAAGCACATGACAAATAACCAATTTCAGATGTAACAAGAATTTTGCAAATATAATAATGCATTTTAACTTTAATGCATTATAACCCTTCATAAATAATTGTAATTAAACTATGCATATGCGTCGAGAATGACCAGATGTGCAAGATTTTTGGGATTTGGTGCTTGATGTTCTGTACAAGGTCACCCGGACTTGTTTTCCCAAAGATCCTGTTCTGTTATTGTTGAATGACAACTCTTAATTTCCTCTAAAAGAGAAAGACTGGAAATTTTGATTAGCTGCAAATAAACTTTTCGTTCAACGATGGAAACCTCCCCATGACCTTTCCATCAAACATTGGTTACATTCCTCACTGGAGATACTATTTCTGGAACTGTCGTCAGCCGGTCACTTTGTCTATGTGGAGGAACTGTATATATTCAGTTAGGGAGATCTTGGTCATTTAAATTATTTTCATTATTTTTGTTATTTGTTTATTTACCTGTATTGTACCTATTTTCGAATTCCTGACGTACTGTGGGTTGGGTTAGGGGGAGGGGGGCTAGTAGTTGGTAGATACATTTTCTTGTTCACGGTAATATATTTGCTACTGGGGGGGATACCAAAAAAATAAATAAAAAAATAAAAAAAATTGTAATTTAACTACATTATGAATACCTTTATATTAACATTATACATGAAGGTTGCCAAATGTTCTTTATAACTGCAAGCATTTTTAGGTAATTGCTTTGAGTTTTAACGTTAAATACTACACAATTTTGAATTAAGGTTTATGATTCTATTTGGATTTAATAATTTGTCCAGCTCACCGTCCATGGGGTAATAACATGATTGGGTGTCTGCAGAATAACAGCAGCCTCTGTCATGGCACTCAGATGATGATAACACCCTGGATCCACAGACCAACTGCTGATCAGGTGCAACATTGCACTCTGCACAACAAAAATGCAGTTTTTCATTTTTTTTTTTTTTTTGTGTCAAAATGTGTTTATCCACTCAGAAAGATTCATACCATACCTTGACTGAACAAAGCCTGACACTCCATCAATGACTCAACTGTGCGCCCTTTTGGTATCTGATATTTTAATATAATTCTGTACAGCCCATCCTGATTAACAGAAACAAATATTCATGAAATCAAAGTAGGCATACAACTCGCATAACAATGAATGGCATCACAGACCTTCTGAGTCATGTGACAGGAAGAGTAAGGCAGGAGGATGTTGATGGTACCATCTTTATCCCTTTTTACAGAGTACCCACAATGACTTGGGGCCTCCAAAATAGGAACAGCTTCTGTTTTTATTCCATTGGAAGGGGCTATAAAAGAAAAGTCAAATTTTAAGTTTTTTTTTTTTTTAGTTTTTTTTTTTATTTGATATATTAAAAGCCTGAACCTCAAACTCACCTTGTACAAAGAGGCCAGATGTTGGTCCAGGTGGCAGTTTTACACTCATATGTTGGCTAGAACACAGCACCTGAAATTCAGGGGGTGGACGAGCGGGTGTGGGTTTGGTAAAGTGAGGAATGGTTTGGTGCAACGGTTTGATTGTAACAGGAGGAACTGTAGGTTGTGTGTCTATATCTCCAATGTAGTGACACTGAAGCTGTAGGGTTCGGTATCGCAGTTGAGAGAGGTCCCAGAACCTGACATATAGAGAGATCACTGTGGAGGACTGAAAAATTAAAAAAAGCAGAGAGAGTGAGAGAGTCATACATGATACCTGTTAAACACTGGACAATATGCGGAGAGTAACTAAAAGCTATTCCTAACCCAATGCTAAACAATTTTAAAGAAAGAAAGAAAAAAAAAAAAAATTGTCATTTTAATTGTATTAAAATGACAGCCATATTTATTTCATGTCAAGATTATTCCACATATTTCATTTTGCAATGTTTTGCAAGGTTGTGAAAGGGTCTCATTACTAACACCAGTTACTTATTAAAACTCTACTAGCCAATTCCATAAAACTGTAAAATGTATTCATTTAGTAAAAATCAATTATTAAAAAAAGATGACTATTTAATTATGCACTCTCAGCTATAGTTTTTGTAATTGTAAAATTGTAATCTTAAAACAATAAAAAAAAAGTATCAGCTACTTTTAATATGTTTACTAAATTTATATACAGGTGCATCTCAAATTAGAATGTCGTGGAAAAGTTCATTTATTTCAGTAATTCAACTCAAATTGTGAAACTCGTATATTAAATAAATTCAATGCACACAGACTGAAGTAGTTTAAGTCTTTGGTTCTTTTAATTGTGATGATTTTGGCTCACATTTAACAAAAACCCACCAATTCACTATCTCAACAAATTAAAATACTTCATTAGACCAATAATAAAAAAAAAAAAACATTTTTAGTGAATTGTTGGCCTTCTGGAAAGTATATTCATTTACTGTATATGTACTCAATACTTGGTAGGGGCTCCTTTTGCTTTAATTACTGCCTCAATTCGGCGTGGCATGGAGGTGATCAGTTTGTGGCACTGCTGAGGTGGTATGGAAGCCCAGGTTTCTTTGACAGTGGCCTTCAGCTCATCTGCATTTTTTGGTCTCTTGTTTCTCATTTTCCTCTTGACAATACCCCATAGATTCTCTATGGGGTTCAGGTCTGGTGAGTTTGCTGGCCAGTCAAGCACACTAACACCAAGGACATTTAACCAACTTTTGGTGCTTTTGGCAGTGTGGGCAGGTGCCAAATCCTGCTGGAAAATGAAATCAGCATCTTTAAAAAGCTGGTCAGCAGAAGGAAGCATGAAGTGCTCAAATTTTTTGGTAAACGGGTGCAGTGACTTTGGTTTTCAAAAAACACAATGGACGAACACCAGCAGATGACATTGCACCCCAAATCATCACAGACTGTGAAAACTTAACACTGGACTTCAAGCAACTTGGACTATGAGCTTCTCCACCCTTCCTCCAGACTCTAGGACCTTGGTTTCCAAATGAAATACAAAACTTGCTCTCATCTGAAAAGAGGACTTTGGACCACTGGGCAACAGTCCAGTTCTTCTTCTCCTTAGCCCAGGTAAGACGCCTCTGATGTTGTCTGTGGTTCAGGAGTGGCTTAACAAGAGGAATACGACAGCTGTAGCCAAATTCCTTGACACGTCTGTGTGTGGTGGCTCTTGATGCCTTGACCTCAGCCTCAGTCCATTCCTTGTGAAGTTCACCCAAATTCTTGAATCGATTTTGCTCGACAATCCTCATAAGGCTGCGGTTCTCTCAGTTGGTTGTGCATCTTTTCTTCCACACTTTTTCCTTCCACTCAACTCTCTGTTAACATGCTTGGATACAGCACTCTGTGAACAGCCAGCTTCTTTTGCAATGAATGTTTGTGGCTTACCCTCCTTGTGAAGGGTGTCAATGATTGTGTTCTGGACAACTGTCAGATCAGCAGTCTTCCCCATGATTGTGTAGCCTAGTGAACCAGACTGAGAGACCATTTTGAAGTCTCAGGAAACCTTTGCAGGTGTTTTGAGTTGATTAGCTGATTGGCATGTCACCATATTCTAATTTGTTGAGATAGCGAATTGTGGTTTTTTTTAAATGTGAGCCAAAATCATCACAATTAAAAGAACCAAAGACTTAAACTACTTCAGTCTGTGTGCATTGAATTTATTTAATACACGAGTTTCACAATTTGAGTTAAATTACTGAAATAAATGAACTTTTCCACGACGTTCTAATTTATTGAGATGCACCTGTACATTATCAATATATACTATGATACGTTTGCTTAATTTGCTTGATTATAATTACTTTTATATGAGATTTGTAAAAGCTACACAATTCCAATTTTGAATTAAGGTTTATAATTCTATTTAATTTATTAAACAACTTATTCAATAACGTTGGAATATGGCTCACCATTTTTTGTGTGTGGCAGGAAGGCAGTGGTGAAGAAAGCACAACACTGCTACCTTTGGAGCGGAGTGTGTAATTACAGGCTTCTGGGACAGATGGAATGGAGATCCAGGTATTTGTCTTCACATCTTCAAATATCACCACACAAGAGCAAAAAAAAACAAAAATTTGATATGTATAAATGTGCAAAGAAACTACACTACTGGAAAAAATTACTTTTTCTATTTTTGAAACAAGTCCCTTATGCACATCAAAGCTGCATTTATTTGATCAAAATAATAAAAATAGTAATATTGTGAAATATTATTATAATCAGAAATCTCCAGAAACGTGTTTGGGAACCACTGCTATAGCTCACCTTTGACTTTAACGGAGTCCGCTCTTGCTAAGGGAAAAGTTGCCATTATTTTATTCCTCATGCAATTAAGAGATGGAGACATCTTGGGGGGTTGTGCAGGAGGAGTCGGAGGAAAGACAGGGAGCTGAGGGAGCAGGGTCGCTTGCATAAACGGAGGGATTAGAGGATTGTATGTAGGTTGAGGAAATGGTGTCCATGGCATTAATTGCGAAGCAGTGGTCATGGCTAGTGGGGGATGATGGTACGTCATGGGGTACTGAGAACAGAATCTCTCCGGATAAGGGGGACAGGATATAGGGTACGGTGAATATTGTGGAGGGGGCATCATTGGGTACTGGGGTACAGTCTCTTCGTGTGTTTGTTGTATTTGATCTACAGATAGAGACAGATGTTGTTGAACAGAAGGTTTAGGAGTATCAACAGGAGGTGCCAGATGATGAAGGGGATACATGGGATAAATGTGAGCAAGCGGTTTCTGGAGCTGATAAATACTGGGTATCTGATGGACGGGATCTGTGCCATGATGAGAGGTATAAGGGTATTTGTTAGGGTGAAACTGTTGTACTCCAGGTTGTTCATAACCAAGGTGAGGGTTCTCAGCAGGTTTAGATGTCTCTGGCTTAGGTGTTGCAGGTTGCCGAGTGACTTCAGTGACTGCTGGGAAAGCAGGAACATGTGGGATAAAAGGCACTTGCTCCTGACTGGGCTGCAGTAGTTGATGGAATGGATTAGAATAAAGGTAAGGAAGAAACTGAGACTGGCGGTGAGGAAATGGACAAGAGAGGGTGAACTGCTTTCCATCCAAGATGACAACAAGGATGTTTTCTTCATCCTACAGAAACACAAGTGAAACTTCTCAAACAAGCAGTGTCCGTTTCAAAATGAACCTTTTGTGATGCATGAATTATTAAATTAATTAAGTAATAATTTTTTTTTTTACATGTTTGTTTTTACTTTTAAACAAGTGAAAAATCATGCCCAAAAAAAAAAAAAAAAGTGTCAGTATATTATATTTTGAGGGAGTTACATATATGTCCACTGTAGTGGACACCGTGCATTAAAGGTATAAAAAGTGAATCAATAGAACTAAATGTGCGGTCTTACTACGTGAAAATGGTTTGAATACACATAAGAACAAGCTATGTCATGACGGCACAGAAATGTGAAGTGTAACAAACAAAACATAAGAGTGTGTGTCTATGGGACAGGGGTGGTGGGCTATTCATACACACGTGAGCACAAATCCAAACACACACACCCCCCCACCACACACTCAAACACAATCATGCACACATATATCTGCACTCATACAGTATATATGTATACATGCCTACAGTTTTATATGACCCAATATATAAATATAGACTGTACGCATTGAAATAAATGATACAATCTGAAGACTATTTAATGTTTCTGTTCAATAAAACCATTCAAGTGTAAATTATATCATAATTTTAATAAAACATACAAATAAGGCAGAAACTATATATAGGCCCATAGGCAAAATTACACCCTTTGTGTGCATGACGTCCACTGCAGTGGACCGATATATTTTTGGTCACAGAAAAAAAAACAAGAAAAATATTGTTAAAATCTGGATGAATCTATTTCTGACATCCTATTTAACTGAAAATATTTTTTGTACCCGTCTGGTTTTCTGAGAATAAAAGTATTTAACACTTATTCCCAAGGTACATGGTGCATCCCGCCGCCATCTTGAATATATTATGCAATATCTCAAAACAACAAAAACAGATAATACAACAATTAAATGGAACTGTAGACAACACTTTGGGGGTTCGCCAGTTCCATTCCACAAATGTGTAAATGGACCATGAAAAGAAAAAAAAAGAAAAGAAAAAGAAAAAAAAAATAAATAAAAATATTCAGAGATAGGCAACAAATCAGAATTGGGCATAAAGAGCTGCAGTGTAAACGAAGTGTTCCTTTAGAGATTTTAGTATTCGTTTAGATATGAAAACAAATTTGAGGTGACAACCAAGAATTGTGATAAAACAGTTGAGAATAATATGTACTGTTTCAACAATTGTTGTGTATTTCCAAAGCATCATGTTGGCTATAATTGCCCATAATATTGTTCTATTAGCCTATACAGTATTTTAGATTCAGTATAAGCATGGGTATCTATATCAGTGATATTTTCAAAATGATACCAAGGACTACAAGTAGTAGCGCTCACCCTCATGTGAATTTTTACAAATCGTCTACGGTTTTAGATATTTCTGGAACTTTATAAGATGACATGGCTTCAAGTGATAATGTTCTGGAATGTTTACAGCTACAATAAGTGCATATAAAACAAATTAAAAGCCTGAAATCCTTGGGATGAGTGGTTTTTAATAATCAATCATCAACTATTCTTTACTTAAAAACTACTGAAGCAATTTTGTTTCATGCAAAAAAAAAAAAAAAAAAAAAAACTAACAAAAAACAAACGAAAAAAAAAACACTTTTGTCTGGAAACCAAAGTAAGTGTGGCATATGCAAGGAGTTATTTATTACAAGAAAACCATGAAATAGTGGTTGAATCCAAAGTAACATACTACTCTTAAGGATAGACAATGTGTAAAAACTGAATTATGTACTAAGCCTAATGCATTAAATCAATAAATGATCAACAAGTTGAAATAAAATTGTGAAAAAGATTCACAAATGTGGTCATTTACCCCAAGTGTAGCAGACTCCCCAAGTGTAATTACCTTCATTTTAAGTGTCTGTTTCTTACCTTAACAGTCACACATCTTGAGCTGAAAACAGTATGAAGTAGAACAACCTCAGAAGGAGAATGTATGCGATATGCACATGTCTCAGATAGGAGAGGCAGTATTTTCCGATTCACTGTGGATAACAACAAATAAACTGTATTTAGGACTAATTTTGAATCTCTGAAGATAACTGTGAATAAAGTAATACAATTTTTTGTCGAGCTAAATTTAATCCTAACTTCAAGAGAATTTGCATCAATGTGATCATTTATGTTTTAAAAGGAGGTTAAAATGACTAAATTAACTTACCTTTAACCCTGTGTTTCTCTGCAGCTTCCCGGGCACCTTCTATTGCAATGACCATGCCAAACTGAGAGCACAAGACAGAAGGTGTTGGTTGTGAGATCACAGGTGACACAGGACAGGATATCTTTATGGGACTGCCCCACCACAGCAGTGAAAGCACATAACTGCCATTCTGAAAAAGGGAAAGACTGATTAAAAGTCTGAATCTGGACCACTCATTTATTTTTAATACTGATTAAACAGCAAGCAAACCGTTAAATCAGAAATTTGTTAAAATAGTAAATAAATAAATAAATAAATAAATAAATAAATAAATAAAATATTCACCAATCAGAAAAACATTTTGTACATTCTGGACATGTAATGTCATCTAGAATTGATTGGAATTTATCAAGAATAAACTAATGTAATACTTTCTTGCTCTCCTTTCTCGTAGCATGCTTAGTAAATACAAACTAAGGAACTATGGTCTAAGACAAAATATTTGGTACCTCTTGTGTGATGTAGCACCCATCATATGGGGCCATTAGGACCAGATCTTCCCATGTGACCCTGACAGAATAACCACAATATGCAGGTACCTGGAATAAAGGCAGTGGGGCTGCATCCACTGAGGGGAGGAAAAAAAATACAAAAATAAAAAAATAAAAAAAACCCCCACACCAGTTAATTGTCTGTAGGACCATCAAGGGGGGAAAAAAAAACAACACCACACACACACACACACACACACACACACACACATTAACCCTAGACTTTCTCACCTCTTTCCACAAAGATTTGCGTGTATTCTTTTCCAGCAGCTGTTAACGTCATTACCTCTTCTGAACAGTGTACCATGGGTAATGCCAGCCACATAGATGTGGATTGGGAGCTAGACCCACTTTGAGGACCATACATTTTCCCAGAGATTGCTGGTCCCCCAAATGCTATCCATTAAAACAAACACAAAAACTATTGACTATTTTAAAAACACACTAGAATATTCATATTTCCACATTCACAATAAGGTGAACACACCCGAGGCATCGCCTTGAAATCCATCTTCGATTTCAAAAGCTCTTTTGTGAAAACTTGTGAGAGCAGTGTTTTCAGTGGCAGAACGTATAGATGCACTATCGGTGGATCGAAATTCATTCATGTATTTACTCGACGGCAGAGGTAGCGTTTCATTTTTATTTCTATTGGAAAAATTCGCTGAGACGTGAAGTTTTGAACTCGCGCGTCGAAAGCGCTTGACGTTCGAATTCTTTTCTTTGAACTCCAGGGCACCGCTTTGGAGTTGTCGTGAAAATCCAGGTTTTTTGGCAAAATTGTGGAGTACTCTACTGAAACTGCTTTCTCCGGAATAATCAGTGCCTTCCCACTCAGGTGTAGCGCTAAAAGAACGACAGTTGAGATGAAGTACTATTGCTGATAATATAAAAACTGAAATGAATGTGTTTAGTTCGCAAGACATCGCCAGTTTGCTGTTTACTTCACATGTGCACCCAAGTTCGCAAGGCCAAACAGCGAGTCTAGTCAACAAATTAATCTAGAACACCTGTATGGGTCAATGACATGACGCTTATTTTTTTATCTGGATCGGTTACGTTTTGAAAATTACCAATACATTGACGTCACTTTCCCGCCGGAACACGCCCCCTCAGCCGGACTGAGTTGCAAGATCCAGCTGCATGAAATCGCGAGCAAAACAAACGATAATCAGTTCAGTGTTGCCAATTTAGCAATTTTGTTGCTAGATTTAGCAACTTTTCAGATTATAGCAACTTTTTCTTCCAAAAGCACCTAGAAACAAATTTAGCTATTTTTAAAATTTATTTGGCAACTTTTAGCAATTTATGATAAGTCACTCAAATGATCAAAAGACACATTATTCATCTAAATTACACAACAAGAGGTAACCAAAGATGCCAACGGTCTGCATTCAAGTTTAAAAACACACAATAAATATTAATGATGGGACGATTGATACGGGGGCCTGTACCATGAAGCCGGATTAGCTGGCTAGCCAGGGAAGTTTCAGTTTAGTTTGCACCAATCCTGGGTTTTAGGTACCATGAAAGTGGCCTGGCTTTTAGCTGCGTTCATTGCCATAGTAACTTACACTGCACAGCTAACCTGCTCTGGGGCAGGTTATGTTCTGGGTTAGAGAATCTCAAACTTAAATTGGACCAATCAGATGTGAGCAAAGTGACACATGCCTGACACAAAAAATCCCTTGCGTTCCATTCGGAAGGGCTCATCCATATGCCCTAATCCCTTCAAAGGGGTTTACCCTCCAGAGTGAGAGCTTCGAAGGGTTGAAGGATGTAGGGGACCAAACAACTGTTTTTTGAAGTGCCCTTCTGCGTCATCATACGGAAGCTCCGTCATCATGCAAAGAATCTGTGCAAAGATCATGGGATCCCAAAGTGTCCATCAGTTGTACCCTTCGAAATCCTTCATTCTGAAGGGCCCTTTGAAGTGGCAAATTTTGAGCACTTCGGTTTGGAACGACCCTTCAGTATGACGGCCATGATTGTTTTCACTCTGAAGTGCCCTTTGGAGGGCGATATATCCTGTTTGGAACGCACCGAAAGTCACTCCTCCAGTTTCTCTTCTTACAAATTAAAGGTCACTATGAAGTACCTTAAAAAAAAAAAATTAAAAATACAACAAAATTGTCTGGCTTTAATGATAATTACAATTTACATATGATTTATATAATTATAATATGATTTATATTATTATTGTTCCATTACACACAAGCACTTTTAGTTTAACAATTAGTATAAAGCATTTATTTTAAATGAATATTATTATATACAGATCATATGTAATATAAACAAGTGGTAGAATCAATAGATAACATTTTAAAAATGGCTACATGTGTCCTTACATGTTCGAGTCTCTATCACTATATATTATCAACTATATAAACTAACTAAACAAGTTTCACTTGTGGCTGCACTGATAGAGCAAGATAATTTCCTTTATATGTCCTCTTTCATGGACAAGTACTTCAGTGGAAATACATTTAAATTCCTCATATTCTTTCATCTCTTGACCTTTAACAAAAGAGTTTTGAATCTTGCTGACTCTCTCGGGAGAAGTGAATCACACTTGCTCTGTGTTGTGATTGGCTGTTTGCCACTGATGTCACACATTCATGTGCACACGCTCCATTATCTCAGGATCAAGCCTGAGTTGACAGAGAAAGCTGATGATCAGCTTCATGGTACCAACAAAGCAAGATTGGAGTAAGTGTTCAATAATTCAATGTTGTATAATAAATACAGTTATTTATATTTTATTGTTATATTATGCATTTATATTATTTTACAAACAAATCTAAATTGACAGATACTTTTTTTTTTTTTTTGCTGAGAGTTGATGCAATGACACAATTTTGCGTCATAATTACATGATGTCATCGCACAATTACATCACAAGGTCATTTAGCAACTTTTAGCAACAAATCAGTCTTCCTTTAGCAACTTTCCCTGAAAATTAGTTGGCAACACTGAATCATTTTAAACTTATAGTGTTCCTTCCTTACAACAAAGATACAGTGGTCCATGGATATTGATATTCAGCCAGGAACTGTGTTTTCTGACATTTATATGTGCCTGATTTCGACGCCGGGGAAATAAATGAGGCATATTTTCCTGTGAACGCATCTTATAAATATAAAATAGGTTGGTCTAAACCCGGGTGATCACTTATATGTTATATCGTCATATTGTCCAGCCCAAAAACTTATAGCCTATTGTCATTGTTTATTTAAAAACATCCAGTTATGTAGAATAATATAAAATATTTAATTGATGTTGGCGATACGATATATAACAATATAGGGTATAACGATATATAATAACAATCAATAACAATGTATAGGGTATGATTTTACCAAAATTGAACATATTAACAAAACGATAACTGCAAATCCGTGTTTTGCTGCCTGGAGTCCATTTGTTTCTTTGAATTGCAGGGATCCATTTGCTTCTTTTTTCTGTAGTTTTCAGCAGTCTGTAAAATAACTTATACCTCAGATTTCTTGTAAAATCAGTTTGTACAGTCGCAAAGCTCTTTCTTTTTTTTAGATGTGTTTTGTGTTCTGTCGCAGCATTCACGCTGAAAACCAAATCTGCCATTCAGTCTTTTGCCACTCAGTGGGTGGAACCACAATCGTTCTGCATACCTTCATGGTGTTTTCACCTAGTTCATTTGAGCCCTCGAAACACTCTCAGAGTGGTCCAGCTTGTATATGTGAACAAACCGAGTAGTCTCAGACCCCCCCAAAAGTACCCAAAAGGGAACGTTTGTGGGTCCGTTTGTGGTTTGATTTCCTCTTGATTTATGAAAGCAATCAGGTCCCAGTTTGCTTTGCAGGCCTGTGTACCAACATAACAATAGCTAATGCTTGAGGTTGAACTAAGCAGATTATTATTTGTAAATGCTTATGTATAGATTATTATTATTATTATTTTATTTTCAGACATTTCAGTCTCTTGCTTTTTTTTCAAAAATAAATAAATAAACCAACTGTTAACTCTAATAATACAAAACAATTCTGTTGTCATTTATGTAATCTACGGCTAGCTGTGCATTAAATTATTTTAATGCATGATGTGAATACAAAGAACCACCCAACGTGCAGCTGAGATCTAGCATTCTGTCCGCTTTAATTGAGACACAGAGATGAAGTATGGTAGTAAGATCACATTTATTTGAATGTATGAATTATAGGCAAAATCATTAATTTGACTTAATTCATTATCGATAGAGAGAGAGAGAGAGAGAGAGAGAGAGAGAGAGAGAGAGAGATGAAAGTTGCCTTTGAGAAAATGTGTAAAAGTGAAGCCTTGAGTTTACTTCAACATAGCAATTTACACCATTTGCTGAGAAATATAATGTAGTGATTAAGTATCAAAGCTATTATATTAATAAGTCATGTGGTGGCAGCGTTGACATCATGGCTGTGTTCGAAATGCCATACTATCATACTACTCTTACTATTTCCAGTATGTATGCTGCGCATAGTATGCAAATTTTTTGTATGCATGGAATACCCGGATGACCTACTATATTTGCGAGAATCTGCTAAATATAACTCAAGTACACTGAAATCAGAAGCTGTGTTCCAAATGGCATACTATCATACAACTCCTACTATATTGCAATATGCTGTGTGAATACTGTGAATAGTATGTGAATTTTCTGTATGTATGGAATGCCCGGATTACCTGCTACATTTGCTGAAATTTGATGTATGCATCTGAAGACACTACATGGTATAGCCTACTGTTTCCCAGAACGCATTGCGCTCCATGTGACGTTTCATCTTCAAACGCATGAGTGAACTGGAGGCGGGGAATAGTAGCCTAATTATAAATGTAACACTTGTATATGTACGTATATACATATACATGTAAAGTACAAACTATCGCTGTGCATCTAAAAACAATATCATTAGTAGGACATAAATTGTACTTTAATCTCTATGGCACTTTTCCGATCAAGTCAAATGACGTCACTTTTATCTCTATAGCGCTTTATACATTGTTTCAAAGATATTAAATAATAATATTAATATTGCAGTAATATAATATATAAATAAAATTATTTCAATAATTTTAAGCATATTTCAGTTATGCAAACAGAATTAAATTCCGCTGTCAAGCAGCTCTAAAAAGAAACAGTGTATTTACTCTAAGGACAAATAGACCAATTTGTTGGCAGAGGCTATACATTAATTACCACAATGCCTGGCTGCGATAAACAGCACTGCAAAAGACGTGTATTTCTATAGAATCAGTGGCGCAGTGAGTAAAGACGCGAGATGTGTGCTGTTGATGCGAGTGATTTGAGTTCGATTTCGCCTTTTGTCAAACTCGTGCAACTCCTCTTCCCATCACATACCAGCTCAGAAAGGCATTTATTTTCAATAAAAAAATAAGCAAATATTTGAAAAGTGGAAATTAAACGCCTCATTAATAATACAGGTGCTTAGCTGTAGGTAGGTTTTTGTCCCAATAAAGTGGCATTCATCAAATAAAATTTGATAATTTACACTCAATATGTTATTGCATACTGTTTTATAATGTACAGTACTGAAGTATAAATATCTGCCACCTAACTACTAACACACCTGTTGCTAAAGAAAATGCTGCTATTTTAGTGTAAACAGAATTAATCATTGTTTGCACTTAGTGTAACTAGAATATATCACTTTTTCCAATTAGTGTAACTGCCAAAAATATCATTGCTCAGTTAAAGACAGCTCAGTGTTGATTCAGTTCTGTCCAATAGCCTATGTAAAGTTCTTCAATTATGAAATGAGTTCAACTGGGCAAAATAGCATTGTTTACTAATATGAAGCCTTATTAACAAGCCTTTGTAAAAAGAATGGTAAGCACATTTGTTTATAAGGTAACAACCTTGACAGCTGTGCTGAATTAACGTTTGTGTTTGTCATGTGACAATTAAGCATACTACTCTGAAACATTTGTTGCTTATTGTATACTGTTTCACACACTATTCTTTAAAAAAATAGTAGGCAGTACGCACTGTGTACTGGGCCGTAAGCAAGTATGCCATTTCGAACACAACCCATGTCTCTGTGCTCACAATGTTTCCGTGTGTGTACTGCATGATCTCCAATCTCTGTGTACAAGTGATGTATGCATTGTGTCAATGAAAGCAGCAAATTAATATAGAACGGAGATTAAACTGACGTGCATTAAAGTTTTTTTTATTATTTTAATATCTTATCTGAGAAAAAAGTTGAATTAACTTTATACATAATGGTCCCTTTTAATTTTAAATTTGACTGAAAGGCATTGTTAAAGCTCTGCAAATGTCTTGACTGGTGACATGATCAGGGTCTACAAGCTTCCTCACCCCCTTCTCTGTCCACAATATGTCAGGCTCCACCTTTTCAATGCTGCACAGAAAGCTGGACTCTGAGTTCTTATGAAGCTGTAGTGTGAACAAGAAAGGGTCTGAGATCACTTCAGTGCTGAAGAGAACCAAAAAGAGCCAGGTTCTCTTTTGAGTCCACTATATTGTAAACACCAAAAGGGCTAAGGTCACTTTCAGCTGGTTCCCTTTCAGGGTCATATTAAATGAACCGGGTATGGTTGCTTTAAAACAAACTGTGTGAAAACGCCCTCAAACAAAAATACAAATGGACATTTGAATTTTTATTTATATAATATTAAGGGTGTGAGTGTAGTTGGCCTTTTGGATATTTTAAAAAAAAAAAAAAAAAAAAAAAAAAAAAAAAAAAAAAAACAAACCCACACCCCACACAACCTAAATGAATTAGGTCTAATGCACTAATAAATGAGCACAAAATCTTTACAAAATATTTATTGTTTTATCAATAGAACACATGGTTTATCAAGCCACGTTCACACCACATGATTTCACTTTTTCCCCCACACAATCATCACGGTACATAGTACACTAACCCCGGCCACATTAATTGTGAGCATCAGCAGCTGGATGCCTGTAGAAATGGGACCCAGAGTGTGATGCTTTTTTGCAGATTGCCCTTATTGTGAGGTAGGCCTGAAGTGTGGAGGCACATAAACATCCTTCGGTATGCTTGCCTGTCTGAAGAACTGGTGCAGTGGCACGGTGTCATTCTGAGGCTTCTGACTTCTTGGTTCACTTGGCCTTTTAGGGTGGACATGGGGATTCTGCTTGTACCTGACTGAAGGAAGTTTTGCAACATGCTTCTCAGGTTTTCCCCGTAAAGGAAAGTACACAGGTGATGGCAAGGATACAATAGGATGATTACCTTTATTTGGGGCCTGTGAACTGGAAACTGGAGCTTTGGACCGTGGCTGGAAAAATCCCTTAGGACTAGATCCCATATTTTCTGTGGAAACATCAGCTGAAGAGATCTCTGATCTCAATGGTGGATATGAAAACTGACTGGGCTGGTATTGTGAATGACTTGAGGTTCCTGTGCCAGGGGTATGGACAACAGACCTCTGATATGGCTGTAGATATTGGTTTCCACCAGTCTGATACTGAAGATACTCGGGTGTCTGGCTTGAAGCTGACATAAATGGTCTTGATGGTTCAGACAACCCTTTAACAGGAAAGAGACTGGTTGACCAAGGTTGTTGGACTGACCCAAGAGGTGGACTAGTCTTTTGGTAATACTGTGGCTGGAAGGGTCTTGAATCTTGAAAAGCAGGATTTGACCTTGTTTGAGGCTGCAGATTTATGGGAATAAGCGGAGAACTAGGTGATAATGGTGTAGTGAAACTTTGACGCCCATAACGACTTTGGTAAAGGTACTGCTGGTACGGAGAAGGCTGGAAACGTTGAGCTGGCTGGAAAAATGGTGTACCAGAATCATGAGGGCTAGAAGCTACAGCACTAGTCAGTTGTTGTTCTAGGTACTCTTTCATGGGAGGCACACCAGGATTAGCAGATGCAAGCTGAGCAATGTCAGGCTTTTGATAACTAGGATTTTGATATTGTAATGGCTGATTTGGATCAGAAGGCGGAAACCTATGTAGGTGAATCGACGGTTGTTGATTGTCATAAGAGCAAAGGAAATAACCGGGTGGAATATACTGCGCCAAGCTGGCAAAAGCAGGATTTACTTGAAGTGGATTAGGTTTAAGAAAGTCCTGAGCAGACCCATAAGGCCGATACAGTGCAGCACTAGAGACAGACCCTCTTGAAAGTTGATATTCCTGAGCAGGAGAAGGCTCAGTTTGAGAGGAAGTTGAAGCAGGTTTTTCAGACTTATAAGGATACTGCACGTAGTCATATTCAGATTTAGGAGCCTCAGTGACTGGAGCAGCAATTTCCTCTTGCATCTGCTCATAAGATACATGAGGCTGTCCATTTTGAACACTGGTGCTAAACTCAGAGCTCGAGTAAGTTGGATCAGGGGTCGGAGCAGAAGTTGGTTCAGGAGTCAGAGCCACAGGTTTACTTGTCAGATAGTCTCTGTGAGCATGCCGTGTTGGTATAGGAAGTGAAAATGGGAAGTTTACAGCTAGATTAAAGGAGCCAGGCAAAGAAGGTAATTTAGGCAGCAAATGACTTCTGCGATGTAGAGAGGGTGGTCTAGCTGCATTTCTTGCCGGTTGCTCAACCTTCACAACCTGACTGGCTATTGCTTTTGTTGGAAATCCAGTTGGTGGCTTGTGGTACACATCAGGTTCCCTTTGTGGCAGTGGTTGGTTTGTCACAGAAAGCCTCGAGTCCTTGACTGGAAGCACTTGTATTTGCTCATATGGACAGGACAGTGTGATCATCTTGTCTTTTAATCTCAAATCCAGACCGAAATGATCTTCCTGAATCACATTTCAAATCGCATGTCAGAAAATTCAATCAATCAATATATAATAATAATAATAATAATAATAATAATAATAATAAATACCCCTACGGTGACACCACAGCTTGTATATGGAATGGAGAAGGTGAGATCTCCTTGGTTAGACAGCTCTCGGTGCCAGCATCGAGTCGCCACATAAAGCAGAGGTGCCCATTCTCCATTTACTGGTAAAACAAGTGGTATTAAATATCAGCAAGACCACACGTTTCAGGCCCCACAGAAACACCTTCCCCCCACCATTACGCAATACTTACATGGAACTGACAGTTTATTTGCCGTCCCATCAAAAACCGTTAATTCCATGGCTTTGTTCTTACAGATCATGGAGGGAGGAGTCACACTTACAGGACAGGACAGGTCAAGATCTGTCCCATACCAGCTCAGAAACAACACATGTTTGTTTGACTAGAATGTTGAGCAAAAAAAGTAAAGTAAATTGTTTTGACAGGTCATTTTATTGGGGGCCACATGTTGCAATTACAATAAACCCCACTACTGGACGCTTAAAAAAAAAAAAAAAAAAAAGCAGCTCATGAAAAACATGTTTACTACATCCATAGTTCAATGGACATTCAAGTCCCAAGTGGACACAGGGAACAAAGGAACAGAACAAAGCTAACACAAGGAACAATGCTAACAGAAACAGCAACAACTCACACCGAGACTTAAGTATATATTAAAAAAATAAATAAATAAATAAAATAAAAAAGGGAAACTTGCCTCTTGTTTCACATAACAGGAATCATAGTCGAATAGCAGGCGAACTTCGGTGTTTGTAGTCTTGATGGAAACACCACAAAATGCTGCCAAACGAGCCAAGTTAAGCTGGTCTCCGTGCGCTATCAGAACAGGGAGAAAATAAAAAGCTGCAGTTTTAAAAATAGGACTAATTACATTAATCTGATTAAGTAGGGGAGAGCGGGGTATGTTGTCACACTTCACACTGTCTAACATTTACTGAGCACCATACATCACAATGGTATAAATGTCATACCAAATGAAAGGAGGAAGTCTTGGGCACATATGTTGTATTCATTACATTTTCATATCTTATCTCATTACAGAGTTGTAGACTGTTGAATAGAGAATGTGCACTTGTGACAATTTGCCCCATCGGCAGGTAAGTTGTCACACTAGATTATCTATCTAAAAATTAAGAACACAACTACTTAATTGTGAATATTGATTTTAATGTTTAAATTCAAACCAGAACTGTAAATATAAACAATCATGCCTAGAGAATTTGGAAAAACAGTTATTTCAATCCAAACAATACACATTTCAAATCAAAACACATTAAGTGGCAAGACCACTTTCCTTTGAGCTTTAAACTCAAACGTTCTCTGGCTTGCACATAGATCCATGATAACTGAATGGAATGCTGCAGACAACTTGCTTAACTTAACATGTTTAACCTCTGAACAAAACAGATGCCCTTTATCTGACTAATCAGACTCCTCTTCAGAGTCACAATTCTGGCACGCATAAATTGCCTGGCCTGAGATGCAAGCATCATGGGCCCACTTGTTGCATTTTACACATTTTACCCAGGTCTCTTTTGGACGACTGTTTGAAAATGGCTCCACACAGATGAGGCAGAAGCACTCTTCATCATCTGATGATGACTCTTGTATGATTTCTCTTCTTCTGCCTTTCCTTCCTTTCTTCAAAAACCTTATTGCAATTACAAATAAATTACAATCACAATGTTTTTTGCGTATGTTCTATGCGTTTATTTGTACTGGGGAAAGTTGTCACATGTGACGACTTGCCCCAAAGTCATTGAGACAACTTGCCCCAAACTGACATGTATGCTAATGTTGGCTAAATCTCAAGGTTAGCTCAACATAGCACGTCAGCTAAAGTATCAAAAGACACGTTATTGTCTCCTCTATTTTGTGCAAAATAATAATTTTTAACATTCATACGTAAAGTTGTATTGCATAAAATTTAAAGTGCACATTTTTTTTACTGAAGCAGAAAAATAAGAAAATTGTGCTAACCTCAGATTAGCGCAATCTTGACCACATGTGAACAGGAAGTTGACTATAGAAGAAGTCACACAAAGTGGCTATTTGATTTTTGAGATAGAGCCTCTAGTATTGGAGTTATGAACAGTGTGACAACTTACCCATGTGACAACTTACCCCGCTCTCCCCTATGTCTACAGAACAAAAACGTTCCTTATAAATCGCAATATATATCATTTTCCGCTCACATGACAAAAAGCATACTGGCTGATGGGAATTATGTCAGGACGTTGAGAAGGTCGTGTTCACACTTACGTCCATAAATTTGGATATTGTCGGCATCTTCATACTTAAGAAAAACTATTAAGGCTCGGTCGCCGCATTCATGTTGGGGTTTATTGGTTTGTTCTGTAGTCTTCAGTTGTACATTTCCCAAAGATTCCACACTTCTTCGCTGCTTTGAGTTTCGCCAAAACGACTTGAAGATATCGCCATTTGAAATCTCGTCGTAAAATTTAAGCTTCGACAGAGCGCATTTCCTCCTGGCAAATTCGCTACACAAAACACCATGAAAAGCCAATAATAAAACACAGAGTATTGGGAGATGGCCGTACTTATTCATGTTGGATAGACCGCTAATAACTTCTCATCGTTTTTTTGTGTTCAATTCGCCTTATATTATGCTCGCACGAGCCAATGCCTAGAGCTAGAAAAAAATCAGTATGACAACTCTAGAACCACATCGAAAGATTATAACCTACTAATTAAAGCAAATTACGCCTGTGAACGTCCTTATTAAATGGCATGAGCCACAGCTGAAGTTAATTGTCAATCATTGTCAGATACCGAACCACACTCAAATTATCACTAAATTGGTTGGTTGAGGTGGATTAAAAATGCATCTTGCATCTTTGGAATTTTAAGTCAGAATGGGTTCAGCACAGAACTGGCTCCAGAATCAAAACATTGAGGGTGCAAAATGTCAGTTTTGGTCGAATTTGAGGTTTTCACAAATTTGAGTAAGTTAAACCCTCTTCTAGCGATCCCAATCTCCAAATAGTAATTAAACACCTTTTTCTCTGCTCACTTCTGGATGACCGCTGTGCACTACGAGTAAGTCTATTGTTGCAAAGTACAGCATTCCAGCTTTGTGAATATTTATATCGAATTCTCCATGACATGAGTCCAAACCAGTGAAATGTGATTTTTATTTTTATTTTTTTAAACCCATGCTGATGAAAACAAAAGGATCGCACCGCTGACTGACATTCGTAAAGGGAAATGAGGACTTGGACTGCTTGGCTAAGATGGCTCTGAAGCATTCACATCGTGAAATTAACATAGCAATCAGCAAATCTGAAATCAAGAGCATAATATCAATTGAAGTAAGAAAGATATGGCAAAAGTTATGGGATAGTGGAACAAAAGGAAGGCATCTTTACCAGATGCAGAGGTGTGTAGGTGAAGAGAGAATAAGATGTGGGAGTAGGAAGAAAGATGTTATAACAAGGATGAGGATTGGACATTCAGCTTTAAATTTCAGTTTACACGAACTGGGGAAACATGAAACTATCAGATATGATAAATGTGGGAATCCAGAAACAGTAAAGCACATTCTTCTAGAATGTGATGCGTATGAAAGAGAAAGAAATCAACTTAATCATAAATTAGGTTTGATGTGATATGATAAAGTATCACTCAAGATATTACTAGGGAATAGAAAAATGCAATCAAGAATTAAAGAAATGTTAAAATATCTAAAAAAAAAAAAAAAAAGACAGGAAATATGGAAAGAATATAATTTTGTAGTAATTAAGGAAAATTATTATTTTTTTTTAATGTATCTTTCTCTCTACCAAATCTATGTTCACTCCACACTCCAGATCGGTAGGTGGCGGTAATGCACCTTTAAGTTGGTTTGTCAAAACCATCAAAAAACATAAGTTGTTGTTTTTTTGTTTGTTTTTTTGTTTTTTTTTTAATTAATGCCAAGGTACCAAAGATACAAGTACAAAAAAAAAAATCAACTTTACATACAAAGAGGTGACATTACATGCAAAGCACCATTTATATACGTATGTAACAATAAATTAGTAATATAAAACGAAAGCTTTAACACAATAAATTAAAAAGATGAAATAAATTAACTGTTTTAAGAGCTTTAAGATTCTTGGAAGATGAAATAGTTTGGATACACTGTTGAACCTCTTTTTTAAAAACAATAAATAAAGGATTTTGATGAGAGAATTTACTGCGGTGAATATGAAATTTCGCAAGAAATAATAGGTTAATAATAAAATATTCATTAATTTTATCTTTTTGTATATTAAAGAAGCCAAACAGTACATCCTTAAAAAGTAAAGAGAAACCCTGGAGCACACTGTGATTGATAACATTAGAGAATTCAATCCAAAATAGCTTTGTGTGAGAACAATCCCAGAAGATATGCATATCAGTTTCATTAGGGTCACCACAAAAAGAACAGCTTGTATCTATGTCTGCTTTAAACCTTTTCAGAAACACTTTAGCTGGGTAAAATCTGTGTAACAATTTGAATGAGATTTCTCTGACCTTGTTAGTTATGTATTTCAAAGACAGAGTTCTTACTTTTTTTCCAATCAATATGATCAACAACATTCTTCCAATAAGACACCACATAGGGAGTTGTTACAAGCTCCTTTTGAAAGAGCGATCTAATCTTATAGTTACGTGATGAAGGATGTGACAAAAAGCACAGTTTTCCTACTGGGATTTCAAATGGGTCCAAAGAAATAGGTAAAGTACTGGGTGATCTAACAGAGTCCCTTAAAAGCATGACAGCTCCTTTAGGAATAGCGTCCATGACAATGGAGAATTCTTTGGGAGTTACTGGAAAATCAAATTTACATAAGAATTCTTCATAAGGTAAAATAAGACCTTCTGAGTTAAATAACTGGGAAACAATCAAAATGTTTTTCTCAAACCAATTACTAAAAAACAAAGATTTTCTCTTATATACAATGTCTTGATTGTTCCAAATAAAGTACCGGTGAGGGGAGAAATTGTGCTTAAAGATTAATGACCATGCAAGTAATGTCTGTTTATGAAATTTCGATAAGTTTTAAGGGATTCTAGCAATATAATAGTTACAAATTAATAAGAAAGTGAGACCACCTAATTTGGAAAAGAAGTAATTGGGGATAAAATTCCAGATTGAGTTTGGATTACACAAAAACTGCCTAATCCAATTAATTTTGAAAGTGTTGTTCAAAGAAGAGAAATCAAGGAAATTCAACCTCCCATGCTCATACGTGTTCATTATTACAGACTTCTTAACATAATGGATTTAGTTTTTCCAAATAATATTAAACAGGATTTTATCAACCGATTTACAAATGTTGTTGTCCACATATAGAGAGAGTGCAGCATATGTAAGTCTGGAGATGCCCTCCGCCTTAGCCAGCAGTACTCTGCCTCTCAAGGTCAAGTCTCTCTGCAATCATGTGTTAAATCTTCTTTGGGCTTTTAATATAACCGGGTCAAAGTTCAAAGTACATCTTTTATCTTGATTTTTTAGTTATCACAATGCCTAAGTATGTAATATCAGATTTAATATATTATCGGAATATTAAAAATAGTGGATGCTGTACAATTTTTAATAGACATTAATTCACATTTACCCATGTTTAGATTAAGACCCGAAGCTTTAGAGAAAAGATTTATATAATTAATTGCTACTGGGATTTGGGAAGCATCTCTTAAAAATAAGGTGGTATCATCTGCTAATTGGCTAATAAATATTTCTCGATCCGCTATATGGACACCCCGAATACCACTTTCACGTACAAAAGATGACAGTAGCTGCACACAAAGAAGAAATAAATAGGGAGAAATAGGACACCCTTGTCTCACTCCTCTGGATAAACTAAACCTTGGTGAAATGCCATTCTTTAATTTAATCAAAGCACTTCCATTATTGTAAAGGGTTTTAATTACTCTGCAAAACATATCTCCAAAACCAAATTTTTCTAATGAATTAATTATAAATTGGTGCTCTAAAGAATCGAAAGCCTTATAGAAATCTAAGAAAAGAATGAAGCTGTTCTCCTGAATCAAGTCTGAATAATCTAATAAATCAAGAATCAACCTTATATTGTTAACAATGTGTCTTTTGTTCAAAAATCCAGATTGTGTCTCGTCTATTACAGAACCTAGTACAGATTTTAATCTTTTAGCAAATATAATTTTATAATCCCTGTTAAGCAGAGAAATGGGATGCCAATTGTCAATTAAAAGTAAATCTATTTTAGGTTTCGGAATTAAAGTAATTAAACCTTGAGTGAGAGTCGGGGAGAGAGCCTCATTCTGTATGCTTTCTTCAAAAACCTTAAGTAAAAAAGGAGACAGTTCTTTAGAGAACTGTTTGTAAAACTCTGCGGTAAGCCCGTCTGTTCCGGGAGATTTATTGTTTTTAAGTTCTAGAATTGAGATACTAACTTCAGATAAAGTAATTTCACTATCACAGAGATTTCTGTCATCTCTTGAAATAGTCTTACAATTTTTAACAGACTCCAGGAAAGTACGGGCTGCCTCTTCAGAATAATTTTTTTAATACAAATTACTATAAAATTTAGCACAGAAATGTGCAATTTCCTGAGGATTATTAGTGACTGTCCCCTCAATATTAAGAGTTTCGATTAGTGAAGTACTTAAGCGACTCTTTTCTAATCTGAAAAAATATGCTGTTACATTCTCCCTCCTCCATCCATTTTTGTCTAGATCTAATGTAAGTACCCTGTGCCCTATAAGTGTACATCTCATCTAATTTACAGTGGGGCAAAAAAGTATTTAGTCAGCCACCAATTGTGCAAGTTCTCCCACTTAAAAAGATGAGAGAGGCCTGTAATTTTCATCATAGGTATACCTCAACTATGAGAGACAAAATGAGTAGAAAAAAACCCCAGAAAATCACGTAGGATTTTTAAAGAATTTATTGGTAAATTCGTCTGTAAAATAAGTATTTGGTCACCTACAAACAAGCAAGATTTCCAAACTGAGCAAGTATTCCCTGCCTCTCAACAAGAGCTCTACTCTCTCTGTCCAATTCAAAGCACCCAGAGGAGCTTTGGATCCCTTGGCACGCGGATTGCGGCTGTTCAGGACGTCAAACAACCTGTCAATCATCTAAAAAAAAGCATAAGGCTCTGTTAACTGATATATCACCCCAAACAGTGGTATCGTATCATGGAGATCAAATTATAATCTAATTTCAATATATAAAACAAGTAAGTATTTAAGTACACAGCTCTGCTTAGATTTCCCTCTACAGGTAAGTATAAACAGAATTGGATTTCATGCAGAATATGCAGTGTTATATAGCAATGTTTGCATGTTATATTACCTCAATGAATTCTGCTGTTGCTTCACAGTTTTTAAACTGAATAACCAAGGTCCCTCAGTGTGCGCAGTGTTATAAGCAGTGTTTTGGTTGTTGGGGGAATCCTGGGGTGTGATGTATGAGGGAAACCCCAGTACTGCAGCACAGCTGCGATATAAAAGCAATACTGTCTTCCTCAGATGTAATATTTGATCCGTGCATCAGCATCGGGTGGGAATAACGTTATAATCTTGTTCGCAGCAGAGAAAGCTACTTATATGTAGGCTATGCACATAGCAATCGTGAAGACATTGAATTAAACAAACACAGCTTTTGTCTCGTTTACCAGATTTCCCGAATATATACTGGCCCTGATGATCATCATATATACTTCCCATTTCTGTAAATCCGTTTTTGTGAATGAAATTGACAATGAATGCCTCTCCCAAGCCTTTATGTTGGCCTTGTCTACAGCCGCTAGCGGCACCTGCTGGTGAGACCGACTAACATTAGATGGTGATCAAGCATCGCTGATCTACTGCTTTTCCTGCGGTTCCCGGATGTGCAGTGTTGAATTTTCTGTCGAATTTTAACCACTGAATTTGTGGAGGCGAATTTGTAAAGCGAAATAAAATGGACCAACAATTACCTGTTGAATATTGTAGGTCGTATTTTTAAACAGACTGAATGTTTTGGAAGTGAAATCTGAGAGGTAAATATGGATTATTGAATTTTTTATAATGAAAATGTATGTGAAATGTTTTGAATTGAAATATTCACAGTTTAAACATACAACCATGTTGAATTTCAGCCATTAAAATGCAAGCTTTAAAAATACAATGCATTAAAATGCAAGCAGGGTTAATGCAATGTTTTTTTTTTTCTGTGAGTTTCAACAAGCTTTTAATTTCAAATACTTTAGTCATTATTTTACTTCCATACATCTCTAAGCCTGACAATCTGACCTGTCCTGCCAAAATCATCAGGCTTGAAGTGCTCACTACAGAGCTTTGACGACTCAGTCTCAACAAAACCCTCCCGTCTTATAGCATTGCCTCCTCAAGCCTGTATCACTGGGAAACCTTCAAAATGTGAAGAAGAAGAAAAAAAAACAGCAATGAGAGAGAGTACCAGTTCCTGCTGTAATAACGTTACCCGTAAGTAACGTTAGTTACGATGACATAATATTATAAATGGTAAAATAACCAAAATTATTGTTCAGTCTTACTTGTGAAAGGTAATCCCACGCTATTTGGTATCAATACTGCACCGGTTATTGCAACCGTAAGCTGTATAAAATATGGGCATAGTTGCTCGCTCTCCGTTGACTCCGATTGACTCTGGTGCTAGCGTAGAGTGAGGAGACCCAACCAATATGGCGGCGACGCTGGATTACGTTCCAGCACGTCATGAGGCGTCTACATATATTATGTCTATGGTCCAGTCTACTACGTCCATATGTGTGGTTCCTGCCTGTCTGCCTTATGTTTGCCCTTGTGTGGATTCATTAAAGACTGTTTACTAGAGATGGGTAGATGAAGCCTTGTGAAGCTTTTTCCTGATTGTACCAAAAAAGATTCAAAGCCTCAAAGAAAGACCCTACCAGTGACATCTAGTGGTCAGCTGCAATTATAGCAGCCACTTTCAGATGATTCACACACATCTTGTTGATTCCAGTTTCAACACAAAAGCAATACTCCGCAATAGCAGCTGTCTTCTTTCTGAGAATCATTGTCCACACATGAAAGTGTTACTATGTTACTATGACGCAGGGAGTGAACACCAAGCATTTCGCGTCTCCTTATAATGAATGAAGCCGAGCAAAAGATTCAAATCAGTCACCTCACTTCAGGTGTTTCATTGTGACGTTTGAAGCCTCAAACGTCATCGGTCACATGATCATGGAGATTTGATACAAGCCTCGACACAGTCTTTCGAACCAGTCTGCTTCAATAGAGTAAGACAGGCTTCGGAGTCTCAGTGTCAAATGTCCCATCTCTACTGTTTACATTGAAACTTCTTTGTGCTTTTATCCACGAAACCGTGACAGAAGACTGGACCCTAAAGTAAAGTGCGCGGCGTGTTTCCCTGCATTTTGGTTTTGGTTTTTTGTCAGTTTTTTGTTTTGTTATGAACGATCCTGCTGTCCTTGTCCTCCTGCTGGAGTAGGGGGACCACTCTCTCGAGGACCACACCGAAGACTTTGTGTTTCTTGCCAACCTGACACACTACCCGGATAGCTGCCTATGCTTGTTTTACCAAGCTGGACTGAACACCTCCACACGAGCGCAGCTGTCCGGGGACGGTCCTCGAGAGAGCCTCGCCGCCTTCATAGAGTGGGTGCTGGTGTCCAGCAGATCCACGCTAACCATTGACTTCGCGGACGACGACCGCCCCACTCCTGACCCAGAGCCCAGCCCACCATCACCCCGATTCGCGGAGCGTCAGCCTGAGCCCACCACGGACGGAGAGTCACAGCTCATCGCAACCCACGAGCCATCGCAAGGAGCGACTGAGCTGGAGATTGTCCCGGAGCCAGAGCCTCATCAACTGTCCGATCAGGTGCGAGAGCGGCTACATCGCACGCAACGGTGGATGTTTCAGTGGAGCGTGAGGGTGCTGAGGAATGCACCGCCACTGAGGCTGAGCAGTTGCAGGACTCTGAGGACTTTATTAATATGGATATATATGCAGACATGCCTGTTCTGCTTCCACCTTCATCTGAACTCTCTAGCTACCCTGAACTGTCTACCTGCCTGGATTTGCCACCCCCCCTCCCTCTCCTGCCTCCTCCTATCATCCCTGTCACTTCAGCTCCACCACCGCTGCTTCCTGGCAGCCCCTCAGCTCACCCTCAGCCCGCCATCTGTGTGGTGGGATCGCCGCGGGTCTGCCAGTCTCCATCTGTGTCGTGGCTGGAGGATCCCTTGTCTCCGCCTCCAGCCTCTGAGTCTCGGACTCCGCCTCGGGCCTTCGACCCAGCGGCTCCACCTTGGCTCCTAACTCCCTTGTCTCCACCGTCGCCCATCGGCCCACCAGCTCCACCGGGCTACCTCGTCCCTCCAGCTCCACCTTGGTCAGTCGTTGTCCCACCATCGCCTCAGGACTCCGCTCCTCCAGCTGCACTTTGTCGCTCTGTCCTCAGTTACTCCGGCTCCGCCGCGGGCCTCCGGATCTCCGCCTCTGTCACCAGAGTCCTCGGCTCCACCCTGGCCCTCCGGATCCTCCCCGTCACCCTGGCTCATCGGCTCTCCGTCTCCGCCTCGAGCTCCACCACCACCTGCTCCGCCGCCATCGGTCAACCCCCTGGAGTCGGCGGCCATTCCTCCTCCATGACTCCTCCCTCGGTTCGGCTCCAGAGTGGGCTGCCATCCAGGCTGTGGCCTGGGTCCCACCTGGCTCCTCCTCCTGCTTCAAGTCTCTCCGTCTGATCCGCCCTGGCTCCAACTGTTTCCTCCCTGGCTCCTTCCTCCATCGTCACCACCCTGGACTCTGTTGTTCATCCTCCTCCCGGTCATCCGACAACTGCCTGAACCTCCTCCAGCCTGTTTGTGCCAACTTTTCGCCATCCCTCCGCTTTCTCTTCCCTTCTCCATGGAGCGGGGTCGCGCCTTCCGGGAGGGGGGCGAAATGTTACACCTTATGGACTTTTGTATTTGTTTTAATTTCATGCCTCGTGTTCTCTGTGTGACCTAGTCTCCTGTTGATTGTGTCATTTGGTTCAGGTGTGTGTCATTAATTATCGTCATTAGTTACCCTTTATTAGTTGTGTTCAGTTCTCACTTTAGTGTCCGGTCTGCTATGTCTACACTACGTCCATATGTGTGGCTCCTGTCTGTCTGCCGTGTGTTTGCCCTTGTGTGGATTCATTAAAGACTGTTTACATTGAATCTTCTTCTTCTTCGTGCATTTATCCACGGAACTGTGACAACAACACTGTTAATGAATGCTACAGCATAGGCTACTGTAGTATTAAATGTAGTGAAGTGATAAACTGTATAAATACTGTAGTATACTTTACTTTTTGCTACAGTAAACTGTAGTTTATTGTAATATACCCTATAGTTGTGGAAAACTTAGTACAGTATTGGCTAAAGTAATTAGTTTTTATTACAATATTATATTGCACAGCAACTATAGAATTACCACAAAAATTAATTCAAGTACTTTACTATAACATGGTTCAAAAACACTATAGTATTTACTATATATTACTAGGATTTTTTTCATGTGGGTTTTGTGCAAAAGAACAGAATTGATAGGCTATGCAATAATTAACTTATAGGCTAAAAAGCCTACAGCTTGCAGTGGCATCATGAAATAAAAACGCATTTGTTTTTGTCTCAAAATTTATTGAGCTATATCTTTTGTGACAATTAGCTCAGTTGCGTAAACATATAGCTACCATAGGAATATGTGGGTGATTCTATAATTGCCATTATTTTTTATTAAGTAATTATTTTTTTCTGCTTTTTTCAAATGGTTATATTTTTAATTATTTTAATAATTTTTACTCATTTTTATGAATTACAAGATGTTACAGTCCAGTTATTATTACAGTTATTTAAAAAGTATCTTAAATAGCTGAAAATTATGATTTCTTGTTGTCCGAATTAGTCAGTGTATTATTTCCATCATGTATCATTGTGTAATCAAAATATTTTATTGTACTTTTATTTTGGTAATATTTCATTCATTTTATTTATAAAAGCCCTAAATAGTCATTTACTTAATTCTACAACACTGAATTGTTTAAAAATAACTTTTTTCTTATAAAAATGTGTCCATAAATCTTGCGTCAACTCTCTTACCCTACCATACTTTGCCTTTAAATTGGTGGGATTATCTCCCACAACTGTGTAAAATACAGGAAATGATGTCACTTTCCCTCACTGATAAACTCTGAAGCACTGAAAAGTCTGTGCGCTCTCTCTGAGAAAATATTTTAATCTAAAAAGTTCATACACCAAGAGTTATTTTGTAGAACGTCAACACTATTACCACAATATAAAAAGGAAAACAGAATTTATTACTGATCACACTTTGGGTTATTTAGAGATCTTTTAATCATGATTTCATTAGTGCCATGTGCTCTTAGCATTTATGCTAGCAAATGGAGTTTTTGGCAAAAATAAAATAAAATTGTCAATTCTGTTACCGTCAAACTCTGTTACCAAGGAAGAGTAACAATGTTGACAATAGTGTAACAGAATTGATAATCCATCGGATAATTCTATCAATTCTGTTACTGTACAATTCTGTTACTTAAAGGGTCAACTCTGTTTATGAACTTTTCACAAAAAAAATTATAAAATTATTTAAAATCTCAAAAACATTATTGAGATATTTTTGCACCCTTATAATATTTCAACACTTTTTTTTTTTTTTTTTTACTGAATATTGTATATAATATATTTGCAGATTAAAAATATTTGCTCCAAGTGGACGTTTCTGTGAAGACATAGGTTTTTTTATTTTTATTTTTAAGGTATGCATAGGTGAAATATTATCTCAGTTTCAAGTGTAAGGAATGTAAGGACTGTTTGTCTAATGAAACAAAAAAGATTTCCAGTTGTGATTTATTGTTATTTCTACACATTGCCTAATTTTTCCGTAACAGAGCTGACAAAAAAATACCATAAAGGCATATGTTTTTTCAATAAAATTAAAAAAAGAAAGTAACTTTGTTTAATTATTTTAATTATTAAAATTGAATAGGTTTTCAATAAGATACTGGAAAGAATTCCTGTTATTGAACAGTTTTTTCTTAATTTTCTGAAATGCCAAATGTATCTCCAATTATAGAATTACCCATGTGTTAAAAACTAATCTGACCCACTAGCAGGCAGCCTTTTTTAGGATTCTAGACAAATCAACGTGAATGTTGTTGTTATATAGGAGAGACCGGGGATGAAAGTAACTCAGTGGTTGTTTGTGCTTGTATATTTTGATATACGGTAGCCACATTTGTCTGCTACAAATAAAACTCACGTGGATGTGTACTGTATAATCATAGATTATGTGAGTTAATGTCAAATACAAAGAGTTCCGTTGTTACAACCTACCCCACTACTGGGGTGAGTTGTAACACAGGATGGGGATAGATGTAACAATGTGAAGTAATTTGCAGAAATAACATCCACACTTCCAATTTATGCAAGAACTTTATTGAATAAAAAAAAAAAAATCAGTTTTGAATAA
This sequence comes from Spinibarbus caldwelli, assembly GCA_039654775.1. Lineage (NCBI taxonomy): Eukaryota > Metazoa > Chordata > Actinopteri > Cypriniformes > Cyprinidae > Spinibarbus > Spinibarbus caldwelli. The sequence goes on from CM077224.1 coordinate 31,256,864, forward strand.
AGTGAACCATTTAAAGTGACACAAACATTATATTGTATTCCTAGGACTTTAAATTTAGCACAAAAACATTTGTGTGAGTGTGTGTGTGAGTGTGTGTGTGTGTGTGTGTGTGAGACCAGGTCGTTCCATTGAATCCGCAGTAGGTGTCGCTCCAAACCTACTTTAGATGACTCATCATCAACCTCTGCAAAGTACCTGCGCATCATTTTCTGCCTCTGCGCTACTTTATCGTGATTGGAGAGATGGGTTTTGACTGGCTCTGGGATCGCCCTATTGTTGGGTAGCCATGTGCTGCGTTTGGCCCGTTCAGCCACTTTTATGCCTGCAGCTCTGAGTGCGACACTGGGCGAGTGTGGAGTCTGCGGTCACCGAGCATCTCGAGAAGCGCTGAGTTAGGATGCTGCGGCATGCGGATAGATCGCTGTATAGCACATCACAGCTTTAGGTAATAGGATGACGACGTCGCAAACTCTTGCACAGAATTACTGAGCACTCGGCAAAAGTCATGCACAGTGCGTTTAAGGAGGCATCTAAACACTGGGCAGTCCGGCATTTAAAAATAAAATATTGTGGTGGCTGTTTTTTTGACATTGAGAGAAATCAACGTTTGTGTGTCTCTTACTACACCTCATGCATGAATTCGCTGGATGTGGGATACGTAAGGACTTAAAAGTAAGTCCTTGGGATGGGTGGGGTCCTCTATGCAGCAAAGAGTGCGGGAGGGGGGCGAGACGAAGGACGAGGTGCGGGGAAGTGCGAATATCCTCGGATGGTGGGGCATCAGATAGACTACGAAAATCAAGAAATAAATTGAGAGCTTAAGATACCCAAGGTAATCTTTTATTATCTGTGCCATCGCTGTAGAATTCTCATGCCAATGAGGTTGTGAAGTTATTATTTATTGATACAATTAAGCGTCTTGGAATCGACATAAAAGAAAGAGAAATATATTTTAAACTGTAATAGAACGTTTAGAATTGAATGAAAACTGTTTGGAAGAAAATGCATCCGAACGCATGACGTGACACGAATTCCTTCGTCTGTAATTCGCGGGAGATCTCGCATTAGCTTCCATTGTATATTTGTCTAATGTATGTAATGTAAGTTTGCTAGAATTTACCAATAAATAATGTTTTGTTTATCCATTGTTGATCGTACCAGGCGTTATTGTAAACGAATGCGTTGCAGGTCTGCTCTGAACTGTTAGTTTTTATAATTTAATGGGATTTAACACAATATTTTTCTATTAAAACGTTGTTTGTATGAACAGCATGCATCAGCATTTTAAATGACATGTCAGTTCACCTACTGGATCTGTGACTTAAAGGAACAGTAGACTCTTCTCCTCCCACATGACACTGTAGTTTAACAGCTGTTGGAGATTTGTGTATGTAATCTTAGAAACAAAGCTAGTATCCAAAAAGTAAAGTAACTCTATAGAAGTGATAAAACAATTGCTGTTTATTGCATAGCATTTATGCAACTTTAATGTGATGATGTGATAGGCCATGACTGCTTTGTTATTAGCATACTGGGAAGTGCAAACACACATGGCTTAATTATTACTAGAGCACCATTAAAAGCACTGTGTGAATGAAAAGCATAGATTCATTCTGAATCATGTAAAAAGGACATTAAAGCCCCTTTCCTCTTTCTTCCTCAATGCTTTGCTTGGGACATCTTTAAATACAAGCTATTCTCAATAAGTCATCACTGGATGGCTGATGAATTGCACAGGACCTTTTGATGTATAGTATTTTTAAACACAAAATGTTATGTCTTATAATATTTCCCTTACAGCAGGTTATTGTTCCACCCTGTTTCCCCCTGATCCTCTGAATATGTTCAAGGCCCTGGCAGGAATCTGTTTGCTTCATCTGACTACAATTTTCTTCCTTTTTTGGGCAACTATAGATGATGTAAGTTCATGTTATATATATATATATATATATATACATACAATACGTCTTCATCATACATGCAGACACATGACTTTTTAACAAATGTGTATGAAAAAAGTATGTGTTGTGATCTGAAGGCGTTTGTATTGTTGTTGTTGGTTTTTGTTTTTCCCAGGCATGGTGGTTCACAGAGAACCTTTATACAGACTTGTGGGGCAGATGGGTGATGGAGAACAATGATAATGTCTGGGTGTACATGGACATACCGACCTCATACCGGAAGGGTAAGACAAACCATGTTAAAAGTATCCATTTTTGGACATCTGCCTATTTTCACTAGTCAACCCCAGTGTATATGTACACTGTTCAAAATAAAGATTCCAGTCTTCAGTGATGCCACAGAAGAACCATTTTGGGTTCCCAAAGAACCTTTCAGTGAACAGTTCTTACAAAAGCCATTTTTTACTTAGCCTGAAGAACATTTTAATAATCTAAATAACCGTTTATACAATGAAAACGTTCCATGGATATTAAAGTTTCTTCATGCCAGTAAAGGACCTTAATTTTTAAGAGTGTACAGACTGGGACATTCATGTGATGCCCCTTTAATTCATCTATCTAGACTATCTGCAAGCGGTCCAGGCGTTTGCAGTGCTGTCCTGCCTGTTTGCTGTGTTCTCTCTGTGCGTGTTCATATTCCAACTCTTTACTCTGGGTAAAGGAAAGCGGTTCACTATCTCTGGAGTTGTGCAGCTCATCTCCTGTAAGTCCCTGTTTCTGGAAATCTGAGGTTAAATTTGGGCATTATTGAAACATACATGTGTGGATCATTGTCTTAAAGGTCCTACAGACATTAATTTTTGTTGTGCATTTATGCATTTCTCTTTGGATCTCTAGGTTTTTGCATCATGGTGGCTCTGTCAGTCTATACCGATCACTTTCACAGAGACGAGAAGAATGGCTGGTATGGCTGGTCCTACATCATGGCCTGGTTTGGGTGGCTGCTGACCCTCTTCACTGGAATTATGTACATCATCCTGCGCAAACGAGCGGATTAAACTTTAGCCTTCGCTCTCAGTGCTAATGTACGACCTTAATTATTTTTCTTCAAAGTCCAAGTACAGAACTTGAAAAATAACGAGTTGTCTCAAATATTACAGGCGTTGGTTGGAAATGTAAAAATTTGCGCAACAAATCACAGCATCAGCAGTTCATTGAAACAGTTTAAAATCTGTCAGTGAGAAAGTATTGATTCAGCATTTGAGGAAAATTGGCCAGAGAAGTTTCTTAAACAAGAAGAGAAATGTTTTTTTGCATTTTTGTTTAAAGTAATACTATAGATCGGTTTGATGGGTCATCTTTCCTAGTTTCGCAAAGCACTGAGGGCAGTCAGAGGGTCTAAACACACTTTATTGCAGGGGTTAGTGTGTAAAGATGAAGATGCAGTATATACAATAAGGAAATGTAAAAAATGTATTTATAACATGTATAAAGAGAATGATAAGTTGTACATATAAAGTACATACAGAAAAATATGTTATCAAAGTGTAGTTTTAAACATCACTTGCACTTTAAGAATTAGCCTTGTCTTAAACATGGGTTTATCTTATTTCAATTGATTTTTTTTATGGTGTTGATGGCAATAGCACAGGATAGTCTCTAGGTCAAAATAAGGGTCAAATCTTTGTTACTGCGATGCATTATGGTGCTGTTCAAATTTGTGATCACTCACTTGATCATGTAGACATCTGAATACACCATCCTTTTGTAATTGCATTGTACAGACCCTAAGCCAACATATTTATTTGCAATTTCTGTGTGGACAAAGGCTTTCTTGATAATGAAATGGGCCCTGTTGCTATGCCAGTTATTTTTGATTAGCATGATGATGAGTGATTGTTGATGTGGTCAGATGATCACCCTGTAAAATTCTAGAGCACAGAATGTTCCAAAATAATTTATAAAATGCTTTTGTTTTTTAAATGTCAGTATGTATTTATAGTTTTATGGAAGTAATTATTCAACATCCTCTCAAGGAAAAAGCTCCTCATGGACATCTGAGCTATTCAGTTTCTGTTTACATTGTTTGGTTAAAGTTTTAGCTGGCTCTAGATGTATTTTTATGTTGCAGTATAACAGTAAATCGAAAGGATGTTATTTTTTCAACGCAAAGCCAAACAGTGTAAACCAGGGACGACATTAATTTTAGTAATCACACAAATAAAAACCTCGCCATAAGAATCTCTTTTGTTATTTTATTATTTACAACATCAATATTTTACAACTTTAAACAAGCTTCAACATAATCATTTACCTTTTCAACACAATATCTTACCACTATATAAAAATGGAGAATAAAATGTACATTCAAATCACTAAAGCAAGTTTGTATAGGAGACATGAAAACTTCTGTTATTAGAAATTTTCATGCGTGTATGAACAGCTCTGCTAGGTTCAGTGACCTTCTACAGTCCTCATGCAAAATGCACCAGGCACTGGCATAGGAATGTTCCAATAAGAACTGTTTTGTGGGGGTGTATTGCACTGAATCATATGCCCTGACCGGAGGGTGTAATTCGCTCCTGAACCACTAAGTGGAGGAGATGATTCTGTTCTGCCGAAAGGAGAGGCCTGTTGTCAAAGAAGAGAAAGGTGATGGTTATCTAATTGCAAAGGCTTCAGTCTAATATAGATAAATGTGTAGTATGAGTCAGGAAATGCAGAAAGCTCACCATAGTTCTGTCTGGAGAGCCTTGAGAGATTCTGTATCCTTTTCCTGACAGGCCATCTGAAAACAGGTCAGTCAGACCATTTAGCCATCTTAATCCAAGAGTTCTACAAGTAATCAGTTTATAGCATTTTCGACAATAGTGTAGTAAATAATAAATAAATAAATAAATAAAATATATATTTCTTCCTTATTTTATGTCATAATGCTTCATTGTTTGAAATATTTCAGAATCCAAAAACTTGTTTCCAGGTTTAAATTGGATTTTGAATGCAGATTTTAAATGTGATCTCAGACAGTATATTTTAATAACCTAATTTTACAAATAGATTTTAAATACTCACCACAACTGACTGCAGAAGGAGGAACACATTTTCTGGAAGGAAGTTTACTAAAGGACATACAGTAACAACAGTTTTTGAAGAACAGCAGTCAAATAAAACACTGTGCCTGCCTGGTTCACCATTAGCTACAAAGTCTTACCCTGACTATGCGAGTCGAAGGATTCCCAGGCGTATCGCTCTAGTGTTTGAGCGTGCTCAGGTAACAGCTTTTGAGGGGGAGGCTAAAACACAGACACAAATATATAGTCATTTTTGGGCATAGCACTAACGTTATAGATCTGGTTTCTTAACATATCGTCCAAAATGTGAGCTTATTTGTAAACCTCACAGATTTTAAATGCATAATTTACCTCAAGCAGCATAAGAAGTAATACCCTGGAGATTTCACACTTTGCTATGATATCCATAAATGCACCTGGAATGAAAACAAACAGAACTGAAGCATGAATCCAAAGAATCTTGCAGCATATGCTTCATTTCCTTATTAGCCGATGTCCAAACTAAAAGACTGCTGACTCTGCAAATGCAAAACAGATCCTTGACAAGTATGAAAATCAGTCACAAAACATAACATAACCTCTGCTTATAAATTGCAAGTGATTGCACGTTTTGATCAGGAAATCCAAATAAACCGCAAAACCTGGTGAAAATCCCTGAATTTAGACCAGCACACCTCACACACCTAGATTTCAAAACTAAGATTGATTGTATTGTCTTGTGGAAGTTGATTATATTCATACCGACAGGGGTGTTTGTCCCGGGTAGCTGTAGTCCTCTTTCCTGACACATGTGCTGCATCTCAGAGAGAACAGCAAGAGCGCCATCGTAATCGCCTACCAATCAAACATCACATCACTGCTCTGACCACCACAGAACTTCATCTGAAACTCAATACCAAAATGAATCATTGCATTCTGGCAGGAAAGCGCTGCTATCTCTGAACTCACGGGTCAGTATTTTGCAGGAGGCCATTTCCCACAGTGACAGCAGGGCCTCAATTGGAGTCTGAATCTGCAGTTCTGCGGCTCTCTGGAAATGAACTATCGCCTCCCCGGGTCTGTTCATCTCCTACACACAAATATATAAACAGGACCACAACATGATTAAGCACCGTGGAACAAGATGAATATGCAATTTTAATTCATTTATAAACAGAAATCTGCTCCGTGTATTACAATGATTAATGTCTCACCTTCAGAGCATTGCCAAGCTCCAGTGAGAGACTGGCCGCCATAACAGGCTGATTCATCTCAATATAGACCTAAACAATATATAAGCACATATTTGCAATATAACATCTAAAAAAATAAAAATAAAAACTAAAAACAAAATCTGCATGTGATTGCAAGATTTTTGGCTTTTAACTTCATTAGTCCAGTACAGAGAGGTATTCTTCAAATGACTTCAAATCTATTTTTTAGCAGCATTTTAACATGAAACATGTGAAACAGCAGATAGCTGCAAGCGGAAATCAGCTAAAACTGTTTCATTTTGGGGTGAACAATTACTTTAGAACATATTTAGCTTTGCTTGTAGTAGTTGTTTAGCTGCTCATGGTCATCTTCTCTTCTTCTAACTCTAACAGTAATAGTGAATAAAAGTGAATAGTAAGTAACATTACGCTTGATGATTCTGTCAGGCCGGGGCTATTATAATTAACTAAAACTAAAACCATTTAAAAAAAATAAATAAAAAAAATTTAAAAAATATATTTTTCTTACTGGAAATAAAAAAAAAAAAATCCTTACTTGAAATTAAATAAATGCTATATAAATCTTGTTTTTATTTCATTTACTTTAACTTTCATGTACTAAAATAACTAAAACTGAAATAAACATTTATTAAAATAGATGTGTTTAAAAAAATAAATAAGAAAAACAACAAAATGAAAAAAATATATATATAAAAAAACAGTATATTAATATCTCAATTATACTAAATAACACTCTTGTCGGGCTACGCTGAGCAGGAAAATCACCTAGTTTTATATCAAAAATATAAAATTATAAGAGACTTTTCATTCTATTTCAAGCCCAAGCCCAACATTCTGCAATATAACAGCCTGTGTTTATATATGCTTATCTGCTTGAGGCAAGTATCTGGTAAAATATGCGTTTCCGACAAATACCTTAATAGCAAAACTATAGCAGTTCATTGCTGCTTGCATATTCTCATCGAAGCCAGGGGCCCTCAGCGCTCGGGTTTCCTGCTCCGAGGCCAGAAAGAGTCGGGCTGCATCAGTCAGTGCCAGGGCTTCTCCTGGAGCATTGAACAGCGTCTGCTCACAGCTATGAAGACAGAAAAACATTTCCACATGTTCTTTAGATCAGAAACTAGGATGAAGAATTGACAGTTATGAGAGATGCCGTGTTACCGGGCCATGGCGAGATTACAGAAGGCAGCATATTGAGGACAGTCCTGCTGTCTGAGCTCTTTGGCCAGCTGACCTGAGGAAAGATGTCATATAATGATAAACACAGACTAGCATTACCGCACAGCATCACTCTTCTGACACAATACTCACCGAACTGTTCACTTGCTTCAGCGACATTAGGCTTCCGCAGAAAACGTCTGTGATTAAGAGGGAAGAAGAAAATATTAAAAGGCCACAGAATTAGATTAATTTGACAGGCTTGAACACTTGAATAGCTCGTTATGCGAAGCCGCTGGATTGAAATTAAACACCTACAAAATGTAATCCTCAGGTGTTCATGCATAACGCTAAATCTTCTGTAATTTTGCAATAACAGATCGTATTTATGTGAACCTCATTTAGTAGCTCTTGAAATTTAATTAGCAACATGCTAGTGAGGTTTGTGTTGTGCTGTCACGACATTCTTTGGTTATGCTCAGTATTGTAGACAACATTAATGGTCTACCAGAGTTAACATTGAAAACTTTCGTGTATTAGTAATATTGGTAATATATTTTAGCTCTTACTTTTTCAGTTTATTTGACACCGCTCGGTAGCGCGTCAGAAAATCTCCCTCGGCTGCCATTGTTGACACTTCAGGAGGAGGAGCAAAGCGACAGGAAGCTCGGATACGAGTGTTCCCATTGGTTGCACGTAACTGAAGATGTCTTTTGATTGGTTTACACAGCGTAAAGGCTTTCACGGGCTGCAGAAAATGTACCGCTTTTTACGCAAGGCGGCGAAAGGTTTGATGAGTTTGGGGGAAAAACGACACATATTCAGTTGTTTTGATCTTTCATTTATTTTCTGTCATACTGGCCCATAAAATATTAAATTATACAAAAAAATAAAAAAAATCTTTATTTGGCACATTCCAGCAAGTATTCATAAATCACATTCATTAACTCAATCATTCCTTCATTCACAGGTTTTCATACACAGATTCAAATGCATCATCTTCTTGTGCGATGCAGTGCTGAAAGAGAAAACAGCAATAGAAACGGTTGATATTCTGAAACACGACTCTTTTTTCACCAAATGTGTTCACATTAAATAATTTTTCATCAGGTCAAATGATAATCATGAATTAGATTATTTTTACTGAATGCTTTATTTTTACTGTTGCTTTCTGTCTAAGTTTTTAGATATTACATATTTAAAAATATTGTATGTCATGAAGTGTCTTCAGTTGCATGATTATATGTTCAGTAAAAACATGCTATAATTATTATGTGCTCTGTTTATATGTTTCATACTTGATATAATTTATTATATTAAACATTAAATATTAAAATATATAAAAATTTCACAAGCATATTGTTAGGTCTAACATTATAGGCTATACATGTAATGTAATATTACACCATTTATTAACAACCCCGTATTAAACGAACCTTTTCTGATTTTTTCTTCTTTGTGTTTTCTACATGCATCGTGTCTGAATGCAGTGTATCATAAATAGAGCCTGATCTGCATTGTAGAGTCTGTTGGAAAGGAGTATAAGATGACAAAACATAATTTGAGACATCATTTAAAATCCTTATTAAAACAGGTTGCCAGGTTACCAACAAATGGGAAATATTGAGCAAATGATGAGAGAAACAGACTGTTATCTCACTGTGTAGAGTGATGCAGATGCAGCATCTTCATCCAAAATCACTTCATCACTCTCCCCTGGTCTCTGCTCTGCAACTTCATGTTTGTCATCTCTACAAGGAGGGTATTCCTAAAAATAATGAAGCAAAGCTAGAGCATCACATGTGTTTTTCCGGACAGTACACTTCTGCCTTTTTTGGTCATAACAGCACAATCTTGCAATCAATGCAATTCTGGACAGTCCATCTGGAGCATATTGCATAATAACAGAAAGAAGATCTTTTCTGAACTGACAATTTACCACGTAGTCATCATGAGTCCATATCTACTGATCAGCCACGGCAACATTAAAACCACCTGCCTAATATCATGTAGGTCCCCCTTGTGCTGCCAAAGCATGGACTCCACAAGACCTCTGAACATGTCCTGTGGCATCTGGCGCCATGACATTAGCAAAACATCACTTTAGGTCCTACAAGTTGCAAGATGAGGCCTCCATGGATCAGATTTGTTGGTCCAGCACATCCCATAGAAGCTTAATCGGGAATTAGGAGACCAAGGCAACAAATTCAACTCTTTTTTCATGTTCCTCAAATCATTCCTTAACATTTTTTGCAGTGTAGCAGGGAACACCCAGCTATCCAACTGATCTAAAAGAAAAAGTGATTCTTCAGATCACTCCATGGTCTAGTTCTGACACTCATGTGCCCATTGTAATTGCTTCCGGTGGTGGACAGGGGTCATCATGGGCACTCTGACCAGTCAGGGGCTACACAGCCCAATACGCAGCAAACTGTGAGTTCTGACAGCTTTCTGTGGGGGGCATGATCATCTGACAGCATGATCATCTGATTTATGCATCAATGAAAGCATACAGAATTAAAGGAACTTACATTAGACAAATTAGAAAAAATTAAATTATTACAGTATGTTCTAATGACACGTGTGGCCAGGTGTTACCTTGTAGCTCTTTAATATGTAAAGTGACCCAGCAACAGTGAAGATGAGAAGAATTCCTGAGAATGCCATCATTGTGATGATGGCACTGTCTAACTCCTCAGACGGCTCCTGATAACCTTTATCTGGAAAACACAGAATTGGGGTAAGAGTGAAGAAACAAGGGGGAAATAGAGAGAAGGGAAGAGAGGAACTTTGTTTTCAGCCACAATTTTTGCATCACTGCTTTTCTTTTGCTGAAAGTGGCAGTTTCAGTCTAACATGTCACATGGCCAAACTCACATGATGTCTTAATTTTTTTTTAATGCATGTGTAATGAACCTTTCTATTTATCTGTCCAGCCTATCTATAGGCTCACACGCCATAAACCTATTGAGTAAACGGTTCTGAAGAAAAATCTCATAATTTCATTAATTGTATGCATTTTAATACTAATAAATGTTTGTGACCAGTGAATTTCAATCATAGAGAGGAAATAAAATAACCTGCAGACTCACCTCTCACATGAACCACCCAATGCACTTCTTGATTTGCATAACTAAAGTAGTAATTGCCAGAACTGGAGCTATTGCGCATGTTGATACGTGCCATCACCAACTGTGTAGTTTCAAATAATTCACTTTTAAGTTCTTTATTCCAAATTCTCGTCTTGTTCTGAGTGTGGTAGCATACAAGTTTGCTAGTGGTGTAGTTTGCTGGGATGAAAACATGCAGGTTGAAGTCAAGACTTTCCCCTGCTAGTGCCACTCTGGTTCTGTTCAGCATGGAGATTCTAGGTTTAGCTGGAGAAACGGAGAAGAGAACATGGTGTTATTGAAGCATCTGTGCTCATCTGATATCTTCATAACTTATGGATTCTAATTCAGCTTAAGAGGGTGTGGGTGAGAAATCCAGCAATACAATAATAAAAATGAAATAAAACACACACTGTAATGACATAAATTAAGATCAACAATACCTAGAGTTTCCTGCCAACAGCACAGAATTACAATCCAACACAGGACAGGCTTGGCTGCATACATCCTTGAGCGAAATTTACATTTCCTTTCATTTGGAACAAAATGAGCCACCTTTTCTTTCTCTCTGTTGTTTCATCAAAGCTCAGCAACAAACAACTGCTTTCTGTCCAGACAACGCGGGAAGTTAAGCCATATTACACCACAGTGGATGTTCACAGGACCCTCTCACGAACTACAATCTCAGAATCTCATGCAATCCTCAGAAACCACTTCCTCTCTCACTCCACAAGCTCACTTCCTAAATTAGTCCCTTTTACAAAACTGTCGTTCTTTTGGTTGGCATTGATAACAATCAATTCTAGATGCAAATGTAAACACTGAAATAGTTTCTTTACAAAAATGTGTGCACAAATTAAGCTCGAGGTCTTTAAAATAGTTATAGCCCAGCAGGCACAAAACAGGCACACAACGTCATAAGACGTTGATATTTGGTTAAATTTCGGTTGCGACGTCGGGTGACCAAAATTCAACGTAAATTCAACGTCTAATGTCAATGTTAAATTGATGTCCAATACCGACGTCAGCTGACGTTGAGATTTTGTTGTTTTTAGCTTGTGCAACCAAAATCCAACGTTAAGTCAACGTCAAATTGACGTCAACCCGATTTTCATTTTCAACCAAAATGCGACGTCATGTCCAATGTCAACCTGACGTTACATAGACGTCTGGTGCCTGCTGGGAGCTTTTTCACTCAGTGAAACAGTACATTCACAAAACATTTTAGCAACCTCTCCAGTACCTCTTTGTGGTTATGTTTTGCAGAGCATCAAACGTTTCTATTTACAAGGTATTTTGTTGAGTAATGTAACCAATCACAGACATCTCTGTCGATCTCTTAAACACATCTGATTGGCCATTGTGATTCTCTCACTGTAACCAAGATACACGATTTAAGAAACACATTCATTATGCAGTGTAGAGACCTTTATTGATTATAGCGGAACTCTGTGAGATCGTGATGAACTGAAATGAGTGACAGCTTTTTAGTTATCGCTATTTGAGCGATTCCAAGGATAATCCACTCTGAACTTAAATTAAATAAGTTTTGTTTTTTCCTGCTGCTTAGAGGACCTTAGATTATAACATTAGATGACATATAAATCCCTCATCACTAATTATACGGGATTCACTTTTGAAATTGCAATGACTGACATAATGATTATAACCATAGTAATGTAGCCTATGGGAAAGAATGTAATTTGTCAAAATATATATGCATTGAGCAATGTAAAAAGACTAATAATAGCCTAGAAAAACAGACTAATAATAGCCTAGAAAAACAGATGAATTTTCATATTAAAAGTGTTTGAAATGCGATTGCAATTATGACTTGTAAATCAGTTCTCACACTGTACATTGCTATTGTCGTTGTGGTAAAAAGTTATTTCTTTTGCAACATTGCAACTGTTATTTTAAATAGTTAATTTTATGATAAAACACAATACAGCAGGCCATTCATCATGATGTTATCTGGTATGCCCAGATAAAACTCGGCTGACAGGGTGTGTGTGTGTGTGTGGTTTGGTTTATATATTCAGGTGGGGACTTAAACCTGAATACACACAGACTCATGGGGACTCGTGTCACGGTGGGGACCTAAATTGAAGTCCCCAGGGGTACAAATGCTTATAAATCATACAGAATGAGTTTTTTGAGAAAGTAAAAATGCAGAAAGTCTCCTGTGAGGGCTAAGTTTACGTGTACGGTTGGTGCAGGGCAACAGAATATACGGTCTGTACAGTAGAAAAACCATTATGCCTATGGAAATCCCCACAAGGATAGTGAAACAAGTGTGTGTGTGTGTGTGTGTGTGTTTTTACAAAACAACCCCTGGTTTATATGCATAAACTAGTATGCTAGTCCAAATTCAGTAGGCTAATAGGATTTAAAAAATAGTCTACTTTAACCACCAGGTGGCAGCAGAAGAACACATGATACTTTGTGAGCGAGCGCCTGACTTACATCAAATAAAGAAGAGTTCCAAAATCATCAAAAATGAATTACGTAATGATTACATCACTGTCACTGAAATAGGCTACACATAATTAGCGCCAGGGCAGATAAATCAAAAACACCAGTACAGAATCTTTCTCCATTTTTTCCTTAGTTTAGTATGACTTTAAATGAAATATTACTGTATATAGAAAAATATAATCTCTGATTTACAATAGATAACAGATAAAAACACGTTTAAGTGTTATAAGTGAAGACGTAAAAAAAAATGTAATAAAATAAATAAATTTAAAAAAAAAAGACTCACATAAGAACAAAATACAGCCATGGATTTCACACACTTTACATATTTGAAATAGTTGAATATTCAAGCTCCAATTGTATGATAATTATAAAGAAAGGGAGATATAGGCCTATAGAGAATGAGGTGAAGAGAAGAGCATGGAATTCAGTTAGAGGTGACAAATTGCCTTGTTTAATGAGAAACAGGTGCATCAGTGCCTTGTGACTTCTGAGCTGAAGTAAAGGAATACTCACATACTTTTATAAGCCTAAGCCAGGCAAAACTGACCTCACATACCACAAAAACAGACCAGGGTGAGAGAGAGAGAGAGAGAGAGTGCGTAGAGGCACAACAAATATAACATCTGGATACCAGGGAATAAAAATATTTCCGTCCCATAATCTCTTTCATCTTCTTGTTTCTGCAGTCATAATGAGAGTCAAAATCAACACATATAGAGGCATGATAGAAAAGGACTACAATACAATCAAAGCATTTAAGAAAAGGTTAATTCCAGGCTGCTTTTGTGAGAAACAAAAACTTTGGAAGAAGACTGAAATAAGAAGAAAAAGAAGTATAGTATATTTACTCATTTTTATATGAATGAACTGTAAAGAATGGTCTTCTTGTATTAAATACAAAAGTATGGTCAAGTCTTTATGAAGGTAAAACAGATGTAAGTCTGAACATTGTTTTATCCAGGTTTAACTAGATTTAATTCAGACATTTATTGTAGTGGCCCACAAAAATTCACCCACTGTAACCATGGAAATAATACTGTGAGAGGTGGAGACTGAATTATGAATGCAGTGTTTTTAATAAAGAGCATTCCAACTAAAAGGCACATGCAAGCTGATGCAGTTGTTGCTCAGTGATATTAAAGATCCTTTTGATTGAATAACAGAAATCATGTGAGACCTGATTTATGAGACTGACTGCTCTGCTAACCTGCTAGATTCTTTGTGTGTGTGTGTGTGTGTGTGTAGATTTGGCTATACTTGTGAGAAAACGTCCTCAAGCATAGAGTGAAACAGGTCAAAAACTGACTGATGAGGACATTTAAAGTGGTTATCACTATTTGAAGCACTGATAATATTTGAAATGTTTAGAATGCTTCAAAATGTCAAGAGATTTTAGTAAGGGTTTGGTTTAAAGGTAGGGCATTATAATCGTATTATAAAAGCCATTATGTCAATGAAAGGTCATCACTATTTACTATATAAGGTCTGTTTTGAGTGTGTGTCACTATAAGAGAAAAAAGGCTAATGATTGGAGGGAGAAAAACATCAAATAAATCTAAAGAAAAGGTGCACATCTGGAAAAGCGTGATAGTTTGGGAGGGAGGGAGAAGACAGAGCCCAACAAATGGAGAGAGGGGGAGAAAGAGACAGAGAAGGAGAGAAAGAACGAAAGAAAGAAAAGGAGATGCAAGAGAAAAGAAAGTGGGAGAGAGAGAAAAAATTAAAAAAAAAAAGTACAGAAGGGAGGGGGAAGAAAAAGACAGAGGAGAGAGAGAGGTGAATGTACACAGCATGATAGTTCTTATGCAGAAGTTTAAGTGTTTGCTCACTGACTGTCAACTTCAACAGAGAAGAAGTGGACAGGACGGCGATATCACTGCAGAGGAGAGGAGCACAAAAAAAAAGAGAAAGGAAAGTCACATCTCATTCCCTGATAAAGTAAGTAATTTGTACTTTAGTAGAATTTAAACCATTAAAAGTAAAAATGTATTCTATAATATTTCACTAATCTGTGTGCTGCAGTTTTACTACCCTGCTATTTCCCCTCTTTCTGCTGGATAAAGCCTTGTATCTAGCATTGGGGTCCATCTAGATTTCATAAAGCATCAAAAATCTATTTTACAGCAAGTGTAAGAAATCAATAAATCCAAATGTTAGTGGATGCATGTCTTTTGTAATTGTTTGATCGATATTCCTATTGCATGTCAGTTCCTTCTCTCTGCATTTAATTTGAAATGTGTGAAATGGGTAAAAACTGACAGAATTGTCCTGATCAAACATTAATCCTGGGATTTTTTAGTTCCTGAGCACATCCAGATATCTGCTGCGCCACGACGTGGAGCCATTTTGAGAAATGCCTCTTTAGTGACTCACTCTACAGTCAATTACTATGATCTCCAAGTTCAATATTATGTAAAGCTCTCAGTCCCCTCTGGACTCCTTCTCAGTGTGGAGTCACTCCAGTTTCTCTTTGCTTTCCTTCAGCATTTCTCTGAAATGTGGCTTTTTTAGTCTAATGATCATGTTTTTAGCAGTTCGTAGTAATCTTACCTCAGAGAGCTCTCTGTGGCATTGGCCCTTGTGGCTCCAGCACAAAGGAGATTCTCTTTCAAATAAGCTAATTGAGTTTGCTATCAGTTAGGCCAGTCACAAGACAATCAACCCGTCATCCATCTCCCCTCTGTGTTCCTGAATGAACTCGTGATCGTGGTCATTTTGTGATCTGATCGCAGTCATTTAATAGAGTGGAAATACCCAACACTTGCACGATTGTTCTTGGGAAGTGAAGAGCATGAGGCACTTTCCATGGATACGGCACAAAAGAAGACATGAATCCCATCAAATAAATTAAAAGTCATTTTTTCATTTTTCAAATGGCCAGAGAAGAAGGTGCTTAACCTACAGAAAATGTTGAGATGAAAATGTAGATTTTTTTACTGTGTTTATACACCGTGGTGTACAGTCGAAATAATCAATGTGCTTGGGTGTAACAATTTTAATGGTTGTCAATGTAATAATAATGTTTGGTAAATAAAACTAATTAAAAATGAAAATAGTTTTAGTGTAATTAATGAAATTATTTCAATAATAAAAAAGAAGAAGTAGAAGACAACAACAACAACAACAACAACAACAACAAAAAGAGCCCTGGAGAAAATGAGGAGAAAAAAAACAAGGAATATAGAAATAATGAAACATATTTCCACACTATCACCGGCCCCTAAAACACATCTGGCTGTTTGTCCTGGAAAAAACGAAGTGCTCTCCCATGTGCCAGATGTATTGGCAGGGTAAAGGTTTAAATCTCTTGCCTTACATTGGGAGTGTTCTTAGTACTTTTTTAACTTTTTGATATTTTTTTCCTACCTCTCCTTTAAAATTCAGCAATTTCTTCACCATGGCCGTTTCGACGGCAAAGATGATGGTGCCTATGATGGTCGTGGCGTTTTTGTCTCCATGTCTTGGGATGAGCAATGAAGTGGATTATGGGAATTGGAACTACAGAGAGGGAGGTAATATTCTAAAATTATAAAATCTGTGAAATTGTGCAGAATGTATTTAAGAATAGTAAAATGTGTTAAACTGAGATGAGACTGCATTCTTATTGCTATCTGAAAGTAGGGCTAATATCGATTTAGCCTAATATTTCATTAATAAACATGCAAGTGGTGTTAGGTGAGCATAATTATACTAATAACAGCCATTTAATTTGTGAGTAAATATGATGAAATCGGAATTGATTCGGTGCAGGCCTAGTACTTTGCTTGTTGAAAAAGTTGCATGTCAAGTCAAGTCACATTTATTTCTATAGTGCTTTATACAATCCAGATCATCTCAAAGCAGATTCACAGTAATATAAATAAATAAATGAATAACAGTATTAATCTGGTAAAGTTCTTAAATTGTGAAAGTAATACAATTTCAGCTGTAAAGGATCCCTAAAAAACAATGCTGTCATTATTCAGCTCAGTTCAATGTTTATTCAGTATAGTTCCGTAGCAGTGCAAATGTTGCAAAGTTCATTAATTATGAAACCAATTCAACTCTATAAAGCAGCTCTAAAGAAGATAGTGTCATTATTCAGCTCAATTCTGTTCAGTATTGGCTCAGTTCAATTCAATAGTAATGAATCAAATTATGAAATGAGCTCAAATCAACTATAAAGCAGCTAGCTTTAAAGAAGGCTAGCTTGAGTCAGTTCAGTGTTGATTCATTCAGTTCTGTAACAGTATCAATGGTGCAGAGTTCATTAATATGAAACAAATTCGATTCAGTTATAAAGCAACTCTACAGAAGACAATTGTCATCATACAGATAAATTTAGTTCAAGTTTTGTTCTCATCTGATAGTGTCAGTGCGGTCACTTCATATTACTGAATATTAGGTGTTTTTTTAAACCTCATTCCAAAAACAGCTTCAATCGTTGGTGTGGTGGCCAATGTAAAAAAAAAAAAAAATAAATAAAATAAATAAATAAAAGGCAGTCAGTCCGGATTGGCTCAACAGCAACACATTTGTTCAGATGTACAGTTTCATGGAGCTAATATTAAAATACAAATCACATTGACCTATGTACACCAGCAAACTCATACCCTTACCTGTCAACCCAACTAAAACACAAATAGACATCTCCTAATTCCATTCTTTAAAGTTAAAGCCCTGTAGTCCGATGAAAGAAACCTGATTAAAACCATTCTGAAGCATCAGAAAGCCTCTTGTCATGTGGTTGCCTGCCTTATTAGAGACTAACCTCATTGTCTTTGCCCTCACGGCAGCAGAGAATGTGAACGTGGCTAACATACGCAGCGTGACTCGAGTGTTGGATGCCTGGGGCAAACGCATATTCAAAGATATCAAGACTCTCTTACACTCACAACCCAATGCCCTTTTACCAGACTACTCCAGGTAACACGCTGTCTTTCCTAATACCTGTACAAATTAATTGAAAAGACTTTTTACTATGGTATTAAAGTACAAAGCAAGTAAAGCAATTAGTGTTAACCAACCACCAATATTTTTATAACATGCATTTTCATATAACACTTGACAGTGTTAAACCAGCTATATCTCTCTATTTGCTATGTTCACTAAAGATTTCTTGTCTTGTGGAAAAAGTTTTTTTGCACACGAGAGCTGCTTGTTGGACTGTTTTATATAAACTAGAAAAACGCACCGTCCTTTGGAGGGTTTGTTATCCTGAAGTCGGCAGTTTAACAGACTTACATTCTAGCCCTAAGGAGATTGTTTTCATGAAGCTGATTCTAAGCTACAAGCATGAAAACAGCACTTAAAATCCCAGAAAAGGTTTCCTCAGTATCTATATCTGTATCTGTATAAAATTTCTATTAGATTTCTATTAGAGGTTATCCCTTACCATAAATATAAATATATCCCTTATACATAAATATATTTGAACATATATGCACTATATTGTCCAAAAACCTTAATATCTGTTTTCAGTAAACACCTTTTTCTTATATACCACTACGAATATTTTCATACATGAAATGTGTATGCAAACAATAAAGAGAAGAAGTTTATTAATATGTGTTCAGCCTGTAAATCTATGCATTAATTAAGTGAGGGTTTCAACAAAGCTAATACATGTAAAAAAAATTAAATAAATAAATAAATAAAAGTAGTGTAGTAATCTTCATTGCTATACTGTATATTTTTATTTGTAGCAATATATAAACATAGGCCTACTTGGTCGATGCATATATTGCAGTATATTAAAAAAACTATTTTCTCATATATGGTATGCATTATTTAATAGTTTACATTATATTTCCAGTAGGCTATATTCCAATAAGTTTCTGTTTCGTAAGGCATCCCAAAGCGACTTCAGAATGAATTACGTGTATGAATCAAATGGCAAATAGCAATTAGAAGATCAAATCAGTATGCGAAGCTTAGCCTAAAGCACTAAGAAGAAACACTGTAAAACTAAACTACTAAACTAACAACAAACAACAACAAATGTCCTAGTGAGGAAGGTTTACAAGACATATGTCTGCCGTTTAAATGTCGAAGCTAAAGGATCCTTATAATTGAAATGTACATTCACACAGAATGTGTTTTTGCATTTAAAACTCGACCTTCGAGAAGCAGAGGAATGAAAAAGAAAGCAGGGTCACACAATACATTTTAACGCTTGTTTAAAACTTAATTTAACTTGACGTGGCTTTTTAAAAGAGGCGTGCTTGAACAAGTCGGCACGTTTGAAAAGTAGTGCAACGCTCAAATACCGCAACGTACTAACGCATGTTTAGAAAAATAACTAAAAGGCATAGAGCAAGTAACAAACCATTGCCAGGATGGCAGGATTTTGGATACGTCTGAAAACCTGTAACGGCAATTGCCAGAAGAAAGACATTTGCAGTAGTCTAGCCTTGAAAATGTTAGAGACCAGATAAGCTACACAGAAGAGTAAATTGTGGAGAAAAGGCTTTGTTTTTCTTTTGTTGTTATTCGTGAAGAGGCCGGATCGGACAGTTGTCATAATGTGGTGTACAAAGGACTCGTCATCCTATGGCACAGAGCGTTTCAACACACCTGGAGGCAATGGCGGCGTGACCTTTTGAGTTTTTGTGAGGCAGGTCTTGGCTAGGAGGACCAGAAGCTCAGTCTTGTCATATTAAACTACGTCCTGTTAATGTATGTTTTTTGACTTTCTGACCCCACATTTTAGTACACTAAAACAAACATGAAATCTCCTTATTCACATTAATAATTCATAATTAACTTTTGGAGGACTGACTTGGTACGTTGATTTTTTGCCGTGTTGAGTGTGCAAAGCGTGTGCCAAACCCTCACAAAAGAAACAGAAAAACGATTATACACTCTTTTCTCTCTCGTAGGCCTACAGATGTTTTCGCACATGCATACAAACATAGAAGCCTCATCTATCTCGCCCCATTTCACACTCTCTTCTTCCTCACAGGGTTCGTCCTCTCTCAGAGTCCCTAAATGATCTTTTCAGAGAAGTCTCCCACTTACAGAGGCGCATCACAGATCTTAACAATCGCCTAGCAACCTTGGAACCCTTCCTCCGTCATCATGGTTACCGTGAGGAGGGGGAGGAAGGAGGGGATGGCAAGGAACCGGCTCCTCAGAGTGTGGGACCGAGTCAAGCGAAGTATCCACAGCGCTACATGGTTCAAGCGGTCCGTCCTGTGAACAGGGTGATGAGAACCAGACGAGTCAAAGTGTTCAAAAATGAAAATGAAAGGGTTAAAGTGAGCGAGAGGTAGAGGGATAGACGAAAGATTTGCAAATATTATAATCAAATGCATTAATGTTATTCAGGAAATATCCTTTAAATTTGGGATAAAGTATACAATAATTCACATATTAGAAATGTTAGTATACTACAAGCGTGCATTCATTTTCTTTTGTCTGTACTCCTTCACGTTTGGGTCTCAAAGGTGCGATTATAGTTCCCTGGCAGAAAAGCGAAGGCTGGGAATGTTGATTGTGGAAAACTTTCCCAGCAGGATAATACCAAATGAAAAAAAACAAAAAAACAAAAAAAAAACCTTGAGAGTAAAAGCAGACACTCCAGCTCTTTCTAAACAAAGCTAAACAAGGATGAAGCCATATACAATCAGTTTTCTGTGGAGAATCTTCTTTTAGGTACATGTGTGTGACAGGAATGAAATACTGAAATAAATTTGAATACTTTAAAATATAATTCTGTCAATGTGTGTGTGTTTTTTTAATAACTGACTACTCATTTTTTAATTGTGCTCAAATATTGAACTACATGCAGGGGTTGGTTGATTAAGATAACCTAGTTACATGAAATCCTTAGTTCTGGGTAAACAAAACCAGACATGTTACTTAATTTTGTTAATTATGTTCAATTACGTTACGCAGTTTGGGTTTGGTTGGCACAGTGCCTAATGTGAAAGAAATATACAGAAAAATGTAAAATTTCTATTTTATGACTTAACACCACATTGAAAAAAAGATTTACTTAATTTTTATTTTGCAAGTTTTTGCACACATAAATTTTAAGTAAAATTTAAGTATTGAATTAAGTAAAAACTACTTAACTAAGTTACGTAAAATTAGCAAAGGAAATAAGTAAATTTAACATGGTCAGTTAGAGTTTGATGAGTAATTTTTACTTAATTATTTTAAATTAAATCTGCA
Source organism: Spinibarbus caldwelli (assembly GCA_039654775.1). Classification (NCBI taxonomy): domain Eukaryota; kingdom Metazoa; phylum Chordata; class Actinopteri; order Cypriniformes; family Cyprinidae; genus Spinibarbus; species Spinibarbus caldwelli. Next base: position 31,277,956 of record CM077224.1, read on the forward strand.
GTACTTAAGTACATTTCACTCAGCCATGGCATCTAAAATTTACTCAATGTAGCACTGGAAAACAACCATACTATTAAAGCATGTGGTTCACTTACAAACATGTTAATAAGCAAGTAGACCGCTTGTTATACTTTTAAGATAATATGTCCACTCAAAATGAACACAGAGACCTCAATACCATTCACAATGACGGTAACAATCAGTGGATAGTGTTTGAGTATGAATGGGTCATTTTGAGTAGAAAATTAACTCCAGATGTCACAAAACTGTAAGTTACTAAACCTAACAACAAAAGCGACCATAAAACAGTGTAAACACAACTCAAAAACAGTGAAAAATTTAACCTTTTTAATTATTCATGCCCCAGTGCATGATGGGAAAAACGGGATCATAACTTTGATATTCACTTAAAGAATCCTTGTAAACATAACAAACAATTCCAAGTGGAATATACTTAAGTTCAATCTTTAATTTCTACAACACTGTAAAAAGTGAAAGTTGACTTAACATAAAAAAATTGAGGAAACACGTTGCCTTAAAATTATTAAGTACATAATAATTTAAAAAAAAAAAGTTAAGTGAACTTGACAATTCAATTAACTTATTTTTTTTAATTATCATTTACTTAAAAATTTTAAGGCAACGGGTTTCCTCAATTTTTTTTAAGTTAAGTCAACTTTCACTTTTTACAGTGAAGCTTAAAATGAGTGCTAATATAGAATTTACTTTAATTTTTTAATTCTTGCCTGAACTAAATTATTTAATGTAGAAATTACATTTATGATTAGTATGGCTCATTTTTAGTAAATTATTAATTTGATCAAGTTTTATAATCTTTTATCAATTTATGTTTTTTTATTTTTTATTTTTTTACTTCTCTGGTAGCCTTTTTATTTACGCAGCACTGTTTCCCATGTGTGTCTGTATGCATGTAGAGGTAAGCATGTGGTTATGTTCTGCATTATTAAATTATTGTCATATTACACTCTATGCACGCCAACCATCTCCATTCACATGCTTTTCATAAATGATGTCAGCCGGGTGGCATAATTTCTCTCAGGCTTCCAAATCTTATATTGAAATATGGTTCCCATCTCTGTGTAGGCCTATATGTGAGCAGCATCCTGTTGTATAGCTACCACACATTAACTCCTGCATATAAAATACATAATAAATATCACTCACATAAGCACTTTCACACTCTCTAATAGATAACAGCAGTAGGCTATGCTGCTCACTAATAGGAGAGTCACTAATGACATTAATTCCCTCAAATAATACTGAACACTAATTACGAACATCTGCATTGAGAAACACAATTGCTTATAATGTAATTCAACGCATGCTAGCTAGAACAGATTCTGGACTTTTTTGTGCTCTTATATAACAGTCAGAATCATAGTGGTGTAATTTTAACAACTGAAAATACAAACCATAGCGCCTCCACCTCTTCAGATGTGAGCGAGAGGACTCTGGGGCGTTATGTAACTCCGGCCGCATGGTGGCAGTGTTGCGTCGGTTAGTTCACCGCGCGCGTTATTTTGACAGGAGTGAGTGCTTGAAATCTGTGGCCAACTGTTTTTGGTCAACACAGGAGTTAAAGACGATTATCAATATAACTTCCTACTTAAAGTTTGCTGGTGAGGACGTGTGACTTAATATTGGTACGTATGAACAAGCAACTCTGTCTCACGTAAACAAGCGTCCGTCATTCGTTAAATGAACGTAAAAGCTGCGACTTGATTTAATTTGTGAATTACTTACTTTATGAATCTTTCCATTCTGTCTATGTACCTCTCGCTCCTTCCTTCAACTTCTCTGCTTGCGTTTAGCTCTCTTCATTTTTTTTTTTTTCTCCCTTATACGACATTTACAAGTGTGGGTGTTGCGTATCATCAATACTTGCTGTTTCTGTGTAATATGTTGTAGCACCCAAACCAAGACACGGTATACTACACACACACACACACACACACACACACACACACACATCTCGGTATACTACACACACACACACACACACATATATATATATATATATATATATATATATATATATATATATATATTTATCTCTCTCTCTCTCTCTCTCTCTCTCTCTCGGTCCAGTTGCTAGGTAACAGTTAATTGTCAAGAAGTAGTTACATGTGTTGCAATGTATTCTGTGATTGGCTGCTTTAAGGAAGCGTGTGAGAGAAAGGGGAATGAAAAAGAGAGTGGGGGAGTGAGACAGGAATAGAAAGAGTAGGTTTGTGAAATATTGAATTGCAAATGGTTTTAAAATAAACAGCTATTACTTTAAAAATAAACAGCATGTAGGGCATTGTCATGATTAGAAACAACACATTCATACAGGAATCAATAATCAGAATGTGTCTGACATGAATCGATAGATACAGAAATGAGAGATGAATTCAGTGACATCAATATTTGCTTGCAGTTTGTTCGTGATGCAGTGAACCAGACGTATCCAGGGCAACACCAGTGGCTAAGAAGCTCTCATTCACGTTCCATGTACATTGTCACGAAGCAAACCTAAGCTTGTGCTGAAAAGTCTCATCAAATAATATCACATACATTAGAAACACATTTAACAATTTTCATATTAACATTGTGAAAACCATGTGAGATTCATATTTGGCACGTGATGACAGGAAAAAAAAGGAGTGTCACCATTTCCTCTCAGATTCTCACTGCTGGAGATGTATGGAAAAACAGAAGGACTATGAGGCTTGAGATATCTCCCTTTTATTTTGTTTTTAGTCAACACTGTTTTGTACAAAGAGACAGAAGAATATATCTTAGCACTTATTTTCACACTGTGTCTGTATTCTCAATAGCTTAAGTATTGTGAAATGTCTCATTAAATTATTATTGTAGTCTTAACACATGTAATCTCTCTCTATACAAAAACAGAAAAAAGAAACCATTTTTGTCATATTTACAGAACCTGTACAGTTCTGATCCATAAGTAACATTTAAAATAAGTGGTTAAAATACAAGAAGGACAGAATTGAAGACAACAGAGGTGTAAATTTTGTCTTAAATTCTGGTTCTCGGATGCTATTAGAATGGCACTGTGCTCCTGGTCCAGTGGTCTAATAACTTTTCCCCGTGTGGCTATAAAAAATCTTCCAGACAAAAATGTATCTCAAATTTCATTATTTTAAATATTTGTCTCCATATATTAAAAGGCTATGGAAAGGGGACATAATTATTTACAGCAGACATAATAGATAACCATTGCACTGTGCTCTGTTTCCTTTTCACACACACACACACACACACACGTGCACAGACAAATGTGCACACACAAACACCTGCGCGCAAACATGCCCACTCACATACAGAGGTAATCAAGCATATGATTTCAGATACACGTACAATCATATGTGACATACCTTACTGGGGAGGGCATTAAAATGGCAAACCAGTAAAATAGAGTCAAACTACTGAAGTCTTATCCTACCAGTCAAAAAGAAAGAGATTAGTTCAAATGAGAATGAATGAAAAGGGAAATAAAATACTGAAATAACACAGAACACTGGCTACTATCCCTCCCGTCCTTGTATCTTCTGCTGCAAATGTCGTTTCGCACTTAACCTGTGTTAATCAAATGATATTAGCGTGCTTTTACAAGGCCACATCTTTAAAGTGAGAATTAAAACTGGAAAGCTTTTCAGGAAGAGCAAAGGCATCTGTCCCTGACACTCACACACCCAATCACACAATACTACTTCTACATAGTACTACTACTAAAAACTATAGGCTCGACTCTGCGGTACAAACACAGAGATTGACAGGAAATGCAGTGGTCTAAGTCTGTTACCACATCTATAGCTCTTTAAAGCAATGCCACACTGTTATGAGATACCCTATGAGATATCTTTAAAGGATTTACTAAATAAAACTAAAATGAGAAAAACAGACCAAGCATAAAAAATCTTAAGGGTACTTTAGAAAAATGGTACCATGCAAAGAAAGGTATCGTGAGAGCAAGTGAAAAAATCTTGTGACAAAAAAAGACAAAATTAGCCTTGCGTGGACACAAGAATGGTCTTTAAAATTATGCTTAACTAATGGCAGTATTCCTGACGAAATATAGCAATATCACCCAAATTTGGGATTGCCAGTTAATTTCCTTAACGAGTTATTATTCCATACATATCCATTTTCAAAGATCTTATCAATTCATTAGAATCACCCCATCTGTTGTACAACCTGAACCTGTACGATGCGCAGTTTATCAACATATTGCACCCACAATGAGCAAGCATGATATCTAAATAGACATAAATGTATGAAACGCTAAAGATATGGCAATAAATAAGTAAAAGACATGCATGCTCATCTTAAACACAAACTCTCACACACAAAGACAACTGAGTCAAAAAAAGAATGTGGCAGAAAGTTAAGATAAAAATTCACAAATCGATAGCTATACATCAATTATAAACCAAATATTATAAATATTGTGCTTAAAGTGGAGATCTGTTTGGCTAACAGTTCATTCACAAAGAAAATGTATAAAGAAAATCTGCAATAAAAACAACAAACTTCAAGTAAAGGATTTTATCTAAGCTGTGGGCCAAAAGTTCAAAAAAATAACAATGTCTTCAAGACTGCCCTGCCATGAGTTCATTTGTGGCTTCGAAAACGATGGGGGGAAAAAAGTCATAAATGCTTGCAACGAACCTCACATGGCTCTCATTTATCCAATTAAATGAGTTCACTGGTTTATTGATTTAGGTAATTAGGCAATTTAGTTAAATGATATGTTTGTTTTTGCCTGTGCCCATCCAAAATTCCTGAGAAATACCTCTACTTCATATAAGTGGGTATTAAAACTGCAAATTAACATCAAATGGATAGGGGAAATAACTGGAGTCATCCCCACCATTATAATGTCTTGAGTTATTAAAAAAAGCACTCTGGCTGGCATAAACTAAAATATCTACAAAATTTCACTTTTCCTGTACAGGTGCAGTAAAGGATTGTATTAGCCTGAAAAACAGTGGGGAGGACATAGAAATTTTTTTAATGTTTGTCCATTCGTTGATTTTTAACTGATACATTTTGCAGCAAAGTTGGATTGTTAAACTTTAATGTAATTGCTAAAATATCATCTAACCAATATGGTAAAACATAAATCTGTAGAGTTACATCCTTTCTGTCTATTCACTGTACAGAGTGGAAAAAATGAATATTTACATAACAAAATGCAAGTATTTGCTAAGAATCTTGCAAAACCCTACATACTGTGTACTGGCGTCTCCCTAAGGAAAGTACAGATAAGCATATCCAATACTAACTGCATTCTAAGAAGAAACAAATCCATGACACAGTTGTTATTTTGCTGCTTGATCAAAGACTTCCTCAGAATTGGGGGATGGTGGAGAAAAAAATAAATAATTGATTTTTGTTTCTATATCGTAGATAACACCATACAAATGTAACGCCCCACGTTTCGACTCTCAGGGAGGATACTGTGTACTGTACAATGTTGTGCAAACCTCCAATATCCTGTGTTCCTATTATTAAAAGCTGTTCAAATAGTAATTTATCTGGTTTTCTTTAGAACCTAGTTCACGAGATTAATACTATAAACACATTTAGCCTATGTCTCCTCAATGGTGGATATTCCATATCAGTGCTTATACCATTAAAAGGAAGGTTCCATAATAATATGAATCTTCCAATGACAAGTCTGTGTGCAGTGACCAGAAAGTTACCATGGCAATATGACCTGTAAATCAGGTATTCTGTAAGTCTTGGTAAGGCACAGAACGTGCTGTGTATTAAACCAATATTGTTCTAACAAACGGAACACTATAAAATAAGGTGTTAATACATTTCCTTCACAATGATATCTCAAGTACAGCTGAAGTACTTTGCAAATCATGCCTTATACACACATTTTACAGCACTCCATACTGGTAAAATAAACTTGAATAACCAATAATAAAGAATCTGTATGGAATCCAAGTTCGTCTACAACTCAATTAACAATCAAATAAGCTCAGTTGACAAATCAAAAAAGCCTCCCGCAAAGTGGTTTGTTAACTAAGAACTGAAACTACAGTACAAATATATAACAGCATAAAACATCCAGAAACCAAGCCCAAATGGAACATCATAAACATTGTAATAATATATAATAATATTATTATCAAGAACATTATCAATACAATTATTGTAAGTTTTACCCTGTTGCTTAAAAAGAGTGACTGATTTCCATCCACAATTGTACAAAGGATTGTACACGGTTGTCTCATCTGGATTGGCCGCTATTTTGATGTTTGGAGCAGGGAAATAGTGGGATATACAAAAAAAAAATAAATAAATGAAATAAAAAACCAAGAATAAAAGAGAGGAATAAACAGATTTTTCCCCCTAATTTCAACTTTTCGACAGTGGGCAGGTCCCCTCTCTCTCTATTTACAAACGTATGCTTGGCAGCGCGTGATCCGCATAACTTAAAGAACGCATGAGTCAGTTCCTCACACATGGTTTCCTCTTCTTTTCATGAGCATGAAGGAACTAATTACACACTGCCTTTTCAGTTTTCTCTCAATCATCATTCCGCATGTTCGTTGGCTTCTTTTCTGTGTTTTTATCTGTTTCTGACTTCCCTCTTCAGACATCAGACTCTATACTGGAAAGCTTCTCGTAAACATGTCCGTTGCTCGAGCCATTAAACGGTCTCTGTCCTTGACCCATTCCTAACCCATCCCTTGCTGACAGCAGCTTGTTGTTGCTAGGTCCTCCACCGTGGTGGTTGCCAAGAGGCCCGCCCAGACAAAGCTCCTTGGGGAACCGAGGGGCCACATTGGACAGCACCCCAGAAGTTGCGGAGGCAGGCAAATAGGAAGTCACCCCCATGGAGCCCCGGAAGTCAGCCCGACTGTTGTTGAGGAGCTGTTGCTGCTGCTGCTGTTGTGGCGTCTGTTGCTGCTGCGGCTGTGCCTGCTGCTTTTTGATGTAGTATGATTTGGCACCGTGTAATAGACACTGGTCGTCGCCGAAGGTTGGGATGAATGGGTTCTGGTTCACCTTATCTGGGTAGAGAGATTTAGACAAGGAGTAAGTCCCGACCCCTCGGGTACCGCCCACACCTCCTCCCATCATGCCTCTATCCCTGTCCCTCATGTCTCTCTCACCCACAGAGCGACGGTGCAACCCACCTTCACCCCCACGGAATAAGCTAAATGATGAACCCCCACCCTTCCCTCTGTCCCCAAAATATGATGTCTCCCGCTCCCCTCCCGCATACTGCTCAAACATCTGGGCGTAGGGGCTCGTGCCCTCCATGTAGCGGTCTTTCTCTTTTAGGCTCACGCTTCTGGGTGGAGGAAGCATTGACGCTCCGCCACTGCCTCCAAACCCACCCATCCTGCCCGCCCCTTCCTTCTGCAGCTCTACAAATGTGTCATAAGAGTGCTGCCTGCGCAAAACCTTACCACCTGGGCCAAATTTCCGCCTCTGTACCTGGGTTTGGGCCCCTGTGCCTCCCCCTCCCTTTCCGCTTTCCAGAGGGTGCTTGCCCCCAGTTTGATCCAAGAGGAGGTGGTTGTCCTCACTGATGTCATATAAGTTGCCTGGTTTCTTGCACGAATCACACCGCTTGCAGGAGGCTGAACTAGGGCGACTTGAAATTTGTCCACTCCCTCCACTGGTTCCCCCAACTCCCCCAGCAGCTGGATAGCCCCCAGCCCCGCCTCCCCCATGCATGCAAACTGGCTTGCTTCCTCCACTTCCAACCCCTCCACTGTGGCAATTGCGACACTCCCAATCCCCTCCAGCCAACCCCCCAACCCCTCCGATGCCCTTTTCCCAGCATGCATGGCCCTGTTGCCCAGGCGATCCTCCTCCCATTCCACCCTTACATTCTGTCTTCTTGGATTTACCTTTCAGGAAATCTTCCATGGGAACCAAACTAGGGCACGCTCCCCCAGCACCACCGCTACTAACTACTCCACCACAACCGCCTCCACCCAGTCCCACTCCTCCACCCATTCCTGGAGCATCATTTAAATCCAAATGCTCCCATGGGGATGCCCCTTCCTTGGCCCGAAACTGGTCCACATAGAAGTCCCTCAAATTCTCTTTGTCTCTGAATAGATAGGAGGTGCTGTTACCACCTCTCAGGCTCTTGCGCTCCACGGGTGGGGTGGCTGAGCGGTGTGCTTGTGTTGCTGGATGATGGTGGTGATGATGGTGATGGATTGTGTGGTGGGGACGTCTCCTGAAACCAAGCTCAATCTCATCCTGCTCACGGCGAGACTTGGCAGAAGCAGGTCTCTTTTTTAGGCTGTCCCTGTACTGTTTGCGTCGTTTGCCATGCCCCTCGAGGTTCCCGTAGGTCACGGTATGAGTGGAAATATCAGACACGTCGGATCGAATATTTCCGTCGTCCCCTCCTGATCCCACCCCACCTCCCCCGCAGTACCTGTCATGTCCTGCAATAAACCCTGAACTGGATGCCCCACCCTTGAAGGAGAACTTTCCGTATAGATCTGGCAGGCCGGACTTGAAGCTTGACTGGGTTGGGTGACCCGCAATCAGGTCAAACTTTTCCCTGTTCCGATGTGTCAGCGACTGCCGTGGCTGGGTGGTGAAGATGGGCGCTACCCCTCCCCCTAAGCTGTCACAATCGTACCCCCCCTCCAAAGAACTGGCACTCCCTAAGCTACGAGGTCGGTTAGGCAGGGGACCCGACATACCGAGAGCCAGTTCGGATCCCGTGCCCCCATGGTGGTGTAGGTAATGATCCTGGTACAGGTTGCTGTCCTTCAGGTGCAAATTCCCAAAAGTCCTCTCCACCTCGCTTACATAGTCGCTGAACATGTTGTCCTCTGGCAGGTACGGTGGAGGCTTGCAGTCTGTGTGGCCTACTAGGCTGCGCCGGTGTTCACTGATGTCATAAACGGCTGACTCACGATGGCTGTAGTCCAGTGCGCTCCGAGGAGAACCATTGACCCCAGGCACAGAGGTCATGTTTTTGGCAGTACGCAACAAACGGAGAATGTTGGAGTGGGTGTTGTTCATGTTCATGTTCATAGTGGCTGATGGTGAGTTAAGGGCTGATTTGTTCTCTTCAATCTGAACACCATGGATGCAACTGTAGATGCCCTGTTGGACAGATAAAATGAGGGAAAGCAAAAACAAAGGAAAGGAGAAGGAACAAACAATGTGGGATTAGATTATTGTTTAGTAAAAAGTTTAATTAGCAGCAAGCATTTTCACAATTTTGATGCTAAGTTCATGTCAAGTCTCAAGGCTTAGCACTTTGTTACAAGTCCCTTCAAGTCAAACTCTTAGTTTCTATAAATTTTGTCTTTAAATTATCTTGTAATTACTGCTCTGACAGTCTTTTATATGTTGTAGTTTAGTTTTATAAAGCCTGCTGGAGGACAATTAATAAAAAAAACTATCACATGTATAAAAAAAGTTTATTCTTCATTGTCTTTAAACTTTTGACATTATGTGTACAAGAGCGGAGAAAGGAAAATGAGGGAGACAGAAAGGAATGAAAGGAGAGAGGAAAAGAGTACAAAATATGTTCAAGAAAGAGAAACGGCAGGGGCGATAGAGGTTCTGATTAATGATGACATGGTGACAGAGTTGCAGTAACTCTGTGGTTTTGACTGCCTATCAATGTCTTCAATCAATGTGATTAAAATTCTACTGACACCACTGTGTCTACTCCTCTGTCTCTCTCCTTCATCACTGCCATGACAAATTAATTACGCAATATTCTAATAAACCTCTCCAGCTCATTCAGCAGTGATGCAGATGTACTGCATTTTAATCCATTTATCTATGTATTTTTGGCTGTATTTTATCAAACTAATTTCTTAATGGCAAATGTGCTATTGTAAAACTGGCTTGAAGTCAAAACACTTCATTATCATTTAAACTGTTGGGTGCTTCCATTTATACCAGGACCTATAAATGTTGTGATGCACTATAATGGAATGTCTTTTATTTTTATTTTTTTATATATAAACCATGAAAACCATTTCATAACAAACAATGCGTGAAACACATTTGGAACAAATAGAATTCTCTTCAAAATATTTTTAAAGGGTAAAGGTAACTCTTCTACTGTTGATCTATCCCTCTAGTGAGGCAACATGTCAGAAATGTTTCCTGTCTCACTCGTAGTCACGCTTAGTGTCTGTCCACTCTTGTGTATTTTTTCCCCCCTTCCCTTTATGTTCCTCTTATCTTCTCTACCTTCTGTCTTTTTTTAACTCCGGTCATCCTTCCCACAGTGACTCTTATTCTCATTCATCTCCTGACCCTTCAATCCGATTGGGTTGGAACATATTCTTCATTCAGTGTTATCTCATTTCTCTTTCTCTTTCCTTCTTTCTCTTGAGAGGTGCCTTTCTCTCTTCCATTGTATGTTTTCCCCCCTCTATTCATTTTAGACTCTTCTTACCCCCACCACAGCAACAGTGCTTTAGCTAGTGTTCAAACATGCATCTACATCTCAAAGGGAAATATATCTAGTAAGAAAATCGGTTTCCTATGTCTATACTTGTAGCTGAGGAAACTGGTCATACAAATTGCCCTTGTGGCTAACAGAGTAATATAGCAATCTTTTATCCTTTTAGCCTTGATCATTTGTGAATTTAGGTAAACCCAGGTTTATGTTTGAGTCACTTGCCAGTTTGGTCACATAAACTGATATTTACTCTCTCTGTGTTCATCCCCGCTATTATGTGGGTCATGGCACCACTCCAAATCACTTGAGGCATGATTTGATGTCCGACTCCGAATGTCTAGAATGAGAGACTGCTGCTTTGCCCTGTTAGCTCAAGATCAGGGTCTGATTTCTAATGTTGCATATGTACAAAATGGGCATTCAAAAGTATGTTCATCCTTTCCCCTACACATATCAGAACGAAAGAAACAGAATGATTTAAATGTACAAAAAAAAGTGCACCACAAAAATAAATGAATAAATATAATGTCCTCAAAAAAAATGTAATCATCATCCAGAAGTTTTTGGATTTTTCTACATAAATATCAGTGTTGACATACCTCTAACGTGAAGGAAACATTTATACACTTTGCACATTTAAAAAAGTTATTTTGGTTATCTGCTGATGACAGAAAATTGTTGTTTTTACACTGTAAAATCATTTTCGTTAGTATCATTTTGATTATAAATATAACTGCTTAGGTAAAAAATGCTTAAGCATCCTTAAAACAGTAAATTTAACCAAGTGTGACAGTTCACGTTTGAAACTATAAAAAAAAAAAGTAAATTTCAGATGGGTTGAGAATATACACTTACATTCAAGATAATTTTTTTTTAGATATATAAATTTTCCATAAAATATTTTCTAAATGCATGTTAATACATCTTATTGTGAACAATTCATACTTTATGGAAGCCCATTTCTGCCACTGAAAAAAAAAATAAAAAAAAGGTCATTTCTAGCTTTATCTCACAATTCTGACTTTTTTTTTTTTTTCGCAATTGTGAGTTTACATCTTGCAATTCTGACATTTCTCAGAATTGCATAATACAAACTATTCTGACTTGTTTTCTCAGAGTTGCATGATATAAACTCGCAACTGCAAGTAATAAAGTCACAACTGCGAGATGTAAACACAATTAGAAGAAAAAAGTCAGAATTGTGAGTTTACATTTCGTAATTATAAGTTTTTTTCTCACAACTGTGAGTTTATATCACACAATTCTGACTTCATTTCTCAGAATTGTGAAAAAAAGTTCAAATTACCTTTTTATTTTATATTCAGTGGTGGAAATGGGCTTCAACTGCTGCTACTTTTGTGTCCAACGACCACATCTCCAAATCCAATCAAACAACAATGCATAGAATGTCCTCGCCTACATAGTTTTTTGTTTGTTTGTTTGTTTGTTATTGTGTCTGTTACAATTGGATGTATTTCACAATTTGGAAAAAAAAAAAAAAAGATCTGTCGCCACTTTCATCACAAATGGAAAGGAAAGAAACTTTGACTGGACAAGTCAGAGATTCTAATGAAGAAAATGATTAGCGATCTCTCTTATCTGCACTCCTAATCTCTAAAGCTTCACAAACTTAATAGGCTGTTGGCTTCTGAATAATAGTAAAGTTAGTCTTGGTGGTTGTTTGCCTTTGGATCAAAAGTGAATCTGCCACTCACCCTGCTAATGGAGAAGGTAATGCCGGGCTTGCCCGAGCACACGCCCATGAAGCAGAATCGCAGTTGCCAGTAGAAGAGGTGCTCTGCGATGAATGTGATAAGGGACAGGGCCATTGCAGCTCCCAGCATGTAGAACACACCTGCCATGTTGTCTACATCCAGCTGACTGCTCATCACCTCATTTTTCTCATTGTGGCAGATGCCAGTCAGCCACAGGGCCTCAAGTTCCTCCATCTCACCTACAAAGAAGGAGAAAAAGATGGTACTTTCTAGCATTTGAATGTGGGTTAGAAAGAGTGATTGTTTGTGCATCTTTTTTACTTTCTGCCTCTCCATCTGTGTTTTGTGTGTCTGTGGGCTTCGAGTGCTCTTGAGCTTTACTGTTAGCAGATGTGTCTGTTCACGTTTGTCTATCCATGAGGATTTCAATGCGTTTCAGCACTGCATTTATTTAGAGCCCCCACAAAACTGTGCACAGTAAACAAGTGTTACATTTGTCATGACGGATTAATCCAACTCATACACACTGGACCTCTCTTCACATTAATGACTGCTTATGGGAGTCACTTGAGATTTGGTTCCCAGCTCTAATAAGGGCCCTGAGGGGCCTGACAGCTCGCATAGGAGAGACAGGATCAAACTCCAAAACGCCATTCGGTGATCTGCAGGTCTGTCTTTAAGGACAAATGCAGATACACACAAATATACTTTTCTCATACTCAATAATTCACACATGCAAAAGGATCCATCCATTTAGTGGCTGCAGATCTATGCCACACTGGGAACTATAGTCGGGGACTTCAGCCTTCAAATCCGTCAAAAACCCAACACCTATGTGAGGGTGAATGTGCGCGCTGGTGTTCACATGCTGTGCCGGTGCATTCATGTGTACCTACATGTATATGTCACACAGTTGATGCCTTCCCAGTGTACTTTTGAGATAACACAAGCGCCCCCTTGACACTTGCAAATAGAACTCTATTCCTGCTCCTGGATCATATGCTGGTTTATATAACATGTGATACACCCAACCATACCTTTCCGATTCCATACTGCTGTCGGTGTGCCAAACCAAGGTGCACTGCCTGCTTGTCAATATGCATATGAATACTCCCCTTGCCACTAATCTAATCTAATGTGTCCCGCTTGCATGACATAACCATGCATGCATGAGGAATCATTAAGTAGGGCATATATATTATATAAATGTATCTACAAGCCAAGCTGATTTTCTATGACTGTGCCCGTATACAGTATCTATAAGATCTCTTTAAAAAATGTCATCTTAAGTGTCTAAAATTGTTAACACTGTTTATGCGTGTGTGGGGTGCATAGGGCATGTTCTGCATGTGTCTTTGGATGTGATTCAAACAGCTTGTCATCTCAGATGCTGTTTGGGGTAGAGATGACGTTTTCTAGAAATGGCCCCTGGATCTGGATCACTAGGAAAGTGCTTGAATCAAACTGAATTAGAGATGTGGAGATAAACACTTTTCAATGCTTTACATCTATTGCTGGTACAGTACAGATATTATAGTTACTTTGTACACTATATTAGTATACTATACTGTATATATTGTACAAATTTACTAATACAAATTTTAAAATGTGATTGATTCCTGTGGAGGTAAAACTAAATTTTCAACAGCCATTACTCCAGTCTTCCATGTCACATGATCCTTTAGAACATAATATGTAGATTTGCATGCTTAAGAAACATTTCTTATTATTATCAATATTGAAAACAGTTGTGGTGCTTAAAGTCCGTGTAAAGAGAATTCTGAGAATTGTTTCTAAACACATTCCAAATGTTAGAAATGTATTGCTGAAACACATTACAAAGACTCTGAACTATGTAGTACTGAATTGTAGAGTTAAACCGTCAAACATTTTGAGAGGTCAAGTTCTTAGTTTGTCTTTTTGAATGTCTGATGTTAGATATACAGATTCTAGGCAGGGATGGTTCTAGGGTGAATGGATACCCGGGTCTTAGCCCAGAGACATCAATATGTGGCAGAATACATACGATTTAAAAACATGGAGCGTTCACAATTCGCATCTAAAAACGCATGGAAAGCTATATAGACCAAAACCACTTTTTGTACCAGGCTGTAAACGTTTTTTTCTGCTGTAAAGTTGGGCATTTTAACATGGAGAGTCTATGGGATTGACTGCCTTTTGGAGCCAGCCTCTAGCAGCCAGTCAATGAATTGCAGTTTTAGTCACTTCCGTGTTGGTTTCACGAGAGAGAGCGGGCAGTTGCCGCTTGGTTGAAAAACTGTGAAGGGGTGAATTTTTTTATAAGTCATCTGTTTAAATTATATTAACCCTTAAAGTTCTTAATAATTAAGGGCGTGGCCACTTGAGTGACAGGTGGATTGCCGCTGCTGTCACCACCGTCGAGCTAAGTGGGCGTGGTTTCAGCAACCAACTCCCGCCTCTTTGCCCATTTTAGATTATCCGGGAGTGATGCGTGGTGACGTGCTGCCAAGATGGCGACGGCCGACTCCGCCCACTTTGAGCTTCAAAAACGCTCTTCATAAACCTACGGGTGATGTCACGGACACCACGTCCATGTTTTTATACAGTCTAGTTTCAACTCACTGCAGCGCTGACGCGCGTTGAGCACTCTTGCCACGTGTCTACAATTAAATAACGAACTTGCACGTTCAAACATGTATGGCTGTATAAATCCAATTAAGCTACTAGAGGTAGCATCAGTAGCATCCATTCAGGTTGTAGCGGTATTTGACAGTTGAGAGAGACGGCCGCTTTTCCGTGAGTGGGCGTGGTTTCAGCGCCGACAGCGGACACGCCCCCAGCGTTTGAGAGCAGAGAGTCCTGCTTATTTTTCAAAGATTTTGATAACTTATTTTAGTTACTTGGCAGGTTTTTTTATCATTCAAATTTGGCTGGGTGGTTAATAGCACATTTTTCTGTTGTGTGACAAACTCAGAACACATATTTCAATATCACTTTACACAGATATTTTTGTGGAAACCTTGATCATTTTTTTCCAGGATTCTTTGATGAATAGAAAGTTTAAAAGAACAACATTTATTTGAAATAGAAATCTTTTGTAACATTACAAATGTCTTTACTGTTACGTCTGATCAATATAATGCGTCCTTGCAGAATAAAAGTTGTTTTTTTTTAATAAATATAATTGCTACAGTAAATTTGCTTCATATTGGCAAATCTCATATTCCTATCAACAACTTTCATTTGTACATTGCATCTTTCCCCATTTTCCCTCTATACTTAATGCAGCTATATGATGTACTGCATATAAAAATTATAAACGCAAATTCATGTAAATTGTGCAAATAGACCAATATGACAGAAAGAAGACACCTTTACCTTTGCATCGCCTGTGCAACCTGCGTAAACTATAGTAATTTATATTACAGAGCATATTATGAGCTGAATCCTTGATTTGATGAGTACATTAATTCAATATTAGCATTATTATGCTTTAACAGAATGTGAATTTCACACAGAGGAAGCTTTGAAAAAAAAGGGTGTCATATTTTCACACATCTAATACCATTTTGTGCTGCATAGTTGTTGGCGTTCTAACAGACAGTGTAGGCACTTGTCATCTCTTGCTAGGTATTCTTTAAAAATTGTTTGCCTTGAGGGCACATTGAGAATCATTTAAAGAAGAAGTGAATGATGTAAACATCTCAAGCTATGAATTCTCTACACATTCGTGCCACTTTTGTGAACAGCATTTCATCGCAAAAACCTGCCTTATTCACTAACCACCCACAAACCATTTTAACCAGGCTCTGTCTGCTATCATTTATAGCTTTGCATCATGCAATTCAATTTTTAGGTGCTTCTATGGTGTGACCAGACTCACAGAATTTTTTCAGTGAATCAGATACTAAAAGAACGCAGCGATGCAGATTCATTCTTAGTGAATTTCTTCTAAATATCATTAATAATAAATATCTTTAAAAAAAAAAATCAGTCTTTACCATCTCCAAAGAGCTGCAGAATGGCAAGGTCCACTGCCCTCTTCCAGCCTGAGTCTTTTTGAATGGCAATGCCATACCCTGTAGTAGCAAAGATATAACCACTGCCGATGGTCACCAGTTTACATCCCTCATCACGTCCGGCCATGTAGTTCAAGACCGCTGCATCGTAGATGAATGCATCCAATTTACTACACAGGGGGAGGGAGAGGAGTAATATGTTAGATTGGTAAGGCATTGTCAAACATTAAACTTTGAAGTGAAGGGACATGTGGCCAAGTATGGTGACCCATACTCTGAATTTGTGCTCTGCAATTAACCCATCCAAAGTGCACACACACAGCAGTGAACACACACCCGCCATTTATGCTGCGGCGCCCAGGGAGCAGTTGGGGGTTCGGTTGCTCAAGGGCACCTCAGTCATGGTATTGAGGGTGGAGAGCGCTGTACACTCAACTCCCCCCACCTACAATTCCTGCCGGCCCGAGACTCGAACCCGCAACCTTTAGGTTACGAGTCCGACTCTCTAACCATTAGGCCACGACTTAGTATCATTTACGTACGATTTTAGTATCATTGATATACAAATATAGTATTTGTTAATATTCAGAATTTTATTGTTTCTTTTATATATAAGAAACAATAAAAATTTATTTCATTTAAAATTTAAACTTTTAGTAATTTAGTTTGTCACTGTTATTCGTTTTTTTTTGTCTATATAGTTTTTATTAACTTTTAGTTTATTTAGTTTATTTCAGTCTTTCAACTTTAAATGAAAATGTTTTTTTTTTTTTTTTTTTTTTATAATTTACTTTATTTTACTTAATCTTCAAGTAATAACATTTCTAATGGTTTTAGGTTTAGTTAACCTTTGCCAAATACATTTTTTTTTATTTTTAAGGTTTCTCTCTTTCCTGGTCAGCAACAAATAAACAGCTACACAGTACAGTAAAAACATTTCCTAGGCATTGTGTGTTGAATTTGAGGTGTAACTTCAGGTAACTGACATAATGTGTAATGCGAATTTAAAAAACATTTGGCTATTTCTTGTATCTAATTTAATGAGCTCATCTTAAGTGACAGAGTACATGAAATTTGTACTTTTAAAAATTCATTTGTCAATCTAAAAGTGCATTAAAAACCAACCTGGTTAAAAAGGTACTTAAAAAAGTTGAAAATGTAAATGAAAAGGTGAATTGCTACAAGATATGTCTGTTGTTAAAAAACTCCATAACACTTTACTATAAGGTCTTATTAGTTGATGTTAAAGCATTACATAAGCAATACATTTGTTATAGTATTCATTAATCTTTGTTAATGTTATAAAAATACAACCTTTCATTGTTTATTCATGTTAGCTTCATTAAATAAATGTCCATTATATAATATAACAGATAGCTACAACTTTTGATTTTAATAATGTATTAGTGAATGTTGAAATTAACAGAAACTGAGATGCTTCAGAATTATTTTTCATTGTTAGTTTGTGTTAACTAATGTAGTTAACTAATGTAAACAAATGGAACCTTATTGTACAGTGTTAACAATGAAGAACTCAAAGTCTACTCAGTTATTTTTCTCTAATTAAATTGTGTTAAATATAAAAAATGAATAGCTCTTTTAAAAAACTGTTTAAAATGATGTGCGCTCACATGGTATGAAGAATCCTAATAACTGATTTTATGTAGCTTTTACATAAAGCGGGTTGCATCCAATGACCTGCCGTGTTGAAATCACATGACCAGGTAAAAACTATTAACTATATCCTGGTAAAAGTTTTAGTTAGTCCAACATGGCTGTCATATCGGCCAGCACAACATGAACAAAAAAATGCACCGAGTACCCCTTTAAAACTATTAGTACTGAAAAAATAAAGGAGTGCAGAAGCCAGTCTCATGTTGAATCAGTCTTTTACCAATCAGCATCTCCAAACAAAGTCCCTCCAGGATGCCTCATTTTGATGCTATTATCAATCCAGAGTTCATCCACCCACTCACTCACACACTGTACTTACTGCTCTCCTACAAGCTTTTCATCTCCCTGTCTTCCCAACCTATTCTTTTCATGCAGATACCATCTCTCTCTTTTTTCGCTCTCACCCCGTCTTGAGGCTGTGGAGGGCCTCGTTTACGTTCTTCTGGTGGAAACTGGTCATATAGGCGTGCATCTCTTTGTAGTTGTTCCTTATATTTCTCTCTGTGCTGCCATTGGGCACAGTACCGAAGCGGAATGGAGGGGAGAAGTCATTCGGATGTTGAAACTAGATAATAGAGAGAAAGCGAGAGAGAAATATATAACTCAGCAGTGTCCACATTGTCGATGAACACTCAAGGGACAAAGTGTGAGGAGAGGTGTCATTTCAAAAAACCTTTAAAGATACAACAGATCTTTTTTTTCCACCATTCATAATAGAACTATTTCCAGTGTAAACACACAGACTCTATGTTCTCTAGACACTCAAAGCTTCACTAGACATAAAAAGTAAAGCATGACTTAGAGTAAAAAACAAAATCTCACTACATCAATTATTAAAGAAGCTACAGCACCCTCTCAAATCTTGTTTTCGGTTTCATAACGGTTGGCTAATTCACATTAGCCCAATTTTTTTACACGCAAAGATGACTTGGAAAAAAAAAAATACTACCACAAAACCAGTCAGCATGTGGTTGCCCAAATATGTCATCAGTCGTTTGAGGATAATAAACAGAAGTATTAGTATGTCACATGCAGCACTGTGCCATGTAAGCATGCATGAATTCGCTGATGAAGAAAAATTATTCACTGTTAAGACCATGAAGTGGAACATTTTTCCTATAAATTCCTTTTAAAATCATAATTTCCACACAAGTTTCACTAACAAATCCCGCCCCAAACTCATGTCATTGGCTAAACCAGAAGCTGACGTGTCAGGTAGCTTAAACAAACAAAGAAATATTTTTAAAGCACCAGAGCCTCGGAAACCCACAAACGGCTTACTTATAGCTGTCTCTGCACATTAAACCGAGACAGAAGAACATTTTATAACATCAAAAAAATTACACAGTGCACCTTAAATATTGCATCATTTATTGGCTAGTCTGTGCGAATTAACCTTAGCTGTTTAACATCAAGGATAAAGCAGAGTTTGGTGTATCAAGTCAAGTCACGTTCAGTTCAAGGCAGGAAAAAACAGCTTTTTATGTCCTAGAGCTGGAATAGATCAAATTTTTTGACAGTAGGATAAATGAGATAAATGAGAACTATAATTTTAATAACAGCTTTCAGATGCCCGTGCTTCACTTTTTCACATGCTGCTGAATTTGACCAATAAACCCTTTTACCTTTTTATCACTCAGGCCCGTCACCTGGTCCACATATTCCTCTTGAATCATAAATGCGGCAAGGTTGGCAGTGTAGCTGGCCAGGAAAATCACAGCGAAGAAGGCCCAGACTGAGACCATGATCTTGCTAGTAGTGCCTTTGGGGTTCTGCACGGGCACAGAGTTATTGAAGACCAAACCCCAAAGTAGCCAAATAGCTTTTCCGATGGTGAAGGAGGGACCGCCAGGCTCTGATGGTGTGTAAAGAGGTAGAAAAATTGAAATAGAGAGTTATTACCTTATAATTTAATAGAAATCAGAGAGGAGTAAAAGGGCAGAGGAAGAAAATCCATAATAAATAGCCATGAATTAACTATTCAGTTTTGATTTCGATCAATAATATTCAGAGAGCAGTACATTGCTAAGCATGATATCAGCCAATACAACATGGAAAGATGGATATAATGTCCGAAACTAAAAGACGAGGTTATTTTACATTTTTTTTTATACGCTGCATATACTGTATATAAAATATATTATATATATATTTAAATGGAAAAACATAAAACACCATTATTTAAGTTAAAGCTTAATTATGAACAAAAGTATATTATATTAAATAAAAATATTATATTGTAATGAAATGTAGTGAATGTTATTATATCAATTTTTAGATGGTTAAAGAGTGAAGACATTAAACTATATATACCAAATGTATATTGGTGTTATATATAAAGGCTATATGTGTGTGTGTTTATACAAGCGTGTGTGCGCACCTCGTCCATCTGCCAAGCAGCGATTATAGCCGACAGGACTGAAGTACTCAAAAACGAAAACAGCCACGGCTGAAACTATCAACAGCATAACGAACATCATTACCCAGACATCAGCGCTGAAGGGCTCTGAGAGCAAAAAAAGAAGGGAAAAGAAATTACTAATGAAGAGTACACTTGAATATGGAATTATATCTTGAATGCCATTACAGTGTGTATATAGCACTTACCTAAAAAGGCAGAAGGCGACACTGTGCCATTGCTACGAGAGACCATGACACTAATCCCAGTCTCTATGAAGGGCACAGAGAAGTCAATGACCTCTGACCTCTCTTCATTAATGGTCAGGGACCCCACTGCCATGTGGGCATTCTTCAACACCACCTAGACATGAGGAAAAGGGGCGGTTATACCAAACCTGGACTAGTCTAGGCCTGCCGCAACAGAAGTGGAAAAAAGCAACAGCGTGAGAAGCAAAAGGTGAAAGACAGATAAAACAGGAACTAGTGAATGAGAAAACCATCAAGATAAAAACAAGACTGTGAGACCAAGGAAGGCAGAAATCAGGTTACTTCCTACAGTGGGTTGCAGTAGCTTTTAATAGCCATTTCTCTTTTTTCAACCTTTCCCTAATCACTACTTCCCTAAACCCATCACTTGTCCAGGTATATTTAGAGTTACATATAAGGAGCCTCCGGTGATATAGGAAAATGGGACAAAACAGAGTTAATAAGGTGAATGTATGCTACAGGAAGGCTTTGTCTACATCAGGGCTACTCAAGGGGCCACAAAACCGGATTTCTTTAGCCTCAAGGGCCACACTTCTAATTTTTTTTTTATAGTGCCTATGTTATATTAATAAGGCTACTGAGTGTTATACACTTACACAACCACGTATCAAACTAAATCGCTCCCATTATAATCAATGAAGCTGTACTGTAAGCGCTCATCTGAGGCACAGTTTACAGAGTGGACTATAGATTTCTGCTTGGTGTCGGATTTTTAAAATTGCACTGTGCATTTACCATGGTATATAGCAGAATCTCAAAAAACATGCGGGCCGCGACAATGCCCTGCAGGCTGCATGTTGAGTAGTGCTATTCTATATCCTATTTTCAAAATATGAGAGAATATTTTGCATATTTGCTTGAGTGTGTGTTGTGTTATAGCATCTATCATTGAACATGAGCATGTCTTGGAGCATCAGATCTCGTAGATACATTAAGTAAACATAAAGCAAGCTACGAAGAGTCTGCGGCTCCAAATGTGGTGCATTTCTCTGAGTATTCTAGGACCGAAAGGGAACTGCATAACATTCATTCCAACTGTGGATTTACATATGATCCTGTAACTCATATTATTTCTCATCTGAATTAATGCACCAGCTGTATTTTCCCTTGGGCTTGTGCAAACTCACTTGCTCACATTTTCTCTCTCTTTTATCTGTTCTTGTCATGAAAGATACTTTTCAGATTTTCATTTTTGGAAATAATATATAATCAGAAACCCATAGACACTCCAGAACTTTGTCCTAGTGGTTATTATGGTTAACTAAAAAAAAAAAAAAATTCCTTACTTGAAATAAAATAAACATTAACTGAAATAAAAGAAAACCTAAAATAAATTGAAAAATTAAATTAAATTAAATGAACTAAAAAAAAAATACAGTTAATAAATCTATATACAGACATTTGAAAAAAAGCAAAATGACAAAAACACAAAACTAAAAAATTAATAAAAATTAAGATGAAAATATAAAACATAAAAACTAAAATTTCATTAAAAATATTGATCAAAACATAATGGTATATCAGTGATACTAAAATAACACTGGAGCCAATGGCATTCATGTGAGTTTGAGTCTGAGTCACAAATATTCACTGAACCAATTTCCAATTTTTTTTAGTCATTGCTATATATATATATATATATATATATATATATATATATATATATATATATATATTAGTGCTGTCAAACGATTAATCGCGATTAATGGCATCCAAAATAAAAGTTTTTGTTTGCATAATATATGTGTTTTCTGTGTATACTTATTATGTATATATAAATAGACACACATGCATGTATATATTTTAAAAATATTTACATGTATTTACATGTCTATATTTATATTCATGTAATTTATATTATAAATAAATAAATTCAATGCACACAGACTGAAGTAATTTAAGTCTTTGGTTCTTTTAATTGTGATGATTTTGGCTCACATTTAACAAAAACCCACCAATTACTGAATTACTGAATTACTGAAATAAATGAACTTTTCCATGACATTCTAATTTATTGAGATGCACCTGTATATATATACAGTCATGGTCAAAAATATCGGCACCCTTGGTAAATATGATCAAAGAAGGCTCTGAAAATAAATCTGCATTATTAATCATTCTGATCTTTTATTAAAAAAAAAAAAATCACAAAAATCTAACCTTTCATTGGATAATAAGAATTTAAAATGGGGGGAAATATCATGATGTCAAGCAGGAATTGTGTGCGTTCAAAACAAACAAAACAAAAAATTCTCAGGTGCGTAGAACAAAAAGAAGAAACTTTTTAGTCCAAATAGGTAGCTGAATTTGAAAAAGTGCAAAGTGTAATTAAAACAGACCAGAGAGCAGACGTTTCAGCCCATGCTTTCTTCAGTGCTCATGAGCACTGAAGAAAGCATGGGCTGAAACGACTTTTGTCACTTTTTCACTTTTGCATATGAAAAATAAATAATAAAATTTTTGGTAGACCTTTTTGGTCTGTTTGAATTTTTGCAGTGTGCGGACAAATTCAGCTACCTATTGGGAAATATCATTATGAAATAAATGTTTTTCTCAAATACACGTTGGACACAATTATTGGTACCCCTAGAATTTCTTATGAGTAAAATATCTCTGAAATATATTCCCATTCATATTCACAATTTTGAGCACTCCAGGGTGATTATGAACATGAAATTATCCAGCCATGGCTTCCTGTTTCACAGAAATATAAATAGGAGGGAAAACAAAGCCCAAATTCCCTTAATCATCCATCACAATGAGAAAAACCAAAGAATATATTTCTGATGTCCAGCAAAAGATAATTGAGCTTCACAAATTAGTGAAGTGGCTTTAAGAAAAGAGCTAGAGCAGTGAAAATTCCCATTTTCACCATCAGGGCAATAATTAAGAATTTTCAATCAACATAAAATGTTACGAAACTGCCTGGAAGAGGACGTGTGTCTATATCATCCTAATGCACGGTGAGAAGGAGAGTTTGAGTGGCTAAAGACTCTTCAAGGACCACAGCTGGAGAACTGCAGAAAATAGTTGAGTCTCGGGCTCAGAAAACCTTAAAAAAAATTTTGGGGGCTCGAGCCCCTGCCCTTTTTCAAAATTATTCAAAAGTGCCCCTCTTGGACAAATAGCAATGATATTGTGGTCAATAAAACAAGATGCATTTGAATTCTACTTAACATGACAATTTGTACAACACAGTAACTAATCGCTCAAAAGTCGAAAAATTCCTGTTTATTTTTACATATCTGTCAATCTGAGGTAGGGGTGTGCGATATGACAATTTTTGATCGTGGACGATAAAAATGTCTCCACGATCTGCTTTTGGACAAATATCGTAGTATCGTGCTACAGTGCACATTCTTTCAATTGCAGTTCTGGCGCCTCCGTATCAATATACTGTACAACGCCACATACATTCATATCAGCATTAACTCAGTGGTAGAGTTACTCTCACGGGACACTGCACTTATTTGCAATCACAAAAGAAACTCATTCGGGTTTAAAACTAATTTTGAGTGAGTAAATGATGGTATAAATATAAAACACTATGACAGAATCGACAGACAGATGGCATTCTTTAATGTTAAAAACAAAACAAAAATGCAAAGAGAAAAAAAATAACTCGCTACTCTTGACAGAAAAAAATAATACAGCTGCTTTAATAGGAATCAATCTATATAGTGTTTTATTTTTGTATTTGTTCATTCAATTTCTTGAATGCTCCTGCTAAATATGCCTTTTGTACCTGAAAATAAAGCACAGTTTGTTTTATTTGTATATTATGTGTATTTGTAATGTGTATCTTTGTTCTTATTTTTAATAACAAAGATAAAATAATGACAAAGATTTTTTATCTTTGTCTACTTTGGCCTAAATATCCACCATTCTTTTTTTATTTTGTTACCTTGAAAGGCTTTGTCTTTATAACAGGGAAATTATTTTGACTGCACTGCTCAGACAAAATAGTAAAACTAACATGACAAAGAATCGTGATAAAATCGTGAAATCGTGATATTTCTAAAAAAATCATGATATGATATTTTTGCCATATCGCCTACCCCTAATCTGAGGCGTAGCTATGGGTTGTGTGCGTTTTGCTCGACTGACTGATATTCCACAGTCTGTTCAGAAACCGAGGCTCTCGAGCCATATATGGTTCTTTCAGTGAGTGGGTCGACGGAAGGAAAAAATAAACCAAACAATATTTTAAACATTTTTCATCAATAATCAAAGCTAGTGTGTCGATTTAATTAAAAATCCATATATTATATATTTTAGAATATTACATAATTTATCAATGCCCATTAGTCATATAGCTATAATACACCAACCAATCATGATCTGGCACAAGAAGTTCAAATTTCATTGGACAGTATGTGAAGTGTAGTGGTCATTTTCCGTTCTTATTCATAAATCGGTTGAAAATTACTTGGGACAGATGAGCTTATTTGTGGAGTGATCTGGATCTGCAGTTTGTCTCATTTTATAAATCAAATTACATCGCTGGGAAAATGTATGCTAAATGACTACAAAAGCACTGCACAAAACCGTGCAGTGCCAAAAGTCGCAATAATGGTAATCAGTAGGCTATTCAATTCACTTGACCTATAATTATTTTTTTTTCTCCCTCATATTGCCCCTTTTTTACATTTGAGCCTCTGCCCCTGAGGAACTCTCTGCACGTCCCTGGCCTTTAGCCCCATTGTACCCTACAGTTGAATATGCTCCTCTTATCCATCATATGCAGAGGAATGGTAGAACAGGAAGAACAAAAGTGTATGTTCCAGCAAGCTCCTGAATGAGAAACAACCTGTTCAACCCAAACTCTATGTGTTTGATGAGAATCAGAGGTTTCTTACTAAAAGCATTTTGAAACTAACCTCTCCAACCATGCCATTCCATGTGCCATTGATCTTTTTGCCATGCTTCCCATTGGTCACCAGGTAGAGATCATAGGTGAATTTTACAGACTTGGCGATCTTTTTGAGGATGTCTATACAGAAGCCCTTGCAACAGCGTTTAATGTAGATCCCTGAATCTCCTGTCTGATTTCTAGAGGTAGGAAAAACAGGAAGAAAAAGTTGAGAAGATTAATGTTAGCGCAGGAAGTTATTTTTCTAAATAGTGAAGATGGCGTTTAACAAATTTCTCCTAAGCCGTTCATCAATCCTTAATCAAAATACCATTTCATAATAAATCTGCATCTGAAGAAATCAATCAGTGAGTCAACATAACATCAAAATGACTAATGATCACTGCACTGACTACTGCACTGACTACACTGGAACAAGGAGACTTAAATTTGTCAAAATTCACATTAATCTCACATCATTTCTCATAATAAATGAGTGTTTTTGCAATAATTTATTACAATAATGCTAAATGAATTTAACACTAATTTAACACAGATATTTTTAACCAATATTAAAAAGAGACATGAGATACCAGTTTAATCCATAAATAAATCAGTCTTTTTACATTAACAGTACAATGCTGTATACACCACACTTTCTTACTATATGATATAATCTAGTCCTGACAATGACAGAGCACCTTGAATGAACTGAATGGAGGATCTGTACTTAGTGCTCTCCTGAGACAAGCCTGCAATTTGTCAGTCAAGATTAATAACTGATGATCTCATATTGATTTTATACAATGACTGATTTTAGATAGCAGATTTAAGATATGTTACCTATACTATGTAGCTTTATCCATCTTGGATATGGATAAGCAAATCTTCACAGACATACAATGTGGTATGCCTGAGACCACTGAAAAAACTTTATTTTTCACTTTTCTAATTTATTAGAGATTAATCAGATATATAAGCAGGATAATAATTCAAGTGAAATACTTACTTGAATTTCTAAAGGTCTTAGTATTTGGTCTCTTAGTATTTGGATTTTTTTTTAAAAATCCTACAACCTTCTGTTTATTTCCAGGTTTAAATATTTTAATTGACAAGTTTTATAACATTTTATAACATCTGCTGTGAAATCTGCGACAAATCTGAATTTTGAAGCAAACTGCAGCACATTTTCCTGAATATCTGTACTGTTCCAATTGGATTCTCACTGGAGTTTGAGCTGTTTTCTGCACGGCACTGTATTCCTCATGCAGGTGCCACTGAGGGGGTCAACATCCTCCACAATAACAAATGGAGCCTCCTCCAGCGTAACAATGGACAGGTGGTCGTCCTCCCGCTCCTCAGCATCCGAGTAGAGCTCGAACCGAGGCCACACATGGTACTTCATTGCAAGAGACCCGTTCTCCCATTTACCGACCTGTGAAAGTGCAAAGAGGGCAAGATGAGAGCAGAGGATGAGAGAAGGATAACGAGTGAGATAATGAGAGGGTGTTGAGGTTGAAGTGGCTGGGATTGGATTAGTGCGGGCTAAATTTGAGGACGGCTGAAATCTTGAATTAAGATAAAGAGAGATAAAGAGTAAATGAAGGTTGATAATTACATCAGGGAACTGCACAGTCATGAGTTAAGATAAATCAAGAGGCAAAAGAGAGAAATGAGTAGATAGATACCCACCCTTTCATACTGCCTCTCCTTATTTAACAGTATAATGACCAACTTTGGATGCATCTGAAAACCGTCCTCACTGAAGGAGAGATTGCGCCCTTCAAATGTCACATTCATGAGGTACCTGAAGAGAAAACAGAGTGAATATATCAGACCAAACACATTTGGTGGTTATTAACAGAAAGGCACCTTCCTTGCTTAGACCTGTATAGCACAAATATTTTCAGATCTCTCAATGTCAGCAGTTTACATGGCTTTCCAGTGTACCTAGTGTATGGGCTTCTGCACACTATCCGCATATGTCCACACACATTTATAATGCAGGAAAGCAGGTTTGTTGCTAGAGGCTATAGCAAATTATATTCACAATGGCAAATGTGAATCTGGCAGCCTCCTGGTCACAAAACCACTATTATGACTTTAAAATCCACCCAGTTGGATAGTTTTGAGGAGCTGGTATGAATTTCACCTTAACACAATACAATAATCATAATCCAATAAAATATAATAATCCAGGGAAAAATATTCATTACAGAGGTGAGTGATATTACATATCAGATCTAACAACCGACATCTTAACCTTTAGTTAGTCATCCAAGAAAAATTTAACAGCAACTTTTTATTTGAAAGTAGCACATTTCTATTTTATAATTATAAACCAGTTTGCTGCATCTTGAAACAATTTGGCTTTGTATTTGCTTGTAATGGATGCTGTAGATGAGACCGCAAACACTGCATGGTGAATAGTTTCATCCAAATGTCAAGTTTTTTTTCCAAAAACAGCATGCTTGACCTCCATCACTTAGGAATTAATCCTTGTCACGCAACCTTAAGAACCAGAGCATCTTGACTACACTGCCTTGGATAGCTTTTGACATGGTCAGCCACAAACTGTTCATTTCAGTGCGGACAACGTTAACTAATTTACTGGTTTATTTCCTACTTGAACAGATCATATAAAGTTAGCAAAAAAGCCTCATTTACTGGCTCTCAATCCAGGAGTCCCTCATGGCTCAGTATTTGGTCCTTTAATTTTTCCATCTCCATCAGATCACCCTGCATTACCATCTAATCAGAGTGTAAATCTGATTCCTCCTCACTGGCCCACCAGATTTTGTCAAATAACCCCTTCAAGTTCATACAAAATGCTTTCGGTCGAGTTGTAATTAACCTCTGTTGTAATTAACCTCTTTCATGTCACTAACCTGCTCCGCAGACAAATTTGGGCAGTACTTAATGGACTGTCTGAGTCTAGTGACTCGTCTTTACTGACCTCATCTAGCACTTAGACATCTGAACTGCATCAACAATGTTTAAGCATTCTTATATTGTGTTGTTCTTCTTGTTGCCCTTGAGATCTAACTTACAACTTAGCACTTGACTTCTTAGTATTCTCGGCCACAGTTCCAGCATTTGGCACTTACGTGATATGTATATATGAGTTCATAATAAGATGAAAAAGAAATGAACCCTGCAGTAACATTATACAATACATGTTATGGTAGACCATGGCATCATAGTAAGATCAATATATTACACAAATGTCTTTTTCTAGCAGTGTTTGTGTGTGTGTATTTCCTCCAGTGCTTTGTGTGTGTTTCTTCCAGTGTTTCCTCCAAACTAAAATTTCAATACCATATTTTGGTTTAGGTATCAATTTTCACTATTAACCAGTTTTTTATTAGCATGCATATTACTAGTATATTGACTGTTTATAAGTACTTAGAAAGCACATATTAATGCCTTATTCTGCATGACCATATTCTAGATTCTTTAATCCTACACATTAACTAAATTTAACAACTACCTTATTAACTATTAATAAGCAGCAAATTAGGGGTTTATTGAGGAAAAAGTAATAGTTAACAGTGAGAATTGATCCTCAAACTAAAGTGTGACCAAAATATGATACTGAAATTTTAGTTTTTAGTATAGTTGTTTGGTCAACAAGTAAAAACAATAAAAAAAAAAAAAATTACACTAACATACATTCAGACGAGTTAAATATATTTATATGTTTATATAAATATATACTTTTTAATATTTTACAGTGAATTATAGTTTCATTCAACTATAAACCAAATGTAAACAAATGTGTTTTCAGGACAACAATTGTTTTCTTCATAATTATGTACATGTTGTACGTTAATACATTTTATTGTTTTTGCCAAAATAATATTTTTGTACATTACCTTTTACACTTTTGCTATTTCATGAATTGTTATTTTATAATAAAACTGTGTTGAATTGTATCTGGTTTTCCTTGGCAATGACAGTGGAAATGTTCAAAAGTTTTTCTAAGATGTTCAGAAATTGATTTTCATAAAAATAAACGTACCCTGATCAATATTATGTATGACAACCAGCCCCAGTGTGCAGTGTGCGGACAAATTCAGCTACCTATTGGGAAATATCATTATGAAATAAATGTTTTTCCTTATTTATCCCTATAGATAAATAAGGAAAGGTGCTTAGATGGATACACTTTTCCATTAATTCACCCTACTGTGTCAAACACAGAACATAAATTTCCCCATAGTAATAAAAGGCATCAGCAGTAAAACATCATGAAACAGAATCACATAGACAAGTCGTTTCCCTTTTCTTACATCTGGGTGTAAAATTTATGACGTAGAAGAACTGACCCAATTTAGACAGTTACTGTAAATCAGTCTGTAGTCAGGTGTGTGTGTGTGTGTGTGTGTGTGTTTGTGCCCTTGAGTGCTGATACACGCACAGATTTTCATCATAGCGTGAGTATCATGTATGTGTGTCAACAAGTTTTGTGTCAGAGCCAGTGAAAACTCTCTGCTGCACTCCTCGCTCTCTTGCCTCCATCTGTGGGCTGTTGTCGCCATGACAACAATCGGCCTCATGAAAAATCACCACACAAGAAATAAATATCTGCTCTAAACAAGAGAGAATGAAAGAGAAATATGCAAACAGAGAGAAAGCTAGAGTGCAGAATGACCAAACAAATAGTGAGTATGTCTCGTGCATGTACAATACAATGGAGTAAGACTGTGAAACAGTGTTGTACATCTATACATACAGAAGCTGTAGCAAATTAGCTCCAAAAGGGAATTGTATATAAATAATTACAATTAATTATGATTAATTATAATTATTTATATCGGCTGACGGTAATAACTGTAGCAGAGTTAAATTGCCATCAGCTGATCAGTTCGTCCAGCGAACATTCAGTGTAAATTCATATCAACTCTAAGAAAGGATATTTCCGAGGCCACAGAAAATACCTTCCTATTAATGCATTAGAGCATGTAGCGAGGGTCAAAATTGTAAAGGGACAATTATTTGCAAGGCAGAATCAAAAACTCATGTAATTTGTGCACAAGAGTTCTATTAACTAAACGCTAACACACATAACTAATCTAAACAAACAAATGAATAAACATACATTCATGCATACATACAAAGGGGAGCTAAAGTGGATGAATGAAGCCATTAGAGAAAACAGAGAATGCAGTTATGGAAAGAGTCAGTTAACCACCTGAGTAAAACCATCAGCGCCGTTTGTAACGGGGTCTATAACTTATACTAAACCTCTGTTTCGTTTAGTTAAATGTACTATACTTGCACTGCCTTGGTCTTTGACGAGTGTCCAGAATGCAGTCTCGGATGAAAGTCTTGATGGTTTCAAAGTTTTGGACTTGCAATCACGTTCTTCCTGGTTTGAAGAGTGATGAATTCCAAAGATGTTCTGACTCGATGGTGATTGGGAGTTTCTTCCCAGGTGAAAAGTGAAGAAGAGTTAAGAGACATCAGCTAAGATCTTTGGTTGAATGGAAAGACAAGGCCGCAAGGCCTGGCACAAAAACTTAAGGGTCCAAAAGAGTTCTAGCTCACATCCTCATCAAAAGATCCGCAGACTGGGTGTGCTGAGGCCTGCCAGACGCTGTAGCGCCGGCCCTGGGATTTAGTAACCAGAAGATGGAGAGGGGATTGGAGACGAGTGAAGAGACTAAAAGCTAAAAACTAAAAACTAAAACTAGGCGGGTCACTGAAATGAGGTCTTTTAAACCCTATGGAGGTCACACCTCTGGGGTGTCAAAGAACCAATGGAGTCCTGAACTTTTGGAGGGAAGGTTTTACGACTCTTTGTCTCTGAGCATGGTAATTTGCATGGAGTTGGACTGGAAGTTGATATACAAACTATTAAAGATTCTCAGAACACTAATATGTTGCATAGTTATCAACATGCAATATACACTGTCATTTAGATCATCCGAAGACGAATTGATAGAGACCAAACATGGAATAAATGAGGTGATATTAACTAGTGATCTATCATAAGCATGCATAAAACAATATACAGTACAAAAGACAATATACAAGAACAGTAACAATATACACAATCACCTGAGGATATGTGTGTTCATTCAAAGAAAGGTTTTTCAATGAATTAATTAGAGAAGAGTCCATTTTTTTGTGCATTATGTGTCTTTCCTATGGAAAGTGTAGTGAGAGGGAGAACTCTCTACATGCCATTAGGTCGTAAAGTTTATCTGGCCTGGCAAAAGTCCCCTGGTTGCCATGGTAACCAGGGGCCTGGACTTCATTCACAGACATATAGGCACCGAGTCTGGTGTTGGGTGAGGGGTCTGTGACTGTTTGTTAATCTAATGAATAATTGATTTGTTAAATCTAATGAACAAATGTGTGTCTGATTGGTCCAAATGCTACAAAGCTAACATCAAAAAATGGACTTCTGGGAGGAGGTCTATAACATCTGAAGAAAGCTAACTTTTAGCATATCAATGGCAGTCACTCGGCTGGCACAGGAGCTTCCAAAAGTATAGTATGTGACTTGAAATCTGACATCTTGATCATGGGTGCTTGGGAGGTGCATAAAAATGACAACACTAAGCCCTTCAGTTGAAATACTTGCAATTTAGACTATATTTGTTTGCAAAAATAGACAACAGAAAACATAGCTACGTTTGAATAGCTTATAAATTTACTGGTTTATTTGCTACTTGAACAGATCATAGAAAGTTAGCAAAAAATAAATAAAATAAAATAAAATAAAATAAAATTTCCTGCCCCTCAATTCTGGAGTCCCTCGTGGCTCAGTATTTGGTCCTTTATTTTTTGCCTAAGATCTGATCACCCTGCAATGCCATCTAATCAAAATAGCTAATTTTGAATAGGTGTAAATGGAAAAAATACATTGTATGCCCACTGAATGGTGTAGCTAAAGCACCAGCAGGGGCTAACTGAATCATGCTAACCCGTCAAATATGCCCCGTGATTTGTTAAAACAGCACTTACAACAGATTTCGGACATGTATTTAAATATCATGGTATATTTGGTAGCATGCTAAATATAAAAGTATCATGGGACTGCAATAGTACTTTGTTGTTACATTAACACTACTAGAGAATGACATATACAAACTGCAGTAGTTACTGCGATAGCTACGTGCACATCTGATCCGTTTAACCTACAGTCTCATACAGACTCGCACACCATCAATTCCCAAATCGGTGTGTTAGGGCAGTCTGTGCTGATTCCTGACACACGAAGGTACGTACAACCCCAAACTGCCAACAGACAGAATGAAAGTGAGAGGGTGTGTGTGAAACAGAGAGGGAGAGAGAGACCCACCAGCATATAAAATGCGTTACCATGGTGCCCACAACCATAGCAATCTCCAAGTAATCTGCTGTGTTGCTATGGGAACAGTAATCTCACCCGAGAGAGAGTGAGAGAGAAAGAGAGGAAGAGACATGGAGAGAGAGGTAGCATCTTTTGTACTTACAGCGAGACGCATGACGCAGCAGAGACCCATTTATCTGTCGCTATAAATACAAACAGATCGATATTGGACATGACAGCCAACCAGATTTATTGTATCCAACGTTTTTCAGTTCTAGCATTGATCTGACATTAGAAAACTCATCTTCAGATTTACTGTACACCCATTTAAAATACAACCATTCAAGGAGCTATGAATTACTTGATCATATATTCAAGGGTTTCCTCTCGTGTATAATTTTGGACCTGACATAACATCTCCTGGCTTGACACCATGCCATTTCATGATACATGTCACGGCTGTGAAATAGCCTCTCAGGTCAACAGGGAACAGCTTTAACAACCATTGAAAACTTGAGGGAGTGTGAGGACTGTATATAATTATTTCATTAATGTATAGAGCAGGAGTGTTTTCTCCAAGGAGCAATGTTGTTATTGTTAACTAAAACTATCAAAAATTATTTTCTCTCACTGAAATTAAGTTGAAATAAAATTTAAAATATACAAAATTAATTAAAATAAAAAAATAACTTAAATTACAAATATATATATATATATATATATAAATGTAATATGCATATAAAGTAACACTGTTCAACAGTGAGACCACTGAATAAAGTTTCAGAAGGAGGCAATGTGTCTTTTGCCTCCCCCGAGCACATGGGTCTCTTACATATATTGTTTCTGATGGGATCACTTGGTGCCCTGGGCGAGATAAGGCATGACCAAAGAAAAACAACTGTTTAACAACTTGGTAGTTCTTTACATAAGTATAAGAAGTTCATGGCTAGTGGTACAGTTTCTCTGTAATGTGTAGGTGGACCCAGGTTCAAACATGATTTTGAATTCAACAGCAAAACTGCACCTGAATTTGACAGCTGGAATTTTTATTTATTTATTTTTTTTATGAAAAAGGTCATGCAAGTTACATAAGGGTGAGTATATGATCTTCAGTTTAAAGTAAATGATATATAGAAGGTGCAATGTGATTGGAGAAAAGAAATTTGAATGTGTGATATGATTGGCCAATTACTCTGTCAATGGGATAACGCCCGCTCATCACGTTCACAAACAGTCCACAAATTGGCCTGGCAGTGTCAAACCATTGGAATTGGACGGACTAATTATGAGGTAAACAATTCACCCACTCAGACATCACTACTTATGGTCACATCCGAACTTGAAATCACTTTAAATGATCTGTAACTGAGGTGTTTTTTCGCGAGCACTCAGCTCAGTTAATTTAATACTGCACCTCCGTGTCGGCAACCTTCATGACACCAACTGTGTTTATAAGGGATTAGCTGACTAATGTTCTGAAAATAATGTGACTATTAATAATAACAAATAAATGACACATAAAATATGATTTTTACTTTATAATTCTAAAATTGCTTTTGAAGTAATACAAAAAGCCTCAACACATTTTAATGAGACTTGATATGACTTGGTTTTAATAAATAGTATGTTTATTAAGAACAGTTCACTCAGAAATGAAAATTCTGTGACCATTTACTGAAACATAAATTAATGCATATGGAGAGTGTTTGAAAAAGTAAACTCAAAAGAGTAAGTTATGACAGTGTTCATTTTTGGGTAAACTGTCCAATTAAAGCGATAGTTCACCCAAAAATGAAACTTCTGTCATCATTTACTCACCCTCCAAACCTGTATGTTTTCTTCTTCTGTTGAACACACAAAAAAAGATATTCTGAAGAATGTGTGTAACCATACAGTTGACGGTAGCCATTGACTTCCATTGTATTTTTTCCATACTATGGAAGTCAGTGGCTACTGTCAACTGTTTGGTTACACACATTCTTCAAAATGTCTTCTTTTGTGTTCAACATCTGAAAGAAATTCAAACAGGTTTGAATCAACTTCAGGGTGAGTAAATCATGAAAGAAGTTTAATTTTTATGTGGACTATGCCTTTATTATGAAAAACTAGTTTGTTGATAATGTCAGGTAAATGGTGTTTCATTTGCCTTCAACTTCGTAAACATCAAATGTAGCATGAATTTACAGTACATTTGACTAAAAGTCCCGCCAAGAAGGGGCTTTGTCTTCTCATTTCAGAAGACCACCAAACGTCACTGGTCTAGAGGGAGGCAGGCATGGCTGTTATGAGTCTAGAAGTAATTACAGTGTTTGCCCACCAGCACTGGATTATTTTAATGCATCATCAACACAGGGGCGACAATAATCTGCAGAGGATTTATAACACGAGGTGTTATGACATCATGATATTAGTTAACCTAAACAGGATTTCAGATTAACCGAACACAGATCGAATCATACTTTGGTCTCGTATCTCGTATTCAGAGCCACGCACAGTGCGATCTATATACATGAAAGTGGATGTGGGCTGGGGAAGTGTGTATAGGTTTTTCTAAAAGTGTGTGTGTGTTTATGTATGCATTCTTAATTAAAGCAAGTTAGAGGCTCCTGGGTGAACCAGAGATTAATTACCTTTACTTACACAGGACACCATGTAATGATCAAACCCCTTCCCCAGGGAAGCCTGTGGGCCTTGTAACACCGCGATACACCACCAACACTCACACACTCTAATGGATAGACCTAAAACACACACTGATACATAGACGCACACACGCTTCCTCTCTGTGTAAAGACACACAAACACACCTTTGGGAATTGAGCTGCGTTAAAGGTTTAAAGCCAAATATTTTGAAAAGGCAGACTGTTCATTTTGTATTTTGTATTCTATAAGTGTGAGAAAGCAAACAATAAATGGAGACAGAAAGGAAGTGTGTGACAGTGAGCAGAGAATGGAGAGATAGACAGAGAAAGAAGACAGAGAGAGAAAGACAGCTTGCAAGACCAAAGGGGTTCACCAGTGTACAACTGATATCTTGACCTACTTCTGAAGAGTTATTGTCAGCGTCTTTCACCAATGCCCAAAAGCATAATAAAAACGTCCACAACCACCTTATTAAACTTTCTGGGCATCAGGTCTACTGGCCACCCAGTGAACCTGAGAGCGGCAGCCTGAGGGGCTACAATTAACTGAAGTGGAGAATAAAAGCCTGGCAGCTTCACAAGCCTTAAGCACCTCAGAGGAGTCAAAGCATCTGAGAGACAAGCCACACAATCACACATGCGAGGGAAAACACAACGTAACACACACACACACCAACAAACAAGCAAGAATGTAACATCTTCAAGAATGGTGAGACCATATACTGTATATGTTTAAGTCAATACAAAAAGAATCAAAATAAATACATACACATTTTAGAGAGTAGACATTTATAATATAACAATTCTAAATAAAAATATTTTATATATGACATTAGTTTATCAGTGTACACGTAAAATTTATGTGTGTATGGCTGTAAAAATGCTACTGTAAAAACCTGTTAATTGGATAATGCTAAGTATCTTCAGACAGTGGAAAACTGTAATACATCTAATGGGAGATTTAATGTACAATACACTTAAATTTACAGCTTTTGTAAAAAAAAAAAGAACAAGTAACCCTACAATTTACAGTGGAAAAACTTAAATTAACGCTCCCTGAATTCTCTCTGACACTTCACTTTTGTTTTTTCATTGAAATAACTGTTTCTTGTTCATTTATGTTACCATGATATAATTTTTTTTAATTTGTGTGTATGACCCTGTGAACCTTCTATTATTATGACATTTGTTACTTGTAATGAAATTTGATTCATAATGTGGCTTTCTCACTTACTTTTAAGGTGGGTGTCAGTACATTATAAAGATAGTTTTTTAGATATTTTAGTAATTTCCTATATTAACATTATTTTATTTTATGAAGTTTTTTACTGTAAATTTAATTTTAATCTGTAAAACAAGTTGCTGTTTTTTTACTGCAAATTTCACTGAATTGTTTACAGTGTAATATATTAATTATAATTATTTAAAAGGCATATAATTCAGTAACTTTCAACCTCATTATCTTTTTTAAAAATGCAATTAATTTGACAATAAATAGGCTGCATCTATTTAAAAAAACATGTTAAAAACAAAATAAGAACTTGGAAATCCGTAGGATGAAAAATGCTAAAGGAATTTAGAACATCAATAAGCTAATGATATTTTATGTGGATTCCAAATATCTATAAAATTGTGGGAAACTGTCTTCACAACAATAAAAATCAAGATTCACAACAATAGAACCATTAAATTGATCAAATTAATCATTAAAATTCAAGCACGATTTGAATAAATCAATTTTTTTTTTTTTTTTTTTTTGCAAGAATAGCCCACACATGTCCTTGTAATCAATTTATCCGAGATAAGTACATGTAACCTCATTTAATTTCGCTCTCAACCTTTATAGGGTACATGTATCTCATCTAACCTTCCACAACCATGCCAAAACCTTCAGCTGACCTTCAGAGGAAGCCCTTGAGGCTGTCTCAGGCCCTTAACCATCACAGATCATGACCCATTCAGCTGAAAAGCCCTCCATCATCGCTGACAGATCCACCGCAGAGCATGGTGGGTGTTCCAGAATGATAATATAGAATCTTGGAATGCCATTTAAATCATCTCCATTATGGTGGAAACGGATCATTAGAGTCCTCGAGGGGTTACAGGGTCCGGTGCTTCTCATTCAGCCCACCTCATAACGCTGTCATTCAAAATCTTCAAGTGTGTGTGTGTGCACGCATATGTGAGGTCCCAGGTGTGCACTGCAGGTGAACCTGCACTCCCAGAGGACTCTAAACAAAACCGTTTTCTCCGTTTTGTATTGACGGCTACTTTTTCTCCATCTTTTTTGTGTTCTCCAGTGTTCATAAGATATTAGTGTCCTTATCTTCTCATCATCCAATTCAAAAATCCACTTCAGCGACTCTAAAGACTATAACACATCCACCTAATTACACAAATACAACCATCTTGTTCTACCAGATACTATGCCCGCTGGGTAACTGTTGTAAATCCACCATTCACAAATAACATAAAAGTGTTTTTTTCCCCACTTAATTACTTGTTTCCTTCATCTAAACAAACAAAGTTTTTTGCAACAACACAACTATGTCTTCATAACATGCTCTCCTGGCTACATGCAGTTCCAGAAACATTATAAAAGTTTAATTTAATGTTTAAGTCAAACCGTAACTATTGTGTTTCATTAATGATCGATGGCGCATTTGTATGCAGTGTGTTATTGACTGGTTCAAGTCCAAGCTAAGTGCTGGAATTAAGTGCTCTTTTACATTCATGCCTTAGAAAACAGCTTCCAAATTTAGCATTGAATATTTTAAAGTGTTTTCAGAGACTGCAAAATTAAGCGATCGGAGGAATGTTGAATGTTTCCCTGCTAACCACCCCTCAAACACTTCGCAAAGAAAACTGTATAAAGTAAGTGTTCAAAAAGAAAAGAAAGAATCGGTAACACTTTAGTTTAGGGACCATGTCTCACTATTAACTAGTTGCTTATTATCATGCCTATTATTAAAATATTGGCTGTTTTAGTACATATTTTGCATGACCATATTCTACATCCCTGATCCTACCCATACCTAAACTTAACAACTACTTTACTAACTATTAATAAGCAGCAAATTAGGAGTTTACTGAGGCAAAAGTTGCAGTTAATGGTTTGTTAATATCGAGAATTGGACCTTAAAATAAAGCCTGAATCTTTGGCCAAAAATCAGATGGAAGTAAATAGAAATAAGCCATAGAAGAAAGGAGATGAATGAAGAAAGTGTAGGTAGAGCAGGAATAACTGTAAATATTTTTTTAAATAAATACTGTAAAAAAAACACTACTCTTCAAAAGTTTGGGGTCATTAAGATTTTTTAATGTTTTTGAATCATTATTATGCCCACGTCTCTTAACGTCTCTTAGGCCCACCAAGGCTACATTTATCTGATCAAAAACAGTAATATTGTGAAATACTATTACCATATGTTTTCTAATTTATATATTTTACAACATAATTCATTTCTGTGATGCAAAGCTGAATTTTCAGCATCATCCAGTCTGCAGTGTCACATGATCCTTCAGAAATTATTCTTATATGCTGATTTGCTGCTCAAGTAGCTGTTATTATGTTGAAAACAGTTATGCTGCTTAATATTTGGTGGAAAAATATATTGTGGAAAGATCTATATGCAGGTTTGGTCATACATATTAAAAACAACATGATCAATGGTGAGTACATTATGACAAAAAAATTAATTATGACATCTATTAGTTAAAATTCCAGTGCAGTTTTTATTTTTATTAAAAAATAGTCGCAATTGTGTTTAAAATAAATTAAATAATATATCATTTTAAATGTATTTTTTTTCATTAGTGTTATTTATTATTAGTGTTATATTTCATTTTATTTTATGTATGATATATGTATGTCAAATTATGTGCATGTCTGCATTGGAAGCTCATGCCACCAAGACAAATTACTTGTGTGTGTAAACACACTTGGCAATAAAGTCCTTTATGATTCTGATTCAGATTTTTGGGCCTAATATCATATTATAAAAAAGCTGCAATGACAGTATACAGTACACAACTATAACAGCCTCCTCTAAACATGAGGAAAGGTGAGTCCAGTGTCTGTTCTGCTGAAATTTGGCACGTGATGAATACACCGAGGGAACCCAGCATACGTGTGCCACAACTGTTCATATTAAAGTCTGGATGAGAGGTAGATTTTAATTGGTTACTGTTGCATTTCAAGATTGTCTCTGGGGTTTAAAGTTTATTACATTAAAAGACGTATTAGAGCGCCTGCAATTACTGAGTCTAGGTGAGTGAATGTAACACCGCACTAGTGTGCAATGCTATCCAGTTTGATTAGGTAATAGATTTAATTGACGCAGGTAATGATTGCTTATAGGTCAACAATGTTTGTGGCAAAATTTTAAAATTTAGTCTAAACGCTCCCTAGATCAATGAGCAAAAACCCAAAAGTGTTACAATTATCCTCCTTTGCCATGTTTGCATATGCCTAGAGTTAATCAAGGGAGGGGACAGGCAGACAGAAAGAAAGAAGGAAAACTAGACGCAGAAAAGAGAGAGAAAAAGAGAGAGAGAGAGAGGCTGGGCTCCTACTGTTGTTCCATTCGGCTTCCTAATCCTGCTCTGCCTCGAGCATTCAATTAACTCCTCACCAGCAGATCAAATGACTGGCTAAAAGAGAGTGTGACCGAGCCTAAACGCTAATTAATACTTAGGAATCAATGCCCCTCAATACTAAATGTCAAATAACAGTACAAGAGAGAACACAGCAGTTCAGATGAAAAGCTCACTTTTGTATTACGATGGATATTTATGTTTCTAAGATGAAAATAACAGCCGGGCTGGTACAGACACGTGGGCGCGGGCTGAATGTCAGAGGAGACATAATGGGGAAAGAAAAGTGAAAGGTGCTCTGTGCCAGACGCTTCAGCGAGGAGCTACAGCAGACCCACATTACCAATAATGTACTCTCTTTTTCTCTTTTGTTATCCATTTGTCACTCTCGCTCGTTCTTTCTGCAGGAGGTGTTACAGGTACAGTATGGCTATAATAGAATGCTGCTCAATCCAGGACTTGCTTTACACCTGGTATTAGGATCCAAATCGGCTGATCCAATCACAAATGGTCAGGTGAGACGGATATCACCCTTGGTGGTAACACACCTTTAGTTTAGGGACCAATTCTCTAATGCTGCATGCCTATTATTAACATATTGGCTGTTTATAAGTACTTATTTAGCACATATTCTGCATGACCATATTCTACATCCCTAATCCTACCCAATACCTGAATTTAACAACTAACTTACTAACTATTAATAAGCAGCAAATTAGGAGTTTATTGAGGCAAAAGTCATAGTTACCAGTTTGTTAATAGTGAGAACTGGACCTTCAAGACACTGACCTACAAAGCTACAGTACTGTTAAAAGTTTTAGGCACTTATGATGATGTGTGGAGCACTGGCGGTTGTCAGACTCCTTGTGCAAACAAAAATATCCCTGGATTATTACAATTAATGGCAAAATGAATGTTTGGAAATGTAAACTGATATTTCCTACTGAAACACTACAGCAAAAGATAGAAATAACTGATTTAAAATCATTTTTTTTAAAAAAACATTTCTTATTATTAATGTTGAAAATGCTTGGAAACCATGATGTTCTTTTTCAGGATTCTTTGATGAATAGAGACCGCAAAAGAATAGCATTTATTGTAATTAAGTAAGTGAATTTTATTTATAGAACTCTGTTAAATTCAGCTTACACAATGAATTTAAAACAGAGATCTTTTGTAATTTAAAACAGAAATCTTTTGTAACAATATAAATGTCTATACTGATACTTTACTGAATAAAAAATGAATAAAACTTACTGACCCCAAACTGTATGTACTGTATGTAAGTACTGTATGTCAAATCACCAATAAAATCAGGGATAAAAATGTAATCAAGAAAATAAACTCATTATCCCAAAGAACTGTATAGATGGATTTTCCATTAACGCAAGTGGTAATGTAAAGATCCGTCTCCTACAGTACCTTCAGCATCTAAAAGCAACAATGGTTTGTATGTATGTATGCGTGTACAGTATGTTTGTGCACCTGTCTAGGGCTCTTTACTCTTTTCAAAACACTCCATTAGTTCGGAAACCCTCCTGAGCAGGTGTTGCAAGTGTGTGTACGCTGGCAAGACTGCCTGTGTACGTGTATGACTGCAGACTCCAGA
The DNA here is from genome assembly GCA_039654775.1 of Spinibarbus caldwelli. NCBI lineage: Eukaryota > Metazoa > Chordata > Actinopteri > Cypriniformes > Cyprinidae > Spinibarbus > Spinibarbus caldwelli. The sequence continues at coordinate 31,319,468 of CM077224.1, forward strand.
TGTCAGTGTTTGAACCCTGGCACCCTGCTAAGCCTGACTCACCTCAGCACCTCGTTGGGGTTTCCTGACTTGCTGCCTTTCTTGTCAGGTGTGCCGTGGCATCCAGACTTAAGCAGCGTGTGAGGACCCCGATCCAGCATCATTGTGGAGGTTGCCATGGCAATTATGGCTACAGCATCACGCACTCGAGCCTCCAGTCCATAGTCCCACTCATCGTAGGAAACACAGATCAAACCTGAGATATAGGAAATGTAAATTCAGTAAATAAATAATGTGTAGTTTTTGTGGCTAAATATTTCTACAGTTTTATTTATTTTGATTTATTTATTAATTTTAGTACTTAAATGTAAACCTGTTTACTTCAGTTAGTTGACAAAGCAATATTTCTCATTTTAATTTACATTTCTTAGGTTTAAGTTTTCATCTAATTTTTATAAATATTTTATTTTATTTCAGACTTTTATATACCGAAAACAATTTTTAATAGTTACAGTTGTGGTTTTAGTTAACAATAACAACACTTCTACATATTATAGATAATAATAATAATAATAATAATAATAATAATAATAATAATAATAATAACATTATGATATAAAATTCTTATATTAAATTTTATGTCATTTAAAATTCTGGCCAATATTGACAAGCTGCTAAATATTGATGGCCAGTAATCAAAAATGAAAATTCTATACAATTTAGTCACAAAGATAATCAACTAAAACTTCACTACAATCAATCGTTTGAAAAGTGAATTTAGCCATCACAGCATAATAATGTACAGTATGAAAAATGTATATTATTTTGAGATTTTACAAAGATTAGTAAGTGTTAGATTATCTGAAATATTTTGATACACTGACAAAAATGGTGTAGAATCTATTTTCAGTCAAAAATTGCTAGTAAATTTCACAAACAATAGCAAAGAAATAGCATGCAACACTGAATCAAGCGAGAATTTTATTTTGAAGAAAACTGTATTAGAATATTTATACAATATAAATTTTATATATATATATATATATATATATATATATATATATATATATATACACACACATATTAGTGCTGTCAATCGATTAAAAAAATTACTAATTAATCACACATTTTTTCTGATATTAATCGCGATTAATTGCAATTAATTCCACCTAACATTACAATTTTTATAATAATTTTTTTATTGCAATAATTTCATATTCAATCCTTAAATTAATGTAGAAACAGCATAAGACAGTAAATTTTTTATATTTGTATAATGGAATCTTTTTTATGACTGAAGGCCAGTATCACTGATACCAATACTACTGATGTCTCTATGAAATTGTTTTTTCCCCCTAATATTAACCCATTGACTAGCCATTCAACATTACAGTATAACTGAGCGCTATTAAGAGTTACCAAAGACAAAATTTTAAATTAAATATACTGTAGATCAGTGGTTCCCAACCACATTCCTGGATGCCCCCCAACACTGCATGTTTTCCATGTCTCCTTAATCAAACACACCTGATTCAGATCATCCGCTCATTAGTAGAGACTCCAAGACCTGAAATGGGTGTGTCAGACAAAGGAGAGATGCAAAATGTGCAGTGTTGGGGGGCCTCCAGGAATGTGGTTGGGAACTACTGCTGTAGATGAATCCTTAAAGCAACAAAAGTTATTGATTTCCTCTTTTTTTCTTTGATGAACAGACATCACATCAGCTGGGTTATTAGGTTTTTTGGCTATTTAAGAGCCGCCGCTGATGAACGTGACGCGGATCTGACATGCATCGTATTTCTATTTTCTCACATCTCTTTACCTATTCTGACCCACTTCAGGTCTTAAAGTCCCTACTAATGAGCTGACGAGTTGAATTGGGTGTTAGATGAGGGAGACAGTGCTGAGCTGCTCCAGGACAGTTTGGGAAACCACTGCATTTCAGAGACATGTTCTTGAATGACTTGAGGCAATTGTCTTTTTGGTAACTTCATGACTTAACTGAAGACATAACTATGACATTCCATGCTCGTACTGTAGTTTCTTTCCCGCTTTGATATGAAATGACACAGCGCGCCGGCGCAGAGCATGCGCTGCGAGCACAGTACAGTTTCCGCACTCGTTTGACTCGTGCCTGCCGCTGAAGTGAAGCTGGAGCGTGCGTCTGAAATGTCTCCTGTTTGATGTGCATGTAAAGACGTTCTGCGTTTAAATAAACGCAATTTTTGTCAAGAAAAATGAGTCCGAATCAGCTGTTTTGAGTGGGGTGGCCAACCCTAGCCCCGCCCCTGCGTTAACGGCGTTAAATATTTTTTAACACGTTAAACTGGAAAAATTAATCGCCTGCATTAACGCACTAATTTTGACAGCACTAATATATATATATATATATATATATATATATATATATATATATTAGTGTTGTCACGGTACCAAAATTTCTATATTCTGTACCGATACCAGTGAAAATCCACGGTTCTTGGTACCAATTTCGGTACCAAAGCAAAACACAAAAACATGCTAATTAAAAAACACTAATTTTATTAATAAATTCAAACAAAAATAAAATGTACAAAAATCAATGCCATTCTTTATACTTATTTAAAATTGTGTTTCAAGCTTTTCTGCAAGTAATAAAAGTATGAAAAACAGTAAACAAGTTTCACCCAAATTTAATTTGTCTTTTAATTAATGAAATTTAAACACATTTTTATTTTTTTGGTAAATAAAGGGGATTTACTATTAAAATTAAAACATGGAAGAAATATTGTGATTATTTCTTAAAAAATAAAGTTGTATTAGTTTTTTAAACAGTAGTAGTAGTAGTATCACACACATTCTACTAAATAATAGTCATATAATTCTGGCACAATGTCTAAGTTAAAACAAACTTTTATTTTGACGGGTTGCTGTGAATACCTTTAAATTTCTATGTGTATGTGATATGACGCTAGTTTTACTCAAATGAAACGATGAAATCACTAAAATGCTGGTGAAGTGACTCTCAGAGCACTTCTGGAGACGTTGTTTATGTATTTATGTCCTCATTGAGATGGCAGATGCTGAAATCACCGCGAGCATCACACACGCTTCAGTGTGTAGTAAACAAAACCGCATGTCTCTGCCATTCATTCATTCATTCACACAGAGACTCGCAGAACATGCAGGATTCATATCTGAATCGACTTTTGCGGCTTAATATTTACAGATACTAGTCCATATCGCGATTTGATTTAAGTGTAATGACCTACTTTTGAATAATTCATCCAAACTTTGACAAATTCTATGACATTCCGTGTTAAACTGTAAATTCCGTTTTTATAACTGGATTCCGAGATTCTGTCTGCGTTTTCTGCATTGTGGAGATCATAGGGCCGTAGGCATATAGAACCGGGTTGACTGGGTACTCGGTACCACCGGTACTTAAAAAAACCTGGTACCGTGACGTTTTCATTTTTTAGTACCGACTTGGTACCGAAGTACCGGGTCTTTTGACAACACTAATATATATATATATATATATATATATATATATAATTTATATTTCTTCTTACCTGTTGGAAAGACGCTGGGTACATTATCTGCATCCCCTGTCACCAGAGATGGTACGATCCAGGTGTAACCATAACCAGTGAGGCCGACAGAATGTGCCACCTCGAAAATGGTCATGGCTTCTTCTTTAGTGCAGTACAGTAGTATAACAGGACTTTGGAGCTTCTTCATCTGGTTCTGGATCTTTGAGTCGCCATCATCTACTGACATGTCCAACAGCAGCACCTCTTCCAGCTCCCAGCCAACAAAACTGTTCTCGACGGTACTCCGGATCTGGATGACGGCAAAACAGACAAAGGAAGATGAAAAAATGGCATGTCCTGTAACACCCTCCTGCTGCCTCCAGCTCTTGTTGCTTTTGTTCTTTAGATATAAAGAGAAGAGAGAATTTAAAAAGAAAACTGGCAAAAAGACAACGAGAGAGAGAAAGAGAAAGCTACATTTTTATTTAAAGGAATAAATGAAAACACTAATCATAAAAAGTGAAATTCCCATCATGCACTTCATCCAGATCCCAAACATTTTTTGATCTCTATGATTTGTAAAGAAGCAGACCTAACCCACGTTTCAAAATGCACAGAATTGCTCTGCTCTGTCTGAGGAGACAGAGAAATTAAACTGCGTTTCCTCATAACAAATTGTTCAAACACTAGTCCACAGAGATGCTTTCCATTATAATCTACTGCAGTCAGAACTAGAGGAAGATGAAATTATCGTACCCACAATTCTGATGATGCATATTTCTGTATCGCCCAATATTTCCAGCCAATTTGACAGACTTGCAAATTGCACTGACAGTATCATTACACACATGCAGTCAAGTGTAGTGTGAGCATCCAGTACCACAAGGCTAAATCTACAAAAATGACTGTGATGGTCCCTGGTACACTGATACTCTTACATTTCGATTCCACTGTACTGACAGATCCCTATATTTACATCTGAGATATTTTAGTTTTATTTATATACTATATAATAATATTAATAACAGTAAAATGTACTTAGAAATTAATTTTGAATTTGATTTGATTTTTTTTTTTTTTTGTGCTTTAGTCATTTGTATTAGTTCTTGGGGGTTTTTACACTTCTATACAGCTTTAATTTTTTTTTTAAGTTTCTTACATTTCTTAAAGTGACAGTTCACAATTTTGTGATCATTTACTCACCACTGCCATGTTGTTCTAAACCTGTATGAATTTCTCTCTTCTGTTGAACACAAAAGAAGATATTTCACATGTCGGTAACCAAACAGTTGTTGGAAGCCTTTGACTTCCATAGTATTTTTTTTTCATACTATGGAAGTCAATGGAGACCAGCAACTGTGTAGTTAGCAACATTTTTGTTCAGCAGAAGAAAGAAACTCATACAGGTTTTGGACGACTTGAGGGGAGTAAATAATGACATTTTTCAAGTTTTTCACCTAATTATTATTTCACCTAATATTTTATTTCAGAATTATATCAGTTACTGAAATTTATTTTTAATAGTTACAGTTTTAGTTTTAGTTAAATTTGAGTTAATTTTGGCCAATATTGATAAGCTGCTAATTATTGATATATTAATAACAAAAAAAAAATGTTTGATATTAAAATTCTATACAATTCAGTCTAAAAAATAAACTACAACTACACTAAAATCAATCATTTAAAATGCTACAAATGAATTTAGGCATCATATTATAAATGCACATATAAAAACGGACATTATTTCGAGGTTTTATAAAGATTAGTGAGTGTTTGAAGCGAGCATGCATATTCAATATCGACTGACAACGATTAGGCTTAATTAAACAAACAAAAAAATCTAAAGTTGGCTGATATTTGGCTGAAAACTGATATTTTCCTGAAACATTGTGAATTCCTCATTTAAATACCAAGGTATTTCTATGGCCATTTACAAAGCGCAAAGTAAGAGAGAAAAACTACTGCGGCAACCCAGGATATTGCAGAAGATGAAGGGCCACAAATAGGAGGCACAAGAAAACAGATGTCAGTGTGGCTGGAGAGGAGAGTAACAGCACTGGACACAATTTGTTCAAGCTTTTGGAATCGCCTGAACCATTGTTCCTCCCCCAGCAGACAGCAACACAAAGCCTGGCACTGGTCTCACTTGTAGAGCATCAAACACCTGCCTTCCATACACCTGCAAGAACATCAAGAGCCTGCTGCGTGAGCCTCCTAAATAAGCAGAGCATCCTCTGGACCTCTGCTGGGCTCTACTTGCATCGCCCTGAGGCTGTTCCTGATTTGGAGAATTACTGAAAGTACAGTAAGAATCAAAGAACACAATCCTGACCATTCCACTTTGTTTTTAAGAACTTTATCCACAGCACTGGGGGGCAAACATAAATTTAGGAGGTCTGTGACAACAGTAAGTTGCAGCCGTTGCTTCCCAGTTGAGGCAAAGTACGGTATATATTTCTACACTGACTCGACGCATTTCTAAAGCAGTGATATTCTAGTATTATTTATATACTATTACACTTTTTATTAACAATTATTAACTCTTTTTATATTTTCAGTTTATTTTAATTTTAGTTAATATTTTATTACATGCCTTTGTTGTTTTTATTTGTTTTTGAATTAGTTAATTTTTTTTGTTGTTATTTTTATATAAATTTTAGTTTGTAGTTTAGTTCGATTTTCTTTCCATTTATTTTTATATTTTATTTCAGCTCTATTTCAATCAACAAAATGTTTTAAATAGTTCTAGTTTTAGTTAACAATAATAACCTTGTTCTAAAAAGGCTGTTTTACTAGCAGGAATTAAAAGGGTCAACACTACTATTATAGGGCTTGTATATAAGGCTAAAGGCGCATACATTGACAGGCGTGTGATGAATGAACAGAAAGATGGTTACAGGCAAAATTCCACTAGTCATCATTTACTCACCCTCATGTCATTCCGAACCTGTTTGATTATTTTGAGTGCGGACTCTTTTCTGTTGCCACATGGGTTAAGAATGACATAAGGGTCAGTAAATGATGACACAGTTTCATTTTTGAGTGAAATATGCCTTGAAATCAAAAACAATAAGACCTAAAATTGGAGAGGAAAGCAGCATTAGTTCCTATAGGAGCGGCTTATAGTGAAAGTAGGGGAGAGGACGGGTGTATTAGTTTTGACAGAAGCCCTAGCATACAGAGATAGAGGAGAGGAAGAGACTCAGCATTAGTTGAGACAGGAGCACTGGTAAACTCCTGATGATGAAAGAGACTTGAACCCCAGCGGGAGTTAGAACCTCGGTATTAGGGTGTGAATCGAACCAGCGAGAGTTTCCAGAATTGGGGGCAGTGAAGCAAACAGCAGTCTGGTTTCACGACATCCCCATTTCAATTTGGCCAAATTGGTGTAGTTCTGGATAGGTGAGTGTTTATACACCCTGATGATGCATTTCAGTGATTTGATAAACAAGAGCAGGTTCTGAATGGATTGTTTGGTAGGATTATGAACATGAGTCATTTAAACTCAGATTAATACACTAGAAATCACCTAGCAAGCCCTTGTAGCCACCCTAGCAAGCACATAGCAACATGTTAAAAACATGCAGAACATCTTAGCAAGCACATTGCAATGCTTTTCTGCACCACTCCAAATTCTTTCAGAAATAAAATCCAGGGAACAATTGTTAAACTCTCAGTGTTAAACATAACTTAAATAATAAAGAAATGTAATAACAACAACAATACACATGTATACAGTACTGTTCAAAAGTGGGTCTGTAAGATGTTTAGGAATTAATATTTTTATGCAGCAAGGACACATTAAACTGATCAAAAGTGACAGCAAAGACTTTTACAGACACTGTTACTAAATATTTCTATTGTTTCAAATAAATGCTGTTCTTTCTATTCAAGAATCATGAAAAAAATGTATCACGGTTTCCACAAAAATAGTAAGCAACTAGTAAGCAATAATAATATTATTATTATTATTCTTAATAATACATACATACATATATTATTATTAGCAATATTTATAAAATTATTTAATAATAATTAATTATTTATGAATAAAATTATTATATAAATAAATTATTTATATAATACATTTACATTTTAAATCATTTTTAATATTATTACACAATATCACTGTTTTTACTGTATGTTTTAACAAATGAATGCAGCCTTGGTGAAAATAAGAGATTTTTGCAAAAAAATAAAAAATAAAATAAATAAATAAAAAATAAAAACCTTACCAACTTCAAACTTTTGAACATATGTGTAAATATTTATAAAAACTGTATATGTAAATATATTTAGCTAACATATAAACTATGTTTGATGAGTTCCTACAGTCTTCTAAGCTTAATATGAAATAACACCTGAACTGAACTGATATCAAAACTCGTGTTTTATTTTCAAGATTGCTTGAATCATAAACATAGATTGTGGCATGGATGAAGACCTAAAACTTGACCTGCTATAGTGTATTATTACAGTGTATTATAGTGTTTTATTATTAGAACTGCTTAAATTAACAGTTAAACTGAAATTAAAATGGAATTAAATTGGGAAAAAATAAATAGCGACAACTCACCCGATTGACAAAGTCCTGGTATCCAGGGTAGTATGTGGTGACAATGGAGAATATGTACCAATCATATTCCTCCATTATGTTAAGCATGACAGAGGCCTGCTGCTCTATAGAGGGACCAAACTGGAAGAACATGGAATGGTCATCCTGCAAGATACAAAGATACATGCATGCATGAGAACAGAAGAATCAAGGCGAATCACATTATAAAAGGATATCAGTCAGTTATAGATATAGTTCATACTGGTTTTCAGCAGTACATACAGTATGTCAGAGAGAAGAGAATTTGCTTGCTCAATCATTTTTTTTTAAACCAAACTCAGTTTTTCTTGTATTCTTCTTGCCTCCAGCCCTCCAGACAAAGTGACAAATCCAAAGTTAAGTATCATGTTTTTTTTTTTATTATTTTCACCACAGTAACCTGTTAAAGTTTGGATAAAGAGAACAAGGATCAGGAGAAAGAGGGTAGAGAAAAATTAACCGCAGTTCGCCAGATCTAACATCTGCTGTATCAAAGCCTGTGAACGAGACACATTTTGCTCCCTTAACATCTAAATGACCACTTCACTCCTGAAACAAATCCCAGGCAGTTCAAATGTCGAAACGAAAAAGTCTATGGTACATTGGTGATGAATGATTTCAAATGTTTATAATAAGCACGTTAATGAACTCTTCACATCTAATATGCTTACATTGATGCGAGTGTGTGTTTGTGTAAGCCAAAGGGTTTTACAGCTATGCACACATGTATGACAGAGCACATGAATGCATGCACACTGATGTATAAGTCTGTACATGGCTGTAAATGATTGTTTTGTGTGTGCACTCATGTGTGAAGTCGGTCGTGGGCGTTTGCCATGTTAGTCATGCCGCATGGCGAAATCTCACAGTCTCTCTGTCTCTCTCTCTTTCAGGTCTCCACGCTCTACTCAACATCAAAGCCACTCCCCTGGGGTCCGAGATGGACTGATCCGTTACCTTGATTCGGCTTTAATTAGGTAACAACACTGATGGGGCTGCGGGGAGGGGGGCTTAGCTTGTTAATCTAACGGCTGTAGTATAATGTTTTACATATGTTTTTATATATTCTTGTTTTGTGGATTTTCAATAAATGTTTAATGTGTGCCTGATTTGCCAGTGTGTATGTGTGTGCCTCTGCCTCTTTAATGTTCTGACTTCTATTCATTTACGTGCCCCCAATATTAATTTCCTGTCTTAATTCCTCCTCTTCCCTTTTGGAGTTGATCCCATCAGGAGAGGTGGGACTCCAATCATAGGGTCAGTAAGATTTCTTTTTCTTTTTCAGAAAGAAATTAGCTCTTTTACTCAGCAAGCAAGAATTAAAGTGATCAAAAATTGACAGTTAAGACGTTCATAATATTATTAAAAAAAATTATATTTCAAATGAATTTTGTTCTATTTAACTTTCTATTCATCAGAGAAATCTGTATAAATGTGTATCATGGTTTCCATAAACATTTTCAGTTTTTAACATTGGGAAAAAGAAATGTTTCTTATGAGCACTAAAATTCAGCTTTGCCATCATCACAGGAATAAATTACATTTAATATTACATTTAAAAAAAAATCTATTAGGGTTATAAATTTAACATGTTAATTAATTAGTTATGGAAAAAGGCAGTATTAGTTTGTTATTTAGAGTATCATTTCATTAGAAAAATATTTCTTATTTCCATATTAATAAAATAAAAAAAAATGCTTTAATACCCATTTAAAACTCATTTATCTCATGCCATTATTTATACAATTGCAATCAGGGCTGGGCGATATGGCCAAAAAAATTATCACAATATTTTTTTTCATATCAGTCGATATCGATGATTATCACGATAAATGTCAAATCTTTATTTCTTTCAAGTTTAAAGCCAGATTTTTGCTCCAAAGTGAAAGTTGTAGAACCCAGACCATTAATTTTCATTAACAAAATAAATATCTAAATAGAAAAATTAATTTCTTAGTTTCTGCATGATCTAATGAGTGATATTGTTTCAAATCAAGAAACAGGTTTGGGTTGCCTGATAATAATAATAATAATAATAATATCACTTTTTTGTCTCTTAGAAATGCACATTTGATAGTCTCCCATAGTGGCATACATTTAAATTATGATAAATACAGTCACACAAAATCATGAAAGCACACATATAGCACCTCAATACCATGGTAAAAATAGAACTAGGTTTTTAGGTAGCCTATTGTATGAAAAACAGTAGTCTAAAAACATTCATTATAAATGCACACATGTTATAGCTTAATCACAAATACATACTATAATTATATACCATTACTCCTGTAATAAAATTCAATGTGAATATCCGACATTTCAGTCACAATACCATGGTGCAGTCAGTGTTACTACAGTAAATCCATGGTAAATGATGGCGATGTGTAGATTGAAAAGCCTTCTGACTGTCTTGCTGCACACAGTGTTTCTCCTGTTTGGCTTTAAACTAGTTTAAATCACAGAGACATTTGTGTTTATCGCTGAATTCAAGCGCTTCACACTGGATCTCACAGCGCTGTTTAGTGCTCGCGTGACCGAGTAAACGCATCTGCTCTAGTGAGCTCGCGCTGCGCGGAAGTTTGAACTTTGATCTGAGCAGATAAACATGTCCACTTTTGGTGCATAAACATAGTATCGAACATTTATTGAACTCTTCATATCGTTTTATCGAGGAAAATTGTATCGCGATAATTATCGTTATCGAATTATCGCCCAACCCTAATTGCAATTGTAGTGTAAATGCATTCATGCCACCTCTGAGCTGCAATAAACTGTCTGCAAGGGTGTTTCCAGGATTTTACACTTGGGATGGCAAAGGGGGGGCAAGAGCAGAATGAGGGGTGGCAACTAAGCTTGTTACCAGGGGTGCAAATTTGCTGAGGGGTATGCAAGATCAGTGTTGTCACCCCCCTCGTGCAATTGTGACCCGTGCTGGCAAAATGAGTGTGAATGCGCACGGTCTAATTTTGAGCTACAGGCAAAAGTGAAAAATGTCAGTTTTGGTCAAATTTGAGGTTTTCACAAAAATGAGTTCATTAAGCCGCCTTCTAGCGATCCCAATGCTCCAAATAGTAATTAAGCATCTAAAATTATCTTTATTTGTATGTTTTCTGAGAGGAGTACCTTTTCTCTGCTCACTTCTGGACGACTGCTGCTGCTTCTCAACACAAGTTATAGGTCTCTCGTTGCAAAGCGCAGCATTCCAGCTTTGTGAATAATCGAATTCTCAATTACATGAGTCCAAACCAGTGAAATATGATTTTCAAACCCATGCTGATGAAAACAAAATGATCGCACTGACTGACATTCGCAAAGCGTGTCCATAAGACGCACCTTTCCGCAAGCGCGCGAACACTCTCCATTATTGCAAAATATGTTTTGGCGAGATTCACACAAACATAATCTGTTTTGTCTGACATGAACGTTTAGTTAATGGTTGGGGAAAAATATGATGACTAACATTATATTATATCCATGCATTACAGTAGGTCCTAATATAGACGTCTCAATGTTAATCAAACATTAAAAGAAAAGACAGAATCACTCACTGCTCTTGATTAAACTACTGTTTATTTGCATTTTGTTCTTATTTTTAGTAACAAAGATAAAATAAAAAATAGCTATATTGTGATTAATAATACAGTAATTATTATTAAGAAAAGAATAGGAGGAAAATATGCAACGTTGCTTGGTTATTTTGCTTTGGAATCTTCAGAAAAGTTAAACTTGATATTTCTCAAAATCAACTCTGCTGACTCTATCGCCTTCAAACAGCTGTAGCTCAGTCATTTTTTGTCCAATTCCAACAAGTCATATATCATTTTGAAGGTATTTTAATGGAGAATGAAAATCAAAAGAACTCATTTTTGAAAAATGCTTATTCTGACTCATTTTGCCAGCACGGTCACAATTTATTCCCTAGCACTAACCATCACAGAAAACTTTATGTCAATCAGGTGTGAAAAAAGTGACAAAGATGCCACTCTCCTCTCCCATTATTCCATACCACAAAAAACATTGCCATATTGCAATGCCATTTTTTATGTAGATATTTCATGGAAAATGTGCCATGCAAGGGGAAGATTTCTGCCGCCTGGTTGAAAAACACTTAGCAAAATGAAAATTACTTGATATTACCACTATGACCAGTAGATGGCTGCAGAGGATCACTCATTGGTACATTTGCCATTTCTAATACAGTTATTTTTACTGTTTGCTTTAGGATTTATATTTAGACATTAAAAAAATCACTATTATAATATATACAAAAAAAAAAACACTTTTTGTCAAAGTTTAGCACTGTTTTGTACTAAAGGATAAATAGTATGAAGAGTTTTCAAAAACTTGTGATCACCAGAAATGACCTATTTTGAATTCAAAATTTTCTATGAAATGGGACTAGTTGAGCTGTACTCATTTTAATGCATTGTTGCACCCCAGAACATTTCCCTCCTCTATTCATTTTATTTAGGATAATTCAGTGTCTGTAATGCCAAATAAGCGATTGATGCTCACTCGATAATAAAGAAAAACTTCATCTTTGTTTATTTGTAACAAGTAATCTTTTGGTTATTTATAACGTTTTATTAGAGAAGATTTTCACAGCACAATTTCGGCAAAAATGTAGCTAATCAGAATCATGGGTTCGAATCGATCTCATAGCCCATGAACACGACAAAAAATGGTCTCTATTTTAATTGCATTGCAGTTTGCTTAAATGTAGCTTAAACGAGCCCTTGAGCAGATCTGATTAGACAAAAAGGGCTATAATTTCTTTTCTTTTAGTAGGCTAGGTGCATTAAATGATTTACCAAGCTGTTATCAGCATTAAGACGTTAAATCTGTCATTGTAGCGTTTTGAAGCTCAAATTTAGTTTGGATGTCTTAAAATAACAGTACATTTTAATCAGTTATTTTATCAATTATTCAGTCAGATACAGATGGAGAAGCACAATAAGATCACTTTTATTTGAATGCATTTGTGAGAGCACGATTGCTGTTTTCATAACCTTCACCTTCTGTCTGATTTGAGTGATAGGCTAAATCAGTGTCAAGCTAGATAATCGCGTCAATTCTTTGATAAAATGCAGTTATAGTATGAGCTGTTGGCATTAATTGTGTTCGTGATGGAGCGGTAGCAGAGCGGAAAACTACAACTCCCGACTTTCAAAAAATCCTCGCTTCAGTCAAAATCATGCAGCTCCATGATTTTTGCTCCGCTCTCACTGCACTCGATCCCATTACTCTGGTTTGGGGTGGCAAAGCTCATTTTTAGGGTGCCACCCTTGTGGACACACCCCTGACTGTCTGTAGATATATCTAATTCAGAAGCAGCTTCTGAAAAAAAATCACTGCCTAAAAGTTTGTGTAATCAATTTTATGTTGAATCAAATAAAACATTTCTTTCTAAAGCTACTTTCTGATGCTTTTCTCATTTAACACAATAACGACTTTCAGTTTTTTGTGGGCAATTTCTCAGCCAGATATGATGTCCAATTAATTTGCAATTAATTTGATTAATCAGTTGTGTCATTAATTATACGTGTGTGTGTGTGCGTGTGTGTGTGTGTGTCTGTGCGTCTGTGTGTGTTTGTGTGTGTGTGTATACATATATACACAGACACACAAACGTTACCATTATTTCCCTCTTTAAAAAATGAAAAAATAAACAAATAAATAAAAAACCAACAATATACCAGCCTTATATGAGCATTACATTTGTTTTCTGGGAAGCACCTTGTAGTTTCATGACATTGAGCAATACCTGTAATGTCAAAATAGACTGTACAAATACAATATAATAAAATATTAATAATACAGTTTATAATTCTACTTCATCCCAAATAGGAGAGAAATCTACCAAGGTTGACCACACATGCTTATTTTACTGACATTTTCTTTTCAGAATAAATGTTGAGTCGACCATTACAGATTCCAAGTTGATATTCTCCTTACAATACCAACAACAGCAGTTTACACTTCAGATACACCACTGAGATGAACATGTGAAATGAAACATATGGCCTCCCATTTCAACTTTACATTTAATACACACACACACACAAACACACATAATATATAGGATATACCATGTGTCAGATTTGTTTTCCGGATCATTCCTCTCTAATCCGTCGTTCTACACTTCTGCTCCTCACCCCCTGCCTGTCATCAATCTCCCTCGCTCCGCTCCTCCTCTTCATCCGTTCTGAGTCTATTCATCTCAAAATGAGCGATCACAGACACATGCACTCCACATGCAAGACTCCCATTCCTCTATCGCCTGTTTAGCACAATGGAGAGGCCGACCTAGTCATCCACTACCCAATACAGCGCCGCACGAGCAGCAGGGAGCTAATCCAGACCTTACATTACTATCCTCTCACTACTTTCCTCCCTTCCCCTTCAATAATAGAGACTAGTGTCCTGCAGAGGCAGTTTATAAGCAAAGTATCTTTAATATTCGAATGAGAGGCAGAGGCATAAAATAAGTTTCCCACTAACTCTTGACTGCTGGGAGGGGATAACAGCTGAGCTCCTGCCATCGACGATACCGTGCCAGAAAATCATGTCATTAAGAGAAGAAGGGGAGAGATTGAGATCCGTTGAGGAGAGAATGCATCTAAATTCAAGTGATTCATCAGCTGATCTACCACGATGGATCAAGTATCAGATTTATTGGAAATAAGAGGCACTTAGCAGCCAGAAAGGTGTCTCTGTGTTGCTTCAAGAGAGCAACCATATTTGTGTTGTGTTTTATTTTCTTTCTTTTACATTCAGTTATTTATAATAATTAGCATTTAAACATTTAATTATTCCATTTAATCATTTATAATAATTATATACCCCTTTTATTGATTCATTCATTGATCAGTCAATTTATATTATATCATACTATTATATTTAATTTCAAACTGTTAATTTCATGATTTTGTGGTTTCCAGGAATATTTGTCTTCACTAATAAGACAGTAAGAGAATGTCTTCATTTCACGGTTAACACCATGGGATGATGTTCTGAAGCAGTAATTTTCCATTGCTATAGTTTATGGTATTTGTTGGATTTGTGCTAGTCAGATGAAGTTTGACTGAGCATTAAAACAGACGCAACTAAGATTATTTAATAAGCTCATTTTTTATCATCATTACTCATCTCCTGCTTTCTCTTCGCTGCTTTCCTTTTTTCTGATGGGATCTGGCGCTGGAGGTTGGATCCAATATTCCTGACATGGAGACGCAACCTTAGATTATTCGGCAGGATGTCAGCATAAACTATAACAATATCTTGGTGTAGTCAGCAGGATGTTGGCACGATCTAACATGCACTAAGAAAAAGCCATTCTTAAAGCGATAGTTCACGCAAAAATTAAAATTCTGTCATTAATTACTCACCCTCATGTCGTTCCAAACCCGTAAGACCTTCGTTTATTTTTGGAACACAAATTAAGATATTTTTGATGAAATCAGAGAGCACACCAAATGCCATCAGAAAATATCTTACGGGTTTGGAACAACATGAGGGTGAATAATTAATGACAGAATTATCATTTTTGTGTGAATTATCTGTGTAAATGTGGTAACATTTATTTTCATAAAATATCACTTACAAACTACAGTGCATGTTTTCATAAGAACAACGAGTCAGCAACCCTACAGTTAGTTTTAAGCTGTGTGTTTGACTCACCAAAATAAATCAACTCATTAGAATAATTTGTTTGGGAATCAGACTACACTGGCTGCACTGTATGTTTTTGATTCACTAAAAAGGACTAACTCATAAAAGTCATCATTTATTTTGTAACAGTAATGTCAACATTCATCATTTTTACTTTACAACTGATAAATATGATTATTCTGACATGGCTCACTGTTAGAATACACCTGCAGTCCGTTCATAGCCTGACACATTCCAATCAATGTTCTTTTCCAGAAATGCATTAAATTAAAATAAAGACTTTTTAAAGTTTGTATCAGAAGTAGTATCTCGGACAATCATTTTTACTATATTGAAACTCAACCAGAAAGCACCTTCTGTGATTTTCTACAACAATAGAAAGAGGCCCTTCCAGCAAGTAGTGCTCCAAAATCTATTTCTTAACAGACTCAGAGATAGGTTTGAATAATAAAAATTAGATGAGAAAAAGAACAGACACAGTGAGAGAAAGTAGAGAGAGAGAAATGAAAAGGAGGAGAGAAAGAGAGAGCGAGATAAAATGAGAGTCAAGAGTCCAGAATTCTTAATTTGACTTCACTGTATCTTCTGGGTAAAGTTGATGTACCATTACCTCCGTCGCTAAAAACAGCTTCTCTCCTCCTCAACTGTGTTGACAAGATAGTTTAGATTCAACTCTTCTGAACACCAGTGGCATTAGCACAACCAAACGGAGCTCGTGCTGAGCCGCAGAGAGGGAGACAGAGACTCGCTCTCCAGAAGGTCACTCGCAGCATTAACAGCCTCTACTGCTGCTGGCTTGTTAAGCCTGGCAGCTATCATGGAGCTGTCCGACTTATAAACTACAGAGAAAAAGAGCACAACCTTGATCGCAGAAGATAAAACATTTATCGAAATTAAAGCGTACAGACACACTTAAGATCAAAGAGAAAAAAACAATGTGGAAGAAGAAAAACAATTGCACAGAATAATTGAAGAGAGACGTCTGAATTATGTACAAACCCCTCGACAAAATAAAATTACTGTACACTAAAAGTGAAAGCCTTAAATATAGTAGATGGACACTTAATGTTACAATAGACAGAATGATGGAACCTTAAATAGTCCGTCAAAACATTAGACAGAGAGATAGAAAGAAATAAAGACAGATACATCAATAGATAGATAGATAGATAGATAGATAGATAGATAGATAGATAGATAGATAGATAGATAGAACAAAACAAGATAGATGGAACGAAAGACAGAATGATAGAACGAAAGACAAATTGATAGAACGATAGGAGAATGATAGATAGAACAATAGAATGATATAGATAGATAGATAGATAGATAGATAGATAGATAGATAGATAGATAGATAGATAGAAGCACTGTAATACAGTAATACAGAGCAGAGCTTGGGTTGTACTGTAGAAAGGGATGTGATGACTCATAAGTCACGCAAGGGGTTTTAGAGAAAGAACAGAAAGGAGAAAGAAGGAGAGAGAGGGAAGCACAAGACACAGAGGAAGAGAGAGAAATGACAATAAAAAAAGAGTCTTGTTCATAACAACCCGAGCCATCAAAGGATTTGAGCGGCGGTGGGCCGTCACAATTCACCCCGCTCAATCTTCTGCTTTTGTTGTGAGTGTTTCACATAATGAGGCAGACTTTGTGAATTATGGTGGATCTGTAAAATCAGCTCAGCATCTTACTTTAATATCGGTCTGATAAGCAACTGAGCGGCTCTAGAACTGGCTGTTTTTGGTTTGAATGAGTGTTAGAAAAGCTTTCTCTCTGAACATTGCGTCAGTAGAACACATATCTTTATCTACAGAGTATTTGCTCAAAAGCACAAATCACTGAAATACACACATCGTCCATTCTGTTGCAGAAGTAACAGCATTCTTACTCTTTCTATATCTTATTTCTTATTTAAAAACACCTTATTTCCCCAGGCGATATGCACTGTAAACAATCAATAGGCTCCACTGCATGTCCAGCTGTTCATTTAGCACACGAGTTCCCATGCTGCTATAGCTCCAACACAAATACACATCATACTACTTTATATTCTTTGAGCTGTGCTGGGTTTATTTTCTGTTCTTGCCTTAGTGTAATACACTACTTGTGTTTTTCTGCTTTTACTCTTCCATCGGCACACTGTTTATGTTTTATGGTCCTGTATCCCATAATCTCACCCAGAGCCTATGGCATCTCTCTGCCTGGGTCTTTCTACAGGACAGGTGCCATCTGTGTCCCTCATGTACAGTTGTGTGGAAAAAAATAAGATAAACCATGAATAGTGGATCCTGGTGTTTAGTATGTGCTAATACATACTTGACACTGACATATAAATAAAGTCTAAATACAAAACACACACATACTGTATATAGTTTAGAAAATTATTTTAAAACTGAATATATATATATATATATATATATATATATATATATATATATATATATATATATATATATATATACATACATACATACATACATACATACATACATATATATATATATATATATATATATATATATATATATATTCATTTTTTAAATACTTTTTTAATTTATATAAACATGTTTTTGAAGAAAGATTGATGTGATTCTTCTTTGAAAGGATCACTGTCTCACTGTTACTTCCCGTTTCTATGTAATTGTTTATGAACAATTTCTGAATGAAAACTTTCTACACAATTCACATGTAGCATTTAAAACAAATGATCTTAGTATTTTACTTAGAATTTATTTATAGAAAATTGTACAAAAATTTATTATTACATTAATATTATTATATATTTTATTATACATAAATATAATTTAAATATACACACATATACTATACATTTATGTGTATACATTTATGTTTGTGAGTATATGAAGACTTCAGATACAAAAACCTCCATCCGTCTGAGATTTTTCTTTTAAATGAGAATTTCTAGAATTATATATATATATATATATATATATATATATATATATATATATACACAGTATATTATATTTGAAGATACAGCTGATAGAAATTGTTTCTACACCAACTTTTTCCAGTGTATTATCTTTTCTAAGTCTATAATTGTCTGCCAACATTAACAAAATATATATTTAGTTTGAGACGACAGTGCAGTTTATTAACACTTAAAATACAGTACTTGTCATTACACAGAATGTAATGTAAGCAAAAAAGCACTGGTTTCACAGAATTACCCAATCTTTCTTGCCTTATTAAGCCTCTCTGTTTCTCCTCTAATCTTCACAGAAATAATTATTTTCATGTTATTCTGGACCATCAACACATTGTGCTTGATCATCATATCTTATTTAAGGCCCCCGCCCCCCAAATCTCTAATCAAATGCACACTGAATTAATTACATGTCACATATGATGCCTAGTTAACGTGAAACAACCTTAATTCCCATTATACGGCCCCCTCCCGTCGGCGCTCTTAAATCTAATTTTTTTAAAAAGCTTGTCTTTGATTGAAACACGGGGCTATTTCCGTCCAGCAGAGATAATTCCTATTTTTCTCCCTGTGCATCTCCTCTCCCCTTTTCTTTCACTCTGTTCTCTCTTCCTGAGGCCCTGAATTTCGAGGATAAAGCGAGAACAAATTCAGCCATAGGTGTGAGTGACGTCTAGACATCTTGTCTCAATAGTGCCCTGAGCCCGAGGTGCATCTGCGTTAATCAACATCATGGAGGTAAACAGTGCCGTAAAAGCACTAAAACTCCCCTCACATTCATTTCTATTACAGCCAGAGTGGATATTGATAATGCACTAATGCGTGTGGCACGACGCCGCTACTTCTCTCTCCTGAGCGGAGTTCTGTAGTCTGCATACAAGATGAATCATTGCGTAAGCTGTTGAATGTAAAGCCTTTTGATGGAGATTACACTCTGTCAAAGCGACACAGTAAATAGTGGTTTAAAAAGCTGGTCACGTACCTACTGATATGTAAGGAACTAGGGCTGAAACAACTTATTGGTAAAATCAATATTTCCAGAGAATCCACAGAAAACCTTGTTCAGTGACATCACTTTGCAGAAATAAAAAAGCAACTATGAAATAGTGGAAAAACAGTAGATGATGCATGATATATTAATTCTAAATTGGTTATTATAGAGCTGGGTTATTACAGTTAACTAAAACTAAAACCACAAAATGTATTTGTTTAAAAAAAGGAATAAAAAAAAAGCTAGTTTATTTTAGCTAGAACATTTTCCATTTACGTTTAACTTGAAGTCCTAAAATAACTAAAACATATATTCTAAAATTATAAAAACTACATTTGAAAAAAGCCCCAAAACAACAGCAAATAAAAATAACAAAACACAACAAAATTATTAAAACTTCAACTTTAATTAAAATGAAAACTACAAAAAAAACTATTTCAAAATATTAAATGATAATAATAATAATAATAATAATAATAATAATAATATCAAAATTATATACTCAAATAACGATCGAGAGTTTGAAATTTTGCTATTTTGCTATGCATAATTATATGGCTGACTTGCATTGTTTTCTATTCATTGGTATTAGTCAACACTGGATATACGCACGCTATTTTTACATTTAGATTAACTTTGCCTTCATCAAATGCGCACTTAAAGTTCATCTTTAAAATGACTAATAATTTAATAATCCTCTTAAGCAAATCAAGATGAATATACATTTTTCATACTGTACAATATTCATACTGTCATAATGTTGTGTTGCCTACATTCATTTGTAGCATTTAAAACATTTTGAGATTTAAATTTTATTTGTCATTTATTTAGAGAAAATTGTATAAAAACGTAATACTATATACAGTAGTCAACATTTGAAGTGGATCAAAAAAGTTCATCAAAGTTGTCCTAAGACAAGAACGCATTTTGGTTTTAGGTTTTAGGACAACTTTGATAAAAGGTTTTGATCCACTTCAAATGTTGACTACTGTATTTTAAAAAGAAACAAAATATAATACCTATATTTAAAAATAGATTTATGCGTATACATTTATGTTTGTACAACTGATAAAAGAAACAATTCAAGAAATGTAAGAAATAACGGACAGATTAACTGAATAGTTGCATACCTATAAACACGTTATTCGTTAGCACAGGTCTCTGTATCAGCATAATAACATAAACGACACTCAGGGATGCAAACTGTTGTCTAGTTAATAACTTAGTAAGATAACGCCCATGTATTAGCCATAAGCAATGGCCTAAGTTTCTATGTCAGAAACACAATGACCTCATTTTCTTTCCCCTTTTTGCTCTTTTTCAAGTTTTTCCTGCCTCAAGGCCCCTCTAAGGGAAATGAGAGCAAAGACTTTCACCCCCTCCTCACTTCTCTGATCCCTCATTCTTGCTGTTTTTCTTCCAGAGAAAATGAGATGTGCTAACAGGCTCATTAATTGTTGAAACTTTCTCTTCCATTATCAGTCTTGGCTGCAACATGTCTTATTCGTCTTGTCACCAGCGCTGTCAGCCCGTCTCTTTGTTGTCTATTACCTCCTCCCTCTGTCTTTCAACCTGGACTTTATCTTCTCTTTTCTCTCTTTTGCTTCCCTCCTTTATGTCACTTTCTTCAGGAAAGTCAATAACACGCGTCCCTCCCTCACATCTCTACCTTCTTCCAAACCCCTCATCATTTCTATCTCTCCCCGAACAAAACCAATTGTTCTGAAGGGACAACTAAGCCATTTCCCTGCTCTCCGTGTCTGAGAGGAAGGGAGGAACATTTGAAACCGGTTCCACGAATGAAGCAAACGCTGCCATTTACACCGGCTACTACGTGTACTACAATTCCTGTGCCCACATACTGTATACATATGCAATTATTATCATGCCATGCATTTTTGGGTGAGACTCTGACATACAATGAGTGAAACACTACTATATCGGTCATACATGAAGACTGGGAATTAAAAAATGGATACTATTTTTTTTAGGTTATTGTGTATCAGAGTTTGTGACGTCAGTTGTTGCGGATTTTTGTGCAGGTAGCTTTGATGAAGACAAATATCAGGATGTGGCTAATTAAATTAATTATGATAATGATGATGGTGTTAATTATCACAGTGAAAATGATGAAACATTGGATATGTCGCACAGTTAGTGTTTGAGATTGATAAACATATTTATTAGCAAGTAAAGCTCACAAATTATCATGTTCATTCAATATCTCAAGTACCAGAACAAATAATGCCTATATTAACAATTAGCAAAATCAATCCCCTTTTATTTTTTCACCTGTAACCATAGTGACAGTCAGAAATCGTGACATCAGAAATGGTGCTTTTCATAACTCTGGAAAGTTTATTCACAAATGACAAAACATTGTTTAAGATGCGGCTAAAGGTCACCATATTTCATATTTACTTTAGTTTGCTTTAGAGGTGTGAGTTGATCCATTTCATTCATTTTCTTTAATTTGATAATTTTATGTACATTGTTTTACGGATATTTAAAAGAAATTAATACTTTTATTCAGCAAGGACGCATTGAATTGATCAAAAGTGAGAGCACAATCATTTATAATAGTGCAAAAGATTCTATTTCAAATAAATGCTGTTCTTTTGAACTTTCTATTCAAAGAATCCTGAAGAAAATTGTATCACAGTTTTCACTGTTTTCAACATTTATAATAATAATTAATGTTTCTTGAGCAGTAAATCAGCATATTAGAATGATTTCTGAAGGATCATGTGACACTGAAGACTGGAGTAATGATGCTGAAAATTCAGCTTTGACATCACAGTCATAAATTAAATTTTAAAATATATTTAAATAGATAGCAGTTGTTTTCACTGTATTTTGATTAAATAAATGCAGCCTTGGTGAGCATGAGACTTTTTTCATTAACTTTAAAAAAAAAAAATCTTTCCCATCCAAAACTTTTAACAGTACTTTATATGTAAACTAAAGGTCTTTGGTAAAAAAAAAAAAAAAAAAAAAAAACTGAACACATTTTTTATGAGCCCCCGTTTATTTTGTTGAACCTTGTCTTAATTAGCTCCAAAAGAACATGAACCAGTCCGAAGACAAAACTAGTATGCTACAAACAAACTTAGTAGAAAGACAAGACATAAGAGAAAACTCTCTTGAGATCAGACATTTTGCTGCACGTTCTGTCCCCCTTCACTTTAATTGTACCTCCCAAAATAACACAGTGACATTTACATAGTTTAACATCTATAGTTTTAAAAGCCGGTTGCCCTCCGTGTCTAAATGAAGTGTAAGGTCTCAGCCCCGTTTGCTCAGAGCATCTGCAGCGGACCAAGAGGAGTCACTCCTTCTGAATTTAATGAGACTTCCTGCATCTCATAAAGAAGCAGCAGTTATGCTTCTCTTGGCTCACTAAGTAGGCTTGGCATGGCGCAAAAAGAGAATACATTGCCTTTCCTTCATTAAAAAAAATCCGTATCTCTGTAATTCTCTCTCCCCATGGCCAATTTTCAACTATTTAATCTTTTACTCTAAATTCATGTGTAATATTCCTAAATTACCAGCCATTTATTTCCGTATTAAAAACCCAAGACTTTGTTGTCCATTATAATTATCGGTCGCGCTAATAACTCAGGCACGATAATGAACTCCCAATATTTGCGCAACTAACAATTCTAATATGCCAAGGCCTTTTCAAGCCCCGAGTTTCACTATTAATGTGGGCAGCAGGAAATGAAGTATGAATAATTGAAACCCAAATCTCTTAATTCATGTCGGTAACACTAATATACGAATAAATCCCACACTGCCCGGCTCAAATAAAGACGCTATTACTGATCTGTGTGCGGTATTGCTGAGACATCCGGCTTGGAAGCAACGGGTTAGTTGCGAAGCAAAATAATATGATGGTTTGTATAAAGTGATAATACTCTTGAATTCCCATTGCAGTTTTCTCCTCAGGTGATGACTGATTTAATCAAAGCATTGTATTTATTTGCATTTCATCTGTGGAAACAGAACAAAACACGCTCAACAGCCATGAGGATCTGTTATCACCAGCTTACACAGAATCTAAGCGCACATTCCCAGCGGTACTGCTAGCCGCGCTAAAGCAACCCTTGGGCTAGTGTTCCTGACCTCTGCCTTTGAACACATGCAAGCATGGTTATGCAAATCGCTATGGTTATTCAAGCTCCTCCACAAGAAAGCGTGTCTTGGCAACGTTCGGTGCCATGTCCTCACGCAAGATGCATGACACATTTGCATAAAGCAGCCAAACATTAGAAAAACATTACGGACGTGCACATAAACACATTTAAGAAGCGCATTCATACTTCTGTTCTACAAAGCACAGCTTCCTAGACATATAAATAAATGCAGGGTGTCATTTCAGATACACTAACAGCACGGAAACCTACAGTCACTCCTAGACACACTAACACAAAGACATTCGTAACCGGAAGGAACAAACTCACACACACAATAAAAATGAAAACAGACATGACTCACCTCATCAGAAAAACACTCACCCCATACACATGCAAACACACACACACACACAGTTGTGCTCCCTTACTGTGACATAGATGTATGAGGCTCAGTCAGACTGAAATAGACTGTAATAACAGGGGGGACTAAAAACACTTCATCTTCCAAAGACACGCAAACACACACTTCGACTCTAAACACTTCATCATCCTAAGACACACACCACATGCTCTAAGCACTTCATATTAAAAAAGACCTGCAGAAATACGCAAACTCGCACAACAGCGCAAAAAAACACTTTATCTTCCGAAGCAACGGCCAGCATCGCTTAACATCCGAACGCTCGGATAATGAATGTCACAAACACACGTGTGCGGTATGAGCTTTAAACACTATTATCAGCATATGTGATACCAGCAGTTTTCAACAAGGATAAGGAGAAAAAAGCACAATTTCACATTCCTTTTTTTCCTTTCTTCAATTCACTACTGTTTCTTTTATGTTCTCTCTTTTTATCTTTTATCCTTTTTTCATCCAATGAATTCATATTCAAAACAGATTAATCCTTGCTCTCTAAAATTAGACTTAACCTGTATTCTAATCACAATGAGCTCTTTAAACATCTCCAGTATACTCGAGCTGCTCAAATCAATGTTCTCACTTGGATTTTTCTCAAGCCAGCATGAATTGCCATTCGCAGCCTGTTTTATTTCTGTAATCTGATGTATGAATGAGTAAAATTCACTGAACTTGATTGGATCTTAAAAAGTGGGCACACCAAAATGGTGCTAGACCAAATGGAAGTACAGTATGCTAAAAATGTGTTATCTGTTAACATTAACCAATAGCCAGTGTGACCTAAGTAATTAAAGACTACACTCTAAAAAATAATGTTAGCTAAAAAAATAATAATAATAATAAATAAATAAAATTAACAACAGTTTGCATCAATTATTTTGACAGCTTCTAATGAAATTATGTTCAATCAACAAACTACATTGAGTTAGTAGAACTTAATAATTTGTAACAAACACATATACTCAAAATTAAGTTGCTCCAACTAATGGATTTGTGGGCCTGGAACCAATTTATATAATCTTTTTTCAGTTCAAATCCACAGCTAGCACATGCTAAATGTAACTTATTTATCATGTATATTTAATGAACAAGTAAGATGTTACCTGTCACTAGCATTAGGGCTGTCATTGCTAATACAGTCGATGCATGTGGTCTAAAAACTTTAATATAACAGAAACTCTTTTAAATGTCAAACATAGCAGCATTAAACACTAACAGATCTTTCCCTTCACTAAGAAACACATAAAATAACACGTAATTTCAACATTTACTCTACTTATCCTGTCCTGCAAAGCATGCTGAGAACTAAAGACAATTTTACTAAGTTACTACAACTGAATTTTTAATGAAATTCAATTAACGCAGAAATCCGAGGTTAAATTACACACAATATTAAGTTAATGTCATGATCAACATTATTATGTCAACTGAACTCAACAAAATAATGTTTGCAATTTAAAGGTTTAATTAAATTATTAAATTACGAGCCTGTCCTCCAACAAAAAACGACCCTATAGGTCGTTTGTGCAAGCGCCTTATTACGACCTATATTTACGTTTTAAAAGTTAAGCGCCCTCTAGCACGCGTAAAAATAATGACAGTGTCGTGTTGTGTCTGTCGTCATGAAATGACATATGACTGCCATTACCAATCAAAATGCATGTTTATTTAAATGCAATGTGTGGACTTTTTACACCAATCTCACGGTAATTTGTACATATTTTACTAGGTGGCTAATTCGTACGAATGACCACACCTAACCCCACCCCTAAACCTACCCCTTACAGAAATCACGCAAAAGCATGATTTTTAGCGCACATTTTGAGCGTGTGCGTTCTCCGTGATTGCATGATTACATATCGCCGTATAACACAATGCTCTACCAACTGAGCTACACAAAACCCAAATTATAACGCAGATAAAAGAGTGCAAAACATTAATATGAAATGTCCTGTTGCCGATGGGGGTGCAGTTGTAGTATACACCCTGATGGGTCATATTTCAGGGATTTGGACAAACAACCTATACGGGCATATTGGTTGGAGGACAGGTTGGAGCTTATAATTATTAACTTGCAACTTGTGGAAACAGGTCCCCTCAATCATTTTTTAAAATGAACAAAAACCTTTTTTTAATGAAATAACATTGAAATAACATTGAAACAACATTGAAACATGCATTAAAAGAATATTTTAGGTTCAATACAAGTTACTCAACACAACATTTGTGGAATGATGTTGATATCAACTAAATTAACTTCCATTTGTCCCTATACTTTAATAAAAACAAAAATCTGGGTTACAGTAGTGTGAATGGGGCCAATCTTTGAATGTTCAAATACTCACTGTTGAAAAAGTTAACATGCATTTCTATGATTTTAGTGCAAATTAAATTGCATGCACCTTTTCAGCATTAAATTATATTTAGTTTGTTACTTTGACAACATAATGCCTAAAACCCTGACTGCAAAAGTGCTTTTTTTTTATTATTTAAAAATGAAATTTACCCTATTTACTTCCATTTTAGTGCTTCACACTTTTTTTAAAGGGGTCCTATTATGTTCTTTTACAAAGTCTTGATTTTGTTTTGTGGGTGTACTAGAACATGCTCTTATGCTTGGTGGTTCGAAAATCGCATTATTTTTCACATAATTTACATTATTACAATACCTTCCTCCCCAGCCTGGCACAAACGGCTCGATCAGTTCCGGGTTTGATGAAGGCCTTCAGAAAAACTAAATGTGTTGTGAATGGTTAGCTGTCCCAGTGCGTTGTGATTGGTGAACAGCTTAGACAGTGTTTCAGTACTGCCCCACCCCTTGCCAAAACAGCAAGTTCGTCAATATTACCATATCAATTCAGATCCCGAGAATATTGAACAAGAGGATCACGCAGAATCTTTGCACGCACGGATATTGCAAGACATATTTAAGTGGTAACGATATTGTTTTTTTTTTTGTTTTTTTGTTTCGGCTAAATCACGTTTTAGATAGGATGTCAACAACAGCTTAAAAATAACTGCATTTACTATGTACAGATAAGTGCAATGGTAATATGTATTATGTTTATTGTTCTTTAATTATAACATTATAACATTAATTGCAGCGAACTTATACAGTTGAATTTATTTATACCATAGTCCCACAGAGTTACACTATTTGTGGCGGCATATATATGCAAATTAATTCTCTGCCAGGGGGAGGCGCTGTTGGAGCAGGAGAGAGCGAGGTTTCCCCGGTAACGCTGTACACAAAGTAGCGCTCCTCTCACAAATGCTGCTTTAGCAGACATTACATGCAAGATGAAATGAAAATGACATCCAAAATTTTCTGAAGACAGTCGGTTTCCTTCAGAAATACAGTGATATAAACACACCCATACCGGGTTTCGATTTTGAAACGAGCATTCGAATTTCCGGAGGCGGGATTTATTTTAATGATATTCTAATAGACCAATTTGTGATGTCACAAATACAGGAAAACAACTTTTTAGTCCAAACGAGCCGTTCGTTGTAGTTCTTGAAAAGGAATTTTTTAAAAACGAAATATCTCCCTTTGGAGTTGACTTTGAGATTTGTAACTTTGTAGATCTTTTTATGCCCAAACATACACACTAAACACTGACTAAAATTCAAAAAGTGAAAAAGCATAATAGGACCCCTTTAAAGAAAGCAAGCCTAAATAATTTTTTGAGAATCAACATTATGCCACAAATGCTGTTAATTCAACTTGTTTTAAACTCAGAATATTGCTTTTAAGAATTTAAATAGGGTAATTTTTTTATTTTTTGAATTGGCTTTAAATATTTGTAGTGAAAGGTGAAGCAAAAAGGAGGCAGGACAATGATAGCTGATCGTCTCATTAAAACGCATGCTTTATGTCAATACGTCGAGCTCGTCAATTGTGGCTCACAGTGCAGCTGAACACATAGACCGCAAATGGCGGCGACAGCAGGAAAAGAATGGATAGAATAAGTGAAAGAGAACACATACAAAAAAGCAAGTGAAAGTGGAGAGGAAAGGGGGACAGTATGGAGGCAGAGTTGATATTTTTCATACCCTTCAACCCCGTATGGTAATTAAATTCTCAGCTCTTCTCAGTTAATAGAGCTCATTAGTAACACAGAGGATAAAGGCAATTAGTCACTTATTGACACATGTAAGCCGTGTGAAAGAGCCAAAATACACACACACACACACACACACACACACACACACACGCACCATGAATTCTCTGCTGAAAGCTCAACGCTTGATCTTTATCAAAAGCACCAGGGTGTGGTGTGTGCATGTGTGCATGCTGCATTAATATGTATCGAGGGTCTTTAAACTGGCTAAATAATCTCAAGGTAGTGAGAGAAGAGATAAAGAGGAGAGAAAATTGGAAATGCTGTAAAAGCAAAATAGAAGAAAAATACAGAAAACGTTCAGAAGATGCATGTAATTGGTAAAGTAAAAAAAAAAATAAAGTATGTGCCAATTATCAACAACCATATTGTGCTCAATAAAACAATGCATTTAAATTCTTAACTTCACAAGAACAGTAATGAATTGCTCAAAAGTTGGAAAATTACCATTTATTTAAATGCCTGAAGGTGGTCGCACACCAAACACATCACGTTCAGTTCAAGACAGTAGTCCAAAACATTTTATCTAGACAACAAACAGGCAAAGGTTCACTTCAAGAATGAACAAAGTGGCATCACTGAGTTTGAGGTTTGGTGTTTGAAAAAAGAGCAAACTGGAAAAGAAAAAAAAAGCGATCTATATTATTTACCTATATATATATATATATATATATATATATATATATATATATATATATATATATATATATATATATATATGGTAGCAACATTTTAGGTTTTACAGATTTAACTTAAATTTACATTAAAATGAACGGATATAGCCTACTGTAATGTTAATACACAACCCTACCGAAATGCTAATATCTAAATGCTAATATCTACCTTTATAATAAAAATGCAATAAACATTAACGCTGCAGTCCGTAACTTTTACTTCTTTGTCGCCCTCTATGTTTGAAAACCTGGAATTGCAGTTTCTTGCGGAATTATCTTCAGTGTGATCCGGTGTT
Source organism: Spinibarbus caldwelli (assembly GCA_039654775.1). NCBI lineage: Eukaryota > Metazoa > Chordata > Actinopteri > Cypriniformes > Cyprinidae > Spinibarbus > Spinibarbus caldwelli. The sequence goes on from CM077224.1 coordinate 31,348,819, forward strand.
CTGGCACGGCTCCAGCGCGGATGAATCTAATGTTTTGAGGTGAATGTGTAGTTGTCAGTCACTGCACCGGTGTGGATATTTACTGCCTATGTCTTGTAATATATGACCCAAATCAGAATTTTCACCTTAATTTGCCATCTTAACAAGTAAGTAACAAGTCTGCCACGTTTGTTCTGCCCAACTGAGGGAAAAAGCATTACAATAAATCGCGCTACCAACAGTGATTAAATCTAAAGATCATTTAGCTCATATCACATCTAACTGTGCAATGTATTATTATTATACTTTGTTCTCAAATTATTAATGTTAACAACATCAGCATTGCGTGACTATGAGTATAGTATTAGCGTGTAGATTTCAATTTCTGTACAGTCTAATATCTAATTGTCATACCATTCAAATTTCATATTAAGAAATTCTTTTAATCCAAAAAGCAAATTAATCTTCCTTCAAACTGGTTCTATTTAAAATACAAAAACTTGTGTAATCCCACGTTGGCTATCTGTAATCAGAACCACATTTCATTCACGTTTCATAAAAACATAATCCTTTCTGGATTACAATCCGCCATCAAAATGATACGTTTAATTATTCAAGATGCTGTGAGAAAAGGCTATAAATGATCCACCACCTGCAGGATCCTCACGTGCCATAGCCTAGTAGCCGGGAAAACTTCTTCATGTTTACAGATGTGACGTAATGACGCAGTGCCATGCTCGAATTTCCCGCGGAAACCTACCCGTGCCACTCAAATTAGAAAATATTATTATAAGATAACCGTTTATGAATCGGGCTAAAGTAAGACAATAGTTTTGAACACTGGCTGGTTATGTACTTTCTCAAATATTGATTTCGGATCATTTTTAATAAAAAAAAAAGTTACGGACTGCAGCTTTAATTAAACAACATTAACTTTAACTTATGTTACTTACAACAGTATTTGGGCACCTAGGCTTGCGAGCCATGCAGTATATAACTTTTTCTGTAATTGCCTATGACTCAACAGCTGGAGAAAAGAATTAAACAAAAAGAAAAAAATGTAATAAACTAAAATCTTACTGGGCTCAAACCTTTGAATGGCAGTGTACGTCACTTTTGTAAAAACAAAAACAGCATGCTTTAACATTATTTTATTGTAAGTGAATAGCCATCAACATATTTTTATTATTATTTATTATTTATTAAGTCAACACATAACTGAATCAACCTTACTACATTTGATTACATCATTTAAAGTCAGTTTTTAAGAATATATCAAATACTTTCTTCAGGATTGTTTAAATCATGAGCTTTTTAATACACTTCCATGTATGCTGTTTCTACGAAGACATCCACGTGAAACCACATGATTGTATTTACTGAGGTGTTGTTACGTGCACACGTACATGAACGGCAGCTCCAGAGAACAGGTTGTTCTGTTGTGATCTTTGGTGTTTGCTAGTGAAGGCGATGCTTTCATTAAGCTTCATTAGAGTAATGAATACAAGCTTTATAGAGTGCTGTGCCTGAATATGGAAAAATGCCTCCAATTTATGAGGAGAGTGTGTGAGTCAGAATCTTTCTTTCTATAATTAGTGTGTTACAAGAGGGAGTTTGTGTACATGTGTGTGTGTGAGTGTGTGTGTGTGTGTGTGTGCCCAGTCAGCGTCAAGTACTGTGTAAAATGAACGTCATTCAGTTCATAACCCTGCTACTGTATTGTGGACTGTTCTACATTCGCCACCTCTCCTACTGTTTTCTTTTATCTCAGGTATCCTCATCTCTTCTTCCTCTTCCCATTAATTCATCAGCCAGCCCATGCCTCCTTCTTCACCATATACTTTCTCTTCCACTCCCTCTTTCATGACAACTCGCTTTCTCTGTCTGCCATTCTCCGTCTCTCTATCTCTGGCACCACTGCGCTTAGTATTTCACACAAATTTTCCTCCACCTCCCAAGTTCTCCTCTTCGATTCATCTCGCTTCCATCATTCCCTTCCTTGTCACTTACTCGTTATTCCTCCCCCTCATTCTCCACCTTTCTCACTCCACCTTCTTACATGCTAGCTTCCTCTCCAAATCTCTCTCTCTCGCTGTATTACACATTAGCTACAACATCAAACTTGTTTTAGCTCATTTGTACTGGCTACCCAGTAAGTACACAATTACAGACTGATTTTAAAGATCTTCTATTGGTTTAAAAGAATTTAATTATTTGGCGCCCTCATTCAAATCAGACTGTCGGAGTCACGAATCCGGTCCATGGCCTTCCATCCGATTGCCAGCAGAGGTCGCCCTTCCATTATATTGACTCTCACACCACACAGACTGTTACACATCACCCTGGACTACATTTCCCATGTTCCATTGCATTGATTGGACTCACCTGCAGTCAATCACACACTCTATTTTACATCCACTCAGACCCTTCTCAAACTGCAGAGTATTGTTTAGCGTTTATCACTCTCCTAGCGATAGCTACATTACAGAGCCAGTCTAGTTTTTCTGTCTTAGTTCCCAGTCTCAGTTCATAGTCTTGTTTTGTCTTCTTATTGCCAGTTACCTGATTATCTGCCTGTCTTGGATTTCTCTTGTCTTGTCGTTTGGACTATGTTTGCACCTTGCCTGGATCATTGCTCGTGTTATCGGATTACCCCTCTTGTCAAGCACTCTGGATATTGTTAGCCGTCGATCGACCACACCCGTTTTGGATTACTCTCTAGCCTTGCCCTCAATATACCTGTTTGCCATTGTCAGAACTTTGCCTGTTTTATGACCATGTTTTGTTATAAAAGCATGCAGATGGATCCGCATGTCTCTCGTCTCGTTCGCCCCGTTACAGAATACTCGGCCACACAAGGATCCAGCAGCTTTTCGGAGGAACATTGGCCAGGTATGGACATTGATTGCAAGACTGTTATTAGCCCTCAAGCAGGGCACGCGATCGCTCGAGGACTATATTCAAGAGTATTTATCCATTGCCTATTACTCTGATTTACCGGACTGTGTGCTGATAGAGATTTTTTGTCATGGTATTTATCAACCGCTGATGTCTGAGTTTAGACGCGAGGGTCCGCGTTCGTCACTCGCTCAGTTTATGGATTATACTTTGTTGACTGTTGGCTCTTTGTTTACTGTTGGTGTCGCAGAGGATGAATGCGACACCACGTCTATGACTGAAATGGTGGCTGCACCAGAGTACACTCACATAATGGCAGCGACAGCGGAGCCCAGTTGCAAAATGGCGACCATAACAACGCCCCGTCATGTCAAAGCTGCCATTCCAGAGTCAAGTCAAGTCACAGCTGCTCTTCATGGGTCAAGTAAAGTCACAGCTGATCTTCCTGCATCAAGTCAAGTCACAGCTGGTCTTCCTGAGGCAAGTCAAGTCATAGCAGATCTTCTAGAATCAAGTCAAGTCACAGCTGATTTTCTTGAGTCAAGTCAAGCCACAGCCGTTCATCCAGAGTCTCGTCCCGTCTCAGCTGATCATCCAGAGTCTCGTCACATCACAGCTGATCGTCCAGTGTCAAGTCACATCACAGCTGATCGTCCAGTGTCAAGTCACTTCACAGCTGATCGTCCAGTGTCAAGTTACGTCACAGCTGATCGTCCAGTGTCAAGTAGGGCTGTAGCTATCGATTATTTTAGTAATCGAGTATTCTACCGATTATTCAATCAATTAATCGAGTAATTGGATAAGAAGGCATTTTTCTTTATTAAGGAGCAATACTAGATATACAAGAGAAAATAAGAACTAATTTGCTTCCTTTTTAAAAAAAAAAAATACTGCTGAAATTGCATACATTAATTACCGTTAAAACTAATCCCATTTAATTCATTTCATTGCTAAATTACATTCAAAATGTAAATACAAATATATCAATTAAAAAATAAATAAATAAAAATATAAATAAAAAATAAATCAAATAAAAATACAAAAATCAATTTCACATTACTTTAAAAAAGGTAAACATCCCTATGGCCATTAGACTGTTTAACAGTTCTTGAACCCTTTGTGTAAATTTTAAGAACAATGGTTTTATTTAGATATTTATTTATTTTTATTATCAGGTTTTCAAGGACTGCGTATAATACTCTTGCCAATAATTTTAGTTAATGATTATTTATTCTTCTAGGATTATGTGTACTTTATATTTATATGTGTCTTTTATGTAGTTGTTGGGTGTTTGATTGTCTATGGTGTTTTTGATATGTGTGAGCTACTGGATTGAGGAATTTCCCTAAAGAGATGAATAAAGTATTATCTAATCTAATCTAATTACAACCTAAAATTAAGGCATAAATCAAGAAATATAAAAATCAATTTCACAGTACTTAAAAAAGGTAAAGAGGTACAAACTAAAACTAAGGCATAAATCAAAATAAAAGTAATAAAAATAATAATACCTAAACATTGGTGTACATTTACATTTTACATTGGTAAACATTTACATTTTATGGACATTTTTACCTTTATAAAGCCTTTTTTTTTCTAAAAGTGTGCATCATCTTTTGAGTTAAATTCTTACATTTAATCAGTCAGGTAGAATAATAAGACATTTGGGCTGTTACCAAACAAATGATATCAGGATCAACAAAATTCATCTTTGCAATGCAGAAGAAACAAAGAAGCTGCATCTGAAGAGTCATTTAGATGTAAGCCTATTTACACACTATTTAATTTAGCTCAGAGGGACATGAATGCATTTAACCTGCAGTTACAAATAAACATGAAACATTGAATACTGATATTTACAATTATTTTAAAAATGAAAGGATACTTTAAATGTGAAATTAAAACCATCAGTAGGTGGCAGCAAGTCACTGTTAATAAGTGAGTCATTGCGATTGAACCGAATCATTTGAACGGGTGATTCATTCAGGAACAAAACACTGTCATGTTGCTCAGAGATGCAAAACAGTGCTGTGACTGTGTATGGAATTATTTTTTGTTGGCAAAATTGAGCACTACAGGCAATATGGTGTCTAAAACATCTAAATCTTAATATTAACTTCCTGTTTATTGACCTGTTGCATAAAATCAGCATCACATTTGTAATCATGCTGATTTATACAGGTGAAAACTGGCACTCTTCGTGTGATATTGATTAACTTTCTTTCTGTGGTATTTTTATGCATAACTGTATGGGGAGTGTGTGTGTGTGTGTATATCACAGAGAGAGAATAAGACAATCAACATGAATGACGCTTAGTCTTTCACAAAACATAGCTAACTTAGGGACATCATAACTAGCCACCATACTGATTTACGGTCTTAAATATCCCTGCATCCCAATGTGCATACTATCCACATTATCTGACCTAAATAGTATTGAAAATGATTAATATCACATAGAATTTAGGATGGATAGTGTGCATATTGGGACGCAGGCTATGTCCAGCGTTTATCGGGTTGTGGGTCAGCAATAATGGTCCGTGGGGAAACACAGTATTCCGTGTGTAGTTACAGTAAATCGACTAAAGGAAGCTTTGAGGCAAATAATTTGCCTCGATGATTTTTTGTATTCGAGTTACTCGAGTTACTCGAGGAATCGTTTCAGCCCTAGTGTCAAGTCACATCACACCTGATTGTCCAGTGTCAAGTCAAGTCACAACTGATCATCCAGTGTCAAGTCACGTCACAACTGATTGTCCAGAGTCAAGTCACGTCACAGCTGATCGTCCAGAGTCAAGTCATGTCACAGCTGTTCGCTCAGAGTCCTGTCACTTCCTGTCTGTCATATGGGCTGCGTTCACTACTGCCGAATTCCAGAGCTAGTGACGTCCGCAGAAGGATTGCCAGAGGTGGCGGCTGAGGCTTCAGAACCTCCAGAAATGGCAGTGCCCGCTCCAGATCCTCCAGAGGTGGCGGCTGAGGCTGCAGAACCTCCAAAGGCGGCAGTGCCCGTTCCGGATCCTCCAGAGGTGGAGGCTGATGCTGCAGAACCTCCAGAAATGGCAGTGCCCACTCCAGATCCTCCAGAGGTGGCGGCTGAGGCTGCAGAACCTCCAAAGGCAGCAGTGCCCGTTCCGGATCCTCCAGAGGTGGCGGCTGAGGCTGCAGAACCTCTAGAGGTGGCGGTGCCCATTCCGGATCCTCCAGAGGTGGCAGCTGAGGCTGCACAACCTCCAGAGGTGGCGATGCCCGTTCCGGATTCTACGGAGGTGGCGGTGTATGCTGCAGAACCTTCTGAGGAGACATCTTTCACTTCAGCTCTGGTTACGGTAGTGGCGCCCATTAATGAACTCTCTGCCTGTCCTGTCACGGCTATGGAGGCTGTCTATAAACTCCCTGTCTGTCCAACCACGGCTATGGAGGCCGTCTAAGAACTCCCTGTCTGTCCAGCCACGGCTATGGAGCCCGCCTGTGAATCCTCTGTCTTGTCCTGTCACGGCTATGGAGGCCATCTGTGAATCCTCTGCCTGTCCTGTCACGGCTATGGAGGCTGTCTATGAACTCCCTGTCTGTCCAACCACGGCTATGGAGGCCGTCTAAGAACTCCCTGTCTGTCCAGCCACGGCTATGGAGCCTGCCTGTGAATCCTCTGTCTTGTCCTGTCACGGCTATGGAGGCCATTTGTGAATCCTCTGCCTGCCCTGTCACGGCTATGGAGGCCGTCTATGAACTCCCTGTTTGTCCAGCCACGGCTATGGAGGCCTTCTATGAACTCCTTGTCTGTCCAGCCACGGCTATGGAGGCCGTTTGTGAATCCTCTGCCTGTCCTGTCACGGCTATGGAGGCCATCTGTGAACTCTCTGCCTGTCCTGTCATGGCTATGGAGGCCGTCTATGAACTGTCTGTCTATCCACGGCTATTTTCCTGTCTGTCTATCCACGGCTATGGAGGCCGTCTGTGAATCCTCTGTCTGTCCTGTCATGGCTATGTAGGCTATCTGTGAACTCTCTGCCTGTCCTGTCACGGCTATGGAGGCCGTCTGTGAACTCTCTGCCTGTCCTGTCACGGCTATGGAGACCGTCTGTAAACTCCCTGTTTGTCCTGTCACAGCTATGGAGGTCGTTTGTGAACTCTCTACCTGTCCTGTCACGGCTATGGAGGCCGCCTGTGAACTCTTTGCCTGTTCTATCAAGGCTACGGAGGCCATCTCTGAACTCTCATCCTGTTCTGAACCAGACATGGGGGCTGATTGTGAATTGTCTGTCTGTCTAGTCTCTAGTAATGTGTCTGATTTCGAACAGTCTGTCTTGCCTTTTTCTGTCAAAGAATCTAAACCTGAGCTGTCTGTCTGTCCTAATGCTTCTGTAGAGTCTGAATTTGAACTATCTGTCGGTCCTGATTTAATCATCAAGTTTGATGTTGAACCATCCATCTGTCCAGTGTCATGGTGGTCTTCTGCTCTGTCTGCTCCATCATGGTGGTCTTCTGCTCCGATCCGATCCGCTCCGCCGTGGTGGTCTTCTGTCTGGCTCTGGGGGTCTTCAGCTCCGCCGTGGGGATCTTCGGACTCGTCTACTCTGCTGTGGTGGTCCTCAGTTCCATCTGTTCTGCCGGCTCCACCCTGGTTTCCTGCTCTACTGGCTACACCCTGGCATCCTGCTCTGCTGGCTTTGCCTCAGTCTCTTGTCCCTCCACTTCCACATGGACCTGGCCCTCCATCCCTCTCCCTGTTCCGCCTCCGCTCCACCACCCTCCTGGATTGTAATATGTTGGGACTATGTTTGCACCTTGCCTGGACCATTGCTCGTGTTATTGGATTACCCCTTTTGTCAAGCCCTCTAGATATTGTTAGCCGTCGATCGACCACACCCATTTTGGATTACTCTCTAGCCTTGCCCTCAATATACCTGTTTTCCATCGTCAGAACCTTGCCTGTTTTATGACCATGTTTTGTAATAAAAGCATGCAGATGGATCCACACGTCTCTCGTCTTGTTCGCCCCGTTACAGTCGGTCAAAATATCCTCCAAATTCTTGTTTATTTTTCAGGAATACTGTTATGAAAACCAGAGATCACTGGAAGAATTGTGTTAATTTTTGCTGCGTCCATTTTTGGTAGATCACAGATCTGGAAATAAGACTCTGAGCATTTACTTTTTTTTAATATTAAAAAATAAAAAGAAAATAAAAGCTCTTTTTCCTTATTTATTCTTCCTGATTTTCACTACGTTTTTCATTAAAGTGACACCTTTATTGTTTTCTTATTTCTTTTTTTTTCATAGATTAGTAGAACACAAAAAAAAAAAAAACTGGTGTAGAATTTATTTGATAAAAGCTTGGAAAAATTTTCAACTCAGAAATTGCTAGTAAAGTTCACAAATAATTACAAAGAAAAAGTAACACATTGAATACCAATACTCTTACCAATACCAATACTCTTTGTTTTATTTACATTTCTTAATTTTAATAATAAATAAATAAATAAATAGTTATTAGTAGCATTAGTGATGATAGTAGTAGTAGTACATTTACATTTACTCAATTAGGAGATGCTTTTTCCTAAGTGACTTCAAAATTAGTAAGATTACAGAGTAAAATTATACTAAAAATGGGAGGGGGGAGGGGGGGATTTATCATACAAAAGTAGCAGTATTGGTGATGCAGGTTGGTAACACTTTACTTAAAGCCTTTATGTATAATGAAATATAAAGGGTTATTAAAGGGTATAATGCATTATAATTATTCTATATATTATTTATTATAATTATCTATATATTATTTATTATATGTAATACATTATATCTTGTCGTAAATAATTATAACTGAACTTAAAATGCATATTGTAACAATGAATTGATAAGTGTTATAATGTATTAACTGTGGTTACAATCATTTATGAGACTGTATAATGCATTAAAAGGTGCATTACAAGGCATAGTTAATGCATTAATATATTATTTTTTAATAATTTAGTCTCCCTAATTTTGAAGTTTATAAATTTAACACATTTATTTTCTTTTATCACAATTACTTTCTTGCAGTTTTAATTTTGATCAAATATATGCTGTATTAATTGATCAAAGTATTTATTATTAATATAGTATTATATTATTAATATTATAGCAGTAATATGGTGTTAATTCAGATCTAAGTGAAACTGTCTGAGCTGTACAGTGTTACTTAACGCCTGCAGCATTTAGAACAGCATAACCAATCTCTCTTCCTCTTTCACTAACCCTCTTCTTACAGCTGTTATCCTCTGCTACTCTCCTTATCTCGCCACTTCAGTTTCTTTTCTTTTCTTTTTTTTGAGGTAGATAATTATTTCTTTAACTCTCCCTTCAAGGAAGTCCATCTGACTTCCTCACTCTCCCTCTCAGTTTATCTCTCTGCGTTATATATTTTATTTGAATTTGAATATCTTTCTGCTCTGACACTTCCTGACTAGGGACAGCTGCACTGTCAGTAACAGTAACAGGAGAGAGAGAGAGAGAGAGAGAGAGAGAGAGAGAGAGAGAGAGAGAGACAGAGAGAGAGAGAGAGAGAGAGAAGGAAGGGTGTGTATATGGAGAGATTTCTAATTCAAAGAGACATGCAGTGTTTCCGTGGCAACGTGGTTTCCATCGTTACGTTCTAGCTAAAGATGCCATTAGAGTGAAAAAATACTCCCCACACACTCACAGACACAAACACAATCTGAAACACATATATGCACATTCAAATGCTAACAGACAAATACGCATACAAACCCCCTAAAAAATAATTTAAAAAAAAAGAGATAAACATGAAGCAATTCAAAACTGCACATTTGTGAAGAAAATGATGGTGTTTGCCAATGAAAATCTCACTGACATGATGCCAGGCTGTTATGGGCGGTTGCCAGGGCATTGCTATGTGATTTCTATAGTGTTCAGGGAGGTTGCTTACTGGCCCAAGTCAAACAAGCCTTATGATATTCTGGATGCTCTTTCAGTGTTGGGCCCTATGAAATCTGTTTTATTTTTCCCAAATTCAGTTTTTTCCATTTTAATTTTTCTAGACTCTGTTTTAATGGTTAAATTAAATTGTATTCATCAAAACGCATGTTCAGTTAATTGAAATTATGAAACTTACAATATTAAACAGCAATTTACTAAAAGGTTAACAAAAAATTTATTTTTATTGCCCTGTGAAATGTTTTTTTTTTTTTTTACCCAATTCTGTTTTCTACTAATTTTCTGGATTCCATTTTAATGTTTTCATTAAATATGAATAATCAAAAGCATCTCTAATTAATTGATATATATATATATATATATATATATATATATATATATATATATATATATATATATATATATATATATATATATATATATATGTACATATATATATATATATATATATATATATATATATATATATATATATATATATATATGTACATATATATATATATATATATATATATATATATATATATACATATATATATGTACACACATATATATATATACATATATATATATATATATATATATATATATGTATTTATTTATTTATTTATTTATTTTTTTTCAGAAATTGTGTATTTATGTGTGTGTTCTCCTAAATAAATTCTGGTAAATAATTTTTCTGGTAAATATTCCTTTAAAAATAAAGTTTAAATAATTTTATTAGTAGTAGCACATTACAGTAAGTAATATTTCTGTCACGGTTTCTTCAAGTTAAAATGAACTTTTATTTTGACTGGTTGTTGTGAATACTTTAAGAAACGTGCGTCTATTTTTGTAGCTTAATATTCACAGACACTAGTCCATATCACGTTTCAAGTGTACTGACCGACTTTTGATGCATCTTTCCAAAATTTGGCAAATTCCGTAACATTCCACGGTATACAATAAATTCCATTTTTATGACTGGATTCCGTTATCCATATGTATTTTCTGTGTCGTGGAGATCATCGGACCCTATCAATGTAAGATTGCATTTAAACGTAACAAATTAAAATGATAATTCACCCAAAATTAAAATTTTGTCATATCTGTCTAAACTTGTATCCATTTCTTTCTTCTGTTGAACACTAAAAAAAGATGAGATTGAAGAACATCTATTTTATTTGGGTTTGATGTCATTTTGGACCTTTGTTTTGGAACTTTCATTATATGGACAAAAAGAGTGGGAACATTCTTCAAAATATCTTCTTTTGTGTTTCACAGAAGAGAGAAGTGCATACACATTAGGCCAGACATGAAGATGAGTAAATGATAAAAAATTCAGCCTGCACAAAAATAAATTCCCATAATGTGTGTTGCTGACAGCAGTATAGATATTCCATATTTATAGGGTTTGTTCTTTAATGCTGCGCTGGCATGTATGACCTCAGCGTTAGCAATGTACCACAGCAATGCCTCTGCATTTATTCATATTGTGCTTTTACGCATATATGAATATAATTCAGAAGGAACAGAGCTCATATGAAAACAACAGCTGAGATACGGTTATGTCATTTATCACGCCACTGTCCCTCAGCCAACACAACGACAAGTTCCCACGCCTAACATCCTTATCCAGGCGAGCCTGTGTGGTGGGTCTTTACAACTGTGCTGTCAATCACAGTTCAACAACGCTGTGTGCTTACAGTGCAGTTTGTAGATTAATAAACAAAATGGGGGAACATTACTGTAGTTCCTGGCTTGAAAATGGGAATACCGATAGCGAAATCTAGTAATTGTAAATTGTATGAGCCAAACCCTTTGATTGATAGATAGATAGATAGATAGATAGATAGATAGATAGATAGATAGATAGATAGATAGATAGATAGATCTGATTTCAAACTTTTGGAAGGTAGTGCATATAAATAACTGTCTTCACTGTAATGTATGACAACCTGAATTGGAATTGAAATTAACTGTTTTTTTTTTATACTTCTGATTCCATTTTATAAAACAAACTGCTTCATGCTGTGCCTAATAACAGCCATTAACTGTGGAATAAAACACTGTAATGCACAGAATCTCATGGATTTTTGCTTTATTATATACCTGCTCTTTTGTATTTGTGTGTGCAATGAACAAGAGTGTGTTTTGGGCCTTAGTTTATTGCTATTAAGTGTGTTGTTTTGTTGGGTCTGATTGCATGTGTGGTGTGTGTGTGTGTGTGTGTGTGTGTGTGTGTGTGTGTATGTGTGTGTGTGTGTGTGTGTGTGTGTGCGTGTGTGTGCGTGTGAATGTTAGTCTCTGGTGGTGAAACTGAAGTGTTATTCTGTCAGTGCCAGACTGCGTGACTGTGTGTGTGTGTGTGTGTGTATGTATGTGTGTGTGTGTGTGTGTGTGTGTGTGTGTGTGTGTGTGTGTGTGTGTGTGTGTGTGTGTCCGTGTGTGAGATGAGGGAACTGTCTGTCCAATTAAGCAGCTGCCTCTCTCTCACCCTGAACAAAAGAGCACGGAGCTAAACGGTGACACACACACACACACACACACACTTTGACAGAAGCACTTTGATCTTACAGTGCCCTAACAAACACAAACAAACAGAGTCAGAAACTGACAGGACCTTTCAAATCCAAAGTCACCCAATACCACATTTGTGCATTTAGATTTGTGTAAAGTATCTGATGATTGTCACAATGACAAAAATCACACTTACAACCTGATGTGATCTTTATATCGCAGAAAGGTAGAACACACACACATGCGCGCGCACAGACCTTGTGATCTTTGGCATGCCTGGTGTCTTCATATTTCCCCTTTTGATCTCTCAGACACTCTCACACTTGGACTCCTGTGATCTCTGAGGAGAGCCTTACACACACACACCCACAAAGGACGGCACTGTAGCACTTCCAAGTGACATCAAGAAGCACCAAATGATAAAAAAGAGAAAGAGTTAGACACCAAGAAAGAGTGAGAGGTTCTGCATTATCTATGCATCCATGGTGCTTTTGTATAATAAGGGTGAATAAAGAATTCCACAAGCCTGTCAACTACAAAGGACCAGAGGAGAGAAGAAGTGAGAAAAAAGAGCAGAAGAGAAGAAAAGAGAAGAGAAGAGAAGAGAAGAGAAGAGAAGAGAAGAGAAGAGAAGAGAAGAGAAAAGAAATTATGATACGTTATATGATAAAGTTTGATACAATGCAATATGAAGCAAGAAGAGAAGCAAAGAAAAAAGTCAAGATGAGACAAGAAAAGTGGAGAAACACAAGTTGAGTTGAGTTGAGTTGAGTTGAGGAGTTGAGAAGAGACAATACGAGACGAGAAGAGAAGAGAGAAGGTGAGACAATACAAAAAAAAAAAAACTGGACAAGAGAGAATACAAGCTGAAAGGAGAAACAATAATACGAGCCAAGAAGAGACATAAGGAGAAAAGTCAGATGAGACAAAACAAGCGAAGAAAACACAAGATGGGACATGAAGAGACATGAGACGACAAAATGTAAGAAGACACAAACAGAAGAGTCAAGACAAGACAATACCTAGAAAATGGAGAAGAGGCGTAGTAAGAGAAAAACAGAAATGCAGAAGAACAGAAATCACAAAGGAGCAAGACAAGACAAGACTAGTGGAGAAAGCAAAAGATGAGACAAGTACAGAAAAGAAGAGAGGAGAAGAGACAAAATTAAAAAAATAAAAATAAAAAAAACAGGCAAAGATAGGCTTCGAAACAAGAAAAAGACACAAGGAGAATAAAGAAGTTAAAGAGGAGAAGAAAAACAATAAAATATAAGTATCAGGGAGTAAAGATGAGATAATACAAGAAAAGTGGAGAAGAGACAAGGTGAGAGAAGACTAGATGAGAAGAAATGAGAAAAGAAGCAAAGATAAGAGTCTAGACGTGAGGAAACAAGACAAGAGGAGAAAAGACGAGGTGAGACAAGAGAAGACAAGGAAAGTCAGGACAAAGAGAGAAAAGTCGAGACAAAACAAGACTGAAAAGTGGACAAGACAAATAAGACAGAAGAGAACAGAAGAGACAATGTGAGACAAGGAGAGAAAAGAAGAGCAGAGTCAAGATCCAGAAGAGAGACAGAGAAGAAACAAGAAGAGTTGAGACAAGCAAAGATGAAAATAGTAGAGACAAGGTGAGTCAAAGAGAGAAGAGACAAGATGGAGACGCACACCAAATAGATGAGACAAAAGATGAAGAGAGAACGAGAAAAGAGCAGAAAAGACCAGCGTAAATGAAATTAGAAGTGAAGACACAATTCAAAGAGTAGTTTAATGTGAATATGGCTGAACAGTTTTGAATCAGACCCATTTTTCTTATCCTTATACCTTCCTCTGTCTTTAAAAAAGGTTTTTGTTCCTCAAGTCATGGGAATAAACATTCATAAAAGCTGTGATGAGAGCCAGCAGAAAGAGGAAAAAAGCTAAATTAAGAAAATCATTCAGGAGACAGAAAGAGAGACTGCATGAGCTCTGTTGCGGCGCTGCTCAGCACCTGAGAGCAGCACAGGGTTTTTGTGAGACTTCCAGGCTTTATCTCCATAAAACTGATCGGCAGAACACTATAGCCTAGCAAACCCCAGTGTGTGTGCTTGTTTGTCTGTGTATCCGTGCGCTCTCGCTTACAGCACGCACAAGTCTAACACCACCAGCCTGTCTGAGGATTAGACCCAAGCTCACTAGCAACGGTCCATACGTGCACATCCAAACTCGCCTCCAATACAGCCGAGCTGACTCCACGGGAAGAATAAACAACTCTCGTCCATTTTGGCCTTCACCTCTCAGCGCTCACAAGCGCCTTATTGCTCCCCAACGCAACAGCTGGGAAACAATGATGACGGTTTAATACCAGGGGCTTATGGACAGGATCTAATCAACAGCCTAATCACAGAGAACAATAGCGCCGTCTCTATCTCCCCAATGCAGAATATGTATTCGGGCCGAAAGACAATGCATTTCACTGGCTACACAGCACAGAAAACTGACTTTATTAGCCTATGTTGGAGACACGAGAAAAGTATTTGTGTGTGCAATTTAAATTGTCGAAATGAAGAGGCACAGCACCGGAACAATTCCAACTTCTAAATTCCAATGTTTTGGGTTCAAGTTAAGCGGTAATCACACATTTGTGGCATATTTAGATAACAACAGAAATTCACCATTTGGACTCGCACCTCAAAACAAGAAACCAATTAGGTTACAGTAAGGTAGCTACAATGGAAGTACATGGGGCAAACTTTGTAAACTTTACCAAAAAGTCATCTTTACAAAATGCTGAGTGTCTGTGAGCTCAGTTTTTGCAGTGTGTTCTGCTCCGTTGATACTATTCAGAGCCCGTTGGCAGTTTTGTGGTCGATTGAGCATGTTGAATGCTCTGATTGTCTGTTCAGTTTAGTGAAGCCGCGCACAAGAAGAAAAGTGCAAGTGATGAAAGCAAGCGAATGATGAAGTCAAGAGGGCACACTTGTTCGCTGTTCGAATCTTATAGCTTAATTTTACCTGAGTATCCCAATTCGCAAATATTTTTAAAACAACATGGCCGTTTGGAATGAAGAAAGTCAAGACTAATGCCGAGTTCATACTGCATGATTTTCAAAGTCATCGGATCACCGTTGTTCACACTGCACGACTATCTGGGACAGGGGCGTAGCAAGTCAGCCCCGGGCCCATATGCAAAAAATTTGCATATGCCCCCCCCCAAACGTCCAGCTAAGTTAACTTAACCTAGGCCCTATTGTTGATTTTTCTGAAGTAAATAACGTTACGTGGATCATGTTTCACAAGCTGTTTTATTTACGGTATAAATGCTTGGAAATAATATTTAACGTTTTCAAGTCCATTAATTATTTGTAGCACGCAAACCACCCAATAATCGCAGCTTTGTGCTTGTTACTAAATGCCTACTTTCAATTTTATGATAAAATACATTGAATAACAGTGTTTTTACGCTCTTAATTTGTAGTGAGATAATTCGCCAGTAGTGGCATATGAATCAATGATATTTTCCTCTTTAATATTTGCAGCAAGAAATAAACATGAATATTTGAATGCATGTTAAAAACATCAGAACAATTTAATACAAACGATTGTCTCATGAAATCGATCAATCAGAGTTTAAAAAAAACGTCAAGTCTTCGTTTTATTGCTGTTTTTCATGTTTTTTTGGCGGAGAATAGGTGGAATTTTCACATTAACTTCACACAATATAATATAATATAATATAATATAATATAATATAATATAATATAATATAATATAATATAATATAATATAATATAATATAATATAATATAATATAATATTTTTTTACTATATTCCTAAAATATTATGACGTTAATCTTTAGTTATTTTTCAACATTGCACTAAAATGCCGCTGTAGGCTATTTGTACTGAATGTAAACACAATTTTGGCACAGTGGCCAAAAAAAACAAAAAAAGTAAAAAATAAAATAATAATAATAATAATAATAATAATAATAATAATAATAATAGAAAAAAATAATAAAAAATAGTAAGGGGATATTTGAATTATTTGTTAATAAACTAGTGTTTTCTGAGTCAGTGTCACAAAGATGAATTTGACGATCCTGGGGTGCATTTCCCAAAAGCATTGTTAGCTAACTATGGTTGTAAGTTCCTTTGAACTCTATTGGTAACATCGGAACTTGCGACCATGGTTGCTTTTGGGAAAAGCATTATTAATGAGTTTACATTATTACATTTTTTTTTTTTTACATTATTAATGAGTTTTTGTTTTCGATTTGAATTATTTTGTTTTAAAGTAGTAATTTAAAGCATTTTATAGATATGGTTATCATGTCTGTGAGGCAAGTATTCGCTGAGTTTCGGTTCATTTTTGTGAAGCCCTCCTGCTCAAGTCAGAGACGCAAAATGCGCATCCAGTTTGTTTTCCTGTTTGTTTGTTTTTCACAAAAGTTTTATTTATTTTTTTATTTATTTATTTATTTTTTTTACGTTTTGTTGATATTGTGAGTGCACACAAATAAAAGTAGACCCTTTGCAGTTCCGAATGATGTATACTCTTACCTTTATGAGCAAAAATGACGTATGCGTATTTTAATAAATGCTATTTTTAAGCTACCACTGTTATTAAGGAAAAAAATCGGTGCCTCCATGTCCAGCAAAGTGCGCTTCAGCTTCCACTCTCAGCACAAACGATCAGATATGCGCCTAATAGAACACATTTATCTAGGTTCAATTTTTAAATTAATATGGTGAAAAGCATGAAGGTTTTTTTTTTTTTTTTTTAATCCATAGATTTTATTTTAGGCAAGTCGTGTTGATTTGTGAAGAAGGCTAAATTGATCAAACATATGCTCATCGCGTTTCCTGCCGCTGGCCACTTGGTCGTTCCTTTAAAAAACAAAAACTTGAATTTAACAAACATAGAATGTTCCAAACATATTTCTAAATTAACGTAATAAAGAAATGAAAAGAAACATGACCACTTTGCCATTAAAAAAACAAAACTGAAATAATGTAATGGCTGCAACAGCAGCTGTGTATGGGGAAGAGAGAGAGAAAAAAGACAGGGGATCCAGTCGGAGTCGGGACGAGAATTCTGCTCTGTTCGTTCCCTCATTTCAACTAAAAGTTCCCCTGAGCTCGGCGGGCTCCCAAACTGCTCAGGCCCATATGCACCTGCATACCCTGCATGCCCAGACGCTACGCCACTGATCTGGGGTAGCATTCAGTTGTTGCTGTGTTCATACTGCATGATGGATCGGCAACAAGAGGTTACACACTGCATGACTTTACAACAGGAAGAATTGCCGACAACTCTATCTGGTTCACAAAACTACAGCCAAAACATGAGAAGTGATAAGGAAATAATGCAAGATCACGCTGATATTGTGGTATAAGTCCTCCCCGAACACACAATAATTAACAAAGATGACTTGTTAACAACATACTTCTGCTGGGAAAATTTTATATACACAAATCTAAGTAGGCTAAGTGAAACCAACGTTTTGTGCATTTTATAATGAGTTTATTTCTTATAGCCTACAAAAGCCCTCAAAGTGATGAAAAAGAAAAATGCAATAAATCTTTTGTCATTTACTGTATAGAAGAATATTGGGTAACACTTTCTATGAAGCCCATATTTATAATACATTATAAGGGTATTCTTAAGGCATTATGATTATTTATAACACACAATGAACACTACTTTTAAATTTATAATGGACTATATATCTTGACATTGTTTATGTAAGATCTGCACAGTATCTTACTACATCTTGTAAGCGGTTAGGTGTGGAGTGTTATTATTAGTATTCCCTTATTAGTTATATTAGTGTTCCCTGTGAGGCTAATATTAATTTTGATGTGAGCAAGTTAATAATTTCAACTGAAAAAAATGCAATGCTTATATGTTAGGTTACATTTTACGCTAAAGGTCCCCTTAGTCTATTGACTATAAGCAACTTTGCAACTACATGTCAACTAACTCTCATTAGAGTATTAATAGCCTTAGGTTAAGGTTAGGGTAGGTAGAATGTTGACGTACTTGCAAAGTTACTTATAGTCAGTGTTGGGCAGTAACTAGTTACTAGTAGCTTAGTTACTGTAATAATATTACTTTTTGCAGTAACTAGTAGTGTAACTAATTACTAATTAGATATCAGTAATAAAATTACAGTTACCATCCATAAAACAGCTTAGTTACTTAATTACTTTTGATGCCTCAACCCCGATGATTTAAATCCAACAATCAAATAATTCCTAGATTTATTTTCATAATTTTCACAACTCACACATGCATGTGATGTCCCCAGTGCAGCAGGCAAGCTTGGAATATGGAAGCTTACATTCAGCAGATAGAAATATTGCATAATATTGATTTTGTCAGGAAAAAAAGATGATCTGAACACTGTTGTGTAAGTTGTGGCTTTACTTTACTCTGTCATTACATCCCACCCACATCCCTCTGATCTGCATGTGGTACATTATATTACTATAATTAAACATCTTTTTGGAAAATTAAACAGTTTCTTACAAACTTATGTGATTTGATAAAATACATAATGAAATATAATTGTATATGGGTAATGGAGAAATTACAATTAGCTTCAATCTACACTTGACAATTAATAAGATTAATACAGCACTTCTACTTGAATGTCACTATCAATAACTATTAAGTGTTTGTAATAACTTCTGACTGCGATCCAATGTGGATTTTGGTCAAATGATGAGGCAGAAATAAGTTGTTAGTAACATTCTTGAAGAATTTAAAGATACACAGTTACAACTTCTGTGGGGCGTGAAGAAAAAGTAATGTAACTAGTAGTGTAACTAATTACCGTTGCCAAAAAGTAATAAGTAAAGTAACAATATTACTTTTGAAAGGAGTAACTAGTAATGAGTAATATATTACATTCTTTCAGTAACTAACCCAACACTGCTTATAGTCAGTTTGTCTGTTGGGGAACCATCAAAATAAAGTGTCAGCATTTATTTAGCAGACATACTACTAATACTCTAATGACTGCTAGCTGACATGTAGTTGCAGAGTTACTTATCAACAGCTGTCTAAAGGGTACCATCAAAACAATCAAACTGATATTACAATAAAATAGTTCAAAGCAAATGTGTCATATTACACATTCATGTGATCTGATATCTGATCTTATGGCTGTTTGAGAAAATTATTATTATTATTATTATTATTATTATTATTATTATTATTACTATACTTATAAGTGGTCTTTGATTGCTTTAAGTAAAGTAGCATAAGAAAGATGGCAAGATATGATACTTATAAAACATTATAACTATGAGAAATTGAATCCATTGTAACTTAAGTGGATGCAACATGTTCACTGTCGGTTATAAATAATCATACTCTTAAAAGCTATAACCACAAATAAGTAAATATTATAATACATTAAAACTGTTCTTATGAATATTCATAAGATTATATAACATATTATAAGGTTTTTTATAATGTATTATGCATACATTATAATGCCTTAAGAATACCCTTATAATGTATTATAATAAATATGGGCTTCATAGAAAGTGTTACCGAATATTGTTTACAGGAAAAACTAGCCCCCCATTTATGTTTAATTATATATATATATATATATATATATATATATATATATATATATATATATATATATATATTTCTTCATGTACCTGTTCTGTATATTCTAATGCAAAAATGTGATATTGCCACATTATTTGTATACATGGCTAATTGCTTAATAAAAAACAAAAAATGCAAAAAAAGTCCTCCCCGAACTTCCTGCTGCCCTGTATCATGCTCTCTCATTGGCTGTAGGTCATCGCTGATGTATGTTTCAGTCAGAACTCATTTCACACAGCAGGATTGTGAATCGCCGAAAGCTCCAGATATTTAGCATGCCAAATATTTCACTGGCGTCAGCGACGCATCAGCGATTCTCTCAGATTGCGTCATTGACAATTCACACTGTGTAATTGTCACTCGCGTGAACGAGCTCCGATTTGCCTCCGATTTCGGGCATTTGTCGGCGATTTCGCAAAACCTGTCGGCGAGTGAAAAATCGGGCTAAAATCGCGCAGTGTGAACTTTACATAAGTGATCAACCTGATTAATCAACATTGTACGCAAGGGCTACTTTGTTTACAGTTTGTAAATCCACAGACTTAGTTTCACTCTGCGTCCCATACTGCGTACTATCCACCCTATCTGTACTAAATAGTACTGAAAATTACTACAGTCACATAGAATTTAGGATGGAGAGTATGCACATTGGGACGCAGGCCTGGTTTTTCTTTTATAATGACAAATATAGACTACTGCCACCTACTAATATAGACTCTGATGCAAGCGTAAAAATGTACGTGTTAGTTGGCCATTGTCTATGTTTAAGCACAATGTTTTGGCCCAGATGTACTAAATGCAAGGTGACAGAGTTGGCTTTTGTTGCTAGTTTTTTGATGTGTGTTTGCTGTGTCACAGACTTAAGGTCTTGTGGTAATACTTTTGAAACAGTGAGTATTTTATTTTAGTCTGTGTATTCAATCTATCGTATTCAAATATTCAATCTTATAACTTTGTTGTTATGATGTTACCACAGAAACATGACAATCTGTAAAACACTGGAATGAATTCAACTCACAGCAATTTAAATCCATAATGCATAACCATAGTTTCTTGCCCTAGAAATATATCTTTCTAAATAATGATCATATATATATATATATATATATATATATATATATATATATATATATACATATATACAGTGCACAGCATAAATTAGTACACCCCCTCTAAAAGTTAAATTCAGCAATTACTCTTTACTTCGATGACATTTTAGGGTTCTTTGGAGATATAATGTTCCAACAAGCCTGCTTGATCAATTACCAAAGAAGAATGTCAAAATTATTCAGCAAAATAAGATTTTCTTATCAAAGTGAGAAAATGTTGTGTTGCAAAAATGAGTACACCCTCCTGAAAATTACTAAATTAAAAAAAAAAATTGTATAGGTTTAAGGCTATTTTTGATCAACAGGTAAGTATATTGAACCAAAACTTTTAAAGACGAGTAATTTCCTGACAATTAAAAGTGTTATATAGCCCACTGAATCATTCTCAGACTTAATGCTGGCAGCAGTGGAACCACTTGGGAGAGAACTGCCAGGTGACTTATTTCTTAGCATAAAAGAGGACAATGTTACAAGAGGAATACCAAATTATTGTTTTAAGTGTGAAAATATAGCAGAAGTAGCACCGACATTCAAAAACAATGGACTTGTGACAAGGCTCCTGAAATAATCAGGTCTTCACTTTAAGTTTTCATTTAGTGATGAGTGAATTTTTGCTAGAAAAAGAGCAGGAGAAATAGCATGCAAGTGTCTCAGAGCCGGCAAAAGCTATGAAAAGAGTGACACTTTATCTCACAGAGTATGACGCAGCCTGCAGAAGTGACGTGCATGGTTGTTGTCACCACTAGGATTACCTACTGTAGCCAAAGCAAAATAAACTCATTTAACCTCTTCCAAGGCCCATATTTACAAAATAGAGACTTCTGGGAATCCATACTCTGGTCTCAAGAGACCAAGTCAATCATTTCGGATCCAAAAGCATCCAAAATGTTCTGGTGTTGCTAGAGGAGGAGTACAGTGAGAAGTGCTTGGTACCCACAGTGACGTTCAGTGGTAGTAATGCTCTTATATAGGGATGAGTGAGTGCTGAAGGTGTGAGGGAGTTGTGCTTTATCAACGCTGTCATGAATTCACGCACTACTGTGTGATTAATACAAAAACTTGACACAGAAGATGCTACCCTCCCCTCATTCCCTGCATTGTTGAGCATTTTTGAGCATGACAATGAAGATATTCATTCTCCGAAGGTGAAAATCCTTCAGTGGACATGTATTTCACTCAGTCTTAACACTCTTGTGCAGCTGTGGGGGATTCTGTAGAGATGAGCTGAGCAAAACTCCCCATTAAAGGCCAGAGCATTTAAGGAGGTCGTCCTCCAGGAGTTAAACAGGAAAGATGTGAAAATTTGTCATAAACTTGTACACTCAGTGCCAAGAAGGGTCAAAGCAGTATACTTAAAGTTCTGGAGGACATACTAAGTACTAGAATATTATACATTTGCTGAATTAAATCTAGGGTGTATTCATTTCTGCAATCCTTCATTTAAACAAAATTGGCTAATTTACTTATCTTACAGAAAATATTGGTATATATTTTGTTGTTTTTATTAAGTATACATTTAATACATTTCAATTTCACCATCTTTCCATGAATTATATAAGTGATCATTAAGAAAATACATCTTTTATATTTATTCAGAGGGGGTGTACTCATTTATGCTGTGCACTGTATGTACATATATATCTATATATGTATATGTGTATAAATATAAATATATATATATATATATATATATATATATATATATATATATATATATATATATATATATATATATAAATATATATATGGCTGTGGCCACATTGAGGCTTAAAATAATGTTTAACTTTTATTATGTACCACACTGTACAATTCCCTCCACTTCACCCATGTAAAGCCTCCCATCTGAGCCAAGATCTTTGAAGAGTGTGTGTTTAATGTGCTCTTAGCCTGACCGCAACCTCTGATGCTTGCTTTGCCCTTTCAATAACTCACAACCTGTGTTCCAATTCACAGGGTCCCTATGCAGTGCTTACTGCTCCCTATACTGACCAGTTCACTTCACTCAACAAAAATGCCTCATTTGGCAGCCTGCAACATCAGCAAACAATGAGATGCACAGATTAGAAGTCTTAAATATAAATGGCCATACGTTAAAATGTGCCCACATACATGTAATGCCTTCATGTATATTAAATATATGTGAAATGTTTAAATAAATACATACATACGTGTGTGTGTGTGCGTGTGCGTGCGTGTGTATATATATATTTAAATCATATTAAAATGAATTAACTATTAAGAGTTCATTTATAATATGTAATCATAATGCAGCCATACACCCCCCCCCCCCCCCCCCCCCCCCTTTTTATTTTTTAAATTTTTTTTGTTTTTTGTTTTTTTTTTACCAATGAACGGCATCGAAACCAAGTGAATAAAAACACCAGACCGTCAACTAGTTTTCATAGACCAAGGTTCACATAGTACCGTGGTGGCACACAATGAATGGTGGCTAAATTTCATGTAAAGCGATATATCGATGTACACTTGTTCCCTATACCGACTAGATTTATATGCAGAGCAATTGAAACGTTCCTATTCTGAATCTCCTCTTCTGCCTTTTCCCGACTCCCTTGTTGTCTTTCTCTCCCCTGTTCCTTCCACATATATATAGAAATGTATGTAGAAGCGGTTGCCATGCCAACCAATGCAGCCCACAGAGTGTGGTTGGGGTTGGGGTGGGGTAGAGAAAGACAGAAAGAGAGAGATAGAGCGTGTAAAAGTAATTATTAAGAAAAAGACAGGGTTGAAAACACTCCTCCATCCCCTCTATTTAACCACCACCTCCTGTGACATGTCACACATCTCTCTCGTTCGTTCACATACATGCTTTCACTCCCCCATCTGTGCTTGGGCTCTTTTATATTCTCTCTTTCTCCATCGAATTGTCCTATAACACTTCTTTTTCACCCTCTTCATCTTTCTGTGATCATCCCCTAATGCTGCATCTCTCCAAAAGTCACGTTTCTTCTGTTTCAATCTGTTCTTTGTCTTTTTGAATGCCTCCATTTAGATGTAAGCATGTTGTAACTGCATGTTGAGTGCCTTCCTCTTCCTCTGTTTCACACCCACGTGTTTCATTTTAAAACAGTCCCCTCTTCCTTTCCTCTCTCTCTCCCACTCTAGTCTTTTTCTACCTCCCTCTCCAGCTGTCATATTCATCCTTCCTTCTCTCCATCCATTCCTGCTTTTTTCTAGTAGCATTCACTCGTTCGGCAGCCGTTTGATCAGTGTTTTCTTGCATTCAGACTTAGAGATGATCTAAAGAACTGATTTGAATGCTGCATTTGAAGGTTCTGGAAATTTCTTGGAACACACTGAAAATCTGGGATTCAAATGAATTTGAATAAAAGAGTTTGGTTCCAAAACGCGATAAAGGCTATTTAAAAAAAAAAACTGAGTTTCCACCAAAATCAGTATTGTATTTGGTCGGTATTGAAAAGTCAATTTTTCATTTTACGCAAAATGCGATATCCGCCTAGTTATTATGTCATGTTTTCTCTTTTTTTTTTCCAAACCGCGACAAACACCAGTCTCCTTTCTCTGCAGAACCCGATAAATCCGCTCAACCAATCACAGTGCACCATTCCACGCACTCTAGACAGTAATGACGGTGCTTTGAATACACCCGGCATCCTAGTTTTCCTCATCTACTTTGTGATCAACAAACAAGGGCTGCACGATAAATCGCATGTGATTGTCATGCGCATCTCGTCAGTAAAGCCGATTCTGTGATTAATAGTACCGGTAAATCTCCATCACCTGCTTTCAGATGGAGCGGCATTTAATACACAGAGCCGCAGATCACTGACAAGCAATATCGCATTCATAATCGCAGATGAATATTGCGTAGCTTGTCAGTGTCAGTGTTTTTATTAATGCCATTTATGTTTTTGTTAATACAGCATATAGCACTAGTCAACTAAATGAATGTAACATGGCAAAGATGAATGCACTTTTGGAAGTTGAATGTAAGGGAAATGTCATTTTGGAATTTCTGTGGTCTAATGTGATATTGTTGTTCATGTTCTTGTTCATGATAAAATTTTCTTTTATTGTTGTAATTAATTTATAGCAAACAAGATGACCTGTTGAATTCATTTTGGGAGTGATGACTGATGAATGTATTTTTAGTCCAGTGCCTGTATATAAGATTATGACCAAGTTCAGAGGCTGTCATATGTGGATCAACTTACTATGTTGTGTATTTTCAACAGTTTCAATATGAAAAATAACTTTCATATTGATTCAATGGATTTATTGCATTTTGAAAAAAATAAATAAATAAATAAGTATCATGGATTTATTGGATTTCGGGGAAAAAATAATAAAATTTTATAATAAATCTTTGAAAATCAAAATCTGGATTTGAATTTTTAATGTTATTATAACCTAAAGATGCTATGTGAAAGTTTGAAACAGAAAATAGTGGTTTTAATCTTGCCACTTTCTTGGTAAAGAAACACATTTTTACTCAAATTAATCAAAATGGATTGATAGCGTTTTGGAACCAAACTCTTCATATATATATATATATATATATATATATATATATATATATAAAATACTGTTTTAAACCTAGAAATACCTAGAAATGAATGAGCCGATGTTCTTTGGATTGCTCTAAATTAATTCTGGACATGTTTATCAGATTTTGCTCAGAATTGTGGCGTAAATGCAGTTCAAGTGCTGCTGTCATTACAGCAAAAAGGAGACAAATACTAAGGCACTCACAAATTACTCAAATTGCCATGACAATAATATAATTTCTGACAAAAATGTCATTCTTTTATTCCGCTAGGACGCATTACATTTATCAAAAGTGAGAGTAAAGACTCGCATTGTAAAAAAAAAAAAAAAAATCTATTTCAAATAAAGGCTGTTCTTTTTAAACTTTCTATTCATCAAAGAATCCTACAATATATATATATATATATATATATATATAAAATATTAAAGAGGAAAGCTTTTAATTCAGATTTTTTGTACTATTTTCTTCTAGGTTTAAGTTCTAGGTTGAGTCAAAGTCACTGGATGTGATGTAGATGTAGATGTAGTGCTTTTCTACATTAGCAATGTGTCATAATAACTACTGTATTCATGACACTGTGTGACACCACATCTTTTCAAACAGTGAGAAACAGCACACTGAAACATGGGTCACAAGAGTTCGCTTGCAAGGTACAAATGTGAAAGTGTTGCACGGCTTCCCCTGCGATACTGACAGAGCAACAGGCTTTCAATCAATAACCGACACTTCTGAAGTGTTTGTGTGTAACAAGGGTTTTTACGACAGAGCATCTAGATTTATGAAGAGGGGGACTGGAGGATCATTTGAAATAAGACACTGATCGTATCACTCTGACACTGATAGTTTAGGCTTTAAAAACACTATCCATTAGTGAGTCCACCACTGAAAATACTTACATTTTTTTAAATTATAGGTTTTCTTTTTTCTTTTTTTTAAATAAGCATAAGTAAAATGTTGAAATTGAAAATGAATATTAATTTTCTGACCCTCTAAAATGTAGAACAGATTTGGAGAAATTTAGCATTACATCATTTGCTCACCAATGGATCCTCTGCAGTGAATGGGTGCCGTCAGAATGAGAGTCCAAACAGCTGATAAAAACCTCACAATAATTAACTAGTAATCCACATGACCATCAATTAAAGTCTTGTGAAGTGAAAAGCTGTATGTTTATAAGAAACAAATCCATCATAAAGATGGTTTTAACTTCAAATGGTTGGTTTCAGCTAAAATATGAGTCCTCTGTACATAACATTGTTTTCTCCAGTGAAAAAGTCATTTCATCTGAATCAGGAGAGAAATATGCAGAGATTAAGCACCATTTAAAAGTGCAAACAGCCAAAATAAATATGTTGGTGGATTTTGATGTGAGAGGAAAATAGGAAATGAATTTTTTCTCTGGAGGTATTATGGATTACAAATTTTGTGGAACTTTTGATGTTTTTATCAGCTGTTTGGACTCTCATTCTGATGGCACCCATTCACTGCAGAGGATCCACTGGTGAGCAAATGATGTAATGCTAACTCATCTACATCTTGGATGGCCTGAGGGTGAGTAAATTTAATTTTTTGGGTGAACTATTCCTTTAATGACAGCAGCACTCATGATAAGTTCACGTAGTTAATGTCATAAATTTGCTTATTTGATTAGTGGCAGAGAAATATTATACAATCTGAAATACTGTATTTCTGATTCACTGACTTTCTTTTAAAATTAAATGAATAATTAATAATCTGTTTTAAATTACTGAATACCTTTTTATTTAAAAAAAGTTTCTTAATAACTTTTTCATATACATTTTCCATTAATTTCCAAGTTTAAATATAATGTATTAGGTTAGATTGTATCCCAGATTTTCAGTGCGGACTCGTGAAACCCGCTGTGTTGTGAATCAATGTTGCAGAATAACAGACTCAAATTATCACAAATGCAAAAATGCATTCATGCAGATTTAAAACACACACAACACTAACAGATAAATAAAACATCTGAAAAAAGTGGACAGATGTGGCATATAAAAACATTACAGGCACAAATGACTGAAAATGCAAATGCAGAAGAGAAAGCACTATTCTCTCTCTCTCTCAATGTGTGTGTCTATCCCAAAGTACACATGAGCGAATGTGTTGCATGAACCGGTCAGGCAGGTGCATCTGATGAGCAATTTGACAACACAGTCCCTGTCTAAACTGTCCCAGCTAAATACGACATGCACATCTAATACTTCTGTGTGCCAGTGAGAGAGGCTTGTGTTCCCATTAAGCATGAAATTAGCAGTGCGGCTGCGCTCGTTAAGTATCCCAGCACTCCTATGACTCCCCATTAACACTGGGTAAAGCACACGGAACGGATAAGTCAGCGCATCGCTCGCCTAGAGTTAGTAAGGTGAATGGACTCCAACCGATTATGGTGTCAAGGGGTAAAGTCACAGAATTAGAAACAAGTCCTAATATTCCTCATAATGGCTTATGTACGTACACTAGATGATTTCTCTTTTGTCATTTCTGCATGCATATAATGTAAATCTAAAGATCTCCATCCACTCCACTGCTCTTGGGAAGGAAAAAGAGTCATACAATGAAGATAACAGTGCGTTTATGTATGTGTGGTTGGATGGAAAGGCATCCAGCATGGTAAAATGTTTCCGCTAATTCAATTAGCCCCTTATCGAGCTCCTCAGTGGCTTACGAGAGGATGTGGTGTGTTTTAGCAACCTTACACCAACACTAAAAAGAGCTCCTCTCCTTGTAACAGCCTGCAGATATGGCAAAAAATAGATCTAGAACAAAGAGATCGCTGACAGACGAGTTGTACATTCCCAATGCGTTTAAACAGGATCTATGTACATCTAAAATTCATGGGAGACATAAAAATCACAATTAAAAAGTTAGTAACTGTATTTTCCAAGTTGAAGTCAACTCGAGTCCACTTTAGCACTCATGGCCTACTTCAGGTCACACTACGGCATCATGGGAAAAATCATGGGTCATTTGGAAATGAATTCTGGTTGATTTATTATGTTACATTATGTTGCATACCTAAACTAACAATTAAATAATAAAAATCATAAACATAATACAAGAACACGGCCCTTAAGTCTAGCTTGATTGTGACTATAACAGTGTTATTTTAGAATTATTTATGTATATTATTTACAACAATAAATTACATATACTTTTTAAATTTCTGTTTTAATTTAATTTTAGTTTACATTTTAGTAATTTTGTTGTGCTTTTTATTTGTTTTTAGTTTTTTTATAATTAGCATTCATTTTTATTTCAATTATTTTATTTTTTAATTTATTTTTATTTCAATTTTAATAATTTTAGTATTTCAACTTCAACTTATTTCATTTGGTTGCCAAGGCAATATTTTGAATATTTGCTCAAGTGTTTTAAACTTAAACTTTTTAATCTCATCTATTTTTTTTTCAGCTTTATTTCAATAAAACAATATTTAATAGTTTTCATTTTAGTTTTAGTTAATAAAAACACTGGACTACAGACTTGTGATAAGCTTATGTTCAATAATATGAAAGCCACTTTTGTCTGTTCAGTGATTTTATCCTCCAAAATAATGTAATTTTTATGAATTCATATGAATTTCTTCATTTTGATATAAATACAGTACATGATAAATTATGAATTATTCTGAACAATTAATGTAGTTTTTTATGATTAGCAGTCCTCGTCTCAAACATTTCGATATATCTGATATTCTGAGTTGGTCATTACAATTTTGATTCAAGAGCCCTGAATTAATCCAAATTCCTCGTGAAAAAGTATCACTTCCTATGTTCGCTTTTCAATTTCAGTTAATATCAAGCGCAAAAACCCTGTAACAAGATCTTGACACATCTGTAGCCACAAACATCAAAGAAACACCAATCAGGAAAACTGATCTGAGCTGCATGTTCTTGGAAATATACTGCTGTGTGAGTTGGATGAATAGTGTCCCTCTTGATAAATATAATGGAACCTGTTCCATTAAAACAAAGGCTGTTCAGGACAGGGGTCATTGATTTACCACCAGCTTTCAGCAGTAATGGCTGCCCCTTTAAATACCCTGAGTACATCGGGTGTACCGAGTTCCCAAAAACTGCTAAAATAGGTCTCCTTGGGACAGCCGTAATTATGCATGCAGCTGAAAAAAGCTTGAGAACGTTTTGTTAAAGTTTAGGTAATATTTGTTTGCACGGTGTATTTAACACTGCAAGTGTCTGCAGTTATTGTCCTCTTCTGTTTTTCCTTTTCTCCAAGATGACAAAATAAATGTACTTGACTCTCTGTTTTTCACTGTGTGGCATTTACAAAAAGTCCCTCTGACATTTCCTTCTCTTTCTGCACTTTTCTCCCTCTGTCTCATCTTTTTTATTACCTTCTTTCTTATTGGCCAGGGGGAAAAAAAACAGTGTCTATTGAAAAACAGATCTGCATAGCCATTATTTTCCCTCTAATTTTCTTTCCCTTTCTTCCGCCTCTTTCAAACACAGTCATCTTAATGAAGCACATTGCAGGTAGTTAACGACAGCATGGACAGTACACAGCACTATGCATTCCATCACATCTGTTTCCAGCAGTTCAGACCTCCACTGACTTAACAGCAGGCACAAGTCTGTTACACCTGCCACACAACTCTGACCTTGGCGGAAAAGAAAGAGAAAGAGACAAATGTGGAAGTACGTGTATGAATATTCATGTGAGACTGGAAGACGTTGAGGGGAAAAAAGAGTAGACAGTGTGGCTCTGTTCCAAACCCTAGTGAGTCTACTGTCTACACAGGCAGTTACTTTTAAAGCATCCTATTCAAAATGCTCTGAAATGCTCCGCATACACAACTTATGGCAGGACATGATAAGTAACCGTCTTTGTGGGCAGCACAGTGTCTTGTATGATTGGTTCTCTAGTGACCATCATGGTTAAAGTCAATACAGGTCTTATCTTTGTGAATGGAGAAAGACTTCAATCTTCAGAACTGGAGATTTCAATGGCATACATTTCATTAACATTACATATCAGCATTAAAAGCCAAAAATAACAGCAACATCAATTTTACTGCATTTTATCAAATCACTCGAAATAATGGTATTTTTCAGGGTGGTTTAATTAATGCACACATGTTCTATAGAGACTTATACAACTGTAACATTCAAAAGTTTGGGGTCTGTAAGATTTTTTTTGTTTTTGAAAGGTCTCTTATGCTCACCAAGGCTACAGTTATTTGATCAAAAATACAGTGAAACGAGTAATAATGTGATTACAAAATAAGTTATTGTTTTTATATTTATTAATATTAAAATAAATATTTAAAAAACTGATTTATATTGTAATATATTTAAAAAAGGAATTCATCTTTGTGATGGCAAAGCTGCATTTTCAGTAGCCATTACTCCAGTTAAGAACACAAATTAAGATGTTTTTGATTAAATCAGAGAGCTTAGACAGCAATGCAACTGACACACTCAAGGCCCAGAAAGGTAGTAAGAAATCATTAAAATAGTCCATGTGACATCAGTGGTTCAACCTTAATATTATGAAGCTATAAAAATACTTTTCGTACATTAAGAAAACAAAAATAATGACTTTATTCAACAATTTCTTCTATTCTGTGTCAATCTTCAGTGCGCTTTTCATGACAGAAAACTCTCGGATTTCATCAAAAATATCTTAATTTGTGTTCCGAAGATGAACGAAGGTCTTACAGGTTTGGATCGACATGAGAGTAAGTAATTAATGACAGAATTTTCATTTTTGGGTGAACTATCCTTTCAATTCAATAGCTAACAAGGAGCAATATGTATTAACTTACTAAGGACATGTAGTAAAAAATTTTGTAAAGACGTAGTAAAAAACTGAAAAGCCATTGACAGTTATTTTTGCGGCTAACTTTGCATATGCATTTATAGGAGTTCAGATGTTAAATTTATGTGAGGACAGTATTTAAATGAATCATGCATGGTGATTTACTAAGGTTTGCATGAGTCAGTTTACTGGTATTTGCACCATTATTTAGTGGCCAACAAAAAAACATGTCTTAACCCATTTGGCACCTGTACTGTTACTAGATTACCTGCACCTGATTATCATTGACCCTTTGCTAATTTGCACTGCTCTTGATAGATTGCATTAGTCATTATGGTAATGCACTAGCTGCGTCTGTGTTCTTGTCAGTAGATCACTTGAAGAACTTTCCACTCCCATCTGCGCTTTTATGAAATACCCGTCTCACGCTAAATTTCCCTGTTCAGTAAATCTGTCAGAAAGCTCTCAGATTTCATTAAAATATCTTAATTTGTGTTGTGAAGATGAATGAAGGTCTTACAGGTTTGGAACGACATGAGGGTGAGCAATTGATGACAGAATTTTCATTTTTGGGCGAACTATCCCTTTAACAAATACAGTTGATTTTAAATATTAGTGAAAGTTGAAATTTATATTAAGATTAATAAAAACTATAGAGCTATTGTTCATAATTAATGTTAAATAGTTAACTAACGCAGTCTTATTGTAAAGTGTAAAGTAAATTTACAAGCAATTACATTCTCCTAAAAGAAACGTTGGACAGGTATAGAATCTGGCCAAAGCTTCTAATAGGAAAGCATAATTTGTCCTCATCTTAACCTTTGTACCTCAAATGCCTTAAAATGTCTATGTAGCAGTTGCGTTTGTCATACCTTGGCTGCCATGATCATGGAAGAGCCTCCACGGATGCCCAGGATGGGGATGTGCGTCTGAGCCGAGATGAAGTCCAATATCTGGGCGATGGCCTCTTGATCGGTATCGTCCCCAAACACCACACCCTGGAGCCAGTTCCGCGACATCAGAGCACAGATGCGGTTTATGATACTCTTGGGGTCGGTTTCGTTCATCGTGACCAGTTCGACTTTCGGAGGGAGAGGCACGTGGAGGAAGTCCTCTTTCTCAAGACCTTCAGAGAGGGACACCTCGCTGGAGTTTCCCACAAGGATCACTGCGATGCTAAGGCCTTGAGCAAACTTTGGTGGCAATGGAGGACCCACTGGATTGACTCCTGGTGGCGGATAATGAGGAGGGCTGATTATCGATTGGCCGCGCTCGCCGCCGCTCATGCCCCCGATGGGCGTCCCGATCCCGCCTCCACGGCGAGACTCGCAGGTGGGGAAGAAGAAGAGAGAGAGGAGAAGGAGTGAGAGGGAGAGGGGCAGTTTGGAGGAAGAAGCCAGGGAGACGAAAGACAGGACGCGACGGTCTGAGAAAGGGGAAGAGGAGAGGTGGAGGCTGACAAGCATGGCGGAGGAGTGAAGATACAGTCCCTGCAGACAGAGAAAGAGAGGAGAGAGAGGGAGAGAACTTCAGTTTGGGAGCTGAATTCACAAAATCCACACGATTTGAACTTGACTGGTGAAAGGTAAGTTGCAGTTTGCAAGTAAAACCGATGAGAGACCTTTGGTTTTAAAAAAAAAAGCATGTGTCCTCATTTCAAGGGTTTGTCCTCTTCATTATTGACATATATTGGACAGAAATCACAGAAACATAGGCAGTCTTGGGAAATGAGGTCGTTTGCAGCAGTCACACAAACACACACACAGGTTTATCTAACTAACGACATATAAATCACTTCTAATATTTATATATAAAGCTAATTAAAATTAGTAGGACAAACCCCAAATCAAATTTTTGACAAAAAATTTAGTTGAATTATTTGTAGCCTTAAAGTGGTCATGAACTGAGAAACCAAAATTCCCTTGATCTTTTGACATATAAGAGGTCACTGTACTATAAAAACATCCTTTAAGTTTCAGAACTCAAAACTTTGTCGTTAGTCCAAAAACAGCTTATATTGAAGCCAATCTGCCAAAAACAACAGCTTGTGGAATTTGCCACTCTATGATGTAATAGTGTGGATAAGTACCGCCTCCACAGAAGAAGATCAACCCCTGCTTCTACAGCGCTGCCTGTTTAGCCCCGCCCACCCATTTGCACATGTAATGTGAATAACAAGAGGGGCGAATGCAGGTCTACACAGAAACCAAACAATAAAGATGGCTCCGAAGACAACAAGACGCTGTGCGGTGCCAAGTTTTGGACAATGCATTGCATTGTATTTGCATTGCCTTCTTTCTGATTCCAACGTTAGGAAAGAGTGGATGAACTTTATTTTTAATAAAGATCCAGATAACATCATTTCACCGCAGATTTGTTTACATACAAGGCACAATTCGACGCAGGATTTTCAGAAAAATTTAAACTAAAAGACGAAGTCGTGCCGCTATATTGTAATGTCACACCACACAAGTGTGAGTAACTGTTTTTATTGCTTTGTCTGTTATTACAGATCATTTGATATGAGTATTTAAGTGTTGTTAACCTAAATCACTGCAACGTCTATCTGTGAAAGTTGTAGGCTGTCAAACATACACAACTATAAGCCAATCACAGCAGTGGGTGTTTACTTCTGAGTCTACTATCCGCCATGCCTATTCAAACAGAGTGTTCTGATGAGGGGGGTCAAAAACAGGACAGAAAATAGCTTATTGCTTTTAAATAGTGTTTTTTCATGTAAAAATCTTGATAACATATAAGTGGACTTCAGAGAACAGTACAAAATAAAAAACAAAGGCAGTTCATAACCCCTTTAAATACTATCCCTAGAGATCCCAAAAGGATGTTTTGTCTGATAACAGTTTGGTCCTCAAACTATTCCACACTTTTTTAATGCAGGAGACTGCATTCTGGGTTTTCTTTATCCACTAAAAATACGTGTTGTGTTTTAGAATATGGCCAATGTTTCTCATAGGAAAGCATTAATAAAGCATAATTCATCCTCATCTTTGTACCTAAAATGTCCTAAAATGCTTAGGTAGCAGTTGCGTCTGTCATACCTTGGCGGCCATAATCATGGATGCCATCCCAAATGGAGGTTTTGTCAGATTTAGCTAAATTCTGGTAACATTTGGTCCTCACACTTTTTTTCAATGCTGGGGAATGCACCACAATGCATTCTGGGTTTTCATTCTCCTGGGGACTTGTCATTGACATCAGTTGTTTATACTGAACTAATGCTATTTTCTGACCCTTATGGGGACATTTGGTTCCTATGGTGTAGACAAAGTCTGGCCCACAAATACATGCACTTTAAAAATGAGATCAAAGAGTTCAAAAGATCTTGATTGTGAAGCACAATGAGAGAGAGAGTAACTATATATATACAGAGAAAGTGTGAGAGAGTAGTGTGCGTACACTGAATACCAAATGCAATTAGACGAGTAAGATACAAGTTGATTTATCAGCAAACAGCATATTCACTCACACACAACACACACACAGTGACTGACATTTGCCAATTTTCTTTCTGTGAAGACTTTGAGAAACACTTGTTATTTAGAGCCATTTTCATTAGCAGAGGTGTGGAACAAGTTAGTCATTAGCTAATATGTTTGTAGCTGTTTGTTAATGATGGCATTTCTGAAACACATTAAAACACAAAACTGCTTGATCATTGTCATTTCATTTCATGTAGACATATTTTCCATTAAAACAGGAAGTTTGCACAGACATATAGTACACTAACATCACAAGTTTGGGGTCAGTAAATATAATACTTTCATACAGCAAGAATGCATTAAATTGATCAAAAGTGACAGACATTTATAATGCTACAAAAGATTTCCATTTCAAATAAATGATATCCTTTCTAACTTTTTATTCAACAAAAAATTAAAAATGTATCATTGTTTTCACAAAAATGGATAAACATGGATAAAATAAGAAACATTTCTCAAGCATCAATCAGCATATTAGAATGATTTCTGAAGGATCAGTGGAGTAATGATGATGAAAATTCAACTTTGCATCACAGCAATAAATTACATATTAAAATACATTCTAATATAAATTAAATTTAAATAATGGTGCAAAAAAATACAGTTTTCTAAGTTAAGTGACTTTTTCCATTCTGTGAGGAAAAGCACATTATACCAATAGCAGCCTGTTTTTGAGGCTAAAAGACTGAATGACATGCCAGCTAACAGCCACAAAACATATTTCAAGGGGTCTTTAAAGAACAGACAAAAAAATAGGGAAAGAAAAACATGGTGGGTGAAGAGGAGGACAAAAAGATGAAAGGACAAAATAAGTGAGGCATTGCTCAGAAAGAAAGCAAACACGCTTGAAAAAGGAAGACTGCTTTTACAAGGCTAATTATTGGAGGTTTGTCAGTGCTAATTGCAGGTACACATGCTAATTGTGAATTAGCTCTCTTCTGCTGCAGACGAGAGAAGAGACGGAGGAGGACAAAGTGTGGGAGGAAGAAAAAGAGAGAAATCGGTTGAGGGGGAATGGAAAAGTATAGAGATGGAACTGCAAAACGGAATTGAAAAACGAAAAGGAGAAAATTAGGGGACTAAATAAATGAAGCAGAGACAGAAGGAGAGCAGTGACGAAAAAGAGAAAGCGTTCTAATCATCAGCTCATTAAAAGTAGGTAAGCAAAGAGAAGCACGCAGATCGGAGGGATAAGCACTAGATAGGGAGATAGAAGACTAGGAGGACAGCAGCTGGGTGAACAAGAGAGGGAGGAGAGACTAAGATGCTCTATTTGGCTCTGCCTCTCATTTTAACAGCACTTGGTTTCCATAGCAACTATTCAAATGAACCTTCCTCCACACACACACAAAAACAGAGACTGCTATATACAGACACAGTTATATAGATTTTACAGTCTTAAAGTCCATAGTAACACCTATTCACAGTCAGCTGAAAAAGGCATTTTAAACAAATTGTGAACATACATGATTCCACCATCTCTTGCGATAAATAAATAAATACATAAAATGAAACACACACACACACACACCTCCCACACATTTTCTCCTAAGGAGCTAAAGGCTCAATGTCAGCTCCACAAATATTTTTTCAAACTGTATGTTAGAGAATTGTCTGAAATGCTTGAACTGAATTACAGCTGATCCACATGTAAAACACACACCAACTATATGTAGCAGACTTCTGAAATTAAACTGCAAAGATTCCTCTTTGTGTTTCAGTGGTTTTAGTTGACGGTAAATTCATGTTCGGATTCTTTTAATGTTTATTCAATTATAGGCATAAGGAAGATCATTTGCCTTACGGTACAAAGATGAAACCAATACTGCAATGTTTTTTACATGCTTATATTTCCATACTATTTTTAAAACCATGGCACAACCAATGTAAAAATGTTTTTAAATGTAATTAAAAACCTACAAAACCAGAGTTTGTATATAGTATATAATTTATTATAGTTTTTATCTGTTACTACTGTTGTTTCATTTATTAACATACTTTTATATGAATAGTAATAATAAAACAATATAATATAATATAATATAATATAATATAATATAATATAATATAATATAATCTGTAAACTGAACTGAGTAATCCCTCAGTTCACTTGTAAATCATTTTGCATTTCATGTCATTGTTTTTGTCACTTCATTGCAACTCTTTGCAATTTCTTTAAAAAAGTGCAAATATCTTGAATAAAAGTGCAAATATCCAAGTGAGTGGGTTATTTGCTCTGCAGTTCATTAGTCTGCCCATTTTCATTAATTTGACCCATTCAGGCCAAAATGCAGACTGGTGAGAACATGATGGATGAGCTTTATTGCATGATCAGCCAATCACGGTGACATGGAGGCACTGATTTTCTCTAGTATTTTGTGGTTTGTTTGTATTTTGTCTTAAATGTCAACCCAAAGTGCTTAAGGAAGATAACAGTCACTATCTCCTTCTGAACCATTGTCAACTAGTGTAGCTGTGGATGGTAATCTACACATTAGTAATTTACACATTATTTCAGTTCTTATACGTATATTGTGTCAAAGACGAGACGTCCCATTTTGGTGTCTGCATCAAATAAAATATACAAAAGTGATATGTAGAAATTGCATACACAGAAAGCATATTAAATGCGAGTAAAGTGTCTACTTTAATGTTTCAAATTTCTTTTGTGAAAATATAATATTAAAATATGGGTGAAATAATATTCCGTAGTCCATTGTTCTAACAAAAAAGCAAATGTTTATCAAGCATATTGATTATTTTGACAGCTACTGGATATCTTTTTCTCTTGTGGCTGTTTTACAGTAAGTAACTATGTTGCAGGTCTGTTTTATATTTGATTTTTTTTTTATGTGTTTTAAATAGAAGCATCTCCACCAAGCTTTGTCTCTCTTATCTTTATATAGGGGGAAAAAATATAAGAATTTCTACATCATTTGTTATTAGTTAAAAAATAAATAAATAAATAAAACATTATTTGCTCATGGGGGGGTTCTAAACATATTTATTGAATGGAAATCCTGACCTCAATTAAATTTAGTTTGTCCATTGAGGTTGGCTATCTATCTATCTATCTACATTATCTCACAAAAGTGAGTACACCCCTTACATTTCGGCAGTCATTTTAGTATATCTTTTCAAGGGACAATACTATAGAAATGAAACTTGGATATATTTTAGAGTAGTCAATGTGCAGCTTGTATAGCAGTAAAGATTTACTGTCTTCTGAAAATAACTCAACATACAGCCATTTTTGTCAAAAAAGCTGGCAACAAAAGTGAGTACACCCTACATGAAAACAGCTATACGTCGTTTAATCATGCAAAGCCATATGTCCTATTCATCATGTTCATGTTTTTGTCTGCTTGACAAGACCATACAAATTTGTGTATCTTGTATTAGAGCAGTTAAAATTTTGTGCTTTGAGTACAATTCTCTCATAATGACCACTGGATGTTCAACATGTCACCTCATGGCAAAGAACTCTCTGAAAATTTGAGAATTAGAACTGTTGCTCTCCACAAAGATGGCTTAGGCTATAAGAAGTTCGGTAACACCCCGGAACTGAGTTACAGTACAGTGGCCAGGGTCATACAGAGGTTTTCCAAGACGGGTTTCACTCGGAAGCTGAAGGTGAAGGTGATGGAGTGGCCAAGTATGTCTCCAGACCTGAACCCTATTGAGCACATGTGGGGCATCCTCAAGCAGAAGGTGGAGAAGCGTCATGTGTCTAACATCCAACAGTTCCGTGATGTCATTATAGAGGATTGGAAGAGGATCCCAGCAACAACCTGTGCAGCTCTGATCAATTCCAAGCCCAGGAGGATTAAGGCAGTGCTAGATAACAATGGTGCCCCTACAAAATATTGACACTTTGGACACAGTTTTGACATGTTCACTTAGGGTGTACTCATTTTTGTTGCCAGTTATTTGGACAATAATGGCTATATGTTGAGTTATATTTAGAGGACAGTAAATTTGTACTTCTATACAAGCTACACATTGACTAATATATCCAAGTTTCATTTGTGTAGTATTGTCCCTTGAGAAGATATATAAAAATTTTTGCTGAAATGTGAGGGGTGTACTCACTTTTGTGAGATACTCTATCTATCTATCTATCTATCTATCTATCGACACTCTAAAAAATGCTGGGTTCAATATAACCCAGCACTGGGTAAAATATGGACGAACCCAGCGATTGGGTTGTTTATACCCAGCGGTTGGGTTACTGCCCAGAAGCTTGGGTTAAACATTTAACCCAACTGTTGGGGGGGGGGGGGGGGGGGGGGGTGGCATGGTCTGCACCATGATCCTTAAACTTTTAATGTCATCCAATGATTCTTGTTCTTCTAAATATGCCTGACAAGATTGTTTGGTATATGAACTACTGTTAAACTGAATGACATTTTAGTGGATGTCTTCTTTAAATCATGGTCAATGTATGATGTTTTTTCTGAAAAAAATTAAATCAAACAGGACACATTCTAATGTACAGAAAAAAAGAAAGCTGTAATAAACTATTGTTTTGATGCTTGAAAACCCTTTTCGTCTTTAACCCTATTACATAAACACTTCACATATCTACTGTAACATTTGTTTTATTTTTGTATTGCCAACTACTTGCTTTTCAGTACAAATGCTCCCAGACATACATATATACATGCTTGTACTGCATACCCAGGCTGCATTGTCACTGTACATGGGTGTTTGTTGAGAAGAATTCCAGAGTTGCTCAACATTTGCTGGATGGCTACTAAAGCTTAAGTTTAACTGACACAGATGACAAAAAATGTTACATATGCACACACATTCCCCGTGGTGCTGTATAATATCCATGCATCTGCCTGCTCCGATAGATCGCTCTCTCTTGATTTTCTGTGAGACAGTTGTGCTCGGCCTCAGGCCTGATTGGCAATTGGTTTAAGATGAGAGAATGGTCCCCAAGGGTCCCAGACTGGCTACAATGGTCAGAAAGCTTCCAATAGGCCTGGGCCGGTCTGTTGGTGTCAGCTAAAATGCAATTTAGAAAGACTTATTGATCTCAAAAGCAGTTGCTGATCAAAACTCGACCCAAACTAACATGATTACTGCCAACCAAACAAGACTTACTAGTGAGACTGACACAGGGAAGGGTATAGACTACACAACATGTGTGACAGGTGATTCAAAGGTATCCTGACATTGTGCACGTTTTAGAGGGTGAGAGAGGATGTGAAGTGAATAAAAACAAGTGTGTACATTTGTGCACTGTAATACATTTCTGTTTCTTTCACTGCTTCGGGAAACATAGATAAGGCGTTTTTCTACGCCGTCCTCCATCTCAGTTCTTCCTGGCGAAGTAATAAATTATGTATTCAACAAAATGTTTGTACAAAAGCCCATCACAGACTCCCTCCCATCTCAAACGAGCTCTGTTTCAGAGCGGGAGGGAAAGCTTTGATAACAACCAGAAACTGAATTAACATTCATTGATGCAGTTATACAGAATGAATTCCGATAAACCCGAGACAGTTGATTCAATTCCGAAACGCAGAAAAAACATTATTTAATTCAGCATAAAGAGATGACAGAGGTTTGTAACAGTAAAACCATATGCACACATGAATGCACGTATGCACTCACACACAAACCATACTTAAAGTAAGAGATTAGGCTTGTCTAGTAATCCAGTGCAATGCTATGGAGGTATGCAGCCTGCCTTTTTACGTTAAATAATCTCTGGGGTACATGTAACACACACACACACACACACCAACCTACACGCAAATAACACTATCACAGGGAAACGTCTTGATATTTACCGCTAACTAAGCTCATTTTCATACTTAGACATTTAGCCAGCACTTCTGTCTTGGCTTCCTTGCAAGCATACGTGGTGCTCAAACCTCGCACACACTCCGGTCTCTAAGGTATATCTGTCATAGCAGTGTGAGCGCGGTTCCATTAAGCAGTGTTTATGAACTACTGCCTCTGAGCTGTAACCTTTACTGAAGTCCTCTCTCCTCATAATGACGCTTAAACAACAGCCAGCAGCGGTTTGCGCTGATTGCAACTGAGGCACAGATGCTAAAATCAAGATTCCTGGTATTAAAGCAGATTTTTGGGGCAATCATTTTGTTTACCGTGAATATCTTTGAATAGATTTGGTCTGTTTAGACACATTACAGGGGTAAAATCAGGATAGTCAGACACGACTGTCTTAGGTGACAGGCAAAAATCTCTACGTACAAACAGGTTTTTCAAGAAGCAAAAATTATTTTGAAGTAGAAAATAATCAACATGATTTTCGATCAGTTTAATGAATATTCTATGACAGAACTGGTGTATCTAAATCAGAAGAATTTGCTGTTTATTTGATGTGCACCACCATTAAAATGTTTCAGTTCAGTGATTTAAAAATTAAATAAATAATACTTTTATTCAGCAAGGATGTAATAAATTGATCAAAACTGATAGTAAAAAAAACATACATTTAAAAGCAAAATAATGTTTTGTTTTGTTTTGTTTTTTTTACTAATATTCATCAAAAAAATCCTTGAAAATGCACCATGGATTTTACAAAATAAATTAATTAATTAATTGAAAAGAATATCTGCATAATTTTTTACAACATTTATAATAATAAGAAATCATGAGCACCAAATCAGCATATTAGAATAACATCTGAAGTAAACGATCACAGGGATAAATTGCTTTTTACTTTAAACTGTAAAAATATTTTTTCACAGTATTACTGTATTTTTGAGCAAAAAATTCAGCTTTGATGAGCATAAGAGACATCTGTCAAAACATTTTTAAAATCTACCTGTTAAAAAGTTATTTTTTAATGTCACTTTTTTTAACTGAAACACTCAAAATAAAAAAAATTTAAACAAGTAAATCTGATTAACAAAAAAAATGATTGTACAAAAACTAAACATGTTTTGAAATGATGTTAAAACCCACCCCACCCAATGTACTTGACATGAAATTACACAGCTTTACATTATAACATACAGTAAATGCATGTAAATATCAAAGTTTGAGATACATTTAGATCAGGAAATCATGCATTACGTAAAAACACACTGCCACTAGCATATGCACACAGAGACACATTACGCACAAAAACAACCAAAGGAAGAGACATATGTTCACACAAGCATATGACACACACATACATGTACAAACACAACACACACAGCCCTAAACATATGCAAATCCATATGGGCCCACAAACCGAACTTACATTCCCACAACTTCACACACCTATACAAACACACAGAACGTGTGAGATTCAACGTGGAAAGTTTTTTGGCTAGCAGATGCAGAGGAAAAGCAGCGCTACCTACTGTATATATGCCAAATACTGTAGATGTTATGAATGGCTGCAATCATAACATCTGTATCAGAGCGTACACACTCTGACAGACACGAATACACTGCTGAGCAGGTTTTCGGGTGAGAGATCACTTCCTCCCCTGAGGGCTTGGTGATGGCCTGCTTCTGTTTTGACCAATCACACGCAAGCATTGGCTCACCCCCCCTGCCCAATGGTCATGGGTAATTAATTACCAAGCTGTTCCTTGTTTAGGCCAAATGAATATCATCACATGGTTACCATGAAACAATGAGCCCCATCCCAAATCACTCAATCGTCCAATCCTCAGCGCTTTGTAATACACACCGTACCATTGGCTAATGGACATCGAAGGGAAGTGGAAGTAGACTGAGATACGAATATGAGCTGTGATGTGATGTACTGGACATCCTTTACTAGGACACAGAACGTGTTTTAAATACTCATAAAATCACACAGACTCCCACTACTGATTTTCCACAACTATGAGCAGGTCACTTAGTCAAAAACAGCACTTCAAATGGTCAAAAATTCTCTACAGATGGTCATTCAATTTCGTTGTCATTAATAGCTTGGTCTGCCTGTTGAGCCGAAAACGATTCCAGTACCTGATTTGAAGTCCTACAATTAACTATAATCCTACAAAATCACAATAGTTATGTTATTATGACCATTCAAGTCTTTATAAGAGACATTACATATTTTGGTCATAAGAGATCATTCGACAATAAAAATATTTGAAAACAATTTTTTTTTTATTCTTGACTATGCCGATAATGTTGACTAATCATTAAGGGGCAATATTTGATTGACTTCAAGGGTTATTTTTCCTTTGTATGGCCATTTTTTAATTACCTTATTAAATATATGTTATGTCAAATACTAGCATTTAACCAGTTAAATCAATCACAATATTATAGACTGTTACAAATCATCATCAACATCAAAATCAATCTTTATACTGCAAAACTGGAAGAGAAGGTGCATCTGACAGGGCATTTATGTTTATTTATACAGACTGCTCTTGTACATGAATTTCGACAAAAATTGCATAATGTTAATGGCCTATATATATATACAGGTGCATCTCAATAAATTAGAATGTCGTGGAAAAGTTTATTTATTTCAGTAATTCAACTCAAATTGTGAAACTAGTGTATTAAATAAATTCAATGCACACAGACTGAAGTAGTTTAAGTCTTTGGTTCTTTTAATTGTGATGATTTTGGCTCACATTTAACAAAAACCCACCAATTCAATATCTCAACAAAATAGAATACTTCATAAGACCAATAAAAAAAACAGTTTAGTGAATTGTTGGCCTTCTGGGAAGTATGTTCATTTACTGTATATGTGCTCAATACTTGGTAGGGGCTCCTTTTGCTTTAATTACTGCCTCAATTCGGCGTGGCATGGAGGTGATCAGTTTGTGGCACTGCTGAGGTGGTATGGAAGCCCAGGTTTCTTTGACAGTGGCCTTCAGCTCATCTGCATTTTTTGGTCTCTTGTTTCTCATTTTCCTCTTGACAATACCTCATAGATTCTCTATGGGGTTCAGGTCTGGTGAGTTTGCTGGCCAGTCAAGCACACCAACACCATGGTCATTTAACCAACTTTTGGTGCTTTTGGCAGTGTGGGGAGGTGCCAAATCCTGCTGGAAAATGAAATCAGCATCTTTAAAAAGCTGGTCAGCAGAAGGAAGCATGAAGTGCTCCAAACTTTCTTGGTAAACGAGTGCAGTGACTTTGGTTTTCAAAAAACACAATGGACCAACACCAGCAGATGACATTGCACCCCAAATCATCACAGACTGTGGAAACTTAACACTGGACTTCAAGCAACTTGGGCTATGAGCTTCTCCACCCTTCCAACAGACTCTAGGACCTTGGTTTCCAAATGAAATACAAAACTTGCTCTCATCTGAAAAGAGGACTTTCTTCTTCTTAG
The DNA here is from genome assembly GCA_039654775.1 of Spinibarbus caldwelli. Lineage (NCBI taxonomy): Eukaryota > Metazoa > Chordata > Actinopteri > Cypriniformes > Cyprinidae > Spinibarbus > Spinibarbus caldwelli. The sequence continues at coordinate 31,392,966 of CM077224.1, forward strand.
CCCAGGTAAGACGCCTCTGACGTTGTCTGTGGTTCAGGAGTGACTTAACAAGAGGAATACGATAACTGTAGCCAAATTCCTTGACACGTCTGTGTGTGGTGGCTCTTGATGCCTTGACCCCAGCCTCAGTCCATTCCTTATGAAGTTCACCCAAATTCTTGAATCGATTTTGCTTGACAATCCTCATAAGGCTGCGGTTCTCTCGGCTGGTTGTGCATCTTTTTCTTCCACACTTTTTCCTTCCACTCAACTTTCTGTTAACATGCTTGGATACAGCACTCTGTGAACAGCCAGCTTCTTTGGGAATGAATGTTTGTGGCTTACTCTCCTTGTGAAGGGTGTCAATGATTGTCTTCTGGACAACTGTCAGATCAGCAGTCTTCCCCATGATTGTGTAGACTAGTGAACCAAACTGAGAGACCATTTTGAAGGCTCAGGAAACCTTTGCAGGTGTTTTGAGTTGATTAGCTGATTGGCATGTCACCATATTCTAATTTGTTGAGATAGTGAATTGGTGGGTTTTTGTTAAATGTGAGCCAAAATCATCACAATTAAAAGAATCAAAGACTTAAACTACTTCAGTCTGCGTGAACTGAATTTATTTAATACACAAGTTTCACAATTTGAGTTGAATTACTGAAATAAATGAACTTTTCCACGGCATTCTAATTTATTGAGATGCACCTGTATATATCGTGCTGCAATATCGTGACAAAATCATTATTGTAGATTTTTGCTACTGCTATTGCAATAATGATTGTCGATGAGAGAACTATAAAATATCCCTTACAAAGGGAAAAAATGCCCCTGGAAATTAATTCCAGGGGGGCTATTATTGCCTCTTAATGGGCTACATGAATTTCTGACCCTGATATGAAATTTTATAATAAACACAAATATACATATGTATCAAAATGTAAAATCGAGCAGAATTCAGTCAGAAAGATTTTGAGGGGAAACAGCACGTCATATTCTGGCTAGCTACACACAACACAAGCTAAGAAACGCCATAATTTGTTTACTGCTTTTAAGGATTAGAAAATCACGACTTCACATTGGTTATTTCAGGAGCATGAAAAACAAAATGGTTATTCAGTCTGGGAATAAATTATATATTATATAAAGAGAGCGAGCAAAGAACACTGAAGCGGTCCATGACCTCAGTATAATGTGAGTTAACTATATGCACTTCAGCAAAAACGTGTGTGATTGGTTATATTGCTCAATGCTGCAAACCTCGCACAAAAAAAAATCTGAGACAAAGTCCTGTAAATGTGATGCCGCACTTTTCATTCACTTCGTATTTCACATTGTGATAAGCATAATTCATCTTAATTGTGCAGGGGCGTTTTGTGCCCCATTTTCTTGATTTTGGGGGGCATTTTTGTTCAATTTAGTGGCATTTTTGCCCCAAGCCCCCATTGATTTCCGACCCTGATATATACAGTATATACAAAAAATATATGAAATCACTTTTATTAACATGAATCATTACTCAATCTGTCAAGATCTTTTTTCTTTCCTGAGTGACTATTCTGAGGTGTGACATGAATGGCAGAAGACAGGGAAAAACGAAAGTACTGTACATTTAAAAGTTTTAAGAGTTCTCCTGTGGCAAAAATATTTACTAATATATTAAAATGCAATTTTTATGAGTCTTGCAAAAATATTGTCACTTTTGAATGCCCCAAGATTACAGCATCTACCGGCAGGGGTTATCTGGGCCATACTAACCAGACAAGTCTTGACCTTTTGGCATAAAGACCATTACTACCTATTACCAGGTGTTTGATTAGAGTTTTATATTAAACTCTAGAGGATGGTAAATCTCCAGAAATAGGATTGAGCACCCCTGCAGTAAAGACAGACAGCTAGAAAATGCAGACCAAACGTTTTTTAGGTGACAGCTAATCTGATATATCCAGTATTTCACACTTCACAAAAAAATAACAGCAAAGCAAAATATGGTATTGAACTGCAGTGTTTGGTATAATGATATTTTGACTGTTGTCTGCAGTACAGATCCGCTTACTGGCAACTTTCTCTTCCATATCCTCCATTCCGAAGAAGCAGAATGTCATCAAGTGACATAATGAAAGACATAATGAAATTACACCATTAAATATGCACATCACTCATCTCAGAGACTTACGACACTGTGCATGACTGGACAAGAGCTCATTAAGTCACTGTAACTCTATCTGTAATGAAGTCATGTGCTGTGATTAAGGCTATGCTTCAACCATCTTAGCGAACAAGGGACGAGAGCCAAAATCACTCCTATGGTGATGGAGGTGTGAATTACAACAGGTGCACATTGATAAACTGGTAAATCATCGGGGGGGGGGGGGGTTTGCTGTAATCTGTGACATTAGATATTGCTTTTGACCTGTTTATGATTACAAAGGAGAACACTGTTAAATGTGCCCCTTACACTTATACATAAATACACACACTGGAACCAAATCCCCTTAATTTCTTAATCAATACTGTTAAAGCCGATGAGAAAAGGCCAGTGCAGGATAATGACCTCCATGTCATGTCAATCCATCTCTCCTGCTATCACAAACACTTTCACATAAAAGTGTTTATGCATTTTAGCAGACAACAGTTTGAACTCTGTAACCTGCTTTCATTTTTCAGTTTTATCTGACAATATACTGCTGTACCCAAGTGAAAAACTAAAAAAAAAAAAATAATAATAATAAAAAAAATACACTTTCAATTTCATTCAGTTTAGCTGAGTTAAGAGCTCTTTTTCTTTATAAGTTGTTTCTCAGTTTTATCGGTTGTTTTCTGCATATACCTATTACATCTGTTATCTTTCTACTAATGATAATTTGAAACCAAACAAAAATCAAATAAGAAACAAAAGCAAATAAAATCCTACTGAATAAAGTGAAATTAGATTGTCCTTGTGACAACAAGTATTGTTGGAATCATATTGGAAATTATTGCATAAGGATCCTTCCAAATTATTTTAACAAAATTCCTATATTGGATTAAGGATTTTTTTACTAGGATAATGCTTCTATGAAAAATACATAATACAATTTAACAATTCATTAATAAAAACAATTCTCTATTTTATCTTTTTTGTACATACAGATACTACATATCTACTATCTGTCTATTTTCTATTGATATTAAAATAATCAATCATAATTAATGAATCTGAAGCCAAACAAGTCAAATATGAATCCTGTTTAAATAAATAAATAAGTAAATATTTTTTTGTTGGAATCACATTGGAAATTATCGCATTAGGATCTTTCCAAATTGTAGTAGAAATTTTGTATTTTTTATTTCCTTGTATAACTGGATTGGATATATTGGATTTCAAAAATTTTATTATGCATTTTTCATAAAGTATTATAATTATTTTTAGTATTGTTATTTTTATTAATAATAATAATAATACAATTCTTCTTAATCATATTTTATTACATTATTAATACATTTTATTTTTACTAATGATAATCATTTTTATATTATTATTATATTTTTTCTTTCCTTTTTTTAATGCCATGTCAGCTTCTATGGCTATGTTCATGGCGAGAGCCAGGTTTGGTTATATTATTACAGGGGGGGTCATGCTTGTCATGTGACACACAGCAGCTACGATAGCACTGTATAACTGATATAGGCTTATGTTTTATTTAGGCCTATTTGTTTTCCTTTTTATTCGAAATATTTCCAAACGTGTTAACTAGGCTAGCCTATATCAGGAAATATCTCGATTCTCAAATATGTGTAAGTAAATGCATTTTGCACCTTTATAGATTGTTATTTGATCAAAAATGGTGATGGCCAAAGTAGACTAATAGTGAATATTAACTACACATAAAAACCTGACTTTTTGCTTAAGTACCAGATATGGGTGTCATGCCATAAAATATTTTTAATATGACTGATTTTGTATTTAATGTGAATTTAATAACAATATTGTAAGTTACTAATTATAACACTTTGGTTTTACAGAGAGCAAAGAACATTTACATTATCAAAGAACATTTTCATTCAGTCTAGCCAAAGTTCAGGCACTCTCAAAAACTCCCATTAAAATCACTCAAGCTGTTTACACTGTGAAATGAATTTACATTCGTACGCACATCTGCACTTTGTTCTTTCTGATGAGAGAATTCTCCAGATAATTCAGTCAGCGAGCAAGTGAACAAAACACTGCGTTTCAGCAATGACTCATCTGAAGGTCTCTGATTGGTCATTGCGTTCATAAACTCAACAGAATCGTGTGTGATCTCTGGCTCAGCGCCAGCCAAAGCGCGAGCGCAGATTTGAATTTAACAGCGCACTGAACGTTCTAATCACACCGGTGGGATTGTATCAAATATAAAAAATATTATTCGGCTATTTTTTGTCTTTTGGAAGCTGCATTCAAAATCCACTTGGTTCAGAAATCTTGAATGGACATGACGCCTCTGCCTCCAGATTCACTTTTACTTTATTTTCACCGCAAAAGTATAAAGCAAATAAGTACCAAAAACAACACTACACATCTAACATGTTTCATCATACATCCCTGCATCACTGAGAGGCTTTTATTGACTATTATCCTTGTTGTTTGAAAACAAACATTTATACAAGTCAAATTTCCCCAGTTTTCAGGATGATAGATTAAGGCCCGTTGTTTGCTCATTCGGTACACACATACACCAGTGCAATGTCGTGCAGTACATCGTCAGCCAATTTGTATACACAAGCAAGGTGTCTACAGCGTAAGTATCATTATTTATGAAACAACGGCTGACACAAAATCAGATTTGCACATCTCTGTGTAGCAGTTATATCACTGAAAGTCTAGAATGCCCTCGTGTCCCTATGTTCCGTTGCCATGCCAACAGAGGCTCCGTTACCACACCAACAGAATCTCTGAGTGATGCTTCATTCTGAAAGACATTCCACACTGTCCTCATCCCTCTGGTCCCCGTCAATCAACGTCAAGCTTGATTGACAGCTGCTTCTACCCCACTGACGTGGGTAAAAAACGCTGTCACCTCACGTTAATCAGAAGCCGCGCATCTTAAGAGGGTGATACGAAGGGGAAGCGTCATCAGACATTTTCAGATCTGTTAACTACTTTCGTGTTTTGCCAAGAAGGAGCCCAACAACGATCAGGAGCATCTCTGGAGCAGCTTGAGAAAAGAGAGCAGGAGAGTGAAAGGCAGCTCGACCTCTCCGTCTGTTTCTCACCCTATTTTCTTACCCCCTCTCTCTTTCTCAGTATTTATCGCTCCTGCTCTAGCTTTCATTAACCCACTTAGCTACCATGTCTGACCCAGACCACAGGCACATTATTCAAACTGGATAGAAGACAGCACGACCAAGAGTAATTTGGGTGAACGCCTGCACAAAAATAAGACAATGGCGCACTGAGGATCACAAACACACACATTCGTTGAGACAACAATTACAGCCCTGGAAGAAAAAACAGACATGTCGTTAAGGCCTTTGAGTAAGTGACAGAAGATAAAATGGCGATGAGAGAGAGTGAATGTGTGTGCTTAAAAGTGCACATCAAAGATCGAGAATGGTTGGCAATGTTCAGAATATTATTCTACCATTACTAGGTTTAAAATTGTTACAGTATGTATTCCATGCAAATTTCCTGTATATGTTGAGTATAACCTGCTACATTTGTCAAAATGGGCAGCATACAATAGTATTTCATTTCCACTGATACATTAACGTAAAATTATTTAACATCTCTTTCATGACTCATTATTTGATTGAACTGCCAATTTGTGTAACACTTTTGCACCAAACTTGGATGCCAGTTGATAAGTTAAACTAAGTGATTTGGCCGGGTCCGTTTAGGACCATTAGCACCATACTGTGGGCAAAAAGCATTTTCTCTTTTGATGGTCATTCAATGGAAGTAAAAGCTGCATTTATTTGATAAAATATGCAGTAAAAACACACTGTTTAAAAAACACACAAAAAAGGAAATTGTACCGGTAATTTTCTGCCAGGACATTATCCATTAATTTTACAGAGACTTCTAATAAGAAACATTTCTTATTATTAACTGTGTAGAAAACAATTGTGCTGCTTAATATTTTTGTGGAAACCATGAACAGAAAAAAATCTTACAGATCCCAAACTTTTGAATGGTAGTGTACATTATTCATTAAGTACTACAAAACATCAGAGAGGAAAAGAAAACAGAGCTCTTCCCTTACCTTGAACATTGCCAGCCCAACTCCCATTCTCTCTCCTCAACTCTTGCATGTTGATGTGAGCTGGGACTTGTCTCTTCCTCTCATAGCCCTGGATGGAGGAGTGACTGACCGCTGAAGTAGTTTGAGAGATTGGTAAGAAAAAGTAGGACTGGTGTAGAGACCGTGGATGAAAGTGTTGGCCGCTACTGTAAATCCAGGCTGAATGACTGAGCACAGGTATTGTCTATTGAATCAAAACTATTAAGAAAAGTCACTCAAGAAAAGTAAGAAAGACGCCTGGCTCACAAATGAAGACAAAATAAAAGACAAGTAAGACTTTGAATGTATGAGCTATGAAAACGATGTTCAGTCACTGAAGAAAAGTTAAAAGTCTTATATCAAATCTAAGAAATGTACTTAAAATTGAAAATGAACCAGGACAAATTCTAGGACAAAGCCTACATTGGCTACAAAATGTGATAGAAATTGAAAAAAAGGTGAAAAGAAGAAGATTTTCCTTGACGAGTCTAAAAGTCCATTTTCATCTGTGAGCAAGTCCACAAACTCTGGAGCTGCTTGGTGCCTGGTAGTGAAAGAGCTGAAGCAGCGACATCTGGTCTCAAATCGTCATTGGTTCAGGTATCCATGTATGTCCTTTGCTGGGTCCGTCTCATGACACTATTGGAAAAGAAGAGAACAGTATCTTCAGCACGTTTTCTGGCAAATGATGTTGAAAAAATGTCAAATTTGATGATGGCTATGGAAAACTGAGTGAGATTTTTCTTTTGTTTCCCTTTTTTTTCTTTTTTTCAGTTGATCTAATATAGAGTGCTCTACACTAATTTCTTAACTGATATGTAATTTATAAAAAGTTTAGTCTATTTAGAGCCATAGAAGGGACAGGCATGTTTCACAAACACACAGTAACACACTTACAAATGCATACAAATACATTTATGTGTGATATTTTTATCGTGTTACTTACCAGTCTAACTGTCCTGTGGCATTTCATCATTAATATTTGGATAATGTTTACAAAAATATGATACACAAGACAGAGGGAGCGAGTGCAAGCATTCAAAAACATAAGACAAGATGGTCGCCTTCCTTTGATATATCCATTTCACCCAATAATAGGCAAGTGAGATGCTTCTTTGTTTTTGTTTTCATACAGTCCATATATAAGAAAAATTGTGACGAAGATGATGAATTCGGGATGTCTACAGAAACTCCTATTTTTAAAAAAATCAACTAAAACTAAATGTTAATTGACATTTCTAACCAGTCACCAAGAAGAAAGCACAAGCATATAAACTAGAAAATAAAATATCAGTATGAATGGAAAAAGGAGATGTTCAGATTTCCTTCCATGTTAAGTTGCGTCACAACAGCACTTCTTGGATCACCATCCCTTTCTTAGATTCATTTGAAATGAACTGAAAACCAAGGAAAGATAACACTCTTGACTCTTTTTTTATATTCAGAGGTAAATATACACTACATTCTATAAAATGAAAATACTAATAGAGAATCTCAAATCAAAGAAGGCAGTTCTGAATTAAAATGATGTACAAAATGAAGTCCAAAAGGTTCATTCAAGGAGGATAAATTAGGGGATATAAATAACTTACAGTGGGGAGTGAAAAGTTTTCATTCTCTAATGAGCTAACGGTCATACAGTGGTCATGCACGACAGCTAAAAACAGGGAACCTCAAAGAAAATCAAGAGGTTGTGATAAGAAGAGGAGGTGACAGCCTGTCTAAAAGGTGTTAGATGGATGGATAAAAGGAGAAAAAAAAGCTTGTGAGCGCCAGCAGAAAATTAAACACTCGATAAAATGAAGGAGTGAACATAACAGCTCAAATGGACTCGAGCTCTCAAGTAGGTGAGACAAGAAAAAAAATAAATAAATAATATTTCGAGCAATCTATTATTCACAATTCAAATTTCATGTTTCACCAACTCAGAGGAAGCTGCCAATAACACAAATCAGAAGTTCAAAATGTGTCCAAGAACCGCAAATTAAGCAGTCACGCCAACCTCACCCATCTCAGTCAAAGCAGAAGCTCATCTGAAATGTGTCTGCAACGATTTCTCAACCAAAATAAAGGACACTGATGCTTGCACTGGACACTGGAGATGAATGGAGGATATTTCAGACCGGGCAGCCCAAGACCAGATGTGTGTAAGTGTGTTTTAAGTGTGTGTTACAAAAGAAAGAATGATGGGAAACAAATGCCTTGCTGTTCATAAGTAAAATGGACAGGGTTGGAGAAGGGTAAAAATGGGCATGGAGAAATTATATGTAATTCTTGACACCTGGCTGTCCATTAGTTTAATTAATGTGTGTGTGTGTGTGTGTGTGTGTGTGTCAATGTGTGTTTTATGTACATGTAAAAAAGGAACACACAAGTGCACACACAGACAAACAGAACGGACAGACACTAAACAAGCCATTAAACCTACCTAGAAGAATATTAAAGCATCCAGGGAAAAAAAGAGTGATACGTGAGGGTAGATGGTGGAGGACTAAAAGAACTGTTTAAAAAAAGAGAGAAAGAAAAAGAATTAAAAAACTGATTAGGAGATGTGGAGATGGTTTTTGAGTCTCTTTCACAATTCTAACCAACTTTCATTCAGGGAGCATCACACTTTTGGGATGGAGGGAGGGATGGAAGGAAGAGGGGATGATCAGAGGAGAGAGATGGCAAGGAGGGACAGGTGAAGGAATGAAGGGGGTCATAAATAGTAAAAAATGAGTGGTAGAGTAAAAAACAAAAACAAACAAACTTGCCCCTTCTTTCTCTTCTCTCCTGTCTCGTCATAAATAGACAAAATTATACACCATATAGATGGAGAAATAGATCAGGAGGCAAATGATGGAGAGAGCGAATAATTGAAAAGATGATGTGCCTCCCAGCACCACGATGAGAAAGAAGAAAAAAACAAAACGAAAGAAAAAAACAAATACTCCAGTGCCTTCCGTTTTTCTTCTTTTCTTTTAAACAGAGAAATGCAGTCAGTTTGTTCCTGTCATCCAGTTGTTAATTTAGTTCTTGTCTTTCTTTCTTTCTCTCTCACTCCTTTTTCCTCTCTTTCTTTCTCTTGGCTTCTGTAGAAGGAGTCCTCCGTTTGCAGTAAGTAATAGCCCTTTTCCACAGACAGTGACTGAGGCAGAATAGTAGGAAGAGGTGTAATGGTTGCAATGTCTGCCCAAGAATTCCACACATCGAGACTGAGCGCTCTCTCTCGCTCTCTCTCTCTCTCTCTCACACACACACACACACACACACACACACACACATACACACACACACACACGGAGGGAGCGCTGTGGAGTAGGAGTGAGGCAGAGAAAGGAGAATGAGAGGGAGCCCTCTACAGGATAACTGAGAGACAGAAAGAGTGAGAAAAAGAGGATGAGCTGAGAATGTCTTCTCAATTCCAGTTCAGTCAAACTAAATATGAATGAGGCAGCAAACAGGATGCAAAGTTGTAAATTTGAATTTGAGAATGTATGGCTGTACCTATACATATTCTGTGTAGTTTAATATGTAGTTCTGTAGTAATGTTGTGGCATTACTACAGTAAAGTTTTTCATAGTAAGTTATTATATGCACAGTATGGGGGATTTTAACAAACACAAGATTAGATGATACAATAAATAAAAGTTTGAAACGTTTTACTGAAAAATATATGCAGATTTTATATAATTTCTATAAAAAATTATTCATTAAAAAAATACTAAAAATATATCTTTTAAAAATCTATCCATCCATCCATCTATAGACAGACAGACAGACAGACAGACAGACAGACAGACAGACAGACAGACAGACAGACAGACAGACAGATAGATAGATAGATAGATAGATAGATAGATAGATAGATAGATAGATATATCTTTTTATTTCGGTTGGAAAAAAGTCTCTTATGCTTGACAAGGCTGCATTTATTTGATCAAAAATACGATAAAGAGAGTAATATTGTAAAATATTATTACAATTTAAAATAGCTGTTTTTTATTTTAAAATGTTATTTATTCCTGCAACTGCAAAGATGAATTTTCAGCAATCATTACTTCAGTCTTTAGTGTCACATGATCAGAAATCATTATAATATGCTGATTCACTGCTGAAATATTTCTTATTAGTATAATCAATGTTGAAAACATTAACATTATAAAAACCATGATACATTTTTCTTATCATTCTTTGATGTAAGCTAAATTAGTATATAAAATCTACCACTAATAATAATTATTATGCTAAATAGTTATACTAAATATACTCTATTTGTGATCTAAATTATCTAACTACTTATGTTTTGTTCAAAATAGAAATGAAATCTCTTTGTTTTGAGACTCTGTTGAATTTCCGTAAACTGCTAATTCCTCTTTATCATCCTGTGGTATGCGGGCAGGCAATTCAATTCAAATTCAAGCTCATTAATTGAAATGCAGCCAATTCTTAATTCTGAATATTGCCCAGTCCTGCTCAAATACTGATTCTGTACCGGTGCACTAGCACTCCATCTGTCACGAGTCGGAGTTTTCTGTGTAGATGTGAATGTCTGATTCTCAGATGTCTGCTCTCTCAAGGGCTCACTCTCTCTTTCTCTGGATTCTTGGTTTGAGCTACTGATCACTTGTGCTTTTGATCCTCCGTTTCTTGGCACCTGTCTTCCACTCCTTTTTTAAAACTCACACAGTCTGTCTGCCTGTTGCTGTCTGTTGATCATTTGGAAATAGACAAAAATAAAAAGAGAGTTAGAGAAGGCCCATGGAAATCGTGCAATTTGTGCATAAAGATTTTAGGATTGTTTATCATTTCAACTGAAAAGGTTAAGAAATACAGTTTACCATCTCAGCCCTGAAGTGCCACTGTCATAACTGAGATAAACAGAGGGTTGCACATCAATGACAGATTCATAAATTATCCTAAATACAAACCACCAATCCTAAATACTAACCCTAAAGCACTATAAAAGCTACATTAACCCTGTTGGAATTCATGTAGCCTACGTACAATTTGAATATAACTGAATCAATACTGGCAGCATTATTGGCATCATTTACATTGGGGACGGCAAGGACGTGTACCCACCATTTTTGTCATGGGTAATTTCATCCACACTGTTTGCAGCAGCAATAACAGTGATAAATTAAGTCAAACCAGTTTCACAATTTATCCCTATATTTGAACAGAAACACACAGACTTACTGTATGAACCAAATTAATTCACTGCATCTTCTGAACTAATGCAAAATTGTAAATTACATTGCAAATTAACATAAAGATGAATAAATACTGGGAAAAATAGATTATGTATTATATTCAAAGTGATATCAAAATACATCCCTGTATCTTTAAATTACAAAATGTATTTAGACAAACAGACAACAAAGATAATACAAATAAGACAAAATATATGGAAGCCTGTATAGGAATTAGTTCCTTCTCCCCCTTAGTATAGAGAATACATACACTATATTGCCAAAAGTATTGGGTCGCCCCCTTCTAATGAAAAGGTTTGACTACTTTAGTAATTTCCATGAGTACAAATCTTAATGTTTAAGCATATAATGATATTCTAGGGAATTGTGTGCTTCTAATTTTAAAGCAACAGTTTGGACAGGACCCTTTTCTATTCTAACATGACAATGCCTCTGTGTATAAGGCAAGGTTCAAAAAGAAATGATTGATTTAGTCAGTGTGGAAGAACTTGACTGGTCTGCAGAAAGCCAAGTCCTAATCCAAGCTGAACACCTCTGGTGTGACTTTAAATGCAGACCTTGAGCCAAAAACTATTTACCAAACACCAATGACTTGTACATACACTATATGGACAAACGTATTGGGACACCCCCTTCTTTAGAACAGAAAAAGGCACTTCCAAAACTGTGGCAACAAAGATGGAAACATAATTCATGTATTTAAAAATTGTATTTCCATCTCTGTTCCAACAGTTTTAGAAGTGTCTAAAATGACTGTACCCATATGTACAAGTCATTGGTGTTTGGTGATGAGTTTTTGGCTCAAGATCTACATTTAAAGTCACACCAGAGGTGTTCAGCTTGGATTAGGACTTGGCTTTCTGCAGACCAGTCAAGTTCTTCCACACTGACTAAACCAATCATTTCTTTTTGAACCTTGCCTTATACACAGAGGCATTGTCATGTTAGAATAGAAAAGGGTCCTGTCCAAACTGTTGCTTTAAAATTAGAAGCACACAATTCCCTAGAATATCATTATATGCGTAAACATTAAGATTTGTACTCATGGAAATTACTATAGTCAAACCTGTTCATTAGAAGGGGGTGACCCAATACTTTTGGAAATGTAGTGTATATGCTGCTGTAGGATTGTCTACAAAACAAAAGCAGAGAGTAAGCAGAAGTAATATTTTTGACCCTCTACTACTGTACTGTTTTGATTAGGGAGACTTTGTTAGATCAGCTAAGTTAGCAGCTTTATTCTGTATGAGTTTGACAGCAATTTTGGCACATATAGTTATCATGTTGCCAAACAGATGGAGAAGAGAGAGATATGAGCATTAATTGAATGTGTTATTTGATGGTGAGTGATGGGAAATAGATGGCTGTTGCTTACCAATGGGACTTGTGCAATTCCCATGAGAAGAATTGGGTAATGTGAGAGAACAAGATCACCAGCCATATAGCAGATTGTGAATAATGTGCTGTGTTAGTCATTTTTATAACTCCTCTGCCGTGACCAGTTTGAATGTTAGATGCACAACACAAGATGGGGAGATTTGCTATAAGCAATAAAATCAGAGAAATCAGCTTTAACATTAACTATTATGTTAAAGCTATTTTACATTATCTTTTATGGTGATAAATCATTTATGTAATATCTTTTTCTGTACATAAAATTCTCCAAAATCCAATACAGCAAAATCCAGTCATTTCAATAGGAATCTGCTTGATCTGGAGTTTCACGTGAGGGTGTAAGTGTTCATCATGCAGAATTTGCTAATATTCAAACTGATCTTTATGCTATTTCACAATAGATAATTAACCTTTTTGCATGTAAAATTGCGCTGTGCAATTGTTTGACAGCTTAAGTGTTCAAATTAACTTTTGACTTGTATATTATATGATATCTTTATCATTCCACGGTTGCTCTCCAGATATTTTGAGTGGATAGATTCTTGGATAATGAGACAAATATCTGCTGGTCGTCTATCAGCAATGCAGTTCAAGGTAAAATGTGACCTTGGTGTTACTTTACTTTAGAACAACCACTTACTAAGCAAATTCCATAGGCTTCCGTATATTTTGTCTTACTTGTGTCTTTGATATAATCTTTTTGTCTGTGTGACTAAACAGATTTCATGATTTAATATAGATTTAAAAGTACAGTAGGGTGCAAACGTCTGAGACCACAAATGCAAATGTTTTATCTCATTTAATGCAATGTTTTTCTTTAATAATTATGTAAACAAACTATATTTTGAGTGAAAGATTGATCTGAAAAATATTTGATAATTTGTTCATATTTGTTAGAGAATATCTGTGTTTGCTTTAATAACTCCAGCTCCCAAGTATAACTTTTAATTTCCAGTGTTTAAGAAACAATAGTCTCAGACTTTTATAGGGGAGAGTGGGGACGGTTGCAACACTTTTTGCATTTCCTTTAGTTTTTCAGAGACTGTTTGCATTAGAAAGCCAGAATTTTAATACAATAAAGCCACATCAGTCGGCTACTCGCCCACATTGCTGTAACACGTGCACATATGATTATATACACACAATTTATACTTGAATAGACAAAGTCAAATGTTGCAACTGACCCCACAACAGGGGACGGTTGCAACAGTCCTCAGGGGCAGTTGCAACATTCATTAAAATGTAATTAAAACCATTCTTAAATATCATTTTGTAGTTTCTTTATTTTATTTGTGCATAGACATGGTCTTTAATAAGTTAAATTGGCTGTATAAAAACAAAGAATAGTAAATGGAAAAAAAAAATTCAAGTAAGAAGCTTGTCTTGGTTAATTATTACAATACATTTGAGCTACAAAATATTAATTTAATCAGAATCAAAACACTAAAATTTAATAATAGCCTACTTCTGTTAACATCTGTGAAAGGTTACTGAACTAAGACCAGTTGCATGAACATAGTCACTGTCTTAAGAACTAGTTTGACCAACTAGCAGTTAACCAAGTGTATCAATGTTGTGGTAAGGGACAGCATGTTGGGACGGTTTCAACAAACGTGTTGCAATTGTCCCTACCCTTGACAGCTGTGATAAAACTTGGTATAATGGCTTGACACAATATCTCACATGCTACCTATGCCTATTAGAAACTAAGAAAACACAGATATAAATCATATGTTTTTACAATGCTTCACGTAAACAACAGTATGACAAAAAAATCTGATGATTAAAAAAATACTTTTTTACCATGAAAATTATTTTTTGTAAAAGGAATGGTCACATGTGCCTGATTTCATCCAGGAAGGATGGGGGCTGATTTAGCATGTGCAGTATGAATATCATCACTGTAGCTCACTGATTGAAGAAATAAGCCATGTTGCAACTGTCCCAACTCTCCCCTACTCCACTGAATATCTGTTGGTTGAAATTATTTAATAATTTCACATCAAGGTTTTTACAGAAACTACTGTCAAAGTGACTAAATGCTTGCAATTACAGGACTAATGTGCATAAACAGGCCTAATTTGAAGAAGCTGTTATAGAATATGTTCAGTTTAACGATAGCTCTTGCTTGAGGTAGCTGGTAGGTGACATATGTCCAGAAAAAAACGAATAAACATTATAAATTTACTCGGTCCGTGTATGATAGTGGTCCAAAAAGGATTTTCAACTTACCGCCAAAACGCTCTTCGCAGTTTTTCTAACCAATCACAATTCAGTCTGGAACCTAACGTCACATTCTCTGACGCTGCTTCAACTTGAATTTAGAACGAAAATAAAATGTTGTTTAGAAACAAAACTAAAATTAGGCTACTGATTCAATTTGTAGAAATAATTATATACTTTGAAATACACTTTCCCCTTACTACTACAACTATCACTACATAAAATTAGGCCTATATTATGGTTTCATGAATGAGCCACGCTTATTCGTTAACATTGCAAAAGTGTGTTTTCATGTTTCTTAGTCTTTCTTACGAAACTGTTGTGTTCTTGTATCATTGTACTTAAAACACTAACAGAAACTCTTTTTAAAACTGACATAAGGCTCTTAGTTAAATTGAAACTCCTCTTTACATGGTCTCTAAAACTTATTCAATGAAGAAAGTAATTTTGCTGAGATGCATCAAATATAGACCTACTACAATTTTGTTGTGAGTATGTGACTGAATGAATCTGAAGTCTGCGCCGCATTTTGAACAGAAATAGTTCGTCTTTGACTGCCCCCTTGTGGCTAGTCTTGGAAGAGCATGTAGGTAAAATCTGCATAGTGCAAACTTCACTAGTGCTGTTCTGCTTATTCTCGTTGTCTAGAGATCACAGTTTTGTTTAATTTAATTTTCATTCAGTTTAATTCTATTGCGTAGCACTTTACAGAATACATATTGTTCTAAGAGAGCTTTACACAGTGCCTTAGATAACAGGAGCCTCTTGTTAGGCAAATAAATGCTTAATATTGACAAATTAATCTGTTGGAAAATGAAATGCACTGGTGAATTATAAGATTTGTTTATTTTATTATTATTAATGTTTGTTTTTTTTTTAGATCTGGTTGAACTGAATAAACTGTATGAATAAACGTGTTCACGGAAACAGATGGACATCAAGGCAACAGCACATTACAATAAGCAAGTTGTAAAGTTATGAAGGTGTGAACAAACATTCCTGCAACATGCATAGAGAATATTATGCAAGCTTTTTAGTATTTCTGAGGTGGATATTAGAAATGTAGTCTTGAATATCCAGACTTTTGACTAATGGCATGAAGTCTGGTCCACACTGAATCTTTGATCCACTCAAAGACCATCAAACATCCAAGTAAAAGTTTTAAAGCTGCGATACGTTTTGTGAATTCCGCCCTGAATCAGTAAATGAAGCTTCTCCTGGACGTCTTCCAAGAAGCTGAGGCAGCTGACTGCACATTTCCAAGTTTCTTTCTCATGTTCTGTATTTCTTTTTTGTCTGAGAGGAAATTCCATAGCTACTACACTATAACAGTATATAGCTACAAGGCTTCATCAGATTTTGTTTTCTTGTTAATCTAGTCACTGCGCCAAACAAATACCTCTGATTAATCTCGTCTTTTTCTGGGTTTTCTAACATGTTGACCTTGCAACCTTCAAGGGCTCAACAGTAACTGGAAACACTGTGATTAAGTTGTCTCCAACAAACTGTGCATTAGTGTGTTCTAAGCAACGTTAACTAATAAAGAACTTTAGAAAAGGTTTGGTTTTATTCCTCCAGTGACGGTCCTTCACAATTACTGTAAAACACACATTTTTTATAATATATATATATATAACTGCCATTAAGATGAACGGGAACGTTAATGGATAGCTTAACTTTTCTAGTGACTTGCCCTTCCATTCTGAAATTGTAAAACAACAGATAACAATTCAAAGTCTGTGATAAATCAAAAGGTAAGGAAACAAGCGCATTAGATCCATGCATGAACAGTTTGAAATATTTCTAACAGGGTCTTGTACATGTCATTTCATAATTCACGCAGTAGTTTCAACAAATGAAAAGAAACCTTCTTAAATATATCAATACTTTTATTGAGTGTCATTTTGCAGTGTCTGGGTACCAGACAAAAAACATTACAAAACCTTTAACACCCCAGTTTTCCTGTCCTGTAGCTAATGACCGGGACCTATAATGGAACATCTGTGCAATGTACTGAATATCATTTTATTAAAAAAAATAATAAAAAAAGAAAGAGAAAGAAATTGAAAAACAATACTTAACTCTGAACATTCTGCACAAGGAAAATACAATTTCAAGCACAATTTAATTCTGATAGTTCCCTCCTTATTGTAAAATAAAGTTGAAACAAAGAGTATGTGTGTCTGTATGCACTGATGATTATTTGTATTTCCTTTTGCATTAGACAACCTATTTGAATTCCCTACAATTCCTAACACAAAGGGCAAGACTAAACCAGTGGTCTGCGCATAGTTAATTTTGTAACAATTACAAATCTCCCGTCATACTTCCGTCGGCCACATCCTTTTGTACCACCCCACCCTCATCTGGAATTATTTTAGGATGATGGAGAGGATGCTGGGTTAATGACATCAGTGCACTGCGGTTCACAGAAAGGACCGAAGCGGCCGTACACATCTTTGGCCCTGACGGCAAAATAATATGTCGACCCAGACACAAACTGTGTCAAGGTGCAAGCCATGGGCAGCGGCAATGCCTTCACCTCCCCGATCTTCTTCCACAGTGACTGAGCCGAAGCACCCGATGCCGCCCCCTGGTGATCCTGGTGATAGGCGTACAGGTGATAGGTATCTACAGCGGCGCAGTTGCGGTCAGTTTCTGCAACACACCAGGACAGGACGATCCCGTTTTGGCTCTGGACGCGGGCCAGTTTGAGCTGGGGCTGCTGTGGAGGGGACGTGTGGGCGGCCTCCGGGGGGAGACGTGCCGGTGGCGATGGAGCCAGTGGTAATGGAGGAAGAGTGGTGGAGGAAGAGGAGCTTGGACGGGATAGAGATGGAGAATCCTGAGAGAACAAGGAGCAAAGGTAAGAAAGATTATAGGAGCCACTGTGTTAAAAATATAAATGAAATGTCAAGTGTATCTTCTTTATAATATTTTTATTAGCACACTCACCACAGAGGAACGTTGTGCAGATCGAGCTCCTGAACCAGGGAAAATATAAAACATGTCAGCTTACAACTCTGAATTTTATAACTACAGGCAAAAAGTAGAATAAAAGGAGAGTGGGGGAAAAAAGATCTACTTTTCACTCACCAGCATTAGTGGTAGAGCTGACTAAAGGAGGTGGCCCAGATGCACGCTGGGTAGAGATGGGGGAAACAGTGGCCTTCTGGACTCCTGTCACTGGATAACACAGAAAAAGTATTAGGAAATATAACTAACTGGTAGCTTAAAAAGAGTGAAGGTGAAAACATTCCCTTCTAAAGCTCTAAAGTGACTTTTGTGTGACCTGCTCATCTTCATACATCGCTCCACTATTAACAACAGACAATAGACCCTTTTTTACCCTTGAATTTTAATATGACTGGCACCTTAAGACTGAGCAATAAA
Organism: Spinibarbus caldwelli; assembly: GCA_039654775.1. Taxonomy (NCBI): domain Eukaryota; kingdom Metazoa; phylum Chordata; class Actinopteri; order Cypriniformes; family Cyprinidae; genus Spinibarbus; species Spinibarbus caldwelli. The sequence goes on from CM077224.1 coordinate 31,411,393, forward strand.
GAGCAGCTGTGTTTTACCTTGAACATCATCATCATCTTCAGTCAGATCTATCACAGAACCTTTGGGTCGCCCGGTCTGTAGAGAGAGGAGTAAAATTTTGTATAAAACAGCACTTTTTTGACAAAAGTGGTATTTGCAATTACATTTTAAACATTACATTAATTACAATGAGACATTGCTTACCTGAGAGGGTGTTTTCGGTGTTGAGGCCTGATTATCTGTTTAAAATGAGAGATTACACTATGAAACAGCCCATACAATTTTCAAATATACATTACATAATACTATATAATAAATAAAAGCAATGTGAGAATAATCATGTAAAAAAAATTAAATAATTAATTTATACATACATAATTGAGCGGGACAGCAAAAGTTTTATAGTCACAATAATAATCAAGATGCTCCGAATTCTCTAAAACTAAAATAAATGAAAACATACTGCTACATTTAAAGGGATAATTCACCCAGAAATGAAAATTCTGTCATTAATTACTCACCCTCGTATTGTTCCAAACCGGTAAGACCTTTGTTCATCTTCAGAACACAAATTAAGATATTTTTGATGAAATCCGAGAGCTTTCTGACCCTTTATAGACAGCAGTGTAACTACCACGTTCAAGGCCCAGAAGGGTAGTAAAGACATCATTAAAATAGTCCATGTGACATCAGTGGTTCAACCGTAATGTTATGAAGCTACAAGAATACCTTTCATGCATTAAAAAAAAAAAAAAAAAAAGAAAAAAAGAAAAAACCTGCACCACTGTTGTCACATGAGCTATTTTACTGATGTCCTTACTATCTTTCTGGGCCATAAAAAGTTGCGTTGCTGTCTATGGAGGGTCAGAAAGCTCTCAGATTTCATGATGCGAAGATGAACAAAGGTCTTATGGGTTTGGAATGACATGAGAGTAAGTAATTAATGACAGAATTTTAAATTTTTGGGTGAACTATCCTTTTAAATTTCATTTCAATGTTTTTAATTAACACTGTATTACTCTATGCTTTAATTATGGATTCATTTTGTTATATCCCTCAATAGGAAAAAACCCGACAAAATTACAAAACAAAATAAAGCACCTATTTAGCAGATATTATGAAAAAAGTAACCGCACGATAGACATTTTCTTATACCTGTCTTTGAGGCCAGCGCGGAAGCCGATGGTGGACCAGCTGCAGCTGCCGCTGATCCTGTCGCCGCAGGTCCCGTGGTTCCTGGAGAAGAGGCCGCTGTAGACACTCCCACAACAGCAGCACACTGCGTAGGTGTCCGGGCTGTAGTCACAGATATCCCTGTGCTGGGTGAACTAACAATCCCTGTGCCACCCGGATACACGGCTCTGGCTAACGACACCGCCGGAGCTGACGAGGTCGAGGAAGACGAAACAACACTGCCTGCTGGCTTTTGAAGGATGAAGGTGGTAGCAGGTGTAGTCGTCTTTGCCTTATTGTTGCTACTAACCGTAGATAATGACGACACTGGTATTAAACCGACACCACTGGCAGTACTAACCAATGCCCCACTTTGCCCATTCGCCATCGCTAAAGGCAGCTGAATCAAAAGAGGCTGAATAGACACTGACTGACCCCCTGAAGTTGCTGGGGTGTTAGTCACGACCCCTGTACTGGGTCCAGTCTTTAGTAGTAGGGTGCCTGTCTGAGACTGGCCAGGCAAAGAGGTGGACGAGGGAGTGGAGCTTGTTGTTGTGGTAATGATCTGTAGAATGGGTGCAGGAGAAGCTAGCGCCGAGGAGGTTGGCGTAGTCGGTGTGGACAGAGGTTTGGGCTGGGCTGGGATTGCTGAGGGGTGAAGAAAAAGAATGTTTGAGTTAAAACGAGAACTCGAATTAATATAAATGAGAATTAAATTCATAAAAAGCTCACCAGTTGAACTAGAACCAGTGGCTGGACTGGACAGTTTGGGATCCATTGTGGTTTTAACAGTACTTTAAAAGAACAGAAATGGTAGGGAAGCATTAAAATTAATTAAAATTAAATTTGTAAGCTTTTTGAATTACAAACTGCAGCACTAATACGTGCAGTTTTAACAAATTAGTCTGTGACCAAAAGTGTGTCTAGAAGACTTTTGTGGCTAGCTAGCTCTTTGTTCAACCAATGTGGAAAAAGTGTGGTAAACTGTATAGATGTTGGCAAGTTTTAAGGGCCGTTCACAGAAAGCGCATGCTTGCATTCAATTGTGCTTTTCTATTGTTTTTCCTATGTAAATCTACACTAGAGGTACATCTTTGACAACTGAACGTGTCTTTTTATTATTTTAATAATTTTGAAAAAAAAAAAAAAAAAAAAAAAAAAAAAAAGATTGTAATGTCTTGCAATAGAGGAGGAGCATGATCTTGTGAGGATGGAGGTTGATATGTCAGATATGTTTACCGTTGCGGTGTAGTCATGGTGGTTGCATTGTTGGCCTGAGCAGCAGCAGCGGCGGCAGCATGAGCCTGATTAACAGGAAACAAAGTGCATTTTAATGAAACATTCAAAAGCACATTTTGCTCACAATCAATCACTAAAACGTGTATTGTATTTATTAGAGATCGACCGATATATCGATTTACCGATATTTTTCCCGATATTTAAGCATTTTACCATAATCGGATATCGGTTTTGTAATATCGGTTTCACCGATAAATGGCGCCATCTTGTGGGTGTTTTGATAATTGCGCGCAGGATCGCCATTGCAGCACGTCTGTGGGGAGACGAGACAACAACAACGGTGTGCACAGGTACTTGATTTGCTGTAGTTAGTAAACTTTATTTAACATAACAGCCATTAATGCACAAATTAGATGTATTACATAAATGCCTGATATGCAGTTTATATAGCTTGGCTCTAAGAAATAGAGACGAACTCACGGAGTCAAGTAAGATAATCCGTCAGTCTGTCCCAATAAAGACATAACTTTGCCTGAATTAAATAATATGCAGCCATGAATGAGCGCATGTTGTGCTGAATTTAATTCTCTCTCTGCTGTCTATGCTCATCATTAGTCTCGTGAAGTCGGAGTCACGTAGGCTAATTCGTCAAGTCCTCTCCAAATAAAGACGTAATTTCGCATGAATTAAATAATACAGCCATGAATGAGCGCGTGTTGGAAACAAAAGCGCTGAATTTAATTCTCTCTCTGTTGTATATGCTCATCATTAGTCTCGTGAAGCCGCTTTCATATTGCTGTTCACTCAGCGGTTGATGCTCAGGAAATGCTTCAGCACGGCCACCGCATTTAACTTTTAACAATATTCACTTGTTTAAAACACGCTAAATTATATTAACATTTACCATATAACCATTATTTCGTTAATAAACATCTAAATAAATACATCGCTATGGAAATTAATTATTTATTATCTCCGTGAGTGATCGCAATTTGAGTAGGCTATAGTTCTGTGTAAATGCATAGACAAACCGCACTGTCAGCAGGCATTTCATAATCTAGAATGACAAAAACATATTAATAATTCTGATATAACATACCAGTTGAGAAATGCAATAAAACACAATGTTTTGTTTGTTATATTTCAATATTCCAGATATTATTCAGTGAATTGACATTATCCAGTGAATTATTCTTCACTCTTTAGCCTATTAAACAGCTTATAAACCTAAAATTGTAGTTTAAAATGAAGTTATGACTCCTGTCCTTTATTTATTTTCTCCATTTGAAAATGAGACATTCTACATTTATTTTGCTTATTGTTAAAATCAGTGTTGCCGCTGATGCTTGTTATAAATAAAATGTTTTTGTTGTTGTAATATGATTAAATTTACAACAAATATTAAGATTAAATTTAACATAAAAGACTGTTAATTTTCAACCTTTTTTTTTTTTTTTTTTTTTTTTTAAGATGACTGCAAGGAGGAAAAACCAAAATGAAGTATGGACTTACTTCACTTAGTTATTTATTTACTTTATAACAGTAAATAAATATCGGTTCTGCATATCGGTTATCGGGCACATAAACATGCAAATAATTGGTATCGGTATCGGTTATAAAAAATCAATATCGGTCGATCACTAGTATTTATGGATAAAGATCATTAATGGCTTGTATCTTAATTCCATAAACCACTTTGACCAAATCACACAATAACTGAATTGTTTTTCCAGGGATTCATAGTCTTACCTCTTGAGTTCTCTTTGAGTTCTCCGAGGCCTGATTAGCAGCACCAAACTTTTTGGCCAGCCGGGAAATCTTAGCCTAAAATGAAAACACAGAGTTTTGTTGATGTTAAGTATCAAGTTTCACAGTCCCAATCTATTAACAATTGTAGATGTATAATAGTAATAATTCTTGCATTTGAAAACTTCAAAACTCACCTGTAGTGTGTTAATATGCTGCATTGTATTCTGTTGTTTGGTTGCGTTGTCAATCTTCTCCACTCTCTCTTTCAGCTCTTTTATGCTTCGGTCAAATACAGTCAACTGTAGCACCCGTAACCGTTCCTCGACTAACTGCTGTACCATCTAATAAGAGGAGAGAGAGAAAAGAATAAATAATGTTTTATGTCTGAGCTTTGTTACAGAAGACCTTTGGATGTCTATCATGAATGTTATCTACCAATATCCATTATTACAGACAAATTACAGAGAATTTCCAAAACTCTCTCCAAAACTCAAAGAAAATTCCGACAAGTGAGAACCAATGTGTTTTGCTCTCGTGTGAAACGGGTACAGTTTAGCTTCTATTTACCATATTTCATGGGCTCTACAGGTGCATCTCAATAAATTAGAATGCCGTGGAAAAGTTCATTTATTTCAGTAATTCAACTCAAATTGTGAAACTCGTTTATTAAATAAATTCAATACACACAGACTGAAGTAGTTTAAGTCTTTGATTCTTTTAATTGTGATGATTTTGGCTCACATTTAACAAAAACCCACCAATTCAACAAATTAGAATATGGTGACATGCCAATCAGCTAATCAACTCAAAACACCTGTAAAGGTTTCCTGAGCCTTCAAAATGGTCTCTCAGTTTGGTTCACTAGGCTACACAATCATGGGGAAGAATGCTGATCTAACAGTTGTCCAGAAGACAATCATTGACACCCTTCACAAGGAGGGTAAGCCACAAACATTCATTGCCAAAGAAGCTGGCTGTAACAGAGTGCTGTATCCAAGCATGTTAACAGAAAGTTGAGTGGAAGGAAAAAGTGTGGAAGAAAAAGATGCACAGCAAACCGAGAGAACCGCAGCCTTATGAGGATTGTCAAGCAAAATCGATTCAAGAATTTGGGTGAACTTCACAAGGAATGTACTGAGGCTGGAGTCAAGGCATCAAGAGCCACCACACACAGACGTGTCAAGAAATTTGGCTACAGTTGTCGTATTCCTCTTGTGCGTCTTACCTGGGCTAAGGAGAAGAAGAACTGGACTGTTGCCCAGTGGTCCAAAGTCCTCTTTTCAGATGAGAGCAATTTTTGTATTTCATTTGGAAACCAAGGTCCTAGAGTCTGGAGGAAGGGTGAAGAAGCTCATAGCCCAAGTTGCTTGAAGTCCAGTGTTAAGTTTTCACAGTCTGTGATGATTTGGGGTGCAATGTCATCTGCTGGTGTTGGTCCATTGTGTTTTTTGAAAACCAAAGTCACTGCACCCGTTTACCAAGAAATTTTGGAGCACTTCATGCTTCCTTCTGCTGAACAGCTTTTTAAAGATGCTGATTTCATTTTCCAGCAGCAAAATCGATTTGGCACCTGCCCAGACTGCCAAAAGCACCAAAAGTTGGTTAAATGACCATGGTGTTGGTGTGCTTGACTGTCCAGCAAACTCACCAGACCTGAACCCCATAGAGAATCTATGGGGTACTGTCAAGAGGAAAATGAGAACAAGAGACCAAAAAATGCAGATGAGCTGAAGGCCAGTGTCAAAGAAACCTGGGCTTCCATACCACCTCAGCAGTGCCACAAACTGATCACTTCCATGCCACGCCGAATTGATGCAGTAATTAAAGCAAAAGGAGCCCCTACCAAGTATTGAGTACATATACAGTGAATTAACATACTTTCCAGAAGGCCAACAATTCACTAAAAATGTTTTTTTTTATTGATCTTATGAAGTATTCTAATTTGTTGAGATAGTGAATTGGTAGGTTTTTTTTAAATGTGAGCCAAAATCATCAGAATTAAAAGAACCAAAGACTTAGGGGCCATTCACACAGAACGTGTTTTTCCATTCCAATGCGCTACTTTTCCATTGTTTTTCTATGTAAACGCGCTTTACAAACGTGTATGACCGTTACACGCTCGCGTCTCGCGTCTTTTGCAGCGCCTCGTGCATGAGTGCCGCGTTAAGACGCCGTGTCAAGTTAAAAGAATTTCAACTTTTACATGCAGCGCCGCTCAATGTCAGTTCCAAAGCAGTGGACCAATCAGAAGAACTCGGAGGCGGGGCAAGCATTGCGAGCTTCTGTTTACAGTAGCAAGTTGGCATGACAACTGCTTTATCTGACGGCAACATGGCGGAGGAGGCACTCTAACGCTGCGCGTTTTTTAAAACCATTCCTGAGCGCTGTCTCTCGCGTTTTTAGACGCAAAGACGCGTTCTGTTTGAATGGCCCCTTCAACTACTTCAGTCTGTGTGCATTGAATTTATTTAATACACTAGTTTCACAATTTGAGTTGAATTACTGAAATAAATGAACTGTACCACAACATTCTAATTTATTGAGATGCACCTGTATGTATGCATTATCAATGTTTCTATGTATATAAAAGCCTAAATTAAAGCAATAGTGTCTCTTCAGAACACCCTCTTCATTTGTGTTTCAAAGACGAACAAAAGTCTTCTAAATATATTCTTTTATGAGTAAATGGCAGAATGTGAATGCTTTTGGTGAAATATCCCTTTAAGATTCATTTACTGTAATCACATATCTCTGTATCCCATTCAGTTGTAAATGTGCCATTGTATAGGGTAAGCGACTAAATGCTGTACATAGATATGAGGATTTAGAAAAAAACAAATAAGATATATAACAAACCTTCTCCAGTTTATGCCGGCTCCCAGCATTGGCTGTGATTTTCAGCTCTAGCTGAGCCTCCAGCTCTTCACCGTCCAGCCTTGCTCGTTTTCCGTCTCTCTCGTCCTTGAATTCTTTGTTATCTTCATCTTTCTCCTCGGACAATGATCTCTTTGTACCAGCAGAGGCACTGTTGTCTGCTGTTGAGTAGAAGCAGAGGAAGGGTTTAGACTTTAAGGCAGAGCTACTAGTGTAAGTAATGTTAGCTCAAATGCGAAACTTCATGTCAATAGTACTGAGCTATAAGAAATATCTCAAAGCAACAGCAATTGTAGATTTTGGGTCTCAAAATGATCAAACTATTTTGAGTCTATAGAGTAAGTTTAAAGGCATAGTTCAACCTTCAACCAATTAATTAAATTTTTTCATCCACATTGTTTTTCTACGGTAAAACACAAAAGATATTGAAAAATGTTGCAGCTTTTTTGTCAATACAATAAGTCAATGAGGTCAAACTTTTTTGAACCACTCTGACTTTCATTGCGCAAAATGAAAAGATGGAACGTTCCACTTAAGAAAGCAAGTCTTACAGGTTTGGAACAACATTGTGAGTTTTAATATTTGAGTTTTAAAAGATTTAAAGTTTTAAAACTATCCCTCTACTTAATGACTGCAAAATAATTCATAATTCTCTCAAAATTACTAGTTGATCTGTAATTGCTTGAAAGTCTATTACAAGAATATGTATGGGAAAAGCTCATATTTAACTTCTGATTAAGTATTTACAGAATAGTATTTTTACAGTCTCCGCAAATACGTTGTACAGGAATGCAATTTAATATCTGGCCTCCCTGAACTTATAGACTGACCAGTAGTTTGCAGGCAGGTTGAGTTTCTAGACATTCTCACCTCCTGCATTCTCAGAAGTGCCTTTTTCGTCTTTTTGGTCCTTTTGGTCCTCTTTCTCATCCCCTACATTCATCTTCTCCCCACTACTGTCTTTCTTTTCATCTTTGTCTGCTTGGATTTCATCCTCTTCGCTCAAGCACAGAAATCCTTCTTTCACCTCTGGATCACAGTGCAACCCAGAGGGGGAAGCAGAAAGAGAAGAGGAGGAACTTTTATTGCTTGTCTCCTTTTTCTCTTCTGCGGCCACAAGGGGGTCGTCAATATCCATAGAAGGTAAGGTAGCTTGTGTGTTGGGTGGAGAGGGAGATCGAGAGAGGGTGAAAGACGGAGAAGGGGAACAGTGAGCTGAATCAGGGGCAGGTGGCATCAAGTCGGCTTCTTTATGATTCGAGTCTTTCTCCTTGACTTTCTCTTTCTCCTTTTCGTTGTGGGTGCCGTTGACCAGTGGTGTCTGAGGTGGTGAGGAGGAAGATGAGTAAGAGGCGGAGCTGGAGGTGGCGGCTGCCAAGGTGTTGTGCAGAGCTTCCAGTTGCTGCCGATCACTCATCTTCATCGTTTTCCGTGCACGAAAGATTTTCTTCTGAGGTTCTTCTGGTACAGCTACTTCCATTTTCACCTGCGGAAAAACAGTGGAAGGATATGGTCAAACAAATGTTTTATATCCTAAACAGGCTAGTTAGCTAAACTCCATCCAGTACTCAACACATCTGATTAATCTGACCAAGTACAAGTGCCTTTACTGAAGTGTGACCACAAGGTGTCACTGTCACTCATCTAAATGCCACTTGCTGCTGTTCTAGAATTTTCTCTTGGCCTCGATCACGGTACTTTTCTTTAACTGGAACAAAACTGTAACCAAAACCCTGGACTAAGACTTTGGCTTAAATACTATGTAAAAAAAAATGCCAAAGTAAAAGTACTAAACTGATCTGTTTAGATACCCACACTTTAAGTCTGAGCTGAAGCACCTCTCTGATTAACAAGTCCACAAACCCCCTGGCATCTGTTGTGAAAGTAGTTGAACCTAACGAAAAGCCAATAACCTTCCCCAGTTCAATTGACATAACTAGTGAGTTGGTAGGGCTGTAACAGTCAGCAGTGCATGTGATTTCAGAATACAGAGAGGGAGAGCAGACTTTGTGTCCTCCCCCTCAAGCTGATTGGTGCAATTCTTAGCCAATAAGAGCAGCACTCTACAGAATCTGCTAGTGACAAGAGGAGTTCATTATATAATTCAGATTTTCAAAGCTACTATCGTAATTAAACTAGACTAGTACTTATGTCTCAATGTTAATCACAATAAGACATTAGTTTGTCTTACCAGGCTTCTGTGAGGTCTCGTATTTTCCTGTTCATAGATTTGGCAGCCAGTCGCTTGAGGATCCTAAGAAAAAAATAAAAATTGAAATATTAGGTTTGAAATGTAGTTAGAAATTCATTTGCACTCATTTCTGCTACATGAATTAGATGTATTTAACTATTAGTTCTTCAACTCAAAACCTGATCCAAACATCCTTCAGTTCCTTTTTAGTACAGCTCCCTCATGTTTTAATTAATAAGTTGTTCTCAAAAAGTTGTATAATCATAACCCAGTAGTTTTATCGTAACACATGAGCACTGGCATATTCTTGGTTATCTAGTAATGCAGTCGACATACTTTCTTAGTTCTATGTGTATGGCTTACAATCCAGTAAGTGTATGGCTTAGTTCTATGTGTATGGCTTACAATATGTGTATGGCTTACAATCTGCAGTCAGATGTTATGATAAAGATCACATATAATAAACTCATTGCAAGCCGTGTAAAAAAAAAAAAAAAAAAAAATCGTCTATAGAGAAACAAAGAATCTGAGCAAACGGCTAAAGAAACCTCAAAGCTGATGCCATCCTGTAAATACAAGTAGATAATATTACTTATTTCAGAAACAAATCAGTACATCACAATATGTAGTACAGAAGTACATTGCGCTTTGTGATTTTGTTAAAGTTAAGGGAATATTAAAACCTATTTGCAATCTAAAAAGACCTTTTTTACAGGAGGACAGGTATTTAAAAATAAATTACGGTATGGTGGTGTTCTCTTTCAGTGCTCATTAAGATACTCTCAAAGCTAAAACTGTACGCAAAGAATAGTTCTTAATTATAAACTCATTATCTGATACACAAAAAATATAATCAAGTCTGAAACTAGTGGTACTTTAGCATCAAATGCTAAAACTGTTCTGAAAATGACACCTCTCAGCCAAGACCACACAGATATATAATTAAAGCACAGTAAAGCTCAACTAAATATTTACAATAACCAGTTTCCAATTTCTCAGCACTCCCATGAATAAGAGTTGCTAGCATTGAATTTAACTTGCTATTAGCAAAGCATCTTCCTGGATCCAAACAATTAATTTGTCTTGATTTCATTCTAATGCTGCACATCAACTTTAATTTAGTTATTCTCATCTCATCTTCTTAGTTTTACTACACATCCAATAAAAATATAGAGCTGCAAGCATGAATCCACAGGACGCCGCATTGCTGCTGCACTGCTACATTAACAATCATCCTGGCAGGTGTGAATGACGTGGCTTCTATATATACCACAATCTTGTCCTCCTGGACCATTTCCAACACCTTTAACTTCCTGTCAACAGCCATTCCTTTGAGGTCTGGTATCCATGACAACCACGAAAAAGATTTTTATGTAATTCAGTTGAAGATTTTATAGCTTTTCACTAATTTGCCATCCTAAACACCACAAACTGCTCAGTCAGGAGCAAGACAGGTGGCTAGATTGTACAAGACACAAAAGGCGGCATCAAATTTTCATATTCCATCATGTCATCAACCCGAAAACAAGAGACAAATGTGTGACAAAAACTAAACAGTAATAAAATGCATCTCTGTATTCCTCCATCTCCTCAGTTTTATGTCCATGAAAAGGACATTCATTTCATAAAAATGGCTGCTAGCTTCTGGAAAGCTTGTTCTAATGTTGATCACCGCGCACAGGCTCACTGTGGCCCTCCCCCACCCCATCTGTAAACACAGACGCTGAGGTTGCCGCTCATTCCAAAATGGTCGCCAGAGATGTGGTGGAAAGCCAGGCTCAGGTCTACAATACTCCTCCTCCTGAAGCTCAGACCTGAATCCATAGAATCTGTACTCACTTCCAACGAAAGCTGGTTTCAGAAACATAACCTCTTGCGGATTGCTAATAAAGAAATGCTCGCAAAATAACAGAACACGGTATTGCGTCTTGACGAGGTACAATGTCGATACCTGCCTGACACCTGAAATAATTTAGATGATAAGCGAACAAAAGTGGTTAAAATAAGCAAGCTTTAAATAAGTAAATCATAAAAGCTCCTAGCAAAAAGCATTAAATGTGAAAAGATCGCAAAGAATCACGTTCGTTTATGGATTACACGCAATCAGCACTTCCTAATGCAAAAACCCAAAGCATTAATCAAATTTCCTAGTCGAATGTAAAATAGACGATCCCAATCATGTCAGAATTGTAAAAATTCTTACTAACAGCCAAAATAAACAACAACAAAAAAAAAAATTCGCAAAAATGTCAGCGTCCACGAAAATACGAAAACATGAAAAATCGGCTAGAATTCACGAAAATACGAAAACATGAAAAATCGGCTAGAATTAGTGTTAAAAAAAATAAAACATCCACCAAAAAGTCCATTAATCTTGAGTAAACCCTACTAAATATGAAGGTGAATTAAAAAAATAAATTTAGTCTTCAAGAACCGAAACTGCTCGAAAACAACCTTGAGGTGTAGTCTTCAGGAGTAGGCCTTGATTAGTAGCGAGCGCAAGAACAGGAGCATGCCTAGTTCCCAACTAGCTCAAAGTGCACACAACACAGAAAAGAGGAACAGAGAGAGACAGAGAGAACGGGAGGGGGAAGGGATCTCGTGTGGAGAGGCGGAGCACATTCTTTGTAAGGTGTTGGCTGTAACCAGAATAAAAAAAACAGTGTAGCTACACACAATTGTAGCGTTACAACCAACAGTACAGCGTCATATGAAACAAAAGGTCGCTTTTTGACTCATGATGAGACTGTGAGATGATTCATCACCTCTTATAAGCTCACTGATCCACCAGCGGTATTCTAAAACCTGTGATTGAAGAAAGTGTTCCAAAATATGACATTCAACCAGAAAAACTTTAGAAATCAGAGGAAAGTAAAGAATAAAGAACAAAAACCTCAGCAGCAAGAAAGAAAAACTGCCATGTGCTGAAAAGCAAAAAGAGCCCCCTCCCCCACTGCTGCAGGCACAGAGAAAACAGGGTGGAAAATTACTGCGATGTGGATCGTACCATTATAACAGAAGAGAGGTGTCACACTGCTACGTGTCAACACAAGAGGGCGCAGAGCAAAACTGAATCTGCTCTGCATTTTAAAAATACACCAAGTGACAATTTGCCTATATGCAGTCCATATTTTTCAATGAGCATGAATCTCTATACAGCACAAACATCTTTTGGCAGCAGAACAGGATTATAATGAGGTGAAAGGTCAAAATGCTGTCACATGCAAATGTAAGTAACGTTTGACAACAAAATGAGCCATGGTCACCATTTCAATATACAATGACAGACAATTAAGTATGCTAAGCATATCTGATCACTTCTGACTATTACTTCTTTACAAAAAGAGTCAAGTCGCATTGAATCAGTCTCAGCTCATGACCATTTCACACCGTTGTGTAGAAATTTGAACAATGTAAAATCAAATCTAATAAATCACTTGAAAGTGCATCATTTATTCTGCTTAAATTTTGGATTTTCTAGGGAGTTATTTCCAAAGGCAAGTTGATTAAATGGGAACAAATCCAAAATGTTCCATTCATTGTTTTCCTAGTAAAGTGTCATTCGTAAAACTATCCTGAAAACCAGACTAAATGTCCCCTAACTACATTTTACTAGTCGTAGCTGTATGTGCTCTAACACATTTAACTCTAGCGTTCATGCGGGCGATGCAGTCTAATCCGGCTCATGACATTTTTCGATCTCCTGTTTTCCCCATCCTTTCCTGTCCTCTCTCTACTGTGCCTATAAATAAAAGTGACAAGAAGAGCATTTAAAAAGCCTACATTCAGTCCATGAGAACAAAGCAGAGGACCTTCCTTATCTAAACAAATTAATTCAAGTTCAAATGACTGTCAATTTTCAGACAAGTCCTAAATTAAAAAAGCAAAATATTAGCACAACAGATTTTACAGATCTCGTAAAACCCTTATGACATTTATGTTGCAACTGACTGAGTTCTTAACAGACAGTAAATACTGACGATTTTCCACATACTCAGAGGTCTGACACAGTTTCCCAAACAGACGCAACAAGACCAAAGCGCTCTTCCACATTAATCTGCGCTTCTATCCTAGCCATGACAAGTGACACTGCATTTCGCCTGTCTCTTGGTTTCCATTTTTATGCGTATCATCTGGTAGCTCCGCCCATTTTCAGAAACATCTGATATGACAAATCCCTCAAGATCCACAAGGATATTAAGAAAAATGATGCTGTCTGGAAAAGCAGCATGGAAGTTTTGAAAACACAAGGTTTGTGTTCTTAGAGTCACAACATTCAGCAGTATTGTGCAAATCGTGCAAACCGAGAAAAGCACATACTAATCCGATTAGATGTAATTTTGTTGCATCGCAACATTTTTACTTTCAGAGTGGACCGAAAGATCGCATGGCGTTGAAATCTAGTTGTGCACACCAGATGTGCGTCTCCTGCACAGAGCTTGTCAATGTCCCTTTTGTGCCAACATACTTGGGCCCCATCCACAATCAATAAAAGTGAATAGATACACACACACACACACACACAATGAACCTAATACTTCTCAGGTTCATCCTATGATTGTGAGAGAATGCAAGCATGTCTAGTTGTCTCACCTCAAGGAACACCCCAAGTGTGAATGGAAGGAAAAGAGTTGCTCTACTGCAGAAAATAGTGTCCTTCTGTTTTTGAACTTTGGAAGACCACTACAAACACATTCCATTGAGAAACTATTGAGAGAAATCAAACACAAACTCAAAGTGTAAATAATGGGAAAGGGAAAGAAGTTGTTAAATTTTACTCTTCCCCCACTGCTGAAGAATGTGCAGTCATAATAAAAGGTGACAGACATGAGTTGTACAGTAACTAAAAGGGGTGTGAAGATGCAGAACTTTGAATACAAGGAAGTCTGTAACTGCTTAAAATAATTAAAATCAATTCAGAAATCCATGTAATATTATACCGATGTTCCTAATGTCTGATAAAGGCCTTGAATGCGGCTGAACACCAACATTTTAATCTGAAAATTTGAAGCTCTACATTTTCATATGGAAGAAGTGTGGTGCCTTTTTATGAAACATTGTCACATGGGAATAAAAAAAATGAGCATAATACTGCAACTGCAGCTATGATGAGAACAATAAAGAAACTGATTTCTAACGAGATTTATTCTCTCTACTGTTTTCATTGCTCTCTATGGTTTTGCACAAGCTTTAGCTACTTCAATACTACATATTTTAAACTGCTGTAACCTCTCTGGTATTTTGAATTTCTTGTTACAGCACTGCTAATATTGTTGGGTACATATGACGTATATTAGCTTGTTTAATTCTGATTAAATGTATTAGCATAAGCTATTTTAATAACTATATTTTTTTTATTCCAGTTAAAAATATTTTGTTCACAAGACACTAACATCTGTCTTTAAAAATTCATTCATACAGCTTTATGAAACTCCCTTCACTAGTGAAAAAGGGGAATTTATTCTGAACAAAATCACTTAAAACCACATCATGCCTTAATAGCGAATTCCTAAGTAGGTTCACCAGTTCCTATGAGAATGTAGTGCAGTACAAGTGCAGACGACCCGCAATGGAATATCTAATATTTACAGTGCCACAGGTGAAATAATAACACCTGAATCCATCTTAAAACCCTCAGTCACAACAAGTGTTTGTATAAAAACAGCTTCCTCTAGCAACTACTTTAATGCACAGCCAGTTAATAACAGACACGACAGGCAGCAACAGGCTGAAACCAGTTGAGACGAGTTTACACCTCATAGATCTCGCTCTCATGTGTCTAAAAACACTTGGAGGTTTCTGGTAAAGTAATTAAACTCTAATCAGCAGATTAAGTGGTCAATTTTACTTTTATAAATGAACTGGTTTTTCTGTTTCCTATTTAAAGTTTGCTCAATAACATTTTGAAAACCCTACAAAAATTGTCATTCATGTGCGTGTAATAGAAAATATTTCAGGCAATGGAGCTTAAACTCCTCTAGAAAGAGAGGAACCAAATGCGGCACGACAGCAGGAAAGCGTGCACACACTGCAGCTAGACTTACAGCGAGATTGCTTTAAGAGTCCCTCCTCCACGCTGCCATTTTACACTCACAGCTCTGCACTGCAGTAACACAAAATGGCCACCAGCTCGGCTGCTGGCAAGCTAAAAAAACTGAAGCTGCACTATCCATGAAACCAGAATAGGCGATAAAATTTAAATGAAGTGGCTTGATTTTACAAGATGTCTCATTAAGCCAGCTTGCACAGAACATGCGTTTGACTCTCTCTGGTTCCTAACATTGAAGTTGCTTCCAGCAGCTGATTTTTTTTTCCCCCTAGAAAAGCCAGCTTTCAATTCATCCTCATGAAGGTTGTGAAATTTCATCAGGGTGTCTTCTATCAACCAAGGCTTTGGATCCCACAAAATAACCTGATGTGATAACACAGAGGTGACCTTGTCTTCTGGGAAGTGTAAGGCCCCGATCAGACAGAACGTATTTTTGCAGTGAGAGGCGCCTTTTTTTATTATTTTCTGTTGGCAGTGAGCATTTTGCGCACTGTTTATGCACCCCGGGCACCCCGCGTTTTTGGAGGAGCGCTCTGAGCGCCTGAAGTTGAAGAAGAAAAAAAATAAAAAAATAAAAATAAAAAACCAACAACTCTGAGCAGAAAAGCGCCCAACATCATTCGCGTTTTTTTCCAATGTTCAATCGAATGAATGGAGAGGCGGGCCTTCCATTGTGGTGACGAAAGTTTACCGTTGCTTAGAAAGTCCAGAGACTGCAATGATGGAGGAGAAAATTTTGGTGTCTGTTGCGGGTTACCGGGAGCTTTATTTTTTTTTTTTAAGGTTTCTGCTAATATGACAGTTTACCAAAGATTAGCTTGCGCTATAATCCTTTGATTAGACTGACAAGACAGCTGATTTGGTGGTTGCCTTGCAACATAAAAAACGTAGCGCACTGCTCTTTTATAAAAGTCACCAAAAAAAAATTTAAAAAAAAGGCAGTGCGGTGCGCCTCGAGTTTTCAGAGCTAAAAAACGCATTCGGTGTGATCGGGGCCTAAAGATGCCTTCTTTTGCTTCATTCTGGTGCACCGGAGTTCTTCGCTTTTATAGGTACTCTCCAATCCATGCAGGTCAGGTGTTCTTCGTCTTCAACACCTTGTGCTTAACGAGTCAGTTATAGGACAGCAGCAACATCTCTAGACAGTAACTATGCATGGGTAGGCTAATCTTTAGATATCTAGAAAGTTATACTTCAGAAGTGTTAGATTATAAAACTCTGACAGAAACAGAAAAGAAAGAAACAGAAACAGAAAAGGCCCAAGTATGTTAGCTCTACCACAAGGGTGCTCAATCGTACTGAAGATTTACCTTTGTGCAGATTTGGTTTTGAAGATTCTGATTGGTTCCAAAAAAAGGAACTGAACCAGCTAATCATGCTCCTCAGGGTCACCTGTAAATTACCACAGGTGTGTTAAAAGAGACCTAAAGGAAAATCTCAGGACTGAGCACCCCTGAACCACATTATCTCTTCCCAAATAAACTGGTTAACAACCAACATACACTTAAGAAATAATGTTAGACACTCAGCAATATGTAGCCAAATATGCATTCTCTTAAAAAAAAATAAATTAAAAAAAAAATGCTAGCACTTTTCCGCTACTGAAACAAAAAATAAATAAAAATAATCGCAAACACACGTCTCATTGCGATAAATCATACATTTAGAGCAATCTAGTAAAACAAACCACACATTGACACAAAGATTCTAATGAAAAGAAATAAAAGGACAGGAAGACAGAGAGCTGGGAGCTTACACTGCTATTCTCAAATGCAGGCCACCTTCTGCTTGGAGGAGAAATCTGCAAGCGTGACTAGCCTCCGTGCGATCAAAAGCCTAGCAGTAAAACTGAGCAGATGTGGGGGAGGGGCAGGGCTAGGGCTGTACCATGGATTTTACAGGGGTGCTACTTTTATTTATATTAATAAATATTAAATACACTACTATATAGTGTTTGACACTGACAAATGAGCTATACTATGTACATACACTAAGGACTGAATTGAGTTCTCTAAGCACTGAGTTCTCTTAGCAACTCTATTTTTTTTATTCAGGGTTTACTTTTAGATTTTACTTTCTAAATTAGCTTGGACAAATGTTTTGACTTGTTTTGAAACAGTTGAAACTGAAATCTGTTTAAACATACATTAGCTGAAATGTCAAAACTAGCTGAAATTAGTTCTAGAGCACAGTCACACTGCAGAGAAGCTCCACCCTCTTTGTGCAAAGTAACAAGACAGAGCAGACAATGGAAAATTACTGGAGAGTACGGACTATACCATTGTAAGGACTGAGAGGGGGAGACACTGCTAACTTGGATGTTGCAACTGTCCGAGTTCCAAACAGACTCTAACTACAGGTCATTTCCATCTGAGGTCCAACTAATCAGAGGGTTTTTATGTCTGCCAATCAGCAGTGAGGTGTTCCAATCAGAGCCAACTCGGAACGAAAATATTTACACTATAATTTTTTATTCTAAATTTAAAATTTCAAATAATTTGGGATATGAGTCTATAATGCAGCGGTTCTCAACTGTAGCCCATGATTAGTCGTGACTCAAGCACGTCTAGGCACCTTACCTCAAAAAGCACACAAAGAGTACATGGAGGGGGGAGGGGAGCATTGGTTGGACTCTACCATGTTTGTGCTTGTCATTTTTTTTTTAAATACTTTTTCTAAACTAGAAAAAATAACATTACATTTACTAAACCCTAACCATTATATCTTCCAGAAACAACATGAAACAAAACTGTCCTCAGTAACCAGAACAGTCTGCAAGACCTTGCCATGATTGAACAAGCCAAGACACACTAGACAAAACAACTGAAAAAGTGAAAGTGACATGTGGCCAAGTATGGTAACCCATACTTGGGGTAAGTGCTCTGCATTTAACCCATCCTAAATGCACACACACAGCAATGAACACACACACACACACACACACCATGAACACACACCTGGAGCAGTGGGCAGCCATTTATGCTGCGGCGCCCGGGGAGCAGTTGCCTTGCTCAAGGGCACCTCAGTTGTGGTATTGAAGGTGGAAGACAGCGCTGTACATTCACTCTCCCACCTACAATCCCTGCCGGACATGAGACTCGAACTCACAACCTTAGGGTTGCGAGTCCGACTCTCTAACCATTAGGCCACGACTTCCCCCTGCAGGCTTTCTATTACGCATTGTCAAAAAAAAATCACAAAAATTAAGATGTATAGAACCAAAATAAAAAAAGCAATCAAATTTTAGTGGGGATAAAAATCATGGAAGTGAGAGAACACCCTACCCTCCCCCACTGCTGCATAACATGCAGTCAGGACTGTAGAAAGTAATAGGCAAGGAATGTACTATTTCTAAACAGAGGGGTGTGAAAATTCATGATCCTTTGCGTACAAGGAAGAACATGTTAAAACTGTCTAAATTTAAATACAATCACAATTAAATTACAGTGTGTCACTGCACTCACAGATTATATCTGCTTATACCTGAGTGGAGGCATATGCCAACCTTCATCTCAAAAACTTGGAATTTGGCAATTCCTGCGTAGCAATAGCTGTCAGAACTGCTATTTGGATTAGTCACCACATTGGTTTCAAAAATCAGAATCCAGCTTTAGGAGCGAGTTCTGAGCCTTTATAGCCATTTCAGTAGTACAAATTTACAAAAGGCAAAAGGTATTCATTTAAAATCTCTGTAAATTTCTGCCTAAATGCTTATTCATTTCAGCATTTTGTTCTTCATACAAGTTTAGGACACAGTGTAACCAAAGGCTTGGTGTTTTTTGATTTCTCTGGATGAAGCCCCACATGCTTATTTTACCCTGCATAAGTAGCCACAGATTTTTCTGCACCGCTAATCAGAGGCAGCGACACATTGCTGCTGCTGAATCTACAGCACTACGGCAGGAAAAAATATAGTTCAGCTAAGTTTTGAGCTCACAATCTGAACTGAATGTGATGAGAAAGACCAAGAACTGCGAAACACAAATAAACATCTTTCTACTGCATGGTTCCCACTGACTGCACGGGAAACATTGCAGTGTCATTTGTGAACAAATGACTATGTGCTGGTTCTTTGTAGTGAATCAAACATTTTTTGTTTCAAATTTGAATTATCCGGTTGAATCAGTCTAATGACTCACTCGATGAATTAACATCTGACTTTATGACTCACTGTCATTTTAGTCATATCCAACTCAGAATTAACAGACAATGGAATTGACTTAGACTTCACATGACATACAATAATAAGGCATCTCATTAGTTATGTTACTGGAGCAGATGCCAGCTCATTCACTCACTCACTAGAATTGTACATTAGCCAGGTGACTGTGGTTTACAATTTTTAAATTCAAAACATAACTATCAAAATCTTTACCTTTGAAAAGTTGCCAGTGGAATTTGATTTTTAAAGGATATTCATCATTATTACTGTTGGGATTATATTTGTCCTAAGAAACTACATTGTATGTGCTCATTGAGCTGTTGACATAGTAACCATGAGTAATCTGAACACTGCTGATCTAGCTACACAAAAACATTACTGATTAAAAAAAAAAAAAAAAAAAAACTACGGCAATGCGCAATCTATTCTCTCTACTTTAACTGAAAGCAGCTATTCAGGTCAGTTATATTGTTAGCAATCCAAATAGTTTTTTTTTTTTTTTTTTTTTATTATTTGTCACTTGGGCATAACATAAAACACAGACATAATACACTGCTGAAATAAGTAACATAAAAAAAACTAAATATTTAATTTAATAAATATTTAATTTATATTTATGAAATTTGGCATTGAGGGACTGCTAATATTTTTGGGGGTTCCTTAAGCATTTGCATTTAATAGTAAAAATATATTACATTCTTAAATGCATTTTAAAACAGAATCCTAAAACTGTATAAACAATGACAGTTGAGACACCGCTGCAAAATTATTTGCTGTCAACATAAAAAATAAGATTGCTAAGATCCTCCCCCAATCCTGACTGAGAAACAAGACACCCAAGCAAAATACTTAGATGGAATATACCATTTTTTAATTACAGGGCAACACATATTAAGAGTAGCTAATCCATGCCAAAAATAAAATGCAAATGCAAAGTAGTATTAGAGAGGGTTGCTTGTGAAATGGGTACAAAACCTGAATTCTTTTTAAAAACTAATAATCCAATAACTTCCTTTGGGGGGGGGAGAAAAAAAAAAAACAGCCTTCCTCTTGTAATGCTACTGTATGCACAGCCAGCTAATCACTGACGCGACCTGCAGAAACTAGCTGAAACCGGTTCAGACTGGCTTAGCTGTGGGTTGTATGTCATAGATCTCTCTCGTGTGTCGGTCTAAACTGGGTTTCTGGTAACATACGCAAACTAACTACAGGATCAAGCTACCGGATTTAATTTTATACTGAACTAATCTAGAATCTCATTTTTGTATAATGTATTACTACTTTTAAAAACAGAATTATCATACAAGTGCATGAAATCCATGAAAACATTTAATGGATTAAAGTTTAAAATCCTTCTAGAATGACTGGAACCAAACACGGCACAACAACAGTAAACCGTGCACACTGCAGCTACCACTCAGAGCCAGACTAACAGCGAGGTCTCTTTAAGAGCCCTTCCTCCACTCTGCCATTTTACACTCGCAGCTCTGCACTGCAATAACACAACATGGCCACCAGCTCGGCTGCTGTCAAGCTAAACAACTGAAGTTGCACAAATCACAGGAAGAAATTTCAAAATTAAAAAAGCGGCTCAGGTTCAGGGCTGCTTGATGTAGTGTTTAGCTTGCATGTAGGATGTTTCTTCACATCTTATTTTTATGGTTCCCCGCGTCAAGATTTGTCCAGCAGTTTGTCCACATAGGAGCTGAATTTTCAGTCGCTCTGGATTATCAAGGTTCTACAGAGAGAACACAGTGTGTTCAGTCATTCAAGCCTTGTCATCCCACCAAATGACGTGACATGATAGAGGTGGTCTTTTGTCTTCTGGATTACAAAGATGGTTTCCATTGACGCGTCAGGTGTGGGCTGCTCCTGGGATTCTTCAGATCATATTTAAGTCTTCTGGCTTTGCTTCATCCTTCTGCACTGGAGCACTTTTAAAGGGTTGTCTCTTCAGTCCAACACCTTGTGCTCAGTGAGTGACAGTTATGGAGTAGCAGCAATGTCTCTGGACATTAACTGCTCTGTTGGTCACGCAGCATCAAAAATACTGTTATAATATCTGAAAAAGCCACGTCCAAACACATTGACTACACCACTTACAAGCGGCATGTCGCATCAAAACTTAATCACTCTCATTATAATTAACAAAGCTGTCTACAGTGGAAGCACATGATGCTTTCAGTTATCGAAAACACCTTTTTTTTTTTTATGTATGCTGCGCTACACAGCTACTACAGCCACTTGCTCCCATGTCCGTCCCAAATAAAATGATTTTATTCATTAATATGAATTGTATTTTAATATTTAAATATCGTCTAAACCTTGCTGGGTTAAATTCTCTGGTCTGTTCTCTTTTTTTCCCCTCACTATATACAGCTGAAACAACACTAACAATGTGTCATTTTTTTTTTCACCATTTAAAATAACCAAGATCAAATTTTATATCTGTGGTTATTGCAAATATTTTTTTATTTTATTTTTGTTACTTTACTAAAAACTAGTTCAGCGTTTACAGCTAATAGATCCATAGTTAGCAATAACATAATAATTAATATAATTTTAAAGTGATGTGCAGCTTTACCGCTTTCAGTACAGAAAGCTATAACACAGGGGTGCTCAATTTCACTCAATCCTTTGTGTAAACTAGTTTATTTCGGCCTCTAAACATGCACACAAGGCAGCTAATCAAGGTCCTCAGGATCTTGTAAATTACCAGCAGGTGTGTTAAGGGGGGTTGGACCGAAACACTGCTGAAATGAAACTCTCCAGAAGTAAGATTTACACCTGAAACGCATCTTCCAATATCAATTGATTAAAAACAAATCTACTGTTTTCAGTACATGCTAGCAAAATCATAACATAGTTAAACATGGCTAACACTTTCACACTAATGCCAAGTAAATCGCAAGCAGCCCACTCACTGCTTTAATATTCCATTTAGTCCATTTAATTTATTTTGTATTGTTATATAAATACTTTCAAAGAAAGAAACTAATAAGAAGACAAACAAACATGGACAGAGAGCTGGGAGCTTACACTGCAATTCTCAAATGCAGGCCACCTTCTGCTTGGAGGAGAGATCTGCAAGCGTGACTAGCCTCCATGCGATCAAGAGTCTAGCAGTAAAACTGAGCAGATGTGGGGGAGGGGCAGGGCTAGGGCTGTACCATGGATTTTACAGGGGTGCTACTATTTAATTCTACTAATTTCTATCAAAAAATACACTAGCATACTTTGCTCTGAAAAACGAGTAATACTATGTGCATTAACCTAACTGCAAGAAATAAAAGAAACAAGTGGTACAAAGAAAATAAAAACTTTAATTCATTAATTTATTCAGGTTCTAATTTTTTCTTACCAAATTTACCTTACAGGTGACCTGCTGTGAAACAGAACTGAAACTGAGAACTGTTCCAATATAAATCAGGTCTCAAAATATCAAACCAGCTGAAATTAGTTCTAGAGCACAGTCACACTGCAGTGTAGCTCCACCCTCTTGCTACTCAGCAGAGCAGACAACGGAAAATTACTGGGAGAGTTTGGATCATACCATTATAAGGACTGAGAGGGGGAGATACTGCTAACTTGGATGTTGCAACTGCCTGAGTTCCAAACAGGTGTCAACTACTTGTCATTTCCATCTGGGGTCCGACATGTCTGCCAATTAACATTGAGGTCATCAGCATCTTCTCTAATTAGTGCCCCTCACCTTTAACGAATATGCGCACATATAGACACACAAAGATTTGTTGATCTAAAAATACAATGAACTGTGGAAATGAGTCAGTAATGCAGCGGTTCCCAAGCGTAGCTCATGATTAGTCGTGAGAGAACTCAAGCATGTCTACCTTAAGGAGCACACAAAGAGTACATGGAAGGGGGTGGGGAGCATAGCTTGGACTCTACCATGTTTTCAGAGGCGTCTTTAAAACGTGTTGCCTTCTACACCAATAAACAATATCCTTGGGACCCCTACTGTATCCTGCAAAACCAGACTGACACAATAAACTGTCCTCAGTGATCAGAATAGCCTGCAAGACCTCTACATGTTTAAACAAACTGTTGTGTTTCCAAGTGTGAAAATACAAATTAAGTATAAGATGAGAAACAGAAATAAGTACTTAAATATTAGTGAGGGTAAAACTCATGGAAGTGAGAACACTCACTCCTCCCCCACTGCTGCAGAATGAGCCCAGTCAAAATGGTAGGAAGGACAGGCACGGATTGTACTATTATTTAAAAAGGGGTGTGGTGACACAAACCTTCATTTAAATGGAAGAAAGAACATGACAGCTATTTAAAATCTCCATCATTAGCATCCAGGCCATTGGAACGCTACTAAATCATACTGTGAATATAAACACATTCTCTTATCTCAGACACACTACGCAAAAATGCTAAAGGAGTCCAAAATCAAGCCCTTCCCAAATGCTAATACATTAGCAAAGCAATTCTCCATGCAACATGCAATGCATCCAGCGGTTTGATATTTTTGGCTACCTTTCTGGATGAATGCTCACATGCATGTTTTACCCGGCACAGGTAGCCACAGTGTTTTCTGCACTGCTAATTAGAAACAACAATGCACCTCTGCTGAATCTACAGCACTACAAATGAATTTATTTTTTACCTAGCTATGAGCTTGCAGTCTAAACTGAATGATGACAGAGGAAAAAAATATGCATAGGCACTCCTCATTTTACATAGAACTGCATGACCAAACATTGCTGATTAAATAAATATTTAAAAAGGTGTTATTTTATCATTTCTATATTTGAGGTTAAACAACAGCAGCTATTACTTTAAATTAGTTGTAACGAGTGCCTTTGTCACTTGAAAATGTAAAAACATGAACTTAATATATTGCAGTTATAATGAGCAACAATTAATAAAATGTTGCATACCATCAGGGTGTAAAATGAAATTGCATACATTTAAAAGATCAAATCTGCTGCTAAATTAGGAAACAACTATGAGGCCCGGTGCTAAAATTATGTTTTTTAGGTTATGGAGAATATTAATATCTACTGCTCTCTATTCCCCATATACTAGTTTTAGCTTCACACATTTAATATTGCTGTACCTGTATACTATTCTTTAAATATAGATTAAGATTATAGATTAAGTCTATTTTTTTTTTAATTTGGTTATTTATATAAGCGCTGCTCTCAATAAAAGTATGTGCTAAATTAATAAATATACATGCAATGCAAGTGCTTTGATATTTCCTAGTGCATTACAAAAAAAAAAAAAAGGCCATTTTGTTTATTTTTGAGTCTTAAAATCTTAGAATTCAATAAAGATTTCTAAAACTGCATATAATAAAAATTGCCTAGAGACATAGCTACAAATAAATCTGCTGCTAACAACCAAACCCCCACCCCAGTCTGGAAGTGGAATATACCATTTTCTAAATTTCAGGGGAGCAGAAGCATCTGGAGCTAATCCACAACAAAAATAAAATCCAAGATATTAAAACAGAGAGAATTGCTGCTTAAATACTTTACAATCTAAAAAAAAAAAAAAAAAAATCAACAACAATGTGCAAGAAAACAGCTATCATTTTTCAACGCTACTTTATGCTCAGCTAGCTACTCACAGATATGACTGGCAGAAACCAGTTTAGACTAGTTCAGCTACTGGCTGTCACTGAGCCCTCGTGTATCGGCCAGAGTTTGAAGGTTTTTGGTAAAATATATAAAAACTAACTCACTATCTGATCTACCATATTAAAATCTAATTATAAAATGTGACAAATTTTATAATGATCAATTCTTCTCATTTTCTGAGCAATAACATGCTATTACTGTGAAAACCCACAAAATTGAAAAACATGTTCCATTTCATGCACCTGTTTCATTTAGAGCTTAAAATTCCTATAGAATGACTAGAACCAAACACGGCACAATGGCAGTGAAGCATGCACACTGCAGCTACCACTGAGAGCCAGACTTTAGAAAAGTCTCTTTAAGAGCCCCTCCCCCATTCTGCCATTTCAGACTTTGCACTGCAATAACACAAAATGGCCACCAGCTCGGCTTCTAGCAAGGCCAACAGTAGCAGCTGCAGTATTTCTGTGAATTAAGAGTGAAGAAACAAAACATACAGAGTGTCTTGATCTCAAAGATTGTCTAATTTAGTCCACAGACTGAACTAATCTAGCAAATTTTTCTATCTTCAGGTCAAGGTCATCTGTGGGCTTTTTGTTTCTTTTCCAAAAAAAAAAAAAAAGAATACTGTTCCACCATCAAGGTTACACTACTTCAAGACAAGGCACAGTGTTTTTCAAACACTGAAGCTGGTTCATCTCACAACCTAATCTGATGGGTTTTTTTCTGCTTCTTCATCCTCTAAAGAACTACTGAAAGCTTGCTCACTAATTAAGAATGAAAACAGCTTGACAGATTCAACTGCCTCTTCTTTTCCATCTTGTATTCCAAAGCCTCATTCTGACAGCAATTTAATGTGAAGCTCACCAAAATAAGGACAAAAAGACAGAGCAAATATAATCAAAAGACTGAATTAAGATGCAACTGCATTTTGTAAGTTGTTGCGGAGCAAAAATACAGTTGCGCAAGTACGCATTCCATTTAGTGTTGCCACAAGGGGTGCTAAATTAGGGCAGCAACAAACAATTATTTTAGTAATCGATTAATCTAATTATTATTAGACCGATTAATCGGCTAATCATTAGAGGTCGACCGATATGGGTTTTTCTCTGGCCGATTGACGATATTTAGAAATCAGGGCAGCTGATGGCTGATATATGATGGCAATTTTTTTGGCCAATTTTTTTTGCGCTGGCATCGTTAGCTGAAGCTATGTGTGGACAAGGCACTACTGCAGAGTGTGAGTTGCTCCATCTCACGCAGCCTCAGAGGGAGGGAGATTCTCCGGTACGGCGTTCAACAACAACGCTTAGCTGCCCGCAGATGCGCCTGC
This sequence comes from Spinibarbus caldwelli, assembly GCA_039654775.1. Classification (NCBI taxonomy): domain Eukaryota; kingdom Metazoa; phylum Chordata; class Actinopteri; order Cypriniformes; family Cyprinidae; genus Spinibarbus; species Spinibarbus caldwelli. The sequence goes on from CM077224.1 coordinate 31,437,754, forward strand.
CTATAAATTGGCCTAATTAATGCAGATTAATTTAAAAAATGCAAAAAAAATTGGCCCGATTAATCGGCCGACCGATCAATTGGTCAACCTCTACTAATCATCGATTATTACACCGATTAATCGGTAGGCTGATCTATTGTTCAGCTTTTGCAATTTTTTAAATATACAGATTCTGAACACATTCGCATACGTATAGAGCTACTTTAAAATGAAGTTGTAATTCTTTTTGTTGTGTTTATTTTGTCATTGAGAGGAAAGCAGGATATTCGCTAACAGTAAAGTGCAGTTTGCTTATATCAATTTATATTTATATTCAATGTAGTACTGAATCTTTTAAAGATTCATTCAAGTCAAGCAGTATCAGATTATTAAATTGATGTTACTTACTGGAAACCCAAAAGATGTTGCTCTTCCACAAGTACGCAAACTTTTCAAAACCTGATAAGGAACTAAATTGAGTCTACAAAAGATATTATGCATAATTTGTTGAAAACCAAATTTAATATAACATCTAAAAAGTCGCAAACAGTGAAAAATCCAGACTAAAGCTGGGTGCACAATGATCAGTTTACAAATAGACTGTATGAACATGATCCCAGCTATAAGCCATGTCACACTGTGGGATCTTAGCTGTCATTAATGTCAGAATGAACGACATTCAGGACTCAAAATCAGACATACACAAGAAGATTATTACAGTTTTACGTCATCAGGTTTGGTAAAGGTTAGACACATTCACATGAGGAACTGGAATGGTGGCTAGCAAGCAAAAACAATCTCTATCGTTAATTTTTATCATGGCTTGTCTAGAAAAGAAAAACAGGGAAAAATGACAATGTGTGTGGACAATGGGCCTCATTCATGAAACACGAACAGAACGAATTTGTGTGTAAATCGTTCGTAAGGATGTTCTGATGTAAATTTTCGGATTCATGAAAGTGTTCATATTTTCAAAATGTTAGTTGGTACGAAATAAATGTACACCTGCTCCCTACCACGTGTAAATGGTGCGTAAAATATTCTGTGTTCTTTTTGGCAAACTGATGACACTGAATTTTGATGCGCTGGCATTTACAAGTTCGTTTGCTTTGTTTTTTGCTTTGTTTGTTTGTTTGTTTTGTAGCTGAGAGTTGATAAACTGTTTAGCTTTGGGTAAAACGCAGCACTTGTCACTGTCACTTTTTAAACAGCCGTCCAATCAAAGGAGGGACGGGACAAATACTACACCGACCAATCATCCTACTTGTACAACAACTGAACAACAGAGAAGTTAAAATTGCTGGTTACTGCATTTTTATATTCAGTAATATTCTTCAAAATGAGATACTAGCAATAGTAATATTCTTCAAAATGAGATACTAGTAATACGTTACTGCCATGGATATTCCAAATCATAGCAACCAAAGCGTCTCAGTTGGAAAAACGCTGTGCTACCAAAGCGTTCTCAAGCGCCACCAGCTGGCCGTTTTCAGAAGAGCGCCTGACATTTTTCAGCTGGCTAAAAACGCTTTGGTGGACACACGTTGAGTATTTATTACTAGGCATATGGCCTATTAGTCTTTTTTGCATTTATGCAATATACTGAAGCCAAACCTGAGAAAGTAGACCAGAATATTCCACTGCGTTTGTGGACACGCAATTTGCGTAGCTGTAATTCATAGGCGGGGATTATGCTAATTGTGAATGAGTGTACTATTTATGAATGATTGGAATTCATTAACATACGCATGTTTAACTATCAAATCTGAAGTTTACGAAGTGTTTGTGAATCCGGAGGAGAGTTTTCGGGAAGGTCCGTTTTACGCCTAAATTACTAATTGTGTGTGTTGTCGCACAAATTGGATCATAAGGTTTTTAGCTCCCAATATGTTTTTGATTTGACAGTCATTGTAGGAGAAGCCTCACTGCAGGACTATGCTTCAAAACCTTGGACACTGGCATAATTTCATCAGGAATAAAATTTGATCATGATGGTCATTAATCAGCTGTTGGCGAACATGTCAAACTAGCGATCAAAGACTGCTGATTTTGGCGTAGGATCAGATGAATCTTTTAGGATTCGCAAAATCCTATGATAGCCAAAGTCGTACAGTGTGTACCTGGCTTAACATTACTTACAAACAAGAAGAGTTAATAAATCTGTCTCCAGATACCAGTTTATCAATTTATATGATAAACACATGAGTATTACAAATAACGCATCCCTAGCGTTACGTTGCACTTTGCTGATCAAACAAACAATAACAAATTAAAACATTAGAATTAAATTGTTTACTTACCTGCATCACAGCTGAACCTGTGAATCAATGGTAAAATGTGCCAAACAAACAAATGATCCCACATTCACACAATCAGGCAACAATGTTACCAATAAAATTCCACCTATGTTTGGAATCTTTGGAAGGGCGTGTAAAGATGATTTTTCTACAACCATGAACAAATTGTTTGGGGACCTTACCCGACATTTTAATTTGTCACTTTTTTTAAACAGTAACAATAGTAACCTTTCCAGTGATGGAGTACCTCAGACGCTCTCTCTTTATCAATTCACCAAGACAATTATGCATGTAAGCAGGGGTGGGGAAATTCAAATGAATCCAGCATCCTGACATCACATTGTGGCCTTTTTCAAAATGACTCATTACTGCAGTGTGAAATTCCTAAATGCTACTTGGATGGCAAGGAACTTCCGAGTTCTGTAATTTCACTGTTTATAGTAAAATGACCCCTTACAAAAATTTCCAAGAGAGGAAATAAATTACCTAAATGATTCTTGAAGCAAGTTCTCCATGATCAGGACTGAGCACACCCAAACCACAATATATCTACCAAAATAAACCGGTTAAAAACCAACCAACCTTACACCTAGGTGAATACATGTTCTTTACCAAATGCTAGCACTTTCCCGCTATTGCAAACAAATCCACACACAGAACATTACGATTGGTACTAGAGAAACGAACCATACATTAACTCAAAGATTCTAATCATAACACAGACACAATTTTTTACAAAAGGACAGAAAGACAGAGAACTGGGAGCTTACACTGCTATCATCAAATTCAGGCCACCTTCTGCTTGTTGGAGGCAAAACCTGCAAGCCTTCTCTAGCCTTAAATCAAAAGTCTAGCACTAAATTGAGCAGGTTGGGGGATAGGTGGGGGAGGGGCTTGGGCAGGATTGTACCATTAGTTTTGAAAGGATATTACTATTAATAGTTAAATTAACAAAGACACTAATATACTTAAAAATGAAAAAAAGCAGTACTGTGTATATAATTACACATAACAATATTGTTTTTTTTTTTTTTGAATTAGCCTAACTGAAAATGTTTTTCTTTCTCATAGCATAAACTTTAATGTGGACATGCTTTGAAAAAGTTTTAAAAATAGAAAACTGTACGAAAATAATGTAGTTGGACTACACAACATAGCTGAAATAAACTAGCTGAAATTAGCCTAGTTCTAGAGCACAGTCACACTGCAGTGTAGCTCCACCCTCTTGCTACCAAGTAATTCAGCAGAGCAGACAACGGAAAATTACTGGGAGAGTTTGGATCATACCATTATAAGGAGTGAGAGGGGGAGACAATCTAACTTGTATCGGCAGAGGAAGCCAGGCGCAGGAAACAGCATTAAATGGCAGTCTGCACTTTTCATTGATTGGGAAGGGTAATAACATCTACTCCCTTACCTTCTCCTGTAGTTCCAGCAGAACGGACAACTAATAGCCAAGCAACGATATGAATAAAGAGATTTTCTATGTAATATCTGTGTCTGTTAAGTAATGCGTAATGTTGTTTGATAACACGTGAATTGAAAAGTGCTACTGTTGAGGAAAGTGTTCCTGTTCTTATAATGTACAGTTCTGAGTTTGAAGAGTGAATGAAGAAATGGGAATAAGAAATGAAGAGCTGTCAATTTAGCCCAATTTTTGTAGATTAGTTGTTTATTTTTAAGCTAGAATGTAGCATGAAGACAGAAGGTAGGCAAAGAAACAGGAATCTGATATCTTTGTTCTCAGAGGACATAATGCGAGAGGAAAAGAAGCCTCGCTATTCAAGTATGCTAGTTATTAAAACAAATCCACAAAAAATGAATGAGGTAAAAAAAAACTTATACTACATGTTTTCAAAAATTATGACACGAAGTAAGGCAGAAAGGGTGGTAAAAGTATTTGGCAAAGCCATTTTGTCATTATTTTGGCAATTCCATTTGGTGCCATTGCTTGCGCAAATATGACACATTGCGCAGTTGACTGATTTGTCACTTACCCTATGAGACCAGAATTGGATTCATGCTGTCAGTTCAGAACAATTTGTGTGTGTGTGTGTGTGTGTGTGTGTGTAGTGGGTTCACATAAACTTCATCAAATGCACACAGACTTACAGATGTGCAAGCAGAGGCACGGATGAACAAGCATAATTTCTTCACACCATTCCAAGTGTCTTGGAAGCCTCAGTTTGAATACGTTGAAAACTTTCATGAAACCTGTAACATTATTATTGTACGCTATTGGTTTCCAGAAAGTCTGTAGGTACCATTATACATTAGAAATGGGATCTTAAATTATTTGTTAGCACATAGCCTGGTTGGATAAACAGATGGCAAGAAACAAACCATTTGTTCCACCAAACACTTGCAATATAAATGACGGAAAAATGTACATATGACACTGCTGCATACTTCCTGTAGCATAACTAGCATTGCATGGTGCTACACTGCTAAGGTCACATGCATGCAAATACGCAGATGAGCTCTGGAAAGCAGCCATGTACTGTAGAAAGACATTAAGTATGATTAAATATATTAACCAGGGCTTAATTAGGTCAGCAACCATAAAACAAGTAGTCAGAACAAAATACGCACAGATAAGATCGGACTCATTAGAAACCCCACTGTAAATAGAGAAAGTAAAATTTTCCCACCTAAAACCTTCAGGTACTATTAATTAGCAAAAACCTCATTAGTTGTTAAATACATGAATAGTAAACAGCACCCCTCATAAGGAAAAAGAGATAAAGTGGAAAAACAAAAGGAAGGGATGAACTATACCATTATGCAGTTGTGCACAGGGGAGTGTCACACCACATGTTGAGAACAACAAAAAGCTCCAACATTTTGAACCAATTTATGTGCTGTTGATAATTTTAAATTCTAATGATTTTTACGCAATACTACCAATCTTGTAACATGTTTACATATATGCCATTTTAATTAAGGAAGCCAGGAGAAGTCAATCATGAGGCACCACATGATATATAAGCATGGGGGAGGGGTGGCAGGAACGGGGCTGTACCATGTGCTTTGCAGGAGATTTTAGGTGTTGTCTAACCACTGGTAATGTTGTCAGTAATCGATGCACAGTTTCATCATGCCACATTTGTTAGCGCGATAGACTTTCTCACTTGAAATTTTCACTCTTAAATTATGCATCGATTACAGATTTTTGTAAACACAATGGCCAATATGTTACAAAAGCCATATCAGATTACGTGCACATTCTTGCAACAGGTGTTCAGCATGCAAGACTGAGGAAAAGGAGTACACTTTAAATAAGAATGTTACACTTTTTGTCCCATAATTCAAATTTGTGTCTATCCATATGAGCAAAGTAAATTAATTATTATTTTCCTGCTCAATTATGATGCATTTTTTTCTTTTGGAATAATTGGAAAATATATTTAGAAACACAACTGATCATCATTTGCTCATACATTTTATCTGGCCTTCATGGAATCTTCCTTTAAATTATTGATACGATGTGTATTTAAATTATTAGTTTAGCTAACGTTCCTGTTACATGACACGTACATCTATCATGCATATTCCACGGCCTGCCTACTGTCTGTTTGTATCGATTTATATAGAGATACCAGTGGCTGGTTTTCATACTGAAGCCAATATTTGAAGTTGAGCCAACTACTATGAGCAGTACTACTGTATGAGCAGAACACTGAGATGATGATGCTTGTATTTTTCTTATCATGTGAAATTAAAGAAATAACAGTCCACCCCAAAAGAAACTTTTGTCATCGTTTACTCACACTCTTGTGAGTCTACAATTTAGGAATGAGTAAACGACAGCAAAATTTTTATTTAGCTTCTTAATTGTGACACTAATGTGTGGCCACTTTAAATTCACCCCGATCTACTACATGCACATACAAACTTGATAATATACCACAATCATTATACCATTAAGATAAAAAGTATTATAATAAATCACGCCTTCTTGATATGACACCAAGAACACAGATTGCTATTTGGTTTACAGAGATGTAATATTCATCTTCTTCAGCTAACCTGAGATCTTTTGGAAGGTAGACTTACTGAAGAAATTCTATTTGTAATTTATTTTTACTCATTCAAAATTAATCTCTTTTCTTTGTTGGGATATTGTTGTTAACTATAACCTTTAAAACCTAAAACATTGCTTAAATTTCCCTGTCATTAAACAACGCAGCATTAAGAATCGTGAAATCACCTAAAATACAAAATTGTTCAAAATTTGTAAAATTAATAATAACACATTATCCATACGGCACAAATAGTTAGTGACCTGAAATCTTTATTGTTCATAGTGCTGCTGTACAATCAGGAAGTAAAGCTGTGCTACCACAACCGGTTTCAGCCAGTTCTGTCCTATTCTCTACACTCAGAATATGATAAGCTCTCCTGTCACCCCTTTTCCTATTGTTTTATTACGATGCGAGAATTTTGAGATATCTTAAAAGATTCACATTTTGTGGAAAGTAAATATCAGTTTTTAAACTAAAACGTTTTTTTAAACTATTAATAGTCAACGACAGTATTAAGAATCGTAAAACATCCTAAATTTATGTAATCACTTAATGCACAAAATAGTTTGTACATTTTGACTCTTATAAAAACCATAACATAAGATTTATGTGGCACAAATAGCTAGCGACACAGCTGTTGTTCACAGTGCCACTGTGTAATCAGGAAGTAAACCGGTTTCAGCCAGTTCTGTCCTAGTCTCTTCAACTCAGGACATGATAAGCTCTCTTACTCCTTCCTTTCATTTTTCCATTTTTGAGTTTGTTTTGATAAGAATACATGTTAAAAGAGGAACCTTTTCCTTTAAGATTACAGTTTGTGCTTTCAAGTCATTACATTATTTATGACAAAAAAATTATAGACGAAAACTAAGAAATAACATATTTATAACATATAATTTTTTTTTTTTTTTTTGGTGGATAAATTATAGCGAAACCAGGACATGTGATATAACAGTACACATTAACAGTGCTTAAAAGGGAAGGGAGGACTGAACCATGTAGTCTTGGAACCACAAACACCTTATACTTGCCACTGCACAGCTTGCATCTTTAATTGCATTTTAATCAAGTACACTCAGACCTGACATTTGTGAACAAATGTGTACGACTGTCACGTAGCATAGAAGTAAAAACATACCAGGAAATACATCGTACAACAGCACAGCTACCCTGTGACTCGAGACTAGCACAGGCATTCCCCTCCCCCCACAGTGAATGTCAATGGGTGAGTGGAAAATTACTGACAGAAAGGGCCGTACCATTTAAGAGATCTTTAGGGGTGGAACTAAAAAAAACGTACGTAGTTTAATAATGTATTATAAGAACAGACTTTTTCCCCAGTCAAGGGAAAAATAATATATTGCTATATTATTAAAAAACAAAAGCAACTATTAAAGCTGTGGAATAAGTAGACAGGCAAAAGAACTGGGACAATTCACCTTGGTGGCACATGACGTCCACATGATGCGCAAAACATATTATAGTTATTGAAGATCATGCATTTTCAATAGCGGTCCATAACTCAGTCTTATTCTCTGGTGGTGAATCGCCAGCTCAACTTGACTGTTCATCTATATCTTGATGTTGCTCCGCAGGGTTCTGAATTGTGAAGTGAATGCACCTTCAACTAGGCCTGGGCTATTTGAGGATAGTTATAAATGGTTGTTGATGGTTAGCAAAGATTTTTCTACAATCTCTTAGAATGGATCTATTCTAGTCTAACAAGATGGATTTACTGCCGTCTACTCTAATCCCTGGTAACATGATTAAGCAGACCATTCTACCCATCTTCAAATGTCGATATTCACTATTCCACTGTTTCCAGCCAAGTGATGTAGTGTTAATAATGGGATAATATTTGTCACCGGCTTCCAAATCCCACACTCTACTACTTAGATGATCAACATCAAGGAAATTTAAGACAAAGGTGCACCATGTTCTTGAGCTATGCACAAGCCAAAACCAGCCACAGCATATCAGTTTTCTTTACTGGACTCACATCTTCAAAGAAATCTTTTTATGAAGCAGTACAAAAGCATAGCCTTTTAAGGTATACTCCATCTGATAGCATGTGAGAACATAGGCAGTCAACACATGCACTAGAAATTTTCATCCCTGCCCAATGCAGGGCTCTACAGTGCGAGCATTTGCGACTGAAAACTACTGCTTGCGACTATGAAAAAATATTTAGGAGCACCTGTGCGACTGACCCGATCAGCATATTTGTGTTTGCGCTGAGGGAGCTTCAAAGGTTTCTAACGTACGAACGTGTTTTTGCAGCGTTGAGTAATGAGACGTATCCTCTCATTATAACAAACAAAGTGAAGGCAGAGAGTAAATAAGAGATTCACTGTGCAGTGTAGAGAGCTGAGTTGATTATAATGGAGTTTTGTGAGATCGCGATGAACTAAGGAGAGTGACAGCTTGCAAATGTGATATTGATTTAATACAACAGTTCATTAAACAAGTTAATATTAAGTGACTTATATTGTCTGACTACAACACTATTGCCTTATTTTGCTCTATTTCGTCAATGAAAATAGTTTCAAACAGTCACATCTGAGCCGCTGCGCATCTCCATTCAAACACAGCGATGTTTCGTTTATGAATGAACTGCGTTTTTAAATGAATCTAGTGAGTCAATGATTCAATTACCCATTCATAAAGACAGTCAGATGCTTCGTTCCTGAATGAATCAGCCGTTCGAACGAATCAATTAAATGAATGATTCAGTGATAAAATCAGTGAACTGACTCCACCTGCTGGCAGTTTTAATTTAATTTTTTAAAGTATCTTTTCTGTTATTTAAATCATTTAATATTTCTATATTCAAAATTGTATATTTAAAACATTAACCTCAACATGAATTTATGAATTGCACTCATGCAGCCTCATTAAATGTCTGAAAATACACCTACAAGCCACTTTTGTGTTCTTCTGTGTCACCTCTGTAGTACAAATTTATTTCTTAAATACTGATTTAATTTTATTGGTAACATTCTTATTCTACTTCTTATTCTGTTGTTTTAATTAAAAATGTTAAAAAGCTTATAAATATATATTTTTTTGAATTTGACAAAAGATGACATACTTTTAATAAAGTTAGATAAATTCCATTACAAAGGTAAAAACAAAATTCCCTGTAAATCACTTTAAGGAGTCAAATATCACCTCGTAATAGGAAGGTTAATTTTTTGATCAGACTTTTTGATTATTGATTAGAAGGTGCTCCTAAATTTTGGACCGTGCTCCTAAATTTTTTAAATTAGGAGCACAAGCGCTCCTAAAAGAAAAAGTTAGCGTAGATGTCTGCGCAATTTCTCTCCAAAAGTTATAAGCGACTCCCTCATAAAATCGTATGAAACAGCAGCTTGGGGCAGTGTTTCCACCTTGTGGACAAACTATTAACGCACAAAACAAATCGAGGTGCATGTTACAGCTGCGCGTACAGTAGGCAAAAATCATCTGTGCAAGTACAGTTTGTGCATACAGTAAATCAAATCTTCTATTTATATACGGTTACAAAAGAAGCCAAGGTCATATTCATAGAGCAATTTTGGGAGTTTAAAATAAAGAAGGAACACCATTTGTTTTTTCATATTTCATAAGTTTGCTTTGTACAGAAAGGGCCATTTGTGTGATGTGATTTTTTTTTTTTTTTTTTTGGCAATGTTGTTGTTTGATTAACATAATTCCCTAATGACCATTTAAAGGCCCCTGGCCTAATTTACCCAATCTAATGGCCTCTGACCTAATTTGGTAAACACTTTAACTCAAAGTGACCTGCATCCAGGTTATCCATTTTTTATCAGTTCATGCATTCCCATCTGACAAATGATCTTGGCATTGCTAGCACCATGCTATTCTATTTTAGCAAGTGATATGAAACAAGTGATTTGCTATTAATATTATATTTCAGCTTAATGACTGTTGACAATTGTTTTTTTGTTTTTGTTTTTTGTGAAAGTATTAGTGGCACAAAAATAATACAATTTTAATTAGGCCTAAAGGTCATTTTTGTAGTAATTTTAAGATATTTATCTGTCTCAGTAAGTTTTCCCCATTAAAAAATGTTATATTTACACATAAATGAGATGAAGACTTTGGAAAAAAATTTCCATAGTTTAACTGGAGCTATTTTACTTTAAGTGGAATGGGTTCCTCAGTGGGGCCATCATCTTGAGATCACATGACCACAGGTAAGTGGTATTGGACACCTCTGTTAATGGAATAATGAATCATGGCTGACAAATTAGTAGATTTCTTCAGTGACATCAGTGACAAAGCTTTTGCAAACAATCCTACATTCACATCAATATCAGCCAGCCAACATAAAAAAAAAAAAAAATGTAAATATTACATACATCTACACATGCAGACTTTTTTTAATTTTTTTGCATTTGTAAATAGAAGTGATTTTTCCAGGTTTGATAGGAATTACATTGTAGTTATCACTCCAAAAAATTATACCCAAGTTAAATTTCGCCTTATATAAATTCAGCATAGACAGTATACATAGAAATTTATTTCTATAGCCTATATAAAGTTTGTAAATAAGTTTGCACCTGATTATGTGACAGGTGAATCACGTTACATTTTAAATAAAAACCGCCCAAATTCAACATAACAACATTTTTATAAACAACACATTAATTACAATACAACGTATATTAAAGTTAGAAATATTCTCAGACAAAAAAAGTAAACAACTGATTTTTCAGAAGTGTGAAAACTCACCCAGTGTTTCGGTCAGTCGGAGCGCCTTACAACCGTTATCTCCAAAAATTCGTTACTACGACGGTCTCTGTTTCGTATTGGATGAATTTAAAAACACCACATTAGCAAACGCGGATTCTGTTGGTAACGTCTTTATCGTCACGCGACGGAATCACATACAGTCATACAGACAGCTGCACAAAGTGACTGACTGTAGGCTACAGTGAGAGCGACAGCAGCTCTACCGCAGACAGTGTAGTTTTCTTGGTGATTCGCGCTCTCTCTTCTCCTCTCCAGCGGTACAACAACAGGGGGAGGAGACACGCGTTTCGCGGGACAGCAGGAGAATCGAAAATTAAGCACCTCCTACCAGTAACCAGTGTTGCCAAATAAATGTTAAAAATTGCTGAATTTGTTGCTAGGTGCTTTTGGAAGAAAACGTTGCTAGGGTAGTCTGAAAAGTTGCTAAATTTAGCAACAAATCCACTTTCTTTAGCAACGTTTTCCTGAAAATTAGTTGGCAACACCGCCAGTAACGCGTGCTCAGTCTTCACTCAAAATGCCCGTTAATAAATTTGACCTAGTTTCTAAAAATCAATCAGCAGTAGTCAGACTCAATTTCCCACTGGTTCAACCGTGTTCAGTTGAATATTATTTGGGTTTGATATAGTGTATCAATGATCAACAATTATTTATTTAGCTGTAATTTTTATTTATACTACCGTTACAGAGCCTACAAGTTCGAGTTTATGTTTCCATCGTTCACAAACCCTGGCATCCATGTCCTCGGTTTTCAATCCCTTCTGAACTGCTACATAGCACCACCCTTCTAAATATAAATATGAGTTGCCACCATACACCAAAGCTTATATGCGTATCATAAGCAGTATCATAAACAAGTATACTGATTTAGTCCTCCTGAGTGGGCTACAAGTAGTTTTTGGTTCATTTCGAATCGGTCATGAACACAATTTGTGTGAGTTATTTCAATGAGTTACTGCTCAATGCGTGTTTTTTATTCTGGACCGGTTCATTAGAGCCATTCGGTCGCCAATCAGACTACATTGGTTGTGCTATATATTTTGATTCGGTTCTAAAATAAGAATTGTGAATCGAAGTACTGGTTTTGCAGAGGTTGCACTGCTGAATAGTAGTGCAGGACATACTAGTCCATGTTAGGGAACCGTTAATGGAACAGAACATCATGAGAGTTGAAATTGTTTTTACCTATGCCCTTTATTTTGTGAACAGCTACTAACTATTAACGGAGATGGATACCGTGGCGGAGGGGGAGGGAGACTTAATGTGAGGGGGATGGGAGCTTTGACCCATGGGAGGACTTTTGTCTGCACATATGCAGTTGTTTTTCAGATCACTTTTTTTCATAACCAACATGATAAACAGAAGTAAGGTTAAAAAAAATAAAGCTATGATTTTTAAATGCACATACATTTCATATGTTGGCAAAATGAATAATGTATTTTAACTTAATTCACATGTAAACATGATTTTCATTTTTTTTTATAGCAAACAACTAGTGAAAATTGCGGTCACTATGTATAGAGAGTAGGTTTTGTTCTCGTGAAGGTCAGCCATTTTGTTGTCATGACTTGCAGCATGTGGATTTCTCTTTTTGAAATGTCTACTAACTGCAGTACCGCCTGCGAGCTGTTGGGGAGCTCACAAAGATGGGAGAAACGTTTATGTAACCAACATAAAACATCACTTGATAAGGTCTATATTTGCGTAACTTACACAACTTTACCTTAATTAAATATTATTAAAGGAATAAATTATGTATCTAGACCTAATTAATTAGTTCTCCTCCTCCACCTAAAGCTCTAAACAGTTTCAGTGGATTCCACTGGATCAATAACATAGATTCATTCAAGTTATAAAGAGTAAAATGTGGTCTGTAAGTACACTGCATTAGTAGACTAGACTAACCTAACCAACACTCACTAACAGAAGTACTTCTCTCAGATAACAGAGAAGGGAGAGCATTTGGCTCCGCCTCCTTTTTCCAAGCCAGCCACAAATAACCCGAAACGACACGCGGAGAGACAAAGACGACGGTATTGCTGTATCGTCTAAAACGCCACGATAAATAACGTTGTCCAAAATGAGAACCAACTTAAAATCAATTACCTCACTGACAGAGTGTGTTAAAATGTCGTTTTGCAAAGAACACACTAAAAGATAGATAGCTCTGGTACATGATAAATGAGGGGGAGTTTAAAGGATAGACAGTCTAAATGTAGTCAAGTCTAAATAGACTGACTACATTTATAAAACGGTTTTCATCAAGTCAAAGCCATGTTACAGCGTTTGAAATACGGTGGCAGGAAGGACACACATATATGACACAAGAGAATTCGGATGGACTAGTAAACGCGGTGTGAACCGAACAGAGTGGACTGTTGTGTTGCTGAGACGATTCAGAATCGCGCCACTCACTGGACTCTGTGAATACTGACTCAGTTCAGTCTTTAGTCGTACAGCTCTCTCTACAGGCAAAATGTGGGAAATGCAAGAGATGACAGTCTCTCCGTTTCTGTTTTTACAATAAAATTGAAACTGAACTGTTAGAAAAGACATCTGCTAAACTGTGTTGTGTTTGGACTCGAAAGAAGTCAAGGCATTTATGGCAAATATGTTTATTAAATTAAAACATAAGTATCATAATAAATAAAACAAATACAATATAAATAATGTTTCATAATTATTGTTCAAAGGTGTTTTATTATTTCACACCAGCATCAATTAAACGTGATATGAAAAACATGAATGATTGGAGAACTGATTTAGGATCAGTATATGTACACAATTCCTACATACATAATGCATCAGTCTGTGAAGTGATATTGTGAGATAAATGTAGAATTACACATAAACACACATTTGGAAATGTTGGCACACATGGGAAATGAAAATAAAAATTCCATCACATAATAAGACTGAAATCACTGTTACCATATGTGAAATGTTGAGAAAGCTTTGTAATTTGTATACTCATTCACACAAACATGGGGTGTGTCCATACAAAATGTGCTGAAGAAAAAAACTCTTGATTTGTTAAAGGCACTGATCATTTTTAATCAGTGTTCTTTCGGTTTCCTCCTGAAGTTTAATTGGCTGCTGGAAAGCTATTTAAACACATTAGCCACTGTAAATCCTGGCATGCATTTAAACTGTTGTACCTGTTTGGAACGATCTGTAGGAATATACTTCAGTGGTCACTTCAGAGTCCTCTGAGACTTGCTTTGGCAGAGTTACACAGCAAAGGTAAAAAGACAGAATCTAATGTACTTAGAGAAACACTGCTGTACCCTTAGGCCAAAGAGATGAAATACTTATTAAAACACTTGCATGTTAAAATTTAGTAGGCTCACTCATAACTTGAGTATGTTTAATTGGCATAGGTACTAAAAGTGTGCTAAATGTTTTAATAAATAAGGCCCATTGAGCTGCAGACTGCAGTGGCAGTGCAATCCTCCTTCTAACGATATAAACTGCTCAAATGTGTCTAACAGAGGTTCCAGTAGAGGACAGAGCTAGTGATATGCCAACTCTGGGCAATTTCCAATTACAAATGCTTGTGCACAAGGCTATGTACCATCATATTAGACCTGAACAAGATTATCACGAGCAAGCTCGCTCACTAAAGTCAGCAAAGCGTACAATTGGGGAAGGCTTTTTCTAATTTTCAAAGGTTGTGCGACAAGAGATGATGACAAGTTCCACAAAGGGTTAAAAGGAGCATAAAGACAAAACCTCCACAGCGATGAAATCATCTGAGCATGCACAGCTGAATTACTACAAGATGAATCCTAGTCTTCTCTCGCATCCTTACTATGCCGCTCATTTGTTTCCTCACAGGTTGCTTTCTTGTGTGTCTTGGCCGGAGGAGGAGATGGGATGCAGACCTCCGTTATCGTTGAGCCTCTTGGCACGATACGTCTCGTAGTGGATGTTATGAGTGACCTCCTTCAGGTCCTGGAGGTGAGACCTGAGTATATGATAACATTATTATTTGTGTTGAGTCTCTGGTCATTTTTGGAAATATTTCATAAAGCCTGTAAATTCTATTATATAAAATACATTTTTTTTTTTTTATTAAGAGAGCAATAAACAGAAATGAGTGAATAACGTACTCGGTTACTTTCGTAACCTCGGTTCCCTTAGATATGGGAACGAGTACTGCATCGTAAGATGCTTGTATAGGAAAAACTCCTTTTTTCCGCTTCAACTGAAGCCTTTTCAATCACGCCGTGAAACTGCACGTCCATTGGTTCGTGCAGTGCTATAAAAACGAACCAATGGCTCAGCTGTGGCGACGAGCGAGCCTATGGCTGAGCAGCCCGCCACAGCCCGCCAAAACGGGCAGGGACTGTGGCTATATAAGCGGCCGCTTCGCCGCCGCATTTCAGATTTCTTCAAATGAAGCGACTGAGGCATGCAGCTCATAGCACGGCCAGGAACGCAATACTCGTTCCCATATCTAAGGGAACCGAGGTTACGAAAGTAACCGAGTACGTTCCCTGTCGATATTTTCACTCGTACTGCATCGTAAGACGCTTGTATGAGAACCAGTACAATCACGCCGTGCTATGATGGGGAACGACTCAAAACCAAGACTTCCATAGGAGAAGACCCAGGGGAGTCGATGGAATACACCAAGCAAAGGCTGAGCCATCAGGGTCATCCGTGGCCTGGGTGTCGTCCCCTATAGTTTATACCTGGTATCCATATAATATGGACCGTCCAGGTGAAGGAGGGACTTGAACAATGTTGGTCAAGTGAACCCATAAGACTGCTAAACTAGCAGGCGGCAAACTAAGCAGAAAGGACTCTGGCCTGTAAGGCAGGGACGTCCAGGTTGTAAAACCTTACAAATGTGGACAGCGAGGACCAGCCGGCCGCCTCACAAATTTCCAAAATGGACACCCTGCTGGACCATGCCCAGGAAGAGGCGATGCCTCTGGTGGAATGGGCTCTGACTCCAATGGGGCACTGCAAGCCCAAGGAGGAGTATGCTAGGGTAATAGCATCTACTAACCACCTGGAAATTCTTTGCTTTGTAACAGGGCGACATTTAGCGCGGTTACCGAAGCTGACAAAAAGCTGTTCTGATCTCCTGTATGAGGCAGAACGCTCAATGTACACCCTCAGGGCCCTGACGGGGCAGAGCAGGGATAATTCCTGGTCATCCGTCGAAGGGGAAAGTGCGGAAAGCACTATGACCTGGGCTCTGAACTGAGTGGAGAGCACTTTAGGTACATAACCCAGCCTTGGTTTCAGGACGACCTTGGAGTCGTTAGGCCCGAATTCCAGGCAAGCAGGGTTGATGGAAAGGGCCTGTAGGTCTCCTACTCGCTTAACCGACGTCAGTGCTAACAGCAGGGCGGTTTTAAACGAGAGTGATCTGAGGCTAGTGGTTTGCAATGGTTCAAATGGGGGGCCTTTCAAGGCCCTTAGTACGGTTGGTAAGTCCCAAGGTGGAACTGTACGAGGACGCGGGGGGTTAATCCTCCTGGCGCCTCGTATAAACTGGACCACCGCACTCTTCCTGCCCACCGATCGGCCAGCAATAGGGGCATGGAAAGTCGCTATGGCTGCCGCGTAAACTTTGATGGTGGATGAGGAATGCTGTTTATCCAGCATCTCCTGCAGAAACAAAAGAACCACTGATACATCAGAGGTAACCGGATCTAAGTCACGGTCTTGACACCAAGCTGAGAAAATAGACCATTTCAGAGCATAGAGACGTCTGGTAGACGGGGCTCTAGCTTCTGCCATAGTGTTTAAGACATGCTCTGGGAGGTCAAAAGGCTCCCGTTGAGCGGCCACACATGCAGGGCCCATAACTCAGGCTGTGGATGCCATAGCATGCCGTTCGCTTGAGAGAGGAGGTCCCGTCTCAAGGGAATGGGCCACGGGGCTGCTTTGAGCAGCTGGAATAACTCCGACACCCACGGCTGGTTCCTCCAGAGGGGGCTATTAGAAGAAGCTTGTGCCGTTGTTCCCTGACTCGTCTGAGTACCTGCAGTAGCAGAGCGATTGGAGGGAACGCATAGAGCGGGAGGCTGGGCCACTCGTGGGCCAGGGCATCCGTGCTCTTCGTGAAAAAGGTTGGGCAATGAGAGTTCTCTTTGGAGGCGAAGAGGTCTACTCGAACTCTGCCAAAGACTTCCCAGGTTTTCTGAACCGTGAGTGGGTGGAGCGTCCATTCTTCTGAGGAGACGTTGTTCCTCAACAACATGTCCGCTCCTTGGTTCATTTTGCCCGGCACATGCATCGCCTTCAGTGAGAGCAGATTGGTCTGAGCCCAAACAAGAAGGTCTTTCGCTAGCGTGCAGAGGCGCTTCGAGACGAGGCCACCCTGGTGATTTATGTACGACACCACGGACCTGCTGTCTGAGGGTATTAGCACGTGGTGTCCCCTTATGTTCAGCAGGAAGAATTGACAGGCACGGCACACTGCTAGCATTTCTAGGCAGTTGATGTGCAGATCCGATTCCTCCTCGGACCAGAGGCCGAAGGCCGGTTTGCCCTTGCACAGAGCTCCCCAATCCTTGTTGGAAGCGTCTGTCGTGACAAACTTCCTCCTGAGCGCCATGTCTAGAATCACCCCTTGCTTCAACCAGAGGGGGTCCATCCAGCGGTTCAGGGCTGATACACAGGCCCGATTCACCGTTATGCGATGGCGACCGTGACGCCAAGCCGCAGATGGAACCCTCTGTTTCAGCCAGAACTGGATGGGCCGCATGTAAAGCAGGCCCAGTCGAAGCATTTTCTGGAAGGCCTTGAGCGGGTGGACGGTTCCTTCCTTGAAGGAGGCCGCACAGCGCTGAATTGTCATGGCTCGTTCTGCAGAGACAGTTGCTGTCATCTGCACTGAGTCGATAACTGTCCCCAGGAACGACACTCGTTGGCTGGGTGACAGAACGCTCTTGGCAAAGTTGACCCTGAGCCCCAGGTGGCTGAGGATGAGGGTCTTGTGCGATGTTGAAACCACCTCCGACTGTGCCAGAATGACCCAGTCATCGAGGTAGTTGAGTATGTGGATTCCCAACTGTCGCAGAGGGGAGAGAGCCGCATCCATGCATCGCGTAAAGGTGCGGGGAGCCAGGGACTGACCAAACGGGAGGACCCTGTATTGATATGCCACCCCCTCGAATGCGAATCTCAAGAATCGTCTGTGATGGGTGGCTACCTGGATGTGAGAGTATGCGTCTTTCAGATCCAGCAACATGAACCAGTCCCCTGGGCGTATTTGCGAGAGGATCTGTTTCAACGTGATCATCCTGAACGACCTTTTTACCAGGGCGCGATTCAGGAGTCTGAGATCTAGAATAGGTCGCAGGCCACCGTCTCTTTTGGGGACGAGGAAGTAGCGGCTGTAGAAGCCTGACTCGCTCTGGGCTGGAGGAACGACTTCTATGGCTCCTTTTACAAGCAGATTCATCACCTCTGCGCGCAGGACCTGAGCGTCCTTGCTGCGCACTGTGGTGGCGACCACACCGCGGAAGCGTGGTGGCCTTCGAGCGAATTGGAGTGAATAACCTCGTCTTATTGTAGCCATTACCCAATCTGACACACCGGGGATGGCTTGCCAGGCCATGGCCCGTGTGGTCAGAGGATGGATAGGCTCTGGAGACTGGCTGCATAAGGGCAGGACGCTTATGGTAGGCAGAAGAGGATATTTGCTCTTTTTTTGAAAATGTATGCGTTTTATTTTGTCCGCTATCACAGCAGTCGGACACCCGGGCGCTAGAGAGGGCACTTGGGGGACAAACAACACATTTCCCTCTGCACCCAGCGCTAAGCGGGGCGACAAGAGGCACATAAGAGGCTGCTTGCGGGGTGGTCCGGCGGTAGCGAGACTCGGGCCCGTCCTCTTTCTGCCTGGCTGTTCAGGAGGACTTCTGAGGCGCAGGATCCAGGGATATCTTGGACCGGGGTCCTTGGCGCTTCGGTAAGGGGTAACGTCTCGCAGAGCGGGAACGTCCTCTATCCTGCCGATCCTTAGCGGGCCTGGGTTCGGGGGTGGCTGACGTTGGCTTGGAGGGCTGCTGAGTCAGCGCAGGTTTGGGGCGACTGGCAGCAGCAGAGGAACTGGAGCGCTTTGGGAGGAAGTGTCGCATCGCCTGAGAAGACTTCTGAGCCTCCGTGAACCGCTCTGCGAATCCTTCCACCGCCGGCCCGAACAGGCTGCTGGCTGAGACTGGAGCGTCGAGAAAGGGGACCTTATCCGCCTCCTTCATCTCCATCAGGATGAGCCACAGATGGCATTCTAACACCACCAGGTTGGACATAGACCGCCCAATGGCCTGGGCGGTGGCCTTGGTTGCGCACAGGGCCAGGTCCGTTCCGCTCCTCAGGTCCCTGAGTGAAGCCGCATCAAGACCAGTTTCCTCGCTGGCGAGCATCCTGGCCTGAAAGACCTGGAGGACCGCCATCGAGTGCAACGCTGAAGCCGCTTGTCTAGCCGCCGAGTAGGCGCGTCCAGAAGTTGCTCTGCACGGCTTGGACGGATGGTTTGCCCTCGCCTTCCATCCGATTGCCGTGGGCGGGCAGAGATGCGCGGCCACGGACTCATCCAGAGGGGGCAGGTGCTCGTATCCCTTCTCTTCGGTGCCGTCAATGGAGGAGAGGGCGGAGGAACCAGAAGGTCTAATGCGAGACGAGTAGGGGGCGCGCCACGAGTTAGTGAGCTCGTCATGGACTTCTGGGAAGAAGGGGGATGAGCGTTGGCGGGGGATCTGCTGGCGCCCCGGAAGAAACCACTCATCCAGCCTGCTGCGCGAGGGCTCCTTAGGTGGAGACCACTCGAGCCCGAGCTCACCAACAGCCCTTGTCATAATTCGGACGAGCTCCTCGTCCGTTTTGGGCCTGGCGCTGCGAGAGGAAGATGGCGGCAAGAGGGCGGGGTCAGAAAACGAGCCTGAAAACATCTCTGCATCAGACGCTGCCAGGGAAAGGCTGTCCATCTCGTCGTCGCTCGCAGCTGCAGAGGGACGCTGATCGGGCTGGGTGAAACAGACGGGAGAAACCTCTCTCTGTGGTGACGGTGAGGCACGCGGGCACTGAGCCGACATGAGCTCACTCGTCTCCGGACGCTCAATTCCTCTGCCCCGCTGTTTTTTCCTCGTAGGTCCCTGGGAGGAAGAAAATGGGAGGGCGCGA
The DNA here is from genome assembly GCA_039654775.1 of Spinibarbus caldwelli. NCBI lineage: Eukaryota > Metazoa > Chordata > Actinopteri > Cypriniformes > Cyprinidae > Spinibarbus > Spinibarbus caldwelli. The sequence goes on from CM077224.1 coordinate 31,457,960, forward strand.
GGGGCGGAGTCGCTCTCTGAAAAGAAAGCGATCCGAGAGCGCAGAGAGGCAAGACTGAAAGACTCGCAGTGCGAGCAATCAGTCCCGCTGAGCGCAGCGTCAGCATGGGATTTCCCCAAGCATGACACGCACTCAGCATGACCATCATCAGCGTGCAGGGGAGCCCTGCACGTCTTACAATGACGGCGCGGCATTTGAAACAACGCCGAATTTGCTCTTTTTGTGAGGCTCTTTTAGACGATTGCCGGATGGCTGCTGAGGCGTTTCTACGGCAAAGTCGGCGTCAGCGAGGAAGAATCTTCGCCCGTTTTGACGGGCTACTCAGAATTTTATACATATAAAATTTCAGAAATGTTTAGGTATAGTTATATATTGCATAAAATATATTTTAATAAATAAACTTTGCTCTTACCAAAATTTATTTGAAGGTTTTTTTTAGATAGATAAGAATATAAGAATTATAAGAAGGTATAAGATATAAGAATTATTTAATAAATGCAAATTAACCACTGAAACAAACTGTTTCACTAGAATTAATCAAAGCTGAGTTTCCCCAAAAGCATCATAAGCCTAAGTAGATCATTAGAGACCATTGGTGCCAATGGTTTCTATGATATTCTTTGGCCTATGATGCTTTTGGAAAATGATGCAGTTCACAGTTCAGGCCATCCATCCATCCATCCTTACTTAGTAGCACCACTATTTTTAGTTAGTTACAACCTAAAGTGCAAAATCACTTGTGGCTTCCCAAAGTGAAAGTCTTCCGTGTCTCTCAAACATCACACACGAACATATTCACAATGGGAGGCAGGTGGAGCATCTGCGTCCTCCCTAAACGAGGTTCGTTTTTATAGCACTGCACGAACCAATGGACGTGCAGTTTCACTGCGTGATTGAAAAGGCTTCAGTTGAAGAGGAAAAAAAAAAAAGTGTTTTTTCCATACAAGCGTCTTACGATGCAGTACGAGTGAAAATATCGACAGGGAAATACATTTATACAGACTACGGTTCAAACATTTGGGGACAGTAAGAATGTTTTTGAATGAAGTCTCTCATGCTTGTCAAATGTGTATTTATTTGTTCAAAAATACTGTAAAAACAGTAATATTGTGGAATTTTATTACAACTGATTTTTTAAATACATTTTAAAATGTAATTTATTCCTGTGATGTAAAGCAGAATTTTCAGCATCATTACTCCAGTCTTCAGAATCACATGATCCTTCAGAAATCATTCTAATATGCTGATTTGCTGCTCAAGAAACATTTATTATTATTATCAATGTTGAAAACAGTTATACTGCTTAATATTATTTGTTAAAAACGTTTTCAGGATGAATAGAAAGAACAGCATTTATTTGAAAGAAATCTTTTGTAACATTATAATGTGTTTACTGTCATTTTCCTTACTGAGTACTCTTTCAAAAAATCTTTCTGACACCAAACAGTAGTGAATACAATAAAATTAAGATTAATATATCAAATAAAGTTTTATACATTACCTAATCATGAAATCGCAAAGTAAGGAGAATTCGCAGTGATTTGGGTTTTCAGCTAGAGGGATTAAAAAACATGTTTTGTCAGAAAATATGTACCAACACAATATACTGTACACAAATACAAATACATTCCTTATACTTAATGCTTCAAAAAGTTAACTTGAAATGTGATTATTAGGAAATTGACATTGTTGGTTAAGTTAAATTGTTATAGCTGCTCTAAGTATATACTAACACGGTGGAAAACATGCAGAAAACATGTTTGTTTTTGCAACATTTTGATTGTAAAATGTAAAATGGTGACTAATAGCTTCGGAGAAAACTGGAGAATGTCTTTAGATTGAAAAAGTGATTAAAATGCCTGATGTTCACATATTTGTATTACTTTGTGTAAACATATATAACAGTGCCGTGAAAATGTTTTTGCCCCCTCCCTGTTTTTTTTTTTTATTTTTTGCATATTTGTCACACTTAAAAGATTCAGATCATTAAACAAATTTTAATATTACACAAAGATAATGCAAGTAAATACAAAATGCAATTTTTAAATGATGATTTCATTTATTAAGGGAAAAAAACTGTCCAAACCTGCCTGGCCCTACGTGAAAAATTAATTGTCCCCTCCTGTTAAATCGTGAAAGACCTGTGATTAACCACATTATTATAGAAAGCTGAGTTAAATTTCACTAGCCAAACCCAGGCCTGATTACTACTAGACCTGTTGAATCAATAAATCAACTAAATAGAACCTGTATGACAAAGCAAAGCATGCTTAAAGAGCAACACATCATGCCGCGATCTAAAGAAATTCAAGAACAGATGAGAAACAAAGCAGCCTCACTTGCCTCAAATAAGGTCAGTGTTCATGATTCAACAATAAGAAAGAGACTGGGAAAAAACAGCATCCATGGGAGAGTTCCAAGGCAAAAGCCACTGCTGACCAAAAAGAACACAAAGGCTCGTCTCACATTTGCCAAAAAATATTTTCATTATCCCCAAGACTTTTTGGCAAATATTCTATGAACTGATGCGACAAAAGTTGAACTTTTTGGAAGGTGTGTGTCCCGTTACATCTGGCGTAAAACCAACACAGCATTTCATAAAAAGAACATCATACCAACAGTCAAACATGGTGGTGGTAGTGTGATGGTCTGGGGCTGCTTTGCAGCTTCAGGACCTGGAAGACTTGCCATAATTGATGGAACCATGAATTCTGCACTCTATCAGAAAATCCTGAAGGAGAATGTCCAGCCGTCCATTTGTGACCTCAAGCTCAAGCGCACTTGGGTTATGCAGCAGGAAAATGATCCCAAACACACCAGCAAGTCCACCTCTGAATGGCTCAAGATAAACAAAATTAAGGTTTTGGAGTGGCCAAATCAAAGTCCAGAATTAAATCCGATTGAGATGCTGTGGCATGACCTTAAACAGTCCTTTCATGCTCGAAAACCCTGTGGCTGAATTAAAACAATTCTGCAAAGAAGAGAGGGCCAAAATTCATCCACAGAGATGTGAAAGACTCATTGCCAGTTATCGCAAACGCTTGATTGCAGTTGTTGCTGCAAAGGGTGGCATCTAACACCAGTTATTAGATTTAGGGGGCAATTACTTTTTCATGTAGTGCCAGGGAGGTTTGGACAGCTTTTTTCCCTTAATAAATGAAATCATCATTTCAAAACTGCATTTTGTATTTACTCGGGTTATCTTTGTGTAATATTAAAATTTGTTTGATGATCTGAATCTTTTAAGTGTGACAAATATGCAAAAAATTAAAAAAAACAGGAAGGGAGCAAAAACCTTTTCATGGCACCGTATAAACACATAATCCTCTTGGAAGCAATTTCAGTCCATGTTTTAAATGTAACATAAGATGATTTTCTGCAGGGACAGAAAATGCACCCAATATAGAAAATGACCCAAATATTATAGGTTTGTTAGCCAGCTGCGGAAAAATTTTCATTAATTACTCCAGGATTTGACTTGTCCTGCTTAAGAAATCACAACAGTATCTACTCTGTTATAATAACAGAACCACCTAAAAGAACATAAATATTTTAATCACAACTGGCACAGTGAAACAAACAGAATAACATTTTTTATTTCAGAAATCTGCATAAAAAGATTTTGAAATGACACAGCAAACACTTCTGCCCACTCACCCTCCACCACTCCCCAGGCTGTCTTCCTGCCCAAAACGCGTTTGCCATTGACCTGATACTCTTTATCACTTCCTACCACTGCAAAGGGCATTGCCTCCTGTAATGCACAGATTTAATGGGACAAACATAATGTGAAAACACACAGACCAACAGATGAGGGATGAAAGATAAGAGATGTTGAAAAAAAAAGAGCAGCATGCAAGATGTGCAAAGTTCCTCTTACTCTGATCTTATCATTATCACTCTTATCCTCCATGTCTTCATCAAACTCCTTCTGTGGATAGCACTCAATCCCACACGCTTCCAGCTCCTTCCTCACCTGCAAGGAAATATGGTGAACTGTAGTTAATCGGTGCCAGAAAACTAACTTGATATTGAATCACCTTATGAATTTGTCTTCATTCACACCCTCTGTTTAAATTCAGTTTTCTCATCAAGAGTGAGTGTGTCCGACTTGGCAATGACAGGAATGATGTTGACCACACGACTCAGATGTTTCATGAACTCAATATCCAACTGGCGAAGCCTGAGAAAGGGGAAAGAGATATAATTAATAGACCGATAGAAGCAGATTTTATTACAGGACCACTGGCCTTTCTGAGGTTCACAGTTTGCCTAATGCAGCTCAGTCAAGCATTGCTGGCTGAATGAACACGGTCTTAAATCTGTATTGTGATCACAGACTTTAATTTTTAACTACAGACTATGATTCTGTGCAGTCCAAAGATATCAAACATGTTTGATATTTTGAGCTAGTTTTTGAACACATTTTGTTTTTGTTTGTTTAGTGTCTGTGTGTTCGGAACAACATGAAAGTTTTGTAGTGTATGATCCTCAGATGGCCAGTTTTTCCTCTGTAACCATTTACAACATCAACAAGTTTTAAAAACTTAAAAGATGTGTAGTGTATTTTAACTTTTAATTAACAAAGCTGCAACTACAAGCATTTTTCACCTGCTGACAAATAATAAAACGAAATCTCAAAGATGTGAATACTCTAGAGAAGCACACAGAAATCCATTATCTTATTGCCGTTCTCAACAGAGTTCAACAGGTACATGAGTTATAGGGGTCATCAGATGCCCATTTTCCACAAGTTGATATGATTCTTTAGGGTCTTAATGAAAAGTCTATAACATACTTTGGTTAAAATTTCTCAATGGTAGTGTAAAACAACACCCTTTTTACCTTGTCAAAAACAGCTGTTTTCCCAGCAACCCGTTTTGTTGCATGTCCCTTTAAATGCTAATGAGCTCTGCTGACCCCGGCCCTCTCTTCTGTGGGGTGATGAGCCGTACTGTTTACTTTAGCCGCAAAACTTGCTAACTAGCATGTTATTAGGAAAGGTGATTTTCAAAGATTTATTAAAAAAAACCTTATACTCACTTCTTCTGGAGGTGAGGCTGAATCACGAATGATTCGCACGAACATAAACATTTAGGTAGATCGGGGGGTGCACTCTCTTCAAAAACAAAAGTAATCCACTGCGTCTTCAGCAGCTCAGATGTCGGGAGTAAATGACAACTGCAATGTTCATTATTACATCCAACAACAAAACACCTCAATCGCTTAGGAGACATTATTGTCTATTCCTGCTCTGGAAACAAAACAATGGCAGACTGTTGACAGCTCACTCAGGGCGGGTCTAAGGTAAGACACCAGTCCAGTCTGTGCTGAAACGCTGCTGTCAATAATTTTTGAACAATCGTGGGAGGGGTCTGGGTCTGTGTGACGACACACAGCCAAGCATCTGAGAACGGCTTGATTTAAGAAAGGGGTTATTATTTTGGGGGATATAAAAAAAACACTGGGTGAATTTTATCATTAAAGGGTGGATGTGTACACACACTGCCAACACACATTTATGTTCAAACAACATGTAAAAGTGAATTTTGCATCCGATGACCCCTTTAAAGTAAAATATTACTATATAATTCAAACTCACGAGTGTCCAGTTGGAGATATGAAGTACAAGCAGCAGTGCACTCTGGTATCAGGGATGCGTTTCTTGCGAGCAATGTTGACTTCTTCCTTCAAAAATTTTTCGTATTGTTCATTGATATATTTGGATATGGGCTCCCAGCTAGGAGCACAGAGGGAAAAAAATCAACAGTGTTGCATGTTGAGAGCTATGTTAGAGTACATGAAACTTTGAAACAGCAAATGAAAAACCACTGATGCGTTTTTTTTTCCATGTTTAATACTATAAAGCTGCTTGCTTTAAAGCAATCTATTGTATAAAGTTCTACATAAATAAACATAACGTGATGTGACTGGAGTGCTGAATTGCAGAGCTTTTGCAAACATATCCACATCGCTATGATCAGATCAACTTCTGTTTTCTCACTGTTCTCATTTTTGCTGTGTGTTTATTTTGTTATTGAGAGGAAAGCGCGCAGAACATATTTACATATTCATCTAAATGCCTCTCTCAGCAGCATGGGTAGCGTCAGGATATTTACAAACAGTATACCACTGCTCACGTATTTCAAACTTATTTTTACCACAAGCAACAAATTAAAAAAGAAATGTAGGTTTTAAGCTTTGGTTCTGTATAAATAAAAAGCTGCATAAAAGGCAGTTTTTTTTTGTTGTTGTTGTTGTCAGCATCAGCAACCAACAGCCAGTGCAGCACTATTTTGTCCGAGGCATTTGAATGACAAAGGAAAAACGCTGTGTCCCTTTAACTGAGGTCCTTGGATGTGATCACTGAGAGTGAGCTGCCAAACCACACTCACATTTGGCATCCCTACCAGCAATCTGATTCTTGTCTGTGCAAATTAAGTGCAAATCTGGAAGTCAAAACACTGCCCCTCACACTTGGAACACATTTTTGATGCCAGTTAGTAGCAGCAGAAATTAAGCACACAACTGACCCCATTTATTTCAGCTGACACAAATGCATATCTTCAGTTTCCTAGATGCAGTGATGCAAGATGCAGTGGCATTTTGGATCATTTGCAAAAACTAAATCGGTTAAAAATAGCTGCCAGTCCTCTGGCTTTAACAGAGAAATCACACAATACTCACCAATTTTCATTGTTGATTTGGTCCCCAAAACCTGGTGTGTCAATGACTGTTAACTTCATCTTCACCCCTCCTTCCTCAATCACTGCAAAATCAACATTTATCACAGCTACAAATAAAGCATTTTAGATAACTGTGATTGTTTTTGTGACAGAACACAGTGGTTCAATCTCATAAGATAATACCATTTTTGTCCATATAATGACCAGGATCCAGTGTTGTGTGGACACCACTGACTTCCATTATGGACAAAAACATTAAAACATTTTTAAAGCGACAGTTCACTGAAAAATTAAAATTCTGTCATCATTTACGTTCATGTCGTTCCAAACCATAAGACTTTGGTTAATCTTCTAACACAAATTAAGCAGGGCTGCAAAACAATTAATCGTGATTAACTGCAATCAAAATAATGTTGTAAAATTATGTATACATACTATGTGTGTGTGTACTGTGTATATTTATAATGTATATATAAATACATACACATACATGTATATATTAAGGGAAAATGTGTTAGATTTATATATAAAATATTTATATATAATATAAATGATATACAAGTATATATATATATATATATATATATATATATATATATATATATATATATATATATACACACACACAGCGACAAATCATTTTTAAAATATATACAGGTGCATCTCAATAAATAAGAATCTCGTGGAAAAGTTCATTTATTTCAGTAATTCAACTCAAATTGTGAAACTCGTGTATTAAATAAATTCAGTACACACAGAATGAAGTAGTTTAAGTCTTTGGTTCTTTTAATTGTGATGATTTTGGCTCACATTTAACAAAAACCCATCAATTCACTATCTCAACAAATTAGAATATGGTGACATGTCAATCAGCTAATCAACTCAAAACACATGCAAAGGTTTCCTGAGCCTTCAAAATGGTCTCTCAGTTTGGTTCACTAGGCTACACAATCATGGGGAAGACTGCTGATCTGACAGTTGTCCAGAAGACAATCATTGACACCCTTCACAAGGAGGGTAAGCCACAAACATTCATTGCCAAAGAAGCTGGCTGTTCACACAGTGCTGTATCCAAGCATGTTAACAGAAAGTTGAGTGGAAGGAAAAAGTGTGGAAGAAAAAGATGCACAACCAACCGAGAGAACCGCAGCCTTATGAGGATTGTCAAGCAAAATCGATTCAAGAATTTGGGTGAACTTCACAAGGAATGGACTGAGGCTGGGGTCATGGCATCAAGAGCCACCACACACAGAAGTGTCAAGGAATTTGGCTACAGTTGTCGTATTCCTCTTGTTAAGTCACTCCTGAACCACAGACAACATCAGAGGTGTCTTACCTGGGCTAAGGAGAAGAAGAACTGGACTGTTGCCCAGTGGTCCAAAGTCCTCTTTTCAGATGAGAGCAAGTTTTGTATTTCATTTGGAAACCAAGGTCCTAGAATCTGGAGGAAGGGTGGAGAAGCTCATAGCCCAAATTGCTTGAAGTCCAGTGTTAAGTTTCCACAGTCTGTGATGATTTGGGGTGCAATGTCATCTGCTGGTGTTGGTCCATTGTGTTTTTTGAAAACCAAAGTCACTGCACCCGTTTACCAAGAAATTTTGGAGCACTTCATGCTTCCTTCTGCTAACCAGCTTTTTAAAGATGCTGATTTCATTTTCCAGCAGGATTTGGCACCTGCCCACACTGCCAAAAGCACCAAAAGTTGGTTAAATGACCATGGTGTTGGTGTGCTTGACTGGCCAGCAAACTCACCAGACCTGAACCCCATAGAGAATCTATGGAGTATTGTCAAGAGGTAAATGAGAAACAAGAGACCAAAAAATGCAGATGAGCTGAAGGCCACTGTCAAAGAAACCTGAGCTTCCATACCACCTCAGCAGTGCCACAAACTGATCACCTCCATGCCACGCCAAATTGAGGCAGTAATTAAAGCAAAAGGAGCCCCTACCAAGTATTGAGTACATATATAGTAAATGAACATACTTTCCAGAGGGCCAACAATTCACTAAAAACGTTTTTTTTTTTTTTTTTTAATTGGTCTTATGAAATATTCTAATTTGTTGAGATAGTGAATTGGTGGGTTTTTGTTAAATGTGAGCCAAAATCATCACAATTAAAAGAACCAAAGACTTAAACTACTTCAGTCTGTGTGCATTGAATTTATTTAATACATGAGTTTCACAATTTCAGTTGAATTACTGAAATAAATGAACTTTTCCACGACATTCTAATTTATTGAGATGCACCTGTATGTAAGTAAGATATTCATTTCATAGTGTAAACAGCTTCAGTGATTTTAATGGGAGTTTTTGAGAGTGCTTGAACTCTAGACTGTCAGTAAAAATGTTCTTTGATAATGTAGCTAAATGTTCTTTGCTCTCTTTCTGTACAATGATAGTGTTATGATTAGTAGCCTAACTTACAATGTTTTTATTCACATTAACTTTCAATGTTAAATTCACATTAAATATAAAGTGAGTCTTATTAAAATATGTTACAGCATGACACCCATATCTGTTGATTAATTAAACAGACAGGTTTTTATGCATAGTTAATAGATTACGTTATTAGGTTACTTTGACCATCGCCCACTAGATCAACTAACATAATCTATAAAGGTGAGAATCAAGATATTTCATGATATAGTTAATGCGTTTGGGAATGTTTCGGATAAAAAGGAAAAAGTAAATAAAACATAAATGCTGTTGTGGCTGCTGTGTGTCACATGACGACCCCCCCAACTCGTGCCCCCTCAAAAATAATGAGTGCATGACGCCCCTGCACATACATATAGTATGTAAAAAAAACTTTTATTTTGATGCGACTAATCGTGATTAATCGTTTTGCAGCCATACAATTAAGACATTTCTAAAGAAACCTGAGCGGTTTCTGTCCATCAAATGAAAGTCCAAGTAACCAAAATTTAGAAGATCCAAAAAGGTCATAAAGGCATTGTAAAATGAATCCATGTGAAATCAAGCAGTTTAATCCAAGTGTTGGATCTTTTAAATTTGGTGACCTGGATTTTCAAAGGAAGTATGATATAAATATCTTAATTTGTATTTTGACGTTTAACCAAAGTCTTATGGGTTTAACAACATAAGGTTAAGTGAATAATGGCAGAATTGTAATTTTGGGGTGAACTGTCACTTTGAAAAAGACAGAAAGTCATGCAGGTTTGGAATGACATGAGGGGGAGTAAATGATGACAATGTTGTCATTTTTGGGTTAACTATTCCTTTAAGTCAGACATGTTCATCCTAACACAACGTCATGATGATTTAAAATATTTTTCCACCTGACACCTATTTCACACCTACATTTGCAACACCATCAGAACAATATCACACAAGGTCAACAAGAAATAAATATCCAGCCTTTTCTGAACAGCATTTGGATATATATGATATCATTTAGTTTGCCAGCTGTTCACTTACCTATAGGGGCTTCACCAACAGCTGGGCTCCTAACTTGCCCTGGGCACAACACATGCCAGTCTAGACACATCTTACTCACAAGCACATATGCTTTAGGCCGCCACTGTGCTACAGCTCCTAGTCTATTGATTACAATTAGCTCATGATGTCTATTTCTGTCCAGTGAAAGGTCTGTCCTTTAGCAACCAGTGTTTAAAAGCTTTCATTGAACAAGCAATAGATGCAGTTGTGAATCCTTGACTAAATGAGACAGTTAAATGTTTAGAAGTCACATGATCAGTATGCTCTTACCATGAGATACAGATTTAATCTCAACAGTCTTTGGAATCTTCTCATCACGACTCCAGCTTGTGCTCCTCCTGCTCACCTGTGACTTAAAGAGAGTATTCACTAAAGTAGACTTCCCAAGACCACTCTGACCTGGAGTTAGAGAGAGAGAAAAAGAGGGGAAATGGTAAGAAAGTGAAAAAAGTAAAAAGTAAATGTGAACAAACCGCTCTCCCACCCACCACCCACCAACCACCATGATGTTGAAGTCAAAGCCTGTCTTCATTGTCTTCTTCCGCATCTGCTCAATGATGGTGTCTATTCCGATGTATCCAAGCAATGCAGATCCTCGACCTGACCCTTGACCTTCGCCCCCTGTTCCTTGGGATGTAGGCACAAAGGAACCACTAGAAGGCGGGGCCACATGGGAGGGCTTAGCTGGGACGGCAGGTTTAGGTCTCACTTCAGGGGGCACAATTTCTGACATGTCTGTGTGAAAAAGTAAATGATAAACAATCAATACATTTAATCAGGCTAGATGTTATTTCACTATAAATGCCACCCTTAAATATAGTAAACTAGATTTAAATCTAGCAAACAAGTTTTTGTCTTGTGATTATATATTTAAGGTGCTACAAGTGATAATTATTTTTTATTATTTATTTTATTTCACGTCAGTATTTAACTACATTCAAACATTCTGTATATTAAACTTTAAAATGCAAATAAACTTGCAGCAAAATACAATATACAATAATTGTTTATAGGAATATTAGTTATGATAATATTATTTTAAATACGTTCTATACAACTACATTCACATATTCTAAATATGAAGCTTCTGCAAATAATGTTAATTTGTATTAATCTTAAAATAATATTTTTATTTGAAATGTAATTTCCAATTTACTCTCTAACATGCCAACTAACCTAATGTAGGTCACATTTTATTTTGTGTTGTGGAGCATATCTATGACTCTGTGTTACATATTTTCAAATTATATTTTAAAACGGATAGTTTACCCAAAATTATGAAAATTCTGTCACTCACCCTCAAGTAGTTCCAAACCTGTATGAATTTCATTCAGCTGTTGAACAAAAAAGAATATATTCTGACGAATGGTGGTATCCAAACAGTTGACAGTAACCACTGACTTCCATAGTACAGAAAAAAAAATAAAAAATACTATAGAAGTCAATGACTACCGTCATTGACTTCTTCAGAATATCTTCGTTTGTGTTCAGCACAGGAAAGAAACTCATACAGGTTTGGAAGCGGATGGTGAGTACATGATGACAGAATTTAAATTTTTAGGTGAACTATCCCTTTATTTCATATTTCTTTTTGCCTAGAGGACAACATAAGTAAAAAGTGGCACAGCTTACCCTCCAACCTACATTGTTTTGCATGTACAATATGCCGTTGTTTAGAAACAACAAGATTAACTGAGGAAAACAATATGTTTTATAAAACCTATGTATGCTATTATGCCCTAGTGGTCCTATTTCCCAGCCTAGTCCACTTTAAATGCTCCACTGAGTAGTCGGCCTATATTAACACCATATGCCACCCAAAATAAGCAACAAACAATAAATCATTACAGAAGCCACTCAACAAATCTCTTTATCGGATTAATCACCCACGGCTGATTAATTTCCCACACACCGAGACGCCTTTTAAACGCCACGACATGAGATGAGACTTCCTACACAAGCGACAATGATGCGCGTCTCTCATTTAGATGATAATATTAGTATCGTTGCCATTTTAAACGTTACTGTTTTTAAAGACAGGAAACCAAACATAAACATACATGGATGAATGTACGCGTCTACCTCCCCATTTGTTCCAATTATTGATTTTAATCCAAAAAGATTCGTGTAATAACGAGTAATCAGAGGAAAACACTCTTCCCACTCACCGATCCGTGTTTTTGCAGCGGTCGCAGGATATGTTTTATTTTTCGTCCTCTTTCTGCCTCTCGCTGTTCTACAGTCTATTGAAGTATAAGTAGGCTAAAGCAGTAGCTGAACAGCCGTTAGGGAGTGATCATGTGTTCAGGTGCCGCTTTCGTTCACTCCGTCTCTCGCCTTTCTATTCGCAGCTCGATGCACCTCATTCCTTCCTCCACCCTTTTCTCGTTACCAAGGAAACTAACGGGAGACTGGGTGATGCAGCGCGCATGCGCAGTGCTGAAATCAGGGACTCGGGTCGCTAGGTGATTTTTGGCACTCTGCTAGGCTATTTGAATCTTAGTTTGCTTTGGTAGGCTACATTTGTACAGATATTTATATTAAACTTTGCTATGTTTGTTGTATCATGCTATTACTGTGGTTTATGATTAATTACAGGACTGGTGACTAATGTAAAACAGCGACACTTGGATCACAACGACTCTCGTTAATGAAAAGGTTTTTTTTTTGTTTTGTTTTTTTTTTGGGTTCCAAAATATATGCTGATCAAAATAATATATAATTTCTTAAACACTTAATTCTTACGGAGCAAAATAATAAGAATAAAAAGAAACAATAACTATCAACTGACAACGATCCCGTTCTGCTGACGTCATCAGGTCCTTTTATTTTCCAACCCCTTTGCTCCATGTGACTTGTTCCATTTTGTCCTCATTGAATATCCTGAAATACATCGTATTTTCCAAATAACTTAAACGCAAAACACCACAGAACGGTGCAAAATAAAAGATTAATTTCGCACTGTACATTTTATGTCATCAAAACTACTCACATTTCACGGCCTTGTAGTCCCACGCCTGCCTGTCTCATGCGCTGTGTTCACATGTGAAGTGTTTGTGGTGTAAACAGTGGCCACTGAAGTGCCGTTGAGCTTCAGTGTGTCTTTTACCTCATAACCGGGTTATCTCACTGTGTCTAGACAGGCCTGTGCTTGATGATAAGGACCTATTTTGCACGCTATACCATTTACAGTTTGTCCTATGTCTATATAGGCCTATGCTGGCTTATATTCAGAAAACACTCGCAGTGTTTCTAGAATTTCTAGGGTTCATATCTGTAGATAGATATTGAGTATTTTGAAACACTGACCTACCACAACTTTTTTGACTTAACCTTAGTTTTATATGGTTATATTTTCCAATGAAAATGAAAGTGACGCTCACTTGTGCCAGGTCAATGCGATTCAGTTGCTAAGCTGTTCTGAGTGATTAGCTTGTTTTTTGCAGTTGTTAAGGTTTTCGAAGTGATTTTTAGCACTATGCTATACGCTTGATAAAGTGTTTTGAGCGATCTTTAGCATATTGCTATGTAGTTGCTACAGAGATCTGAGTGATTTTTAGCTAATTTTATGTAGTTGCTCAAGTGTTCTGAGTGATTTTTTTGCACATTGCTATGCACATTCTACTGTGTTAAAAGTGTTTTTTTTTAACATTGTCATGTAGTTGCTAAAGTGTTCTGTGTGATTTTAGCATATTTGCTAACATTTGATCAAATGCTCAGTTATTTTTAGCACATTGTTGTGTGGTTATAAGGTGTTCTAAGTGATTTGTACCACACTGCTATGTAGTTGTTCTAAGTGACTTTTAGCATGTTGCTAAAGTGTTTGCTGTCATTTTTAAGTTCCTAAGGTTTCAAAGATGCGCTTTCAAAGATGTTCTGCATGATTTTTAGCAGTTTCTAGGGTGTTCTGGGTATGATCTTAGCATGTTGTTATGTGGTTATGTTTTAATTCATTTTAGCATGTTAAGTGGTTGTGTGTTCGGAGTGATTTTGTGCATTGCTTGTGGTTGCTACGATGTTGTGGGTGGTTGCTTACTTTCCTTAACCACATGATTTGAGGTATCAAATTGAAATGTCATATTGTGCACCTAAGTAAAATATTTATTAGGCTTAAGGACTGTTTTAAATCTCTAACCCTAAATATAAAACTGTGATTCTCTCCCAAACATTCACTACTAATGACAAATTAAAGTTTTCCTCCCTGAATGCTTAGGCTGTTTATATACTAAATTTAAATAATGCCCCTATGTATATACAGTAGGCCTATTTAGGATGTCTCATGTCTTTAAGCAGCTTTATATACAGTTCTCTTAATGTAATTCCAGTCATTTATCTTTGCACCCACCTGTAGACACACATTCTTCAGGACAGGAGTCAACTCTGCTCCTCGTGTCTGCGACTACAGATGGCTGTAATGGTAGGGGGTCTTCTCGCTCTGTTAACCGCGAGGACTTCATGTCTTGAAATCTGTCACAATCTGTAGAATGAAGTGTGTGTTTGGACTCTTGTTGTTGATCTAGAGTGAACGGACACTGTGGCATCCATCCAGCCAAGGGATATTTCAGCATTTCAGTGTCTGTGTGTGTGTTTGGGCTGTCCGAGAGGTCCAGATGAACGGCTGAATCACGTTTCTCTCCAACAGATTTAGTTGGACAACTAGTTGCACACTTTTTGTATAACTGCGAGCCTCTGTGTCTTCTTGCAAATCTGTAATCTTCACGCAAGTTCACTTCGCTTGAAGAGGATTTAGAAGAATCTGAATCTGAAAGGCTGCATCTATTTTGGGATGAACTGCTGACATCCCTTCTTGTGTTCCCTGTTTGGTTTGAGGAAGATCTTCTCCATGCCTGAGGAGTTTTGAAGTATGTAGGTCTACTGTCAGATGTTCTTTTGATCACAGGTCTACAGATTCGGCTCAGTTGACCGCATTCAGTGGATGATCTGTGACTCTTCAAAGGGAAGTGGAAGCAGCTCATCCGGCTGAACTGATCTGATGCATTACTGTATCTGATGACGGCGCTGTCTGTCTCGGAAGCTGCAGACTGAGGTCTGATCTTTGGTTTAGACTCTTGGTTGTCATTAGCACTGGTTTGATTGTGTTGGGAGGAGTTCATCATCATATTACTTTCATGAGAACTATCATTGGTGGCGTTACAGTCCTCTGAAGCTCTGTCTTGGAGCTCTGAGTTGTATGAAACCAGTTCACTGTATTCCTTTAGAGAACTTACATTATCCAGTTCTTGAAAAATATCCTTTTGGTTTATGGTAGCTTTAGGTGATGAGATTGGATTTGTAAGTGCCGACTGTTTGGAGAACTGTCTTGTTCCTTCAGCTGAAGCTTGTTGTTGGTTTTGAGGTTTCCCACAGCTCCTCTCACACATCATAGTGGGTCTTATCCGCTTGGCTGCTCCTAAAATTATCTTTGAATGTATAGGCTGTTTTAACTTTTCTGAAACAGCAGGATGTCCATCGCTCTGAATTTTTGGGATGTTCTCTTCACTGCTTCCCTTGATCTTCTCCAGACTGGAAAACTGGGCACCAGAGTTTACAATCCTGCCTGTTTTAATCAATCCATGCCGGATTCGAACTAGAGTAGGGTCTTGAGATTGGCGCTTCTTTTGATAGCTAGCTAAATTTTGTGGTCTATATGCACTTCTTTCAACATGTCTGAGGTTTTTAGGGCTTAAGCTTTCAAATGTTGAAGGCTTGGTAGCACCCCTGCAATAGATGTTCGAATTTTGCTTTAGTTTATCCTGCTGTGGAGGTCTGAATGGATCTTGTTGCTGGCCAGTTTGCCTTTTTTGACCCCTCGTGTTGGTTATGGGGACTGATCTTACACTTCTCTCAGTGGATGAAACAGGCGTGAATCTAGACATTTTGCTTTCTACTGGCCATGTTTTACCACGCATATCAGCAGAATGTAATGGTTTGTTTTTGTCTGTTGGTAGCACTATAATTGACGTTTCTAATAGAGAAATGGTATTGACTGACTTCAGTTGTGGTGAATTTAGGGATGTATCCACTGTATTGATGATGCTGTAGAACACAGAACAATCAAAATGGATAAGCATGATGGATGATGAATATATGTGTTCAATAGCCCAAATTTTCAACAATGTAAAATATCACAAAATTAAAGACATTAGCAATTATGTAATATTTGGAAATGACACATGACAATGTGGTATATTGAGACAGGGGTTCTCAAACTGGGGGGTAGGGATCCCTAGGGGATCCATTAAAGTAAATATTTTTCAGACATATTTATCATTTGTTTTGGTAGAAATTACCATCTTTAGTATTTAGCTTATATGCTAAATTACAGTTTGTCCTAACACCTAACACACGCATGTATATATTTCAGAAAATATATATGTTTATATATTAAATATATTTATTTAAATATAAATTATATGAATATAAATATAGACGTAAATATTTTCAAAATATATACTGTATGAGTGTGTATTTATATATACATAATAAATATACACAGAACACTCACATATATTATGCAAACAAAAACTTTTATTTTGTATGCGATTAATCGTTTGACAGCACTAAAAAAAAAAAAAAAAATGTTTGTACTGAGAGAAACATACCTTTGAGGAGAACTATCAATCTGGTTCTGTTCTTCTAAGCTTTGCCCGATTTGACTGAAGGAGGAAATATGGATAGGCTTTTTTAAGACAACAGAGGGGGAAAGAGGCACGGGACAGGGGGACACTCTAGTGGGTGAGGTAGATGGGTCACATGTGGAACAGGGAGACAGACGAACAGGAGAGTAAGACGAAATAAAGTGAGAAGATGGACTGAGACGAGAAGGAGAAGTGGATGAAGGTGAGAGACGGGAGGGAGAAGAGCCTAAGGTAACGGAACATGGTGAGAGACGGGAAGGGGAAGGAAAAAGAGGGATAAGACATGAGGAGAGTCTTGCTGAGGACAGAGAGGGGGAGATAGGTAACGTGTTTCCAGTTTGATCTAGGTCCCTTGGGTTCATTGCAGTGTATAACACAGCCTATAAGAATTCATAAAAAAAGTTTGAGCAAAAGTTTGAGATTTCACTGTAAATAAAAAGAACATAGACTGAATATATAGGCCTAGATAAAACGGATTCTAAAGTCAAATATTTCACTGAATACACATAAAAAGGGTTGATTATTCTACTAAGGCATATAGTGAGTACATCAAATTCTGAAAATGATATGTAATATGACTGACCTGTGATCCTGTGGTCTGTTTACTGGAAGAGAGAAGCGAGAAAATGAAGGGGGAAGAGTGCGTCGGGAAATGGTGGGAACTAGACTTACATTCCCTCCATTCTTCTCATCTGAAGCTCCACTGTCTCATTCACCCACTCTCTTCACATCATACTCGCTAAATGGCAGAATTTGTGAAATTCCAAAATCAAGTGAAAACATGCAGAAGAGAAGTATTTCTTGACCAATTTGTGTTTAATGATATAGTAATATTTCCAACAGGGGAAAAAACATGCTACAACTGATTACACAATTATCCACTTTATTACAAATGCCATTATTATATATGATTGTCCAAAGTATGTTTATAACCAACAGCTTAACCCCCTTTTAACCAAAATTTGCATTTTTTGTTGATGAAATTGGTGAATCAGACCAAAGTGACACAAATCTACTAGCATATGAAAATAACTACTAAAACTACTAATAAACACTTCCAGGGCTTCAGATAAGAATGCTAGCCCACAAAAAAAGACAATTTGAAGAGTGTGTTTTTTAGTATCTTAAGGACATTGCGAAAGTTAAAACATCTACAGCAGATGATACAACTAAAATCTAGTCAGTATTCACAAAAAGAATGAGTCTTGAACATACTTTTGAAATATGGCCCTTTCTACCATTTCTATTTGATGAAAAATGACAAATAGCATGCTGAGTAGTTTGAGTTCCCTACTTTACTCTTTAATTCACAGTATACTGTATGTATCTTGGGACATGGGTTTTCCAGATTTTTCAGGCATGTTCTAAAATGCCACCCAGAACATGACCGTCATGACCTGGAAACATTCCCTCTTGTTTGCTCACTGTATGTAGTGTGTTTTCACACAATACCCCCTTCACATAGAAGTCAAGGTTGTTCCTCCAGTTTGGCCAAATGTCACCAAAATTTACTTTGATGCTGACTTGTGTGGTAGGTTGTGTGGGAAGCACCACTGGATAACAGTTTCATATGATACTATGATCCCAGTTCTCAAGCTTTAGACACAAATGACCCCAACACAACTTTCAAAGCAAGGTAAAGTAAGATAATATAATTCTTCCAGTATTTCTGTTAGATTAATTAATTAATAGTAATATTAATACTTTTTTTGTTAAATGAATACTTTAATTGTAGTAATTCAATAATTCGATGGTATTTTAATGCATCACTTGTATTGAAAATAATATATTAAAGTAATTTTAAGTCCCCTAGTGGATTCTGGGGCCCTAGTTGAGAACCACTACAGTAGAAGCAGTTTTCATGGTTAGTTTTCAAGTAGTACAGGGAATACATCCAATTTTGTTGAGATTACAAAATGTAATGCAAATAATAATCTTTGCATGTATAAATGAATTGAGTTCTACAGTGTATTATGCTGTTTTGGCTTGTAATCCAATTGCAGATCATTGCATATAACTAGAGAGACCCTGTTAAAAGACCAAGGATTTTGATAAAGTAGCATCAATATATGATTTGGCACAAACGTCTCATTGCAGCATCCACACATGTCCCATCATAACAAGGCGTTGCTGTCGTCATCTCTGCAGTGTGTTTGCCTTATGTGAGCCAGCGGCTGGTGCCTCAGTGACTTGTTGCTCCACTTGTGAGCATCCTGAAGACCCGGCTCCAGAAAATAGAGACATACTCCGAAACCAGCCAGGACCAGGACCGAGACCAGCAGATAGACGGGGACGAACCAGTCCAGAAACATCCAGGGCATTGCGTTATCTCAAAAGTACAGAAAGAGAGAAACAGAGACAATTATATTACTCTCTAAATGAGAACGCACCTGTGCACTGCAGTATATGAAATGCTGCATGATCCATATCAAAATATGATGGTACTGTCACTCATGCTTAACAGTGCAGCATTCTGTCAATGAAGTACAATGAAGAATGAAGATCAAATACACTAAAAATGAATCATACTTCTACAGCATGCCATTAAACATCACTTCCACACATGCACATATGTATCATGCGTCTCTACATACCTGCAGTCTTTCCTTGATCGTCTTTGAACTGGCGCTGTAGTTTTGGGTTTAAAGTCTCAAACCCAGGCTGAGCAGATAGAATCGTCTAATTAAAATGCTGAATAACAAAGCCAACAGCAGCTGGTGAAGCTATGTGGACAGAGACATTTTATTTTATTCAATGCTATTGGAATGAGGGCTTTTCTCACACCCTTGCTTTCGTGCTCTCCTTGTCAAAGCTGTACCATCCCATTTCAGTTGGGAGGGGGGGTAACCATGGAGACATCTCTGACGAGGAAAGGGTCAGAGCAGAAGTTACGTAATTTTTTTGTAACCCTTTCTTCTCAGTCTTGCTCTCACATTCCTAATAATTTCATATTAAACTGAAACATGGCAATTATCATTGGAAATTAGAGGGAGTTTTTAGGAGGAATGTTATGTTGTATAAATGTTTTCACATCCCCAAAAGGTTCAAATAACCTACAGCATCGCACACATCAAGGATAGTTCATAGTTCTGTCATTATTTATGTTTTAAAGCTGTATGACTAACTTTCTTCTGTGGAACACAAAAGAAGAAATTTAACAGAATGTTCATGCTGTTCTTTTGCATAATGAATAGTGACCTGGTACACTGAAGCTGTAAATATAACAAAAAGGATCATAAAAATGGTTCATATACTAACATAGCTTTTAAATCTCATTTTACAACAAACGTATCATCAAATTATGTCATTATCTGTAACGAGACTATTCATATTCATTTTAGGGAAACACAGAAGAAGATATTTTGAAGAACGCTGGTAACCAAGTTTCCGTTCCCATTGACGTCCACCATTAAAAAAAATAAAATAAAAATACAATGTAAGTCAATGGAATCCAAAACTGTTTGGTCATCAACATTCTTCAAAATATATTTTGTGTTTAGCACAATATTTGGGTGAACTATCCCTTTAAAATCTCTTTTTTGTGGCATATGAAAGAAAGGAAATCAAACAGATTTGAGGGTATATGATCACAGAATTTCATGTCTTTAACATGAATGGCACTTCCCAGAATAATCTTCCCAAAGCAATCTTTCTTGCATACACAAACACGTTTTTTTTTTTTTTTTTGTGGTTTATGGGGATTCTCCATAGGCGATGGTTTTTATACTGTACAAACTGTATTTTCTACCGACCTACACCTACCCCTTACAGAAAACTTTCTGCATTTTTAGATTAAAAAAAAAAACTCATTCTGTATGATTTATAAGCCTTTTGAATTGCAAGAACACCGAATGTGTTCTCATAAATCATCTTCACCTTTTAATACCTATGTCATACCCATGTCATCATACAAATTTGTAAACCACATAAACATGCACACACACACACACACAAACTTGGGAGCTGCTACATGACTCTTATACTAGCTTGAAATGATCAATATACATAAAGCATATTTATAAACACAAGCACACACAAATACAATCTCATCACAATAGCTCCCATTACACAGCTGTTGGTCTTTAGAGTATCATGCTATTGATAGTCTCAAATGTCAGGCAAAACTGAGCAGCACTGACCTACATATGAGCGCAAGACAAATGCAAGATGTGCAGCTTTCAGCAAAGCCTGAAGGAAATCAAACACACAGACACATTCACAGCAATCTGCACATTCATAAATACAGCGATGCAAACACACACAGTACAGTACACAATATATAGAGATGTATACATATAGATATAGTAGTTCAGGGGTCAGTAAGGTTTTTTTTTAAATAATACTAATTAATGCAGCAAGGAGGCATTAAATTGGTCAAGAGTGACAGCCAAAGCATTTATAATGTTACAAAAGATTTCAATTTTAAATTATCGCTGTTCTTTTGTACTTTCTCTTCATCAAACAATTCTGAAAAAAAAATGCAACTGTTTTCAGCATTGATAATAATGTCTCTTGAGCAGCAAATGAGCATATCAGAATGATTTGTGAAGGATCATTTGATACTGAAGACTGGAGTAATACTGAAAATTCAGCTTTGCCATCATTTTAAAATATAATAAAATACAGAAAGGAGTTCATTTAAATTGTAATAATATTTCCCAATATTATTGTTTTACTACTGTGATTACTGTTTTGTTACTATATGCATAAAAGCACTTTTTAAAAACATAAATTCTTACCGACCATAAAAGTTTGTACTGTACATGAATTCATTTTAAAACTTGATTTAATTGTCTTTTTTGGCCACTGTAGCTTTGGAATTCATAATGACAGACCTATTATTTACCCCAATAATGGCAAAAAAAAAAAGTAAAATTACACAAATTTAATTATACACTTTAATCTTTAGTTTTGCTTCATCACAACAAAAGTAAAAATGAACAGATGTTTTAGTTAATACTTATTAACATTAACAGACGTTTTTAAAAACATTTTATGTGCATCACATATAGCCAGCTTCTCTTTGAGCAGATTAAATCTGGTAATACATAAAGCGACTCAGCACTTAACCTATTTTTTTTTCTCAATACTATGATCAGTGTTTGTCAGCAGCATTTGTATTTTGCCAATATAACACGGTCCACATCTCAAAAAGCACCATACCTACTGTGAGGCATCATGCTGTGAGGGAGATTTCAATCAGAAGGGACTAAACCTCCTGTTAAAAATGGAAGGCATATGGATAGTGCAAAATACTGGAAATCTTCTTAACGTTTTCTAACAAAACACCTTTTGTAACAAAAAAATAAATACATTTTAGGTTTGTGACGCTTAAAGTATCACAGTAACAAGAACTGGTTAATGGTATGAGTATTTTGAATCAGTATAGACTACTTCATTTTTTGAATCAGCATGTGTGTGCTATAATTTGGAAGACTGGTTATTGCTAGATTCGCTCTCTGTTTTGTCAGGACTGTGTGACTGAAGAAAATCAGTGATTATGGAGGCCACGGACTCAGGTTTGTTGAGGTGAATATGATGATCCCCTTCCACATCAACAATGGTGGCCTGAGAAGAGTGAGAAAGAAATTTCTAGATAATACCATTCCAGACAGACATTTTGCACTTATGTTTGTGTGTATGTGCGCACATCTCACTTTTTGCTCAGTCCAGCTCTTCAGAATCATATCAACATATCCATCAGGCAGAATAAAGGTTTTGAACAGGCCGTCTTTTGCCCTGAAGAAAGACACATCTTTGATTTTGAAACAATGAGGCAACGTATGTCACAGGACACAAATGCAGTCTGATAGTGTATGTAAATGATGTGTGGATAATAATATGATGGGTTTATAACAGTAGTAAAAATTTACTTCAGCCACACTTATATTATAAGCATTTATACAATTGTTCGCAGATGCCACTTGGTTTATATACATCTTATTGTCTAATACAGTGACATTCAGGCATTTTAAATTTGACAATGCTTTTGTAGGCCAGTATATTTTTAAATATTTTTCATTCTGTACATTAAGGTTATGATACCTAAACTGACTTTTAGCATTTAAAATAACTAATTTTCAACTTTCAGTTTATTTTGAAATAATTTAGACATAATAGCAGAGGACTTAATATCTGACAATTATTGGTTTCTGGCCATAATATGAAAATAATTATCTTCTTTTCAGTACTATAAAGAATTTTAATAATGGTGCACCTTTAATTTTCAGCATTGTGTTTAAATGTGCACAGTGCTTCTCCTGAACACCATGAAAACTGTGAAAAACTTGAAAACTGTGTCTGTGTGTGAACTCACAGCAGTATCATCACTGGGGCTTTAACTAGTGATATCATGTGGAGGCACTGTTCCATATTATTATTCACAATGTTTTTCTGAAACAAAACCAAATATCACCAGTTGGCAAAAAAAGAGAGAGATTTCGAAAGTGAGAAAAGGAACAAACATTCATTGTGACGTGTATAGTGTGTTTTTATACGTTCCTTCCTAAACACAAAACATTTGTATAGCAGAAACCATGACAAAAAAAGGAATAAACCACTGTATATGATAATATGAGTTTTTGGAAAGATCTGTCACAGATGAATATGGGTCAAACAGTCAAACTAAATCTGAAATCTTGTTATCGTGAATAAACTAAAATGTAAAGGAATGAAAAAAAATATACTGAAATGGCTCACCAGGTTGATCCTGAAATCTCTGGTGAATACAAATCCTTCAGGAGAAGGAAGTCATTTAGAGAAAAAGTGAGAAAATCTGGGTCCATAGAATAAGTGGACAATTGCTGTATGTCTTACCTCCCTCAAATTCTCTGACCGCTCGCTCTAACAGAACGTCTGCAGACTGATCGGAAAGGTAGGGGTTTGCAGCCTTCAACCTGAAAGAGGATAATAATAATAATAAATTAGATAATAAATTTTTTATTCATCAAATAATCTTGAAAAAATATATCATGGTTTACAGAAAAATATTAAGCAGCACAACTGTTTTCAACATTTATAACAATAAGCTATGTTTCTTGAGCATTAAATTGGCATATTAGAATATTGGGATCATGTGACACTGAAAACTGGAATAATGATGCTGAAATTTCAACTTTGCAATAAATATAAGGTGGACAAATCGTAAAAATCAAAACTTAAAAATGTCAAAAATTTTGTTAAAGAGAAATATTTAGAAAAAAAAAGTTTAAAAAGTTGAAGTTGGCATGAAATGCAATCACCTTTTCTTCCCTATTGTGACTTGATTTTATCCATTTTTATAAATCATTTATAATAAAGAGTAATATTCCAGAAAAAAAAAAAAGAATTGTAATTGAATTTAATCATGCAGTGAGATCCAGGCAGATGAAGTCTTTCAGTAAAATGATAATTTATGTAAAGACAAAAATTATAAATGAGTTTATTATTTATTTATTATTTTTATACAATTACAATTTTACTGAAAGACTTTGTCTGCCTGGATCACTGCATCAATTGTCTATTTTTAGAAATCAGAAAGAACTTAAGATTGTGAGAAAGAACGTGGCTAAAACTCAACAGAATACAGAACAACAACAACAAAAAAAGAACACTCGTGCTATATATTTGTGTCTGTAACTAAACATCAGGCGTTCTTCACCTTTCTTTGGCTTTCTCATACGTGTACACCCTTTCTTTCCTCTCCTCCGTTTTGTTGTCATACTGGATTTGGTCATTCATCCCTTTCCTCATGTTCTTAAACATGTCAGTCTAAGGAAGGACAAATAAACATGTATGTTGTTATCATTGACGCATGCATGTTGAATAAGAAGTCTTCTCTATGATTTACAGCTAAATGCTCCATTTATTGTTACCACTTCTGTTGGGAGGAATCCATAAGTATCCAGGAGAACTACGGCATCAACCATCTCTGGGAACAAGGCACTAAACTGGAAAACCAGAAGGAACTGTTATCACACTCTACATTGGTTCAGTTTTTGCAAAACCAAAAATGTATCTGTTCAAGGACAGCAGATAAAAACAATGCTAGGCAGCCTTAGGAAGCACAGGAAGATAGCAAAAATTAATCATTTTGCAAACTGTTGGATCTTTACAGCTCACCATAATATTAAATCATTTAAAGAAACTTTTGTTTCCAATGCATCATTTTGGTACTGTGATAGATTGTCCCTTTATGTCAAATCTGGGTCATGAAGCAAAACCAGTTTAGAAGAAATACATTTACAGAAATATGAAAAAATTATAATGGATACTCACTATTCCTGCCACATTCCCACCTGTTAAAGAAACATCAAATAATAAACCCAAATAATTACCCCAGTTCAAAAACAGCTTCTGCTCATTTGAATGTCATGAATACGTGTTACTTATTTGTGAAAGTTTTTATTGTAATTTCACATATATTCCAGTGTTATCCAGTAACCATGATTATTATTTATTATATTTAATTACTACTAATAATAATAATTATTATTATTATTATGTCGAAGATATTTTATGTTATTCCATTAATTTTGTTTATAGATTTGTGCAAGGTGCGTTCACGTCTCTGTTTTCCTATATCTTAACCAACAACTAAATACCTTTAAATTATTAAAAGTTATGACTCAAAACACACACACACACACACACACACTTATTTCCTACTGCATAATCTTAAAATCTTCGATCTTAAAATGTATTTTAATTAAGCTCAAATCCTGCAGGTACTCAACAAACTGGATCATCATCTGGGCGTGAATAAGGGTGACATTTAGAGAAGTGGCGATGCTATATATAGTATAGAGCATTATGAAGTCAGGTTTATGGCATTTATCCCACAGTGTCCTTCTAATGTCCTCTTACTGATCTACTAACATATATCTATGTCATAGAAGGAAAGTACAAAAGAAACAAAAAAAACAAAACAAAACAAGGGATTTACAGAGCACTACAGTAACATAGCTTCACAATAATAGGATTTATCATCAGTTAACTTACAGTTTACATAGATCCTCTGACCTTTCACACGCAAAAGAGAACTTTGACCTGTCAGTGAGTGAAGACAGCAGTAACAAAGCTGACTCACCCATACTATGTCCAATGATAGAGAACTGTTTCCACTGAAGAGCTGCAAACAAATGGAGAAAAAAAATACAAATATAGACATACCTATGTTTTAAATTAATTTGACCTTGTTTTACAGTAAAAATAACAAAAAATAAATAAATAAATAAATAAAAATTAAAACAAGATCAATTTTAAGCAACACAGCATAACTATTAAGGCTTGTTTTCATAGATTGTGTCTTGAATATAAGTAGGCTTATTTTTTTGTCTTTCCACAATAGCAGATTTTTTTCCTCTTGTTTTTTTTTAACTTGCTTAGACATAAATAAATTAAATCGAATTGCCAAAATGCACTAAAATTTAAATTAATTCATGTTGCTTCTCAAGTACATTTATCTTGTTTCAAGAATGAAGAACTTTTTTATAGTGAAGATGATTCATTAATGTTTGTAACAAAGGCCGAGTTGCTTCAAACCTTCTACAACTCGCCGCACATCTGCCACGTACAAAGGGAAGGTGTAAAAGCATCCATCAGGCCTATGAGACGAGAGACCATGACCTGGAAAGTCAATGGCTACGAATCTCCAGTCTGGAAGAGATGTGGAGAAAAACAAAGAGAACAGGAACTAGTTTCACTTCATTGATGTATGTAGATGAGGTGTGTAAGAATCCATTCATCCATGTGGACCTTCATAATGTAAATAAATTCTCTGCACTCAGAAACACTATACCTTTAGGAAGCAATGGAATCAGGGTATTGAACGTCCCGCAGTTGTCAGCCCAACCGTGCAAGCACAGCACGGGACGGCCATTAGAAGGACCCCAAACCTGACCTCTCATCTCTCCCCATGGGACAGTCATTCTGAACTCAGACGCTGTGTCGAAATACAGAAGAGTCATAATTAAATTCATAACCGTGCATATTATATTAAATATGAAAACTAGTGAACAGTGCTGCTTACATGTATTTAAAAGATAATTTTGATGATGAGTGTTACCCAGCAATAATTTCAATAAAAAACACAGTTTCTTACCTGCTCTCCTCATCGTGCTTGTGGCAAAGTGTCTGAGGCTCGTGAAGGCAGGCAGCATTCTCACACCTTGGAGTTCAAACACCCTTACAAGATTAGGACAAGCTTATGTTTAATTGAAAAAGATATTTGTAAATTTTGGAGGGCACCCTAGTTTACACCTTATTCATTTGATCATGACATGCAAACACCAACGTTTGCTGACTAACTTCACAGAACAGACATGCAACTAGAATAACTTAACATATGAATAACTCCTTTCAGAAGCTGTTATGCTCCTAAACAGTCCCGGAACATTATAAGGAAATACGTCTATATAAAATACATGTTGATAGGTTCAACTCACGTCGAAGGACATCGTCTGCTCTTCAAGTTCAAGGCGCAGCCTATTCAGATTTTAAATGATTTCAAAATAAAAGTCGTAATCGCTCAATGTTCATTTCGCGAAAAATGCATCTGGAAAATAAATTAAAAAAACGCATTTTCAAACCTTTAAATCTGATATACTACAAAACTACACTCCAATACAAACACCTTGCTTCATTTACAATTACTATTTCCTGTCCCACTTTTATATTGAAAATATCCGGTCAAAAGGGAACAGTAAGCGTTTGCACTAACAGCGGCTTCACGCATCCGGATCTGAAACCCAAAACACCAGGTAAACGCTAATGCAGAGTGAAATATGATTTGATTGTGATACCTGCTTTATAATATCATAGTTTCTATACAAGGTGGCTCGTCCCTTTTTAATCAGGAACCCCCATAATGCAATCAGAGACCTACATGATAAGAGTAACAATGAATGTCAAATCAATGAATTATAAGGACAACTGACACATTTATGCATTCGTAAATGTTTATCTGCAAATTATATAATATGCTAGTTTATAACTGAAAACTGTTTATATTGCAGGACTCAGGCACTTTGATTCTTTGATTCGGATTGTGATTCGGTTTCGGTGTGGACGCAATGGAGGTCCGCTTCACGCGAGGCAAGTCCGCGATCCTCGAGCGCTCGCTCACGCGTCCCAAAACAGAGGTGAGCGTGAGCGCGTTTGCGCTGCTCTTCTCTGAGATGGTGCAGTACTGCCAGAGCCGTGTGTACTCGGTGTCTGAGCTCCAGGCCCGGCTGGCAGACATGGGTCAGGGGGTTGGAGCCAGCCTTCTGGATGTCCTTGTGATGAGGGAGAAAAGCGGGAAAAGAGAGACCAAAGTTTTGAACATACTTCTCTTTATTAAGGTATTACTGTTTATTTCTTTTGCAGAGTGTAGATCATTTTTGGTTACAGGAACAGTTCACCTAAAAATGAAAATCTGCTGAATCAAAGATGAGTTTGTTTCTTTAGATTTGGAGAAATTTAGCATCACTTGCTCACCAATGGATCCTCTGCAGTGAATGGGTGCCGTCAGAATGAGAGTCCAAACTGCTGATATGAACATCATAATAATCCATATGTAATCCACTAAACTCCAGTCCATCAGTAACGTCTTATGTTTGTAAGAAAGTGTGTGTTTGTAAGAAACAAATCCATTATCAAGCAGTTTTAACCATCACTTCTGGCCAAAATACAAGTCTATTATTCGTAATATTGCTTCCTCCAGTTGTCCTCTCACATCAA
Organism: Spinibarbus caldwelli; assembly: GCA_039654775.1. Classification (NCBI taxonomy): domain Eukaryota; kingdom Metazoa; phylum Chordata; class Actinopteri; order Cypriniformes; family Cyprinidae; genus Spinibarbus; species Spinibarbus caldwelli. The sequence goes on from CM077224.1 coordinate 31,486,442, forward strand.
AATCCACCAATATGTTTGTTTAGAACTGTTTTAGACTGTTTAACTGATGGACTGGAGGCATTATTTGTGGATTGTGATGTTTTTATCAGCTTTATAGCTGTTTGAACTCATTTTGACGGCACCCATTCACTGCAGAGGATTCAATGGTGAGCAAGTAATATAATGCTAAATTTCTCCAAATCTGTTCTGATGAAGAAACAAACTCATCTACATCTTGGATGGCCTGCGGGTGAGTAAATTTTCAGCCTGTTTTCATTTTTGGCTGAACTACTCCTTTAAAGTTCACACAGCCTATAGTGTTAACTATTTCTTTCTTCCTAGGTAAATGTATGGAAAGCATTATTCGGCAAGGAAGCAGACAAACTGGAGCAAGCTAACGATGATGACAAAACATACTACATCATTGAAAAGGAGCCTTTGATCAATGCCTACATTTCAGTACCTAAAGAAAATAGCACTTTAAACTGTGCAGCCTTCACTGGTGGCATTGTGGAGGCTATTTTAACCCACAGTGGCTTCCCAGCCAAAGTCACTGTCCACTGGCATAAGGGAACCACACTGATGATCAAGTTTGATGAGGCAGTCATTGCTCGTGATAAAACTCTTGATGGCAGATAGCGGATTGCTTAGTTAATCGAGTCTTAAGTTTAGCCTTATTTTCAGAGAACTTTAAGATCATGGTTTTTGGGTTTTCATTTTACAAATGTACCATAACAAGATATTAATATATTATAATAAATGGTAAATTAAATCAGTATTGAATTTAGGCTTGGATCGCAGTGGAATTGAGTATCACTGCACTGATATTGAAAAAAAAATGTTAACATACACCTTTTAACTGTTAGTTGCTCAAAATTTTGCAGACTCTGTACATATGTCAAAATGAAAACGTGCTAGCAGAGATAAATATGCTCATAAACAGTGGCAGAGAAGTTTTATTTACAGTGTGAATTATATTTGGACTTCTTGATTTTTGTATTATAGAGGACTGTTGTTATGTATATGCTTCATTTGTTCATGTTGTTTAATTTTTCATCACACAATATCTTCCTGTGACCCCTCCAAAAAAAAGCTTTGTGAATTTAGTATTTTTTCATGTCATTACATTGTTTAGAGCATAAGAAAAAAATGGAAAATAATATTTTTGAAAAATTATATTTTATTCATATTTTATTCTATGTCCTCTCTAGAGGACACTAGGACTCAGTTTTTCTAAAAATAAAATGGCATGAATGAAAAACCAATAAATTTTTAGGTTTCAGGATTTTTTTATACTAAACTTTAAGGATGATTCTCAACTATGTTATAAAATATATAACAAAATGATTTGATATACCATTTTGTTTTATCCAATATGTGTGTAAAAATTTCCATAAACTGGTTTTCCCATTAAATACAGTGTATCTATACACTGTATCTAATTTGCATATTAATGTGTTGCTGTTGGGACAGCATGTTGAAAAAGAATTGTCATAATGGGAGTAATAATTGGCCAGATTTTCACAATAATATCTACTATTTCATAAGAAAACTGATATATAATTTATTTATATAATTCATAACAGGAAGTCGTATTTGAATTTGAAAACGCATAACATTTTCCTGAGATGTTGCTTTATGACAAACAATTTGAAAATTCAGATTTAAATGACAATTACAAAATATAATCATATTTCCATAAGGATGTAAAATTTTTCACTAAATTAAATTTAGCCATCTTTAAAGACCTAGGAGAGGCAGTGGTCATGGTGAAACTTCCAAACATTTAGTATCTCGAAAAAGTACAGGACATCCTGACTTAAAACTGTCACATGTGAGGTCTCAGAGAAATTCACCAAGAATGTCCACTACAGAGGCAAAAACTCCATAGCTGGGTCTCAGGAGGATATAATAAAGTCTTTGTAAGCCACAAGGAAATATTGTTCCTTTAAAAATGTTCCATGTTAATATTTTCTGTGTAAATGTTGTACAGTAGTTACAATAGTAATTGTTAATACTTAGTAGTGATTATTAATACTCTTAATGTAATGTAACATTTTGTCCACTTTTTTTTTTTCTTTTTTTTTTTTAAATGACAGTTACAGCAGTTTTATTGCATAAACAATAACTAGTAAATGGTAGGGAACTTTTGTTAGGAACAGGATTTAGCAGTTCAGTGTAATTAAGTGTAATCATGACGTTAGTGTCTTGATTTCCTGTTAATGCTGTCGTGTTGTAAAAAAATCACAAACTATTCCCAGTAAGTTACATGTTTAGCCTCACACTGATTCTTTAGCACTGGGAAAAAACAAGCTACAAAACAGAAAAATATAAGATTAATCTGTTAAACATGTTTTGAGTTATAAAGCTACATTTGGTTGCAAGTTCCTGCTTCCATTGTCTCTGAAAGTTTTTTTTCCCCTAACAGTCACTCAGTATGGGTTAAAACCAATAAATAACAAATACAAAATAATATATTATTCTGTATATATTAAAAAATCTAGCATGGTTCCAAGCTTCATTATTGATTCACCACAGTCAGAAAACTTGAAAAAATGACCGTGTTTTCCACATCATTTTAAATGCAGTAGTCGTTTTATTTAATTTTTTTGTTGTTGCTTGCCACTAACAGGACCTACTGTTAATAAAAAAAGAAAAAGAAAATCTTTCAAACGTGTTTTTTTTTAATCATTTATGACAGAGTTAAATAAATATAAGAAAAAAAACATATAAAACATAAGACAGCTGTAAATTAAACCTAATATTGAAGTTTAATATGTGTTTTAATATTTGAAGGATAATGCAATGTCATTTTTTAAAATAGAGAAAATCAAATGGTACATTAGGGTATATTATTTGATTTATTTCAAAGTAGAATTGAGAACACATCCAAAAAAAAACAAAACAAAAACAAAAAAAACCCTTTTCCGGTATCACATATCACTTAATGTGAATAATACACAACAAGCTCTGTTTACAGTAACGTTATCCACACGCCACGAAAGTTTGACTGCACCTCAGCAGCCTCAGAGTGTGTCACGTGATGCTGGCTTGTCACGTGACCTCATCGGAAGTCACCTGACTGTGCTGCTCGAGAGCGAGTGGACGCTTGTAAACATGCGGTAACCGGAGAGGAACCCTTCAATGAACCACTGAGGGCCAAAACAAGCCCGCTGAACAGACTCGGTCCCGTTGTGCTGTGAATTAAACTGGGATTTTAATGCCGACAGCCTCTGCGCGTGATTTTAAACCGCTGACATGGCCGAGGTGGACGCGAATAAAGTCAATCATATTTCCTCTGGTGAGTGATCATAACGCTTGCGATGGGACGATTATGAACTAGATGCTGATTATAATGTTTATAATGGAGCCTTTCAGTGCGTCGATGGGGTGTTAGACCGCAAAAGTGGAAATATAATCCTGTTTTTCATGGAATGGATTACAGCATAGTGCGTTTATTTTCTGTTTTGTGATTGTCGTGCACAAAAGTGCTTAGGATGCACAACAATATCAAATGTCAAACAGAGTCTGATTAAGTATTATTGGTCACAGGGTTATTAGTCTATCAATATTTCAGTGATCTGGAAGTAAATAAATAGCTGTTTTTGTATATACGTTGCAAGTTCTGTTATGATGATTCATGTAATTGTCTTAAACAGTTTTTCCTACATCCTCAAAAGAGCTCACAGAAATATTTAGTTTCGTTCATTATATGCAGATTCGTGTGGTCACCATTTATGTTTCACTTATGCCATAACTAACAGTTATCATTGATCAGTATGTGTGCCCCTAGGGATTTTTCAATGATTTGCATCTTCCCTTTGGTCCCCTCAGTCCTAAACATTTGGTTACATCCTCGCTTATCCTGTTTGAGAATAGCCCTGTTTGATGAAAGCTTTCCTGGTTTGAATGATTGAGTATTACATCACGAGGCTGCTGTTTTTGTACATAGACTGTGAATGTAATTTATTTTCCGCTTGTTTTCGTTTTTTCTTCCTCATTTGTGTCACATTGACCTTATTCCTACAGTAACACCACAATGTGCTTATGGAAAAAGTTGCTGGAAATTATAACTACATTTGCCAGCTGTTTTTATTTTCACTTGGTTTATAATGACCATAAAATCACTGAATGCCACTGGTAAAACTGAGAATGTAAAACTGATCTGCTCAACAAGAGCCAGTGAATCAGTTTCAGATATTTTGGAGTTGTAGATTGGAGGCGTATAGTTTTTAAACTATGTTTAACACCACAGTATTGTTGTTCATTTTGATTGTTGATGGATCCTGTTGCACATTTTTCATGGTATTCAATTCTAAAATCCCACCACAATATTGGCAGGCAACTGCAATTTCATGGCCTCAAAGTAGTTCAAGTTTGTGACTAAAATACAGTTATATATCCTAACTAATAATGGTAAATTGGGCTGTTTTTAAGTAGCTAAACATTAAGGTAAAAAAAAAAAATCTCATATTTGCTTTTTCTTTTTTTTGGTCTTATTGTGAAAGAATGTTATTTAAAAAAAAAAAAAAAGTCATTATAATCTTTAGCAACTTGTTCCCCCACTGAAAGGACTTTCTGCTGGTTATTTGATAAAGTTAACCAACAGTCAAAAACCTATGTAGGATTTATTATAGAAAATCTTAATTCAGTTTAACTCTGTTCCATAATGTAATACCCACTATCAACATCCAATAATTTCACAACAGATTAGAAAAAGTACTACATTTTTTTTCTTAATATTATGATGTTTTGCTCAAAAATATGTTAAATTATGGAAGTAAAATGGTTTGTGTTTGCATACACCAATTCATGTTGTCTACAAAATAGTAAATCAGTTGCATAAAGGTATGTTCACACAGACCGCATTTTTGCATGTACAGCTTTTCAGTTGTTTTTCCTTGAAAAACATGCAATAGATGGAAATGTTCAGCTGTTGTGGTTGCATCTTTTGCAGTATCTGAAAAAAAAAAAATGCTGCACTCAAGTTAATAGAAGCTCAAATTTTAAACAAGACTTCTCTCTTTTTAATAAATGTCTCCTAGTTCTACATACAAGAAAAATATCTTGAGAATATTTCATAATTTATGTTTTTTCTAGTGTTGCCCCAATTTATTAATTTTTTTACTGAAACCAAAATTAAATTTTTCATTTAGCTAAAAAAACTAAACAAAAATAAAGCAGTCAGTCATAGTACAGTTCTTTGGCAATGACACGCATCTCAATATTTCAACTAAACAAATTTGACATATTGCTATTGTAACATCATATTTGGTCTCTGTGAAGTGTGTTCAGTCCACACAGCTTACAAGTTCAGCTGTTGTAGTTTATCCACAATTTGTGCACAAAAACATAATTTGTTCAGTAATTCCAGCCCTTTTTTGGTTGCTGAAATTTCAATGCATCCCAAGTTTTTCATAATATAATTGTGTGGCCTTATGTACCCACAGATTTGTTTGTGTTGTGTTTGCGTGTGGGTGTGTGGAGTTCACGGGTGGCTCAGGCAGAACGACAAACCCTGATGTCATCTGTGATAGGGTTATTATAACATGCTGATAGTCAAACCCTTGACTTATTATGACAGCAAGAGCGTGTGAGGAGCCAATGTACGCCTGTGCTCCGAAAACATGGCTATACCTGTAAAACTGGAAGGATGAGATTTTTTCAGTTTATTTTTCGGCATTTGATTGACTCTATCAATTGTAGTCATTCTCCAGTGCTCATGAGTGGCTTCAGACGCCCGCATCCACTGCAGTTTTGCTGTGAAGATTCCTATCACTTCGCTAGACTACACTGAAGATCTTCCTGTTATACAGTAACAAGAATGCAGCGCATTTGAGGCATTGTGCTTTAAGGCAAGATGCCAGTAACTTGGCTCTGACAGGCACACAGATTTGCTGCTAGATGAACAATGAAGGTTTTGATTAGAGAGACCAATGAGAGCCAATAGGTAGAGTTTCATAAACACTCTCAGTCTCTCTCCATTTTTGCTTAATCATGCAGTCATCGGCAGGTCAGGTGTTCAAGAAAGTAAAGAAATCACATCAGCTTGGATACTCAGTGTGAACAGTACAGGAACTTAAAGGAACACTGATTGTTTGTACTTTCTGCTGTGTGGTACTAAAATGGCATGAAATTTCCCATATATCAGCCCACACATGCTGCGATCATTAATCTCACTTAAGTGGCTGACTTACCTACTTTTGTCTTTTGTATTTCACTTTCCGTTCAGCCTAGATTAGACGCTGTCACTCTGGATTGTGATTTATGAGGCATGAAAAATGGTGTTCCACCATATTTCTGTTACATATGTAGGTGTGTAGCTGTGTATAATATGATTAATCTCAATAAAAGCAAAATTTAATATGGCATAGTATCATTATCAAATTGTCTGTTATTTCACGCTGTAATCAACAAGAGATTTAAGAAACCCTTCTGGTTTTTTCTTGCTTCTTTATTTTACTGTGAAATATCGCAATATTAATAATAATTTTTGTTTCATTTTATTTAATTTAGTAATAAAATAATACAATTTATTTTATTTTTTTTAATTTTATAGTCATATGTAATCACAACATATTTGCCCAGTTTTGTCCAGCCCTACAAACACAGTAGACCTTTTTAATTGAATTTTAAATCACAAACACACTGTTAAAAAAAAAAAAAAGAAAAAAAAAAAGTTGAGCAAACTTAAAAGTTTAAGGCAACACAAACTTTTTAAGTTTGCTCCACTTTTTATTTATTTAACAGTGCTGTAAAAAATCAAAAGTTGAGAGAACTTAAACGTTTAAGGCAACCAGCTTCAGCAGATTTTTGAGTTTTCTCAACTTATTTTTTTGGAGATTTTTGAGTTTTCTCAACTTTTTGTTGTATAAACTTAAAACAAGAAGTTGAGAACTCAAAAATCTGCTGAAGCTGGTTGCCTTAAATGTTTAAGTTCTCGCAACTTTTGATTTTTTTACAGCACTGTAAAAAAAGTAAATAAATAAATAAAAGTTGAGCAAACTTAAAAAGTTTAAGGCAACCAGCTTCAGCAGATTGTTGTTTTAAGTTTATACAACAAAAAGTTGAGGAAACTCAAAAATCTCCTAAAAATAAGTTGAGAAAACTCAAAAATCTGCTGAAGCTGGTTGCCTTAAACATTTAAGTTTGCTCAACTTGTTTTTTTTTTTTGTTTTTTTTTACAGTGCAGTTTTTATCAGAAAAATCATTGATTTTTCATCAAACCGTGCAGCCCTAGTGTATAGCTTTGTGTGATTTCTAATTTACTCAGTGATATACCTGCTATAATCTTGGCAGATCTTTGTCTGTAGTCATGTAATTGAGATAACTGGTCATTGTGGTAGAGCTACTGCATAAAAACACAGAACTGAATGAATCACTTACTGTTTTGATTTGCACAAAAAAAAAGGTCTTTACAGAATTGCACAAGAAAAACATGATTTCACCACTTTATAAAGTCATATTTCCTGTAGTTTCAGAAATGCTTTTGGGAAGTGTTTAGTGATTTGTAGAGAGAGAAAGAAAGAAAGAAAGAAAAGCATAATTTTTCTGTATAGGAAGTACATTGGTAGGATTGACGTTTTTCACACTTTTTCATTGTGAGAAATGAAGACAAGCTGTTAAACTCACAGAGCTTTGAGGGCACACTAAGAGACTGAAATAAAATCCAGCATTCATTCACAAACCAGCCATGCTAATTAAAGACGTGTCCTTGACAAACTAACCAGTCTTAAGCCCCTTTCACATGACTTGCTATGGAGCGAAGCATTAAGATTTGCTGCATTGCAGGTCAACAATGAAGCCTTGACAATTTTATATTCTTTTCGAGAGGTCTTTGACAATCTGCCCAGTCTCAAGTGATCTCGCATCACTTTAAGGAAGAGAACGCTCATCAGATCTCAAGTTTCGGGTTGTGCACGTATAAAGTAGACTGAAGTTCACATCCTTAGGCTCTAGTTGAGGCCATCTTGTCTTTCAGTCTGTCTGGTGATCTTAGTGTGAACTTTGATTCAAATTAAATCAACAAGTTCTGTTTTTATTGACTGTATGTATTGTGTAGGGTAAACTGTCTACACTACTATTCAAAGTTTTGGGGTCTGTAAGATTTTTAAATGTTTAAGTCTCTTATGCTCACCAATGCTGCATTTAATAACTGTTTTTTTTTATTTTAATATATTTTAAAATTTCATTTATTCCTGTAATGCAAAGCTGAATTTTCAGCATCATTACTCTAGTCTTGTGTCACATGATCCTTCAGAAATCATTATAATATTCTGATTTAATGCATGAGAAACATTTCTGGTTATTATCCCAGTTGAAAACAGTTGCTGTTTATTGTTTTTGTGCAAACTGTAATGCAGGTTTTTCAGGATTCTTTAAAAGAAGCATTTATTTGAAATAGAAATCTTTTGTATCATTGTAAATGTATATACAGTCATTTTTGATCAATTTAATGCATCCTTAGGAAAAAAAAAAGTATTAATTTCATTCAAAACAACAACGACAACAAAAAAAACTTACTGAACCTAAACTTGGTTGTTTACGTGAATGTAATTGAAAGCATATTAGAGTTTGAAACAAAGATTCTATTTACATTGTGCTTTATCCCACTGGTAATATCTGTATCTCCTTTTCTCTTTCAGAAGAGGATAGGCTACTGTTTCCAGTAATAGGCTATGGTTCGAATGACTGCAGGGATGAGTATAGCAACCCCAGGCCATCCCCGGTAACATGTGGCAGGATAGGTGCTGACCAAGAAGAGGAAGCATTGTGCAGGAAGTTAAAGTATTTCTTCATGAGTCCCTGTGAAAAGTACCAAGCCAAAGGCAGAAAACCTTTTAAACTGGTGTTGCAAATACTGAAGATTCTTATAGTAACTGTACAGGTATTTAAATTACTCCCTTTTTTAGAATTTATCTCTACAGCTCATATACGCATCCCATAGCTTACTAAAGACAGCGTTGCAGCTCAAAGTCTCAATTTTACCCCCAAATTATTCTTTAATCACAGTGACATCTAAATAAACCTTTGGTTTTGCACTCTGAAGTGTCACAGAGTTTCATAGGTTGGCTAGTGAGCATGAATTTCTCTTGTAGAGTTTTAAGCAAAATAGTCAGCTGACTGATACACAAGAAAAAATAAATATATATTATATACACAACCAATGTTTGGTCTCATTTGGCACTAATCACTTGTTACTAAAAGTGATTTCTCTCTCTTTTTGTGCTGTTTCATTATGTCTAGCTGGTATTTTTTGGCTTAAGCAATGAGATGGTGGTGACGTTTAAAGAGGAAAACACAGCTTCATTTAAACATCTTTTTCTCAAAGACTACGATGATTCAAATGATGCGCTTGCTGTTTACACACAGAGAGATGTTTATGACCACATTTTTTACACAATAGAACAGGTAATGTATCAATTTACTAATTCTTATGTTTTGAGGGATATATTTGCAGTGTAGTCATAACACAAGTTGGCTTACGTTCAGCCTCTGTCTTCTGAAAGTATTTTGTTTGTTTGGCTGTATAACTGCTGAAGTGTATTGTTAATGCATATATACTTTTATGAAAAACTATATTATTCATCTACAGCAGCTATTCTGCCTTTCCCAGCTGGAGTTTGGTAATGTGTGGTCGTGTTTATTTTTAACGTCTTATATAACACCTATTATTTTCACTTGTCTTTCAGTACCTGGCTTTGCCGGAGACGACAGTGGGCATTTATGCATATGTGTATAATGTCGGTGTGAACGGAAGCGCGCTCTCTTTGTGTCAGCAGTATTATAAAAAAGGCAGGATCGACCCAGCTAACGACACCTTCAACATCGATCCGCATGTGGTCACAGGTGACAGTTTCCCAGCCTCTTTTTCCTCCCAAGTATATTCCTGTTCTGATTTTAGTCATTGTTTTAACCATAACAGACATTAGGATCTTAAGGAAGGACTTAAGGAACCTGAAATATTAGTTTTCTAGCACTTATAAATTCATGATTCATTAGTTGAAGAACTTGATGAAACTAAAAGATCTTTTTACTTCTTCTTTTGCATGTTGTTATTACTTGCAGTTCCTTGTTACTGTGTGTGTACCACAGGAATCACTTTCTAAAATATATCTAAAAGAAATCTTGTAGTTGACCAGAATTGCCTCCTGAGGGGCTTGTCGGTCACTGCGGCTGGTTCAGTTGGTGATGAATTTCTCTTCCTCTCTGTAGACTGTATTGGAGTGAACCCTTTGTCCACTCCCACAGCAGGTCTGGGCCGTGATTACAGGAACTTCACCCTCAAGTTTCACAAGTAAGTTAAACGGGGTTTTTAATACAGGTTTCTTCTCAGAAATTTCAATTGATAATCTAAAACTCTAATATCAACACACTCTCTCTCAGGCTCATTAATGTCACCATACAGTTCCAGCTGAAGGCTATAAATCTTCAGACCATCATCCACAATGAAATTCCTGACTGTTACACGTTCTTTATCACGGTGAGTTTCCACATAAAATGATACTTTCATCCAAAAAAAAAAAAAAGAGGTAAAACTGTCAGTTTAACAGATCTGTTAACGGAAATATGACATGGAGAAAAATCAATGTGCATGTAAGAATATATAAATGATAAAATATAAATTATTTAAAGAAAATGTTTTTTAACACCTTTTAATTTGAAAAATCATTTTTAGTTTTCAGCCCAGTGTATCTAGATTTTCTGTTTCCAGTTTGGGCCATTGGAATTTTGTTTTGGTGCATAACTAGTAATGTTATTAATTTCTCTATATTAAAAATGTTAGTTTTGTATTTATACAATTAGAAATGTATATGGAGAAAATGCATATACAGATCTCATATATAGAAAAATATAAAAATATATTCCTTAGTTTTCAGTCCTGTCTAGATTTTTTTTTCCAATTTGCCAAGTGTGTTAGAGTGCATAACTAATAGTTTTTCATATATATATCATATAATTATATTTATTTATAATTCTAAAATATGAAAATACATTATTTTATTTAAAATGCCTATAAAAGGAAACTGTATATCTGTAATTTTAGTTTTTAGTTTTGTCCCAGTGAGTCTACATTTTCTTTTTCCTGTTTGGCAAAGTAATTTTTTTTTTTTTTGTGCTTAACTATCAACTTTTGATAGTTATGCAGAAAATATGCACTCAAAATAATTTGATATACTGTATATAATTGGCCCTGTTTTATGTTCAGATTCTGCTGGATAACAAAGCTCACAGCGGTAAAGTTAAGATCAGTCTTGATAATCAGGCCTCCATTAAGGAATGTAGAGACCCCAGTGTGTCTGGACACGGTAAGACTCAACTACCCCACATATCATCTTTTACATTGTGGATATTCATTATATATGCTTGTACTCATACTGTCTCTCTGTCTTCAGCTGATAGTTATGCTCGTGTGTGGTTTGATGTGGCCGTTATATTGGTTTGTATTCTCTCTCTGCTCCTCTGTGGTCGCTCGATCATCAGAGGAATCATTCTTCAAAATGTAAGACATTGTATCAGACAAATCCACATTAATGTGACAGTGATTATATAGTGAATCCTGTCCTAACGTTCTCTCTTGCCTTTTCTCTTCAGGAGTTTGTGAAGTACTTTAGGAGCTCTCTGAAGCGTGATGTCTGTTGGGGAGACAGAATGGAGTTTATTAACGGATGGTATATTCTGCTCATCATTAGCGACGTGCTCACTATCACAGGCTCCATTATCAAGATCGGCATTGAGCTAAAGGTCAGTCAGTGCAGAAAATGGAAATTCTGAAACATTTATGTGTATTGAGGCATTGCATTGGGTCGCCACAATCAGCAGTGATATTTCATGATATTTTTTCAACCCTCAGAACCTCTCATCCTACGATGAGTGCGGGATCCTCCTGGGCACCTCAACGTTATTGGTTTGGGTTGGAGTTATTCGCTACCTCACCTTTTTTCAGAAGTACAATGTGAGAAACAAACACACCCACACACCAGTGTTCATGCAGTTACACTGGCCATTTTTTTGTAAATTATTTTTAACAATGTTGCTGACATTTCTAGATTTTCACTGTCATCGGCTGAAAATAAATGTAAAATTCCTGCCTAATCTTATTCATACTGTGCATTTAAGATATTAAATATATTTGAATATATTTGAAATATATCACTACAAAGCCTGGAATGTTTTTTTTTTTTTTTTTGGAATAAATGTACTATACTTTGAAGAACAGTATTGTATTGAAATAACAACTATGTTCTTTTTTTGTTTATTTTTGTGCCATTCACTCTATCATTAAATGCACCTGAAATGTCACTATATCCCTAGTGGAGATTTGCTTGTGAAACAACTGAGATGTTTTTTAGGATGTGGATTTTATGTACTATTTGGTGTTTTCCTTTCTCAGATTCTCATTGTCACTTTACGAGCTGCATTCCCTAATGTGATCCGTTTCTGTTGCTGTGTGGCGGTGATCTACCTCGGTTATTGCTTCTGTGGATGGATTGTGCTGGGACCCTACCATGTTAAGGTACACAAATTCAATAATATTAAATTATAATTCAAATAATTCAATGGTGGTACCACATGGAACATGTCCCAAAAAAAAAAGGCAGATTTGGTTCTGAATAAAAAAAAAAAAAAAAAAAACTGTGTCCAGTTGGTTATTAGAAGTATTCCCCTTTCTCAAGGTGAATGTGTTGTCAAGTTTTTATTTCATTTTCTTCAACTTTTTTGACAAGTTATTTTAATTTCATACATGCTGCGATGTAATAAAATTGTGAGAAATCCAAAAGAGAGAATGTTTTTAGAGAATGAAAAAAACGTATGTAGTATTTATACTGTTAAGACATGTTTTGTCATTCAAACATTTGAAGTCAATAAGATTTTTTTTTTTTTTTTTTTGGAAGAAATTGATTCTTTTATTCAGCAAGGATACATTTAATTAATCCACAGACATTTATAATTTTTTCACAGTAGTTTCACAGTTCCCATAAAAATATTAGGCAGCACAGCTGTTTTAAATATTGATAATAATAAAAATAAAAAAAAATGTTTCTTGAGCAGCAAATCATATCAAATCATATTAATCATATTAAAATTATTTCAGAATGATCATGAGACACTGAAGACTGGTGTAATGATGCTGAAAATTCAGCTTTGAGCCACATTAATAAATTACTTTTCATTTTAAAACATATTCAAATAGAAAACAGTCATTTTAAATTGTAATGATATTACTGTTTTTACTGTATTTTTTACTAAATAAATACAGCCTTAGTGAGCATAAGAGACTTTCAAAAGCATAAAAAAACTAAACTTTTGAACAGTAGTGTATGTGTGTATAAATAAACAAATATACATGTCTTCTCTCTCATTACGGTATGTGGTGTTGATGGTTTTTGTTTTCCTCAGTTCCGCTCTCTCTCGCTGGTGTCTGAGTGTCTTTTCTCTCTGATCAATGGAGATGACATGTTTGTGACCTTCAGTGGCATGCAAGAGAGCAGCATGCTCGTCTGGGTCTTCAGTCAGGTGAGTTTCACCTTCACGTCCTCACACAGGTGCACACACGACAAATGCTACAGGATTCAGTGCAGTAAACATACTCTGTTTCTTTGCAGGTTTACCTCTACACGTTCATCTCTCTGTTCATTTACATGGTGCTCTCTCTCTTTATCGCTCTTATCACTGGAGCTTATGAGACCATCAAGGTAAGAGTGAAAGATGAGACAGATGCAGAGATAGAAATGAAAAACATGTTTTTGTTCCTGATATCCTCTCACACACACATGCATATACAAACATATATGTCTTTGTAAAATAACAATTTAAACCATAGAATTTATTTTGACTTTTTAATGTTTTGTTTTTTTTTTACTTAATTTTCTTAATTATCTATTTTTGTATTCCTGTTATTGTAAATTATCAGTATAAACTCAGAAAAGTGTTATATGTGGCAGGTAGTAAAACGAAGATGATCCAAACAGCTTGATTATAGTAACATGACATCCTTTTATGTCCGTTCAGCATCAAATTCAGGAGCCTTTCCATATCACTGATCTGCATGCGTTCATCGCTGAGTGCACTGACACACCCTGCTCTGGAAAGTTCCGTGGCATCGAGACCTCGCCGTGCTCTTTCTTCTGCTGCTGTGACAGGTGAGTCACCATAGAAACAAAGAAAATGCCTCTTAATATCAGCAATCACAAATTTAACCGCCACTAATTAACACAAATATATTGCTGTTACATTAAAAATAATTAGAATGCAGTTGAGAAGAGCACAAATAATAGTTGCACCCAAAAATACATTGATGTTTAAGAGAGATACCAATTCTTAAAGTTAAAGTATATAATTTCCACGTTACCAAATAGAATTGCAATATTTTTTTTTTTTTTTTGCAATTTTTCTTCTTAAAAAAATCAACCTAATGAACCATCTTATGGTTGTTACTACAATAATAAAGTCAGCATGAAATGAAAATTCACTCTATCTACTTTCTAAATGCATGTTACAGATTACAAGTTACCCTATGTAAAATAAGTAGTGTAACTATTTCAATTACTTTATTAATGTAACTGATTACATTTGATTACTTTTTGATTACTTTAATACATTTCTAATGAATGTTTTCAACTGCAGCATTAACCTTACAGCAGTACTCAACACTAAATACTGTCAGACTTTCAAAATCCTTCATCACTTAATTTAAGAATAATTGATTTTAAAGCACAGCCACCACAAAATCAGACTTTAGTACCTCTTATTACTTTGAGACAATTCTGATGTTAAATACTGATTTAAAATCATAGCAAGAACTAGTTTAATAGCTATGATGCTGTTTTTGAAATCAAATCTTTGCATAGCTATGACAGGAAATACTGGCATCTAACAATGCCTTGGTTAATCTTTAAAAAAAACATACCTGCCTTTAAATGGCAGGAGGCATCGTGCACATCAGAAACAGGCAAAGCAACAAATTAATATTATTCAACATATCCTAGCTTTTTACAGAAAAATTAATTACAAATAAATAGCAAGTAACACATTAAATTAAACATGAAATTTTGAAGTTGAAAGACTGAAATAGTATTTTCTTTTAAAACAATAATCTTTGTTTTATTACAAATTTGAATAATCATTTTTTACAGTGTACTTTGAGTGCAACACCCAAATCTCAATATCCAATCAACAACTGATGCATAGAATAAAGTCCTCACCCTATATTATCTTTTTTCAATAATCAGTAACAATATAGAAGAAAAGATCTGCCACTACTTCTGTGTGTCATCGCCACTTTAAACAGCGATAGGAAAAAATATTTTAACATAAAATACATTTTTGCACAAAAAAATGAGTTTTTACTATAACTGAAGGCTGTACTCATGTCTGTTGGTGTAACCCTGCAGAACCACCACATATGAGGACGTTCTCCTGGTCAACTAGTGAAGGCATGGGACTTGATGCCTGAAGACTAAACCTCCCTCTGCTGGTCACACTGTGGTACTGCAACAGGAAGGAAGCCAGTGGCAATGAGAGGAATCCTCCAGACAAAATACCCAAGAAGTTACAGTCGCTTCACTTCAGACCTTATGAGGAGAAGAGCACATATGATTTTTACAAAAGAATCTCTCCAGTCTGGGATATTTTATGTTTTACCTCAACTTATTCATAGTTTTAACTTAATTCTGGGTGTTGCTAAAGGCAGCCCAGTACTGCCTCTTAATCTATTAATCTAAATATCTAAATAATCTAATCTAAATCTAAATAATTCTAATAAAAACACTCAGACATTTAGAATTGGGAGAATCTTAGACAGATAACAAACTGCACACGTGCAGGCGATATGTACAGTAATCATTCCCTGAATGTTGATCCCACATGTTCGTTCAGTGCACGTGCTGTGGTGTGCAAGTGGGTCATCAGTCGCCAAATCTGGGAGACAGTGGTCAGTGATTCATAACTATTGCTGTTTGTTCTGTTGGATAGTTTTTATGTCTTTGAGTAACGTCTAGTCATGTGTAATGTCTGCATCAGAAGGAGACTGAACTGGCAGGCCTAAGCATTTTTCTGCAGCAAACGATGAGGAGACCATGTGATTAAACATCTTATTCAGCATTTAGAGCAGAAACGGCACTCCCTGGTGTCATAATATCATCTCCACTTACCCATAACAAAAATACATGCTCTGCTAGAGTGAATTCACACCCAGAATGCCTCAGAAACATAGCCTTAACACTTTTCTGGTGTGTACAGCTGGCTGTAATTTGGAATGTAATACCTCATTGTTGAATAGGATGACTTTGAGTTGCTTTTTTGTATTTTTTATGAGCTTTTTACCAGTAATGACACCTCCATTATTTTATTCCATACTGATTCAATTTGTTTTATATGCATACTGTAATGTGAAATCTTATTTTATAAATGATATTAGACAGCCTTAACCTTGATGATTTAGTATTTTATAGAGAAATACAGACTTTTACAGCCTCCCTTCATCAGCTTTGTTTTAAAACAGAGGCCTTCAAGAACGCCATTACAAGATTATTGACGAGGTCATAGTGTTCTGTTACCATGGTGACACAGAACAATAGAACTCCTCAAAAATGCTTGACCCATGCATGACTCTCACTTCAGAGGACAAACAAGACTAATTTTATCTTTTCCATTATACTTGACTGATAAGAGAAGGAAGCATAAATATTTGAATTCTGGGGCTTGTGCAAGCCATTAACTCAAGTACAGAATAAGTGGGACCAATCATATTATTTTGATGTCTGCGGATGATGATGATTTGATTTTCCTCTTACTATTTCTATGTTATTTTAATGTGTGATTCAATCATGTTGTAGTGTAGTGTTTTATTTATATTGTGTTGGCTCTGACGCCTTTCTGTTTCAAATGAACTTAAAGCGCACAATCTGCAAACAGACCACACTTTCTATTACTAACATGTGAAGCTACACAGTGATGTTGTTCAGAAAAGTCACATCACGTGTTGTCAGATGTATACCTGAAATATTTCATATTTCATTTTAGCCTGATTAATTGTGTTTTTTTTTTATGTTTTGTAATGGAAAACTTGCGCAAATACTTTGCTGACAATGGCAGCACAAACAGTATGTAGATAAAATGATGTAGAAGAATCTAATGCCTTTTCAAAGTGGAGGGTTTTTCTTTTATTTGTTTTAAACACTTGTATAAGTGTCATTGCACATTCTGTCCAAAATTTGGTTTTGACGGTCATATTTTTATGTTCACATGTATTTATTCAATACAGAGATTTTCTAAAGTCTTTATAGTATAGACACTTTTCCTTTTCCTGTTGTTGTTCCACATTAGAGTAAATTAGAAAACACTTTTTAAAACTGTATTGACCACCAATCATGCACATAATTTCTTACTATACCATATGACCACTAGGTGGTACAAATAGAGCATTTTACCACAAATCTGAGCACTTTCAAATTAAAGTGGTGTCTGTGGCACCTAAATTGCACTTGTAAAATATGAAAGTTGCTTATTTAGCCAATATTCGTGTATGTGTAAGAGGGGAAGTTTGTAGGCATGTTTGAATAGCTGGTTTAAACAGGTGCACTAACCATTGCGCTAGCCAATTCACATTGTTTGAGTTGGCTATCTGAAACCACAGAAAGAGATTACACGTGCTGTTCAAACAGAGCAACCCCCTCAGATGCTCATTTCAGGCCTGTGGCTATTCTATAAAGGCCGGCTTTCCTATTCTCAACCTGCGGTGGGACTCTGAATATGAGCCACACCCAGCTATTCAAACAGAATGAGTTAACAGGAAGAGATTTAATTTAACCACCTCAATAAGCTTATTGTGATCATATACAGGCAGGTTTTATAGCACTATAACAAGAAGATAAACTTCTGAGGCTTAATTTTGACTGATTTCTTAATTCATCTTATCCAGAACTACTTCTGTGATGGTGTCTAATGTGCTTAGATGTTCACAAAATCTTACTTATATTTTACATTAACCTTATCGTAGGGGTGAGGATAGCAAATGCCAGACTTATGCGCCTTAAAATGGTAGAGGATCATTAATAATGCTAATAATGTTGAAGTCACGTGACCAGCTGTATCATAAAATTAACTAGTTGGTAGCCTATTCACCAGACTTGTGCGCCTTAAAATGCTTGAGGATAATTAATAATGGTGCTATATGATTGGCTCCACCCACAGATTCAAATTTGCATATTAAAGACAAAGCTGATCTTAAAAACTAGACAAAAAGAGCAATGTAGTATAGAACAGTGCACAGCTGCAGGCCTGAGAGAATCACATTACTTGTGATGGGGTAGAGACTGGGCTATTGCTTCTTTTACGAGGTTTTCTATGTTCCTCTTATGTAAACAAAAATCAAGTGTTGCTTGTCCATCAATGACCATTTCTTTGTTTAACAGAATGATGTTTGCTGTCAAACTGTTTGTATGAGTGATTTTTCTCTGCCTGAATGCTACTTTTAGTCCATGAATGCACTATTTTAGCTTTAGGAAAACAGCTTTTTACAGGCAATTCAATTCCTACTCTCTTTCTCTTTTGCTGTTAAAGAAAATACATATTTATAAGGGAGTGAAATTATTCTAAATAATTTTCTCAAGGACACGTGCCCACGTATCATCCGTTTTTTTTATTTTTTTATTTCCAAATTATCAAACACACTTGCACAAAGATTAAACTGTTTCATAAAACAAGTTAACCAAATAAGCCAGGTTTATTTCAGTTAGTCTGGCCTTTTGCCAGTTAATTTGGTTCAAAATATGACTAAGTGAAATAAGCCTGGCTTATTTGGTAAACTTGTTTTATGAAACAGGCCCCTGATTGCTGATAATTAACCCTTAAATGTTTTTAATGTAATTTGCATGGCAGATACAATCTATAAAATTGTAAATAAAAACATTTTTAGTCCTAATTGTGTTGGAAAATATAAATACATTAACACTGTTTTTATATTTTTACGTTCCTGTCTATTTGATAGTTAAATCCAGTGTTGAGTTGATAGTCCTCAGTCATGCATGCTTTTCAAACACATGATGGAGATACAGCGTGCTGGACGATAGATGGGCGGGGCCATAGTTTGTAAAGTGACATCACTGCCCTTTTGAAGTGAATTTCGGTACTTGGCCCCATTGGATGAAAACCGGGAGTCCGATGAGCATTTTGGTGGCTTGAACCTTTTTGTTTCTGAATTGCCACGTTAGGATCTGGTTAACATCCTTCACACTGGTTTCAGCTCACGGTGAATCGCGAGGGTGAAGCAGTGGGTTGATATAAAGGTTTTTTTTTTTTTTGCACACGTTTTTATATTTTAAGCGACTTGCACAAGGAGCTACACGCCCCCCGCATCACCTCGTCTCCGGTGTGAAGTCGTGGATTGTCCGCTTTTGCAGACTGAAGCATAAGAGTAGAAACCAGGCGCTTTTACAATCATCTGAAGGTAAATGAATGACATTTTGGAGCATGTTTACTTTGCTTATCTTTCAACCTGTTTGCCAGGTTTAAATTCTCTGTCACTTCAATTGGGACCACAATCAACTTGGTTTCCGTCCTGTTTCCGTTCTGAATATTTTCTGGAATCAGGTTTGGTTTCGTTCCGATTTTGCATGTTTGGGTTGGGCTGGGCTTTTAAAGGATGCATCGGTTTACACACACATGGTATGAACTGAACAGCGGCCTGTGCTCCGTTTTTAACAACGGTTCTTTTTTTAATATACGTTTGCATTTATTCACAGCCCGTGAAGGGCATCGTAACTAATGAAACGACTCGCATGGCTGCTGTGGTTACATGTAGCGAATCTTGGGATAAAACGAATGCCGTTTGATGAACATTTTTGTTGTCGAGTATAAAATAAATCGTATTTTCTAATGCAAAATAAAAATGCGTCAAATATTCATCTGTCTTGGGAATGCAAACAAATCGTTGCCTTTTGTGGGGATTTCTTCTAACATAGGGTCAGCTTAAAATACGCAGTGCTTGAGAATTAAAAGATTTGATGTTGAGGTATTCAAACCAATTTGAATCGAAACGCGCACTGATAGCATCACTTTAACAAACGAGTCTAGTGCACGCGCTGGTCCACATAGCTGTCCTCTGTGTTATTCTGACCCGCTCGCCTCTTTTTACCCG
Organism: Spinibarbus caldwelli; assembly: GCA_039654775.1. Taxonomy (NCBI): domain Eukaryota; kingdom Metazoa; phylum Chordata; class Actinopteri; order Cypriniformes; family Cyprinidae; genus Spinibarbus; species Spinibarbus caldwelli. The sequence continues at coordinate 31,506,561 of CM077224.1, forward strand.
AATAAACTACTAAAGCTCCGAGAAAATCGATAGTGTGAGTGGACTATCATGGACTGCCGTCGTTTGATATGGATTTGGGCTGCCTGTGGTACTTCTCGGAGCTGGTCTGGCCACTGCCTCGTTTTGACTAGAAATTATCGTTTGAATCGCATGGATGTCATGCTGTGTTATCACCCTACACTTGTAACGCCAGCAGGTCTGTAGATAACAGCGTGTCTCTCTCTCATCACACCCTGTCTCATTCTAGAATTCAGTTCTAGAAGTTCATGACCTCTTTTAACGCCAATGGCCCGGATATTTACGCGGCCTGAGGGAACTGTTGCCCATTCACTAGCAGTGCTTTCATGAGCGGTCGTTTTGTGGGGAAACTGTTGATTTTAAAGTGAATTCACTCATTTCTTGTCAAAAGGGTTTAGACAAAGGGATGGGCTGAGAAATATGACTAAAATGATACACTCACATGAGAGGAAAACTCCAGACATGTCAAACTTATGGCAAAAGCTAGTTCTACCTGGAGCGGGTCGCCCCTCATGGGCGTCGCCATGTTGAAGTCACGTGACCAGCTGTATCGTAAAATTAACTAGTTGGTATTTTTAACAATATGGTGTTCAATAGTGATTTTAGACAGCACTCAAAGCTTAAACCTGTAAGTACTTCTAAACAATTAGGCTAACAGGATACTCCAGATAGAATGGATCAGCATGTGCTATCCGCCAGACAGTCCAAAAAGAATAAGTACAAGTGGAAAAAAATGAATTCATCCAAGCTGCTAAGTGTTACTATAAAGTACAAAACTACTGCTACTATTAGGTTGAATAAGAGATATATAATGCCTAATGTGAATCTACTATGATGTCTTGCTAAGACCATAATGGTCTATTGTGTCCTCCCAGTTGTCTCAGGAATTCGTCATACACTTTGTAATGCCAGCTGTTGTAATGGTCCCCCCCCCCCCAAAAAAAAAAAAACCTGATTGACTTGTCCGAACAGTCCAGAACTAAAACCAATTTGATGCTAGAATGGTAGAACAAAGAATTCATGAAAATAGGGCCTGCTTGACCTAAGATTTATGATGGCCCCTCTCTGTTTAGACGTGTGCCTGAGCTCAGGTCGGTCAGAATGAGGTTGAGCGGGGCAGCTGCTGTCATTAGTTGTTTTAGCCACACTCCTCAATGAAGGACTCCTGACACTAACGGCTTTGTTTAAACAGGACGCCCACACCAGTCTCTCTTGCTGCTTGGCTAGACTTGGTTCACTTTTGGCAAATAGCATTATGTAGCGATTGATTGTGCTTTGTTGCATCCTGTGAGCTAATGATTTCATCACTTGTTGAGTCATCTTGTGCTGGAACCAATATAGGTTTTGTCATTGTGGTGTTGTGTTTTGGTTTGCTGATCCCTCTCAAGTCTGTGGTCTATTTTTGCAGACAACCTTAGATTATTTTTCTGCCATTTTTCCACACATCACTTCTTTGCTGAGTTAAGGTGCGGTCAAGTTAGCAGGATTTCGGCTAATTTTACTTTAGCAGTCATTTCAGTAGGAATCCACCTACTCCACCCACCATGTTTTAAAGGGATAGTTCACCCCAAAATGACAAATCTGTTATAATTTACTCGCTTCAAATTATTCCAAACCTTTCTGCTGTGAAGCACAAATGAAGATATTTTGAAGAATGTTGGTAATCAAACAGTTGACGGTAGCCACTGACTTCCATAGTATGGGAAAAATGCTATATAAATCAATGTCTACCATCAACTGTTTGGTTGCCATCATTCTTCAAAATATATTTTTTGTGTTCAACAGAAGAAAGAAACTCATACAGGTTTGAACTTGTGGAGGGTGAGTAAAAGATGACAGAATTTTCACCTTTGGGTGAACTATCCCAGCACTGATTGTTGATTTTAGAATATTATCCACTTAATTTAGTAAAAGTTGTTTGTATGCATATCTATTGATGTCTTGGCCAATGCAACAGTCACAGATTGTACCACTTAGCAGCTTTTGAGATGTCTGGTTGACTCCAGCTTAGTCGTGACCTCAGTGGGGTGGTCGAGTTGAACAAGCAGATGCCCAGCAAGGAAGAAGCTCCAATTTTCTGTAACGGATTAATGAAATAAACCATGTTAATCGTCAAATCGGTTTGCTTATGCACCTATCCATTGCCTTACAAATACTCTAACCTGAATTCAGTCATATGTTAATCAATTCTGTTTACATTTAATAATATGAACTGGATTGACTCCAGTTGAAGTAATGTAAATTCCATACTACCATCAAATCCTGGTACTCTTTTGTTTCCTGTAAAATGGTTTCCTGAGTTTTTACTATTGGATAATCTGCTCAGCGCTTGACGTCAGTTTTGCATTTGGAAAGAACATTTTGAAATGCCACATTATATTAAATCCTTCTTGGTGGTTTTATAACCCCATAATCTGCTAAAACGCTGACAAAAGAGCTTTTAACTGTCTGCAAACTAGTGCTAGATAACTTGGCAGACAGTTTGTTTGTGTGTGTTTTTAGATGGAGCTGATGTCCTGTTTTAATCCTCCTGGGCTCCATCCCTATCCATCACAGCGTCCTGCTGCGTGTCCAGTATGCAAACTACACCCAAACCATCACGCCACCATTTACCATCTGTTCTTTCTCTCCTTCTCCCTCTCATAATTCCCTCCCTCTCCAAAACATCTTCTATGACACTAATCTTTTTTGTCAGTCTGCCTTGAACATGTGAGATGGTTGCAGCTTTCGCTTTACTCTAAGTCTGCCCTGTCTTCAATAAGATAAGAGTTTAAGAGTTTCTTCGAAGGTCCATTTACACCACTTTTACTTTTGCATTGTGCAATTTTACTGCCTGTTTTTGTCCAGTATCTCTCATGTTGTTTTGGCCGTGCCCAGCCCCCGTCAGCATGGTGCGCTGCACACAATGGGGAATGTCCTCTCTTAATCCTTACATTACGCATAGCAAAATCAAACCCTGCTGGGTCATTAAGCCCCATTCACACCCTATACTGAGACAACACACACAACTCGTTTGTCTGGAGTTAATCCTCTTGGGTGAGAGGGAGCAGGGTCGTTGCATTTCTTCCTGTTTATCTGCATCGTTACTACCGTTTCACACTCTCAGCGCTGTCTGACACTTTAGCTTGACCCCACACACAATACTGACCCATTATCCTTCCCAACACCCATCTAGTAACCATTCACCAATGCAAATCAAACTGCTAAAGGTCCCAGTATGCAAGTTCTTTGACGCTCTTTGCTTAGGGGTAAAAAGTACCTGAGCAGCGGTATACTGTTCCCAAACATCCTGACTCCACCCATGCTGCTGGAGACTTAGTTTAGATGAATGTGTAAATATGTACTTCAAATTAACTTTTTAATTTTGGCCTAATTTTTTTTTCGAAGTGACATCATACCAGTTCTTTCTTCGAATTCACTTTAAGTATATTTGGGAGCATAAATAGAATAGTAAACCCAAAATTTGAAAATGTTCTTTAAAATTAACTCACCCTCAAGCTATCCAAGATGTAAGTAAATTTTTTTTTTTTTTTTTTCATCCGGTAGAACAGAGAAGAAGCCTTTTAGCTGAAACTGTGGTCCTTGGTGATTCATAAAGTGCAAGTCAATGGCTACTGTCACTTTGAGTCAGAAAAAAAGCATATCAGGCAACACAAAATTACTGTCTGTGGCTCCTGATTAGGGGTCGACCAATATGTGTTTCTCAGGGCCGATACTGATTATTACTGATCAGGTAGACTGAAAACCGATATATGTGTTCGGTGTAAAAATGAAAATTAATGTCAAAATTAAGAATAACAAGGGCTATGACAAACTTTTTAAAAATGCTTTTAAATTATTTTATCAGCAAATTGGTTTTGAAAATGACCGATAAGCATAAAACTGCTTAATATTGACGCCAATAATCGGTCAACCCCCTACTTCTGAAGATATTTTGGGGTCTTATGAAGCAAAACGATTGGTCTGTGCAAGAAACTGAACATTATTTACAACATTATTAACTGTAATCTGTAGACTCAGGCAGACGGGAAAGTCTTTTTTGTTTTTTTTTTGTTTTTTGTTTTTTTCCCCCTCTCTGTGAACTGATTCTTTTGGATGGTTTGTTTCATTTAACTGGTTCAAATAACTAATTTACCAGAACGATTTGGGGGTAGAAAAAAAGTTTACTCAAAATAATGATTTGTTCATGAACTGGACATCACTCCAAACTGTATATGAATTAGGTAATAATGTTGTAAAAGTTCAGTTTCTTGAACAGATTGATTGTTTTGCTTCATAAGACGTCGATAAATCGTCAGGAGCCACAGGTATTGATTTTGTGTTGCCTTCTTTCTCAAAGTGATGGTAGCCATTGACTTGCATTTCATGAATCCCCAAGCACCAGGATTTCATCTTCACTGTTCTACTAAAGAAAAAGTTACCTACTACCTGGATGGCCTGAGGGCAAGTAAATTTAACAGCACATTTTCATTTTTGGGGGGAACTGTTTCTATAATGGTGACCTGTTGCTTCAAATTGACCAAGATAAAACTGAAACCTCCTGAAGGAACTAGGGTGAATGGGGTGTTGATTTGTGCAGTATCTATATGGTTAAATTCTATCTCTGTGGGTGGTTTTATATGTGATAGTGAGTGGAGAATCAAAAAGATGAGAAATCACACCCACCACTGGGAACTGTTTTATTAGCTTGAGCGTATTAAAGAATTTCCCCCTTCCTGTGAGGAGCCTGTTTCACAGGGGCAGTTTTCACTTTCACAGTTGTGGGTGTATATGAATGTTGCGACTTCCTGTCTCTTGTCCGTTTTAAGGAATGTGGTGTGCTCATAAACATGCCGAGATGTTACTCAGGGAGAAAGATGGGAATCTGGGTTTTCCAGCACTACTTGGCATGTTCCATTTTGTTCTGAATGTAACTGATATGCAGGCGAAGACAGAAGCTTTTTCTCCACATTTTTCTGTGGTGGTTTTTGAAAATCTGCCATATTCTGCACATCCTTCGACGTTAATACTGAAAACGTTTGGCCTAGTTATTACTGGCTGTTGTTTCCTATATGGGAAGAGTGAAAGTAAAAAGTGAACACCCACAGACTGATGTCCATGCAAATTTCACAGGTTGGTTTCAAGTGTGCAAATGCTGTACACTGAATCATCAACTTGAAGCAGATATATGTAAGCACATCCTTGATTTCTGATGATGTTTTGAATTTTATTTATTCAAAATACTTTTTTGTAATAATTTTCCAATAGGCTATGTTGAATTATTTGCATGTTCTCTTGTACTGTTTAAAAGCTTGGGGTCAGTAAGATTATTATTTAGGCATTCAAAAGGGATGCACTAAATTGATCAAAAGTGATAAAGACATTCCATGTTATGGAAACAATGCAAACTTTAGACATGTTTAGACCTGACAAGTGAAAAATGCACAAAGAATAATAACAAGCCTTAAATAATAGTTTTATGCACATTACAGAATTTTAATCTTAGTGAGAACGGCCTCATGGAGTCGATGTGGGAGTCAGATGAATAACTGACTGTAATGTGGAGGGAGTAAAAGAGAGGGAATAGGAGGGGTGTGTTGCTGCGCTCTTTCAATGTTTTCATGTGTTGATTCTTAGGAGTATGTGTGCCAGTAGTAGAGTTGTGAGAGCGCTGCCTTGTATGGGCAGACTGCATGAGGAGAATGTGTTTGTGTCATTTCTGTCTTTTTATTTTTTTTAGACTTCTCTGGTGAAGTCTGTTTTGGTAATCCATCTCTCATCCTATCGCAATTATTTTCCTGTTATCGTCAAGTTAAAGTTGCAGATTTATAAATTTCATGTAAAATTTACAAAGTATACCCATTCGATTAGGATAAGGGCATATTTGATAAATGAAGGCCTGCTACTGGTTCTTATTACAAGAATGCAGAATGTGGCCAACTACAGCTGCATGGAAATAGCTGCATGTCTGTCTGTGACAGCTGGTTATGGTTCGGCCCTGAGGAACTGGAGGCCCTGTGCAGGAATTTGAGTTTGCAAGACTTCTTTATTTGTTCCTTTTAGCTTTATCAGTATCTCTCATGCAGAAGTTCTCTGAAAATTGAACCTAGAATGTGGCATTTGCTTAGTGCCTGTGTATGTCGCTAGCTGTCACCTGCAAATGTTTCTGAAGTGCTTAGTGGGAAGCCGTCACAACACAGTCCATCAAGCTATTACAGTAAGTGAAACATGACAGACACACACTTTAAGGACGTCCCTGTGTGGAAAGCAGCTTTATAAAGATTTTATTTTAGATTTGATAAGTCCCGAGGTTTAATATAGGGGTTAGGTTTAGGATTAGGAAAGCACACGTGTGTTTTAAAATGTCCTCATGGCACCTTTATAATCCTCTGTCTATACATGTAAATGCCCTAATCCAAACAAATGGTGGATTAAGATATTGGATAAGATGGGGATGAGGTTGTGGAGAGGCAGAAGGGGTTCCTACTTTCATTGAAAACCTAGAAATATCAGGAAATTTTAAAATTGTGTTAAAAGTCATGGAAATTTTAATAGTGAATATACACTTTTATAGTTATGCTCATGCTGTACAATATCATAAGATACTGCTTGCTCAAAAGCCATAGTAATTTCTTATTTGTAAACAAATTGTTTCAAGTCAGTTCTTTTCGATAAATTGGATTAATCGGTTCACACAGTCTGAAATTCAGTTGCAGCAATGTTGAACTGGAAAGGCCATCGAAAAATCATGGAAATTTGTTGGTGGAAATGTTATCTGTACTCTTTAAAATAAAGGCTCTTTATTTGCATTTGTGGTTCCATAAAGAACCTTTAATATTGAACATGGACTTTCGTGAACTTTTCCAGTCCACGAAAGGTCATTGATAGTAGAATAAGGTTATTCAGTTTACTAACATGTTCTTCACACTAAAAATAAATGGTTCTTTTATGGCATCACTGCAAAACCCCTCTTTAGGAACCTTTGTTTTTAAAAGCTTTGGTTTGGATGAAAAAAGCAGGTTTTTTCATGAGCACCTGAATTTTCTCAAGTGCTTTTGCCGTTAGATTTCCTGAAAGAAGCCTGTTTTGTTATTTAAAGTGTAGTGTGTGAAATGGAGATGTGTGTGTGACGTAATCTCCAGTGCTTTTTGATTAAGCTGTTTGCATTAGCAGGCTTTACCCTTTTCCGCTGTCTTTGTGAACACTCAAAATGGTTTCATCCAGTCAAACGAGGACACACACACAATAACCCACCCTACCACTTCATACACACAATCATTATAGCACATCTTATTCTTTCTTACCCTCCCATTATTGTTTTGTTAATTTGTCCTTATACTTATCTCTTTTTGCCTGTGTTCTCTTTTGTGTGTACCAGGGTTATAGTTAGCTGAAACTACAAATGAAAGCATTTTTTTCCATTGCTTAAAAGAAAATGGATGTTAACTGGAATAAAAAAAATAAAAAAAAAACATTTTATTATACCTAGTTGCAAAGGCAACATTTCTCCTTTTCTTTTAGTTTAACTTGATATATTAAAATTAAAACTAAAACTGAAGTAAAATGAATAAACACTATAGACATATAAAACAAATAATAATGACAACAAAATTACTAAAACTTGAAGACTGAAAATATAAGAATAAAAATTGATCCAAAATGCACACACTGCTCGTGTTTTACCTACTACTGGAAAAAGAGAGTGACTAATGAGGTGATATTTATGGGAAACAGTCTGAACTGTGGATATAAAATGGCTGAACTCATAATTGTAGATTCAACTTATTTTCTTGTTTTCTAAGGATCTGTTGAAAGTTTTGTACTGAAACTTTGTGTCTTCTGATTAAATTGGACCCCTTTTTTCAAATGTCTCCTTTTTGATCTTCACATCACCATGGAGACACAGCAGCAGGGCTGCTGGGTAATTTTTGTCCTGTCGTGGGCAGAACGATGACCTCCCAATTCATCATCTTGGCCTGTAGGTTGACAAGTTTTCTAGAACGCATGTCATGCATCCTCTTGGTTTTCTGTCTCCTGAGGGACATTTCTGAGGGGCTTTCTTCATTTTTATTCACAGTTTGGTTGTTTGTTTTCCTCTTCTTGATTCTGTCACACATACTTGAGTCCACTCATCTTCTGGATGGTGCCACATTAAAATTGATTTCTCTGCTTGCCTTGTCATTGTTACTTCATCTCACGATTTTCCCCTTTCTCTGTCTTTATTTGCTCTCTGGTTTGGTGGCTTGGGCTTATTGGAGAGCCAGAACAATAGCTCAGCTGCTAGGGCCATCTGTGTGGCTGCAGACAGGGAACAGATCTGATGGAGAGGAGGAGGGGAAGGAGAGTAGAAGAAAGGGGGGGTTGTGGCTAAGGAGAACTGTTTAAGGGGGGGAAGAGAAAGACAAGAGGATTCTGAATAAAAGAGTTTGGAAAAAGGACGGGGTGAATGGGTTCATGGCCCCCCTCTCCACCACATTGACTCTTTATCCTCCTTTCTCCAAATCCCATGCCACAATCTTTTTGCTGACGAGCTTTTGCGTCAGTCCCTGTAGGAAGAAAATGACTTGCATAGAGCAGAGCTCCAGTGAAATTGGTATATTGTCTTTTAGAATTCTGCCAGATTTTGATTTGGGTATATTTATGTTAAAGTTGTAAAAGTTGTGGATTTGAATCTTGAAGATGTGTATATATAATGTCCCAGTATACTGGTGTTAATGATGCCATCTCTGTTTACACTTGACAGACAGGAAATTACTAGTTTGTATGAACAGGTAGGTGAAGTCCAGATAATGGCATTATATTTCTGTAGGGCAGATGGTGGTGACTGCTCTGTGTAAATGATCCACATAAATGAATCAAATCCATAAATCATCTTAACATTTACATTTTTATGCAGCCTACTGTTCAGTTCAGACTAATGTCTTTGAGACCCAATCAAAATACTTACAGAAACACTTTTCCGCATCACTATCAAACTGTTAGTGTAAAAATGTACTTTTTACAGAACAGAAAAACTAAAAATGCTACAGTAAAAACTATTAATTGTAAAGTTACCTAGCTATACCACATAATGAAATAAAATGTTATGAGTTGTAAAATATACAGGTAACAGTATTCCATTCTGTAATACTTGAAACAGTCACTGTATTTTTAGTTTTTTTTTTTTTTTTTTTTTTTTTCGTAAATTTAACAGGATAATTTTTACAGTCTAGTCCATTCTATATTCTAAACAATTGAAAGATGACAAGGACTTATGTAGGATGTTCGACCTGTACTTGATCTTTTTATATTTTGGTTCTTTTGTAATGTATCATTTCCTGTATTTTCCAAGTTGCCCTTCATAGGAATGGTTCCCTTTTTTTAAAAAAAAAAATGCTGCTTCCTCTTGCAGTAGAATGTTTTACTTTTAAACTCTTTCAGTTCCATGGTTACTTAAAATTCTTCAACTCTATTACACGCAGCAAAAGCATTTCTCTGCCAAACTGATTGCATTTGTGTTTTTGTACGAGAAGCAACTGTTACTCTTCAACTCAGTAATAATCAAGTTGCTTCAGGTGCGTAGAGACAAAAGTCACTCCAAATAGCATTTAATCTTTCTGTTTTTTGTTTTTGTTTTTGTTTTTTTTTAACAGGGCAGTTATTGAGTTGGTGAACACATCCATTATCCCTGGGTTCAGTGTGTGAGCAGCACTGAATCCAGCAATCGTATCAAGCAGCAACTGATCGTCGGGTAATATTGGCGATGAAACCTGATGGGGTGGCCACAGCACCATCTGAACCAATGGAAGCCGAAGGAACAGAACCCATAACAGAACCAACCGGCAATGACGGGGCGTCTCAAAATGGGACTACACCATCACCCCCACAACCTGATGAACCCCAAAATGAGCAAGTGGCTCCTCCAACTGTAAAAGAAGCTTCTGGGAAAGCAGTAGATGCTAAAAGCAAATCCAAAGGCCCAGTTAAAGGCAAGATTGCTGCAGTTCCAGCTACCACTGGACCAGGCACACGACCCAAAGCAACCCAAAGCCGTGTGGCTAATGGCCTCACAAAGACTTCATCGAGCACCCTAACCAAGAAACCCATTCCAGCTAGCACTGCAGCAGCAGACAAGAAGAAACCCATCGCTACCGCTGGATCTTCTGGTCCAAGTAAGAAACACGTTGGCTCTTCTACTGCCGTTGCAACCTCAAGGGCCCAACCTAAAGCAACAACTGTTGGAACTAGAAAATCAACAACAACCATCACAGCCAGTGGAACAAAGACAGGACAGGCTGCCAGCACAGCTACCAGCCTGAGTAAGAGACCTGCCACAACTGCCACTAGTGCTGCAACCAAACCCAAATCCACAGGTAAGATGGCCTGGCATGTATGGGTTTACTAGGTCACTTACAGAGTTTAGTTACAACACAAACCTGTTGTGGTGCAGTGGGTCATTATGTAAAATAGAAATGTAGTTTTATTTAAAACTGCAGTCCATAACTTTTGGTGCTCTAGTGGTTAATAAACAGAACTGCATGCGTCTTGCGGAAGAACATTGTAGCTGGAGCTACTTCTCTCCATTTATATCTATGACGAATCATGCAGGTACTGGGCTACTCCGCAGCGGTACCGACCCGAACCAGTCTAAAATAGTCCGAATATGCACTTATTATAGGTGTACCATAGTGATTCAAGACAAGCCAAAAACACAGTTTGGAAAATGGATTCATGGTGTACTCCAGTGATCCTCAAATCTGGCTCGCGAGATCCACTTTCCTGCAGAGTTTAGCTCCAACCCTGATCAAACTCACCTACCTGTGATTTTCTAATGATCCTGAAGACATTGATTAGCATGCTCAGGTGTGTTTGATTAGGGTTAGAGCTAAACTCTGCAGGAAAGTGGATCTCGCGAGCCAGATTTGAGTATCCCTGGTGTACTCGCTTATTATTAGGGGTGTAATTGTTCACATAATTTACGGTTCGGTTCGATACGAAACAGTGGTGTCACGGTTCGGTACATTTTTGATATGGGGGGGCGGGGTAATTGGTTACGTTGCAATGTTGGAAATATTTTTGTTTTGAACCATGAGGGTGAGCCAATGGATATCACACAAGCAACGTGCAAACTTTGCGTAAGATTTATGCCAGTGAACGTCTTAGCAGAACCTGATTTTACCAAGTGTGACATGTTCCTGGATCAACGTATGTGGTAATTATTAGGGGGCAAATTAATTGTAATCTTAATTTAATAATAAAAGTAACTTCTTAATCAATCAATAATAATAATAATAATAATAATAATAATAATAATAATAATAATAATAATAATAATAATAGGCCTAATAAAATAAGAATGTAACAGGCCTACATTAATTGGAAATGCCAAATCCTCTTAATATTGATATTGAATATTAAAATTGATGTTTTTGACAATACCTCTGGCTATAGTCGATACAAGATCATCGTATTTCGACGCAACCCAGCAAGGGGAGGTTATTGCGGGGTCTTTCGCAGCGCATGCCCTGTGTGCCCATCCGCTACGCCACTGGCGCAACTGGTGCAACACGTTGCCTGTTATGTCTTTTGGGCTGCCTTGTTGAGTGCAGTGGCACTGAGAAAATTATATTTCACACACTTTAAGCGCTTTTATTTTCCAAATGTAATAGGATAGTCTAACGAATCTTTCAGTTTGTAATGCGTAATAAACCGAAAGCCTCATACCGAACGGTTCAATACGAATATGTGTATCGTTACACTCCTACTTATTATATAAATTGTCGATTTTGAACAAAGTTACGGAGTGCAGCTTTAATTTAGGGCACCCCCACTGATAGTTGAATAACTGTTAGTTGACGAAAAGAGGCTTGGTTGACCAAAATTGTATTAGTCACTTAGTTGCAGAAAAAAAAAATCCACAGGAAGTGGGGTCTATGTGTTAGTACATCGGGCATGTCATCCAAACGTTCGTCTATCATTCATCGACCTCAAATATGGCTTATCATTGAAATATGTTTGTAGCAGCAACTTTACATGGCTGCTCAGTCTAACGTTAACCTAGAAAAATGTGCACTATTCAATTGTCTGCGCGGAGTGTGGAAGCTGAATAGTAGCACTCACTGCATGAGATGGAGGCGCCGTTGCGCTCACTTGCTCTTAAAATACTTTGTCATTTTTGGTCATCCAGATAAGAGTAATATATCTTTCAAATCTGTAAAGACTCTACATTTATTTGTGCACACTCACAATAACAACAAAACATTGCGCTTTTGTAAAATAATTAAACGTGCTTTCTGCCATCATCAGATAGCCTGGCATGTATGGGTTTACTAGGTCACTTACAGAGTTTAGTTCTGGTACTTCTAAGATTGGATTTGGACATGTACTAATAAATAACATAACATTAGAAAATGTTCTGTTATTCTCATGTGCCAGAGACAACACAAACCTGTTGTGAGTCATTATGTAAAATAAAAATGTAATTTTATTTAATTATAGTTCTTTTCATCATTGTATTTTACCACTATTTTCTTGAGCAATCCCAGTCAGTTTTTACTTTGGGACATGATTTATTTCAATTACATTTCCTCAGCTCCTGCTCCAAGGCCAGCTGCTGCCCCTGCTGCCAAACCCAGCACTTCAGCCACAGCCAAAACCACTGCAGCTCCCAAAACTAACAGGTAAAGCAGCTTTTGGAAATTTGAGCTTGGACATTTGGACTGTATTTGAATGGAAAATTGAAATGCTGGGAAGTGCACGATTGCATAACTCTTGGTGTGGCTTTAAGGTATCAATAAGGCAGATTTCCTGCAAAGATCTGGATGAAGTAACATCTGAGAAGTGCTTTGTGTTCTGCACACCATTTAGTGGACATGCCATACAAATATCAATGACTGCTTGCTTTTTGCAGTGAATGGTCTCTGATTTGTCTGGTGGTTATTGGCTCAAGTTTCTGTCGCTTTGTGAGTCAGACTCTCTGAAAGACTGCTTAGATTAGACTTTACCAGAGTATAGGCTCAACAGTGCTCTTTTTGTTGATGCTACTCTCTGGGAATGATAATTGGTATCTTCACTTGAGTTAAATGGATTTTATGATCCAAGTTGGCTGCATTACCAATTATGTCTTCAGTCTCTTGTTCATTCCATTCATATATCTCACTTTATGTCTATATCTCACAAAGTTGTACTTTTTAGATTTTAGTCATGTGATTCAGATAATGATTAGCATTGATCAGTTTTATTTCTTTCCCATCTCCTTACAAATGTGACTTCCTTCCCCAGCTCATTTAATAATACTATTTAATCTTTATTATTTTATTTATATATTTTTTTTGTAAATTTGGTAAAATGCTATAGAAAGTTTGGAAATATTAAAAGATATTTAACATTTTTAAATTAGTAATTTTAATTTTCTTAATATTGCACAGATCTAAAATCTTATCAATTAGAAATATTACTTTGTGAGTGTGACTTCTAATATATTTATCATTTAAAGAAAATGAAAATTATACTTATAAATTATCTAATAATCATAAATGACTGGAAGTCATTGGCCAAAAAGTGTGGGAAACTTGTTTTGCAGAGAGTTAAACAGTGTTTGTTGCAGATGATTACATATTCAAGCTCTTCAATTATAAGTATTGTAAATGCGGTCAGCCAGTTAATGTGGATATGACTGGTCTTATGTGATGATTACGGTTTAATTATGTGCTTAATTCTATGTATTTATGCGGTAATGTCAGTTTACAAGGCTGTTTAGGCTCATTTTTGTTGGACGTGTGTTGTTTTAGACAAACGGAACTACAGGGTGTGGTTTGTGCACACTGTATTTCTACACTGACTCTGAATTCAGTCTGGAATGAAATGCCTGTAACTCAGAGAATAGAGCAATTGGTAGTGAATAGTGGTTATGAATTTGAGCACTCATTTGATCTGTCTGTTTAGATGGGTTTGTTTTCCTTTTTTGCGTGCCACACAATATATATTCTCACTGCAGCTTCAAATGAAATGTTTGCACTGCAGAAACACAATCACACTCCAACTGTGGGAAATGTAAACTAGCTCCATCAAAGTCTCCTCATGATACAATCACAGCATCTCCCATTGCTCTCATCTTCTTTCACTCTTTCTTTGTTCTTTCTGGTATATGTATATGTGCTGGCTAGATATTTCTGGCACTCTTAGGAGGGGACTTTTTGCCAGTTTGTGGGTAACATTGTGAGGTAAAAGGTTACTTTCCAGAGTTCTTTGTTTGCAACTCTTGCTAAACCAGCCATCTCGCTCACTCAGTTCGTAGTTTCATGGGACTTGGATAAGTGCTGTGGATAAGTCCAAATACCTCTTGTATTTGAGAGGAAAAAAAAAAAAACCTTCAATGTTTCAAAGTGAGCCTCTTGAATTTTTTAATTCTTGAGTCATCGACCATTTTAATTTCCCTTGAACCAAGCTGCTGGTTAGTTTTTCACCGTTTGTTTTCCTTTTTCCTTTGCTACGAAGTTACTGGTAAACCAGATGGCTTCTGTTACATTATACCACAAGACAAATATTTAAAAATGAATGAGCTTATAAATTTTGAAATGGTGCTAATGAGGTCGAAAATAAAAGGACCACACACCCTTAAATGTCTAGAATGATTGGAGCAGTTAAGTTTTAAAGCAACGTTTAACTGGAATATAAGGGAAATTCACTGCCTGAGGCTCTGCTGAGTGACACTCATTTAATCTGGAACAGTACCTTCATCCTAATGGCCATTACTTAATTAAAACTTAATCATTGATATGCAAATGTCTGTGCCAGTGGGTGTTGTGTTCTTTCCATTTGTGTTAAAGGGAGATTGCTCCTGTATGAATGTCTTTGACCTCTTTTACATTGTCGTCTTAAACTTCTCAACCCATTATTTTGTTTAGGAGCTGAAAAAATAGAAACATAATGGTCAACAAACTTATTGTCTGTTAGTCTTGTCTTTATCACAATCATAGCCATGGCAATTTATGTTCTGTTTGGCCATGAGGATAATGAGTCCTAGAAAAGCAAAGACTGGAATTTTTATTTATTTATTTTTTTTTTTGGGGTAAAAACCTAAGCCTTTGGATGTCTGAGGTCAGCGTCTCTGTGGAAACGTTTTGGTTTGTACTTTCCATCTGCATCATTTTAATTGAGTTTTGGTGCCTCTGATAGGCATAATGCTACAGAAATGAAGATAAAGATGCAAATGTGTTGACCTTAGTTGCTGTGCTATGCTTATTTTATACCTTAATGCTCTCCTGTTATGTTAGTTGCCCTCTATTTATGTAATGTGATTGTAGTCTTGTTTTCTTCTCCCTCTTATTGTTGTCTTTATTTTGCTTTAATTTGACCAAAGATGGTTTAATCAGTGTCCTAGTTAGTACAAATAAACTTTATGTAGGTCATAGAATTGTAATGGGAGATTCCAGTTCTTTTGTTCTCATTCTTTAACAATTGGCCGTTGTTTCGGAATAATCTGTGGGGGAGATGTTATAGTCTTGATATTTGGGGCCAAGCCGTTTGACCATGTTCTACATTGTGCACTACTATGAGAAGTTTGCTCATTGCCCGTATTCTTTGTACAAAGAGTCTTGGAGTATGTGCCATGGTTACTGGCATTGAATTGAGCATTCCAACATGCTTCATACAGTTCTTATCTTTTGAAGTTTTAGTGGCTCTGATTCTTGCTAACAAAAGGTCTTATGGTGTTTTTGATCATAAAGACTAAAGTCTGAAGTATAGTTCAGCCATCCGCATGCTACGACAGTGCACACACTGTCCGCATGACGCAGTTTTTGTCATCAAAAGTGTCTGCGGATGTCCGCACACACCATCCGCTTGCCATACAATTTTTGTGTCCACGCAGATTGTCTGTGTACAACAGTGCAGATGCGAGGTGATTAACAACAAACTTATTTGTTAGAATTAAATAAACAATAATGAAGTTCTTTTATAATACCAGTACATTGAAAGCTCTGAAAATAATTATGTCAACTGTATATCAACTGCTGCATTTTTTTTAATTTAATTTTATTTTTTAGAAAGATGCAGTGGTAACCTTAAAATATTATTTTAAGATTTAACATTTGTAGATGGTCTAAGGCAAAAGAGTTGTAAAAATTGTGAAAATATTTAGAGCTCATGTTTCATTAAAAAAAAAAAAAAAACATATTACACATCAATGAATGAATCTGTATATAAAATTCTTTAATTTACAGGTGTCATATTTATTTATTTATTTATTTATTTATTTATTTTTATTCACATAAGCTATAGCTTTTGACCTTTAAATCAAAACATACTCATGGTTTTATGACATTGATACTGCTTTATTTATTCAGAAACACAAGTTTCTTAATAATATTTGTGTATTTTACTTTCAGTTTGTTACAACAGCGCCCCCTAATGTAAATACAACGCCTTGCCTGTCGGGGCCATTTGTGCTTTTAGGGGGCACAATTTTAAAATTCATCTTAACCTACTTTAAGTATTATTCATTCAGTCATTTTTCACAATGTCATGTATCACTGCAATCTCTAGAAGTAATCTATAACAATTTCAACTAAAATGAATGTTTCATTTATTTAACAAATAATTTTGTATTGTAGTGTCAGGGGTATCATGCACTCATTATTTTTGAGGGGGCATGAGTGAGGGGGAAGGGCTCTCATGCTTGTCATGTGACACAGCAGCCACAATACCACTGTATAACTGATATAGGCTTATGTCCCTACTGAAAAAAAAAAAAAACTAACTCAAAAACCTTCACAGACAATTTTACTGGTTTCCACTACAAGTATCATTACAAACATTACAAACTATCAACTTTAAACCATTATAAAATGGTTTTCTTTAGTACGTTTTAGGACATAGTCCATTAGGATTTAATGGTTTTAACAAGCCACCAATAGAAGGCAACCAATTACCAGTAGAGACCAACAGGGTCCATTACAGTTTCCAGTAAAACCAATACAAGTCCCATTATAACCAGTAAAACCATTACTAATTTTGTAATGGTGTCTATTGTTTTATTTTTTGTTCTTAATTTTTATTCGATATATCCCCAAAATATATCATGAAATCTCAATTCTCAAATATGTTTAAGTAAATGCATTTTGCACCTTTATAGATTTTTAGTTGATCTAATGGGCGATGGGCAAAGTAGCCTAATACTGTAATCTATTAACTACGCATAAAAGCCCGTCTTTTTACTTAAGTACCATATATGGGTGTCATACCATAAAATACGTTTAATATGACTTACTTTGTATTTAATGTGAATTTAATAAAAACATTGTAAGTTACTAATTAGCCTATAACACTTTCATTGTACAAAAAGAGAGCAAAGAACATTTACATTATCAAATAACGCGAGTTTAACCACTCTCAAAAACTGCCATAATCTCTAAAGCTGTTTACACTGTGAAATTAATATCTTACTTGTATTCGTACATCTTCACTTTGTTGTTTCTGATGAGAGAATTAGTCAGAGAATTCAGTCAGCCAGCGCGCACGGTGACGAAACAGCGTTTTAGCGATGACTCATCTGAACGCCTCTGATTGGTCCTTGCATTCATAAGCTCAACAGAATCGTATGTGATTTATAATGTGCAGCTCTGTGCCAGCCAGCGACTGCAGATTTGAATTTAGCAGCTGGTTTTTCTTTTTTAATATATATAGTTTACAGGACAAACTGCACATTTCACCCAAAATGGTTTGCTGTGATATGATTCCAAATTTAGGGGGGACCAAGCTTGTTGACAGGGGGGCACTGGCCCCCCCAGAACTGCCCCTGCTAGTATTAAGGTAATTAATGCAAAGTCACTGTAATAAACATATATGTAAACGTGGGGATTGCACTTTTTAAACACTGTCTGTTAACTTTAGACAGACTTTAAATAAATAAATAAATAAATAAATAAATAAATAAATAAATAAATAAATAAATAAATTACATTATTATATAGCCTATATTATCTTAAGGTCTTCAGTAATGAAATGCACCGTAACACTAGGTGCGTTTACATGGAGCACTGTAATCGGTTTAAAAGTCCAATCCGAATGAAAATGCTCCATATAAACACCTCAATCAAAATAAAAATGCCCAAACCGAATGAAATTTTAATCGGTTTGAGAGGAGTGGGATAAACCTTTCTATAAACCGAACAAAATTAAAATTCTGCCATGTAAACGCGTTAAACCGATTACTTTGCATCTACATCATCACGTCGTCTGAACGTGATGTCGGCAACGCAGTATTCTGTGATTTGGGGACACCGACACTACGGTAGAGACTGGGTAATAGTGGAGGTATAAAGTTAAAATTTCAATTATACAGTTAAAAACACATTAGAATGGAGAACGCTTGCTGTGTTATGAGCTAACGTATCTGCTCTCATGACCGGAGTGAAAAACGGATCTGAAATGAAGCGCACTTTTCTGCTTTTCAGCTTAGAATCAACACCGTGATGATAGTGAAAGTATAGATCAATGAAAATAAACAACTTGACCAAAATTTTCCTTTGTCATTTGTATTTGTTTATTACAGATTCATATTTTCCGATCTGCTTGAATTTATAAGTGCTCACGCCATGAATATTGTATGAAAACACGTTTGGAAATGTTATGTGTGATAGCTCGTTGCACTCACTGTGTTACACTCTCTGTGTTCATAAAGCAACACTCCTTTGATTTTATTGTTTAGCAACTCTTGGTAAGAAATTGTGTATTTGTTCCATTTTAATTAGGCTACAGTAAAACTTTTTAGTATCAGAATACAATTCATTTCAGAGTGGCATTACAGAGGGTTTTACTGTTATTTTATCCTTTTAATGCTTTAACATTTAAGAAATTAGGGTAGTATGATATGCATTGATCAGCTGGCTGAGATCAAGCTATATTGTGTTTATTATTTTATCTGGTAGATATATCTTGCGTGTCACATGACAGAGTGTAACTGCAACCTCTGCGTTTGAAAAATCGTGTTTTTTCATATCGTATCGCAATATTATCGCAAATGCAATTAATCGTTCAGCCCTACACCGAATGCATCATCTTGTACAAGTATTCTTAAATTAAATCCAGTGATCCAAAACAGTGAATTTAATCATCATTCAGGCAAAAGTTTGCTTCAAGAATGACCACACTGCTGACGTGATCTAATCGCTAGCACACCCTGAGCACATGTGAGTTATTCCTCTTATCGGCAGGACATATCGGCATAATTTTTCATATCGGGCCGATGCCGATATTTACATTTAAGCCATTATCGGCAGATTCCAATATTGGTCCGATAATATCGTGCATCCCTAAATATTATACTGAGCTTTTTCGGCTTCTGATTGGAAGTGTAGCTAAACTTTGGAGCGCTTAGATTAGCCAGCAAGGCCCTAGCAGATCACCAGGTCGGGTCCTCAAATTTATAGTTTGCACATGTTTTTAAGCATTGCAGTTTAAAAACAAGTGATTTGAAGCTGTTGAAATGCAATCAGTGGACGCAAACACATGACAGCGGTACTCATAGATCATAGGACTGTTGAAAAGTGTTATTTTTGCTGCTTTATAGGCCTTGAATGGTTAAAATGCCCGTCTTTGCAAGTATCCACGTAAACACAGTAATTTAGGTCTTAAGTGAAAGCAAACAGCTGAGAAAGAAAACGTGTAACAGTATATTGGATCCGGGCAGCTCTTAAAGTCTAATATTCCTGCTGTCTGTCATTCATGTAATCAAAAATCACACAACAAAAGAGAGAAAGTCTATCACTGCTCTATTTTAGTCACTTTTGTAACTTTTATCAGATGAAATGTATTTAATTTGCACAGTGAAGATTATGCAGTGTTTTTATATAGGCCCTATTTGATTGCTTTATAAAATGTATGAAGCATTTCTTATTTGCTCTACTATAGTCTTTTTATCCTATTACTTGTAATTGGTTTTTTATTCTTATTTAATCACTGACTGTTTACTTGTCTATGTACAGGTGTATCTCAATAAATTAGAATGTCGTGGAAAAGTTCATTTATTTCAGTAATTCAACTCAAATTGTGAAACTCGTGTATTAAATAAATTCAATGCACACAGACTGAAGTAGTTTAAGTCTTTGGTTCTTTTAATTGTGGTGATTTTGGCTCACATTTGACAAAAACCCACCAATTCACTATCTCAACAAATTAGAATACTTCATAAGACCAATAAAAAAATAAAAATAAAAAAAAACATTTTTAGTGAATTGTTGGCCTTCTGGAAATTTACTTCAGTTCATTTACTCAATACTTGGTAGGGGCTCCTTTTGCTTTAATTACTGCCTCAATTCGGCATGGCATGGAGGTGATCAGTTTGTGGCACTGCTGAGGTGGTATGGAAGCCCAGGTTTCTTTGACAGTGGCTGGTGCTGGGCGGTATGACCAAAAATTTATATCATGGTATTTTTCAAAATTAGACCGGTTTCACGGTATATGACGGTAGCCCATTTAATTTTTTTTTCATGCATGACCGGGTGTTAACCACATTTTCTACTGATTGAGAGAGGAAAAACTGCAGTAGATTGACTTAGAATGCCCTATTTTACTGTAAGGATGAGCGAATATTGTAGAAAAATTCCACACTAAATGGTGACAAAACACGACCCATTAATACATGTTAACCAGGAGTCACTCTCATTTACTGTATATTCGCGACATTGTCGGATAAAATCAACATGCATCTAACGTTACACTAAAGAGCGGCTATGCAGTGGTTTTGGCTATATTACTTTTGTCTCACGCAGCGCACTGCCTGCGTCTGAGTAACAAACTAAAAAAAAAAACAAAAAAAAAAACAAAAAGGTGCATAATATTTAACAGATGACCTATGCTCATTTATAATTCCAAACAGTCAGTTAGTGGCAGGTGCTTGGAAACGCTGTTTTGTACTCATTTACTGACGAGTCTGCTGCGGTACGTCCAGCTGAATGCGGTGCTTCTCTGACGCTCACTGCACAGAACAGAAGCAGAGAGAGGCGACACTGCGCCGGGAGAGTCAGACCTCGTGCTCGCTGGGCAGCACTGGCGACACCTTAAAAACTGAACCATAGCTAAGGTTTATCCAAAAAAGTCACTAGGTTTGTCAGTTTGGATATTCTATGGAAAAAAGCCGCTAAAAGGGTCTGAAAGTCGCTAAATATAGTGCTACAGTCGCGCTCGTGTGTGTGAGACGCGGGAGCTGATGGCAGCGGGCGGTAGATATTGTGGATGAGTTCTTCTGTCATCACGTTTTACTAGTTCTACAGCTTCAGAACTTTCACGCTTAGTAACACATACAGCTGTGTCCTCGCCACAATGCAGTAGTGAAAAGAGATGCCTCTCAAACAGTGTCGCGTTCCGAACGTTATTTAAATGACACCGGTATTGCGGTATTTTAAAAATTCATATCATAAGAAAAATAAACACCGGTATTCAGTATGAACCAGTATACCGCCCAGCACTAACAGTGGCCTTCAGCTCATCTGCATTTTTTTGGTCTCTTGTTTCTCATTTTCCTCTTGATAATACCCCATAGATTCTCTATGGGGTTCAGGTCTGGTGAGTTTGCTGGCCAGTCAAGCACACCAACACCATGGTCATTTAACCAACTTTTGGTGCTTTTGGCAGTGTGGGCAGGTGCCAAATCCTGCTGGAAAATGAAATTAGCATCTTTAAAAAGCTGGTCAGCAGAAGGAAGCATGAAGTGCTCCAAAATTTCTTGGTAAACTGGTGCAGTGACTTTGGTTTTCAAAAAACACAATGGACCAACAACACCAGCAAATGACATTGCACCCCAAATCATCACAGACTGTGGAAACAACACTGGACTTCAAGCAACTTGGGCTATGAGCTTCTCCACCCTTCCTCCAGACTCTAGGACCTTGGTTTCCAAATGAAATACCAAACTTGCTCTCATCTGAAAAGAGGACTTTGGACCACTGGGCAACAGTCTAGTTCTTCTTCTCCTTAGGAGTAAGACGCCTCTGACGTTGTCTGTGGTTCAGGAGTGGCTTAACAAGAGGAATACGACAACTGTAGCCAAATTCCTTGACACGTCTGTGTGTGGTGGCTCTTGATGCCTTGACCCCAGCCTCAGTCCATTCCTTGTGAAGTTCACCCAAATTCTTGAATCGATTTTGCTTGACAATCCTCATAAGGCTGCGGTTCTCTCGGTTGGTTGTGCATCTTTTTCTTCCACACTTTTTCTTTCCACTCAACTTTGTTAACATGCTTGGATACAGCACTTTGTGAACAGCCAGCTTCTTTGGAAATTAATGTTTGTGGGTTACCCTCCTTGTGAAGGGTGTCAGTGATTGTCTTATGGACAACTGTCAGATCAGCAGTCTTCCCCATGATTGTGTAGCCTAGTGAACCAAACTGAGAGACCATTCTGAAGGCTCAGGAAACCTTTGCAAGTGTTTTGAGTTGATTAGCTGATTGGCATGTCACCATATTCTAATTTGAGATTTGTTGTGAATTGGTGGGTTTTTGTTAAATGTGAGCCAAAATCATCACAATTAAAAGAACCAAAGACTTAAACTACTTCAGTCTGTGTGCATTGAATTTATTTAATACACGAGTTTCACAATTTGAGTTGAATTACTGAAATTAACTTTTCCACGAGATTCTAATTTATTGAGATGCACCTGTATATCGTTTCCGTGAAAAAATGACTCATCATGATATACGATTTTGGTCATATCGCCCACCCCTACATATTACTCTGATTATTGTTTTATTACTACCAGGTCTGATTAGTTGTAGCCAGTTATTTAAGTTGGTAGATTTTAACACAGCATCCAGGTGTATGGATATACAGTGGAACTGAACTGTGACCATAGCATTTTCGCTAGCGTTATTTGTTTCTGTGACACATACCCTGATGTGCCCTTGTCCAAATAAAGCAGGCTGTACGAGAGAACTTTATCAGATCCTATTAGAGTGTAAGGTCCAGTTAGGGCAAATATAACTGTCAGTTATCTAGTTAAGGACAATTTGTGAATTGCAAGACTGCAAAACTAAAAGCATTTATTAAATTGCAAGTAACCAAGGCGTGGGAGATGATGCAAGCGATCTTCTCATCACTAGTTCTCCCCTATGAGAACATGAAAGGGGGAACTATGAAGCAACTGCATTAAGGGAGTGTTGGCTGGACTGAAAGAAAAATTGATTATCATCCATTTCTCCCTAATGCGGTCACTTACAAAACGCTTTACCCATCCCCACTTCTACTCCCTCCATCACACCATTTCTCCCCTCCTGTTCCTGTTTCCTCCCTACCCAAGTCATTTTCTCTCAGGTTAGAGAAATGGGATGTAGATGCATTAGTTGATGAATGGCCCCAGTGGATTAGTTTTCTGGTGCTGCTTGAGATTGCTTTATGGTACGCATGCAGACTACAGATTTACTAACCAAGACAGGAAGCTGATTTGACAAGAACCTATTTTGTGCATGTGCCAGCAAAAAACAATATCTTGAAAGGCATTCTAATGAAACAAGCAACTACAGATTGAAACTTCCTCATCTGAATATGTAAAACACAATATCTAAAATAAAATGGCAAACATCAAACAGGCATCACTCTTTTTCTAAGCTGCTCACAACTACTTTTTCTTCTTTGTTTTTTCTTAGGGCAACTGGAAGTTCTGCCCCACGACCAGCTACAGGAAGAACAGTAACTGTTACAACTACATCTACTTCTGCAGTTCCTAGAACAAGCCGCACTGCTACTAAACCCCTTGTTACAGCATCAGCTGCTCGGAAAGGTGGCGTACCATTCATAGGAATAGCATTAGGAATATGTATATACATCATTTATGGAAAAGTACTGCTTAATTTTTTGTTCATTCCATAATGCTATCAACATGTGTTTGTCATTTTTAGATGTTGGAAAAACAAGCACTATGGCACCTGCGAAAAAAACAGTTCCCTCAACAATATCCCGATCTGCTGCCAGCAAGCCTTCAAATTCAGAGGCTCCAAAACCAGCTGCAGCTACCAAACGACCTCCACCTAGCATCAAAGCACCTCAACCCAAACCAGATGACAAAAAAAGTGTACCAACACGTAAGGTGCCTTCTAGTCCACGAAACAATGCCTCACGGCCAGCATCAGGCAAGAACATTGCAGCATCTCCCAGTCACAAACAACCAGGTAGCATGGTCAGTGCGAAGCTTCAGCCAGCTAAACCAAAACATGCTGCCAAAGGAAAGCCGGATGATAAAGAACCTGCAACAAAACCTGATGATAAAGAACCTGCAACAGAACCTGATGATAAAGAACCTGCAGCAGAACCTGTGCAACTTTCGGCAGCTGCAGTAGCTACTGTAGCTGTAGCAACAGCTGCAGCCATAGCCATGGAAGAGTCTGTTTCAAGACCTGAAGCTTCTCCAACTGTAGAGAGTTCTCTGGATCTTCCAGCCTCTTCTTTAGATGTTCAGGAAATGGTAAATGTGCAGGTCACTAATGTCAGCTCTCATAGTGTGCTGGATATTTCTAACACGGAGCCAGAGGCTCAAGAGACCTTAATAGAAGCTTGTTCTGTTGAAGTGGCTTGTCCAACATCATCTGTAGTCGATCAGGAATCTGAAGAGCAGGTATCTGGAAAAGTTGATGAAAAGCTTATTGCGGCTGAGGCACCAGTTGCACAGGAAGCAACTGAGCAGGAAAGCTTAACTGCTTCACAATTTGATAACTCTGCAGCTACCATAGTGTCCTCTGGTGTAGAGGTGGCTGAAAAAGCTGAACGGATTAACAGTGACTGTTATGAAGATGTGGAAGAAGAAGAGAGGGAAGGCAGTCAACAAGTGTCTCTGTCAGAAATGAGTGGCACCCAGCCTACTGAAGAGTCTCGACCTGGGTCAGCTGGGCTTGCCGGCTCCGTTTGGCGGGCAGGGGCCTTGCTCTCTGAGCTTGACTCTGAGGATGTGAGTTGCAGCCAACAGGGAGCATCAGAGCTAAGTGCTCCAGGCGTCCTGGAGGGCACAGAGAGCATGGATGATCTAGGGGATGCAAGCCTTAAAGGAGCTGATGGCGAAGGTGCATCTGTTGGGTCCCCTGACTTTGAGAAGGCTTCTGATATTCTTACTAACGAAGATGATGATGATGAAGAAGATGATGATGACAGAGTCTGTGACATGGAGGTTGGGTCCGAAAGAGCAGAGGACTTTCATAGGCAGCATCATGACACTGAGGATGATGAAGAGGATGAAGATGTAGAAATGGCAAGCGAGGGCATTACTGAGAGTGGGCTTGAAAGTTATGGGAATGCAGATGAGGACGACTTGACCGAAGACTATAGATTAGACAACTTGAACCGAATCCAGGCTCCTCCTATGGTTCCTTCTGCCCCTCCAGCATCCCAGTGGAACCAGCCTAGTTGCTTTGCTGATGCCTGGGCCCAGCCACCACAACCTGCGTCTACACTTCTTTCAAGTCCTTCCTCTGGATGTTGGCAAGCAGACCCAGAAACCCCAACACAGACACCTGCTCAAGCAAGACTTGATGTTAGCTTTGAAATAGGCTCTCCATCAAACCTTTTGGAGCCTCCACCTTGCACACCTCAACAAGCCCCAATATCTGCTGCAGAGGGGAATGTTAGCCCCAAAATAGGCTTGACACCCTCTCAAACCTGCAAGTTCCAGCCTGATACTTCCAGTGACCCTGACCTAGCATCTGACAGTAACAGAGACACA
This sequence comes from Spinibarbus caldwelli, assembly GCA_039654775.1. Classification (NCBI taxonomy): domain Eukaryota; kingdom Metazoa; phylum Chordata; class Actinopteri; order Cypriniformes; family Cyprinidae; genus Spinibarbus; species Spinibarbus caldwelli. The sequence continues at coordinate 31,532,237 of CM077224.1, forward strand.
AGTTTACCAGAAGAGGTGAAAGACAACAGCTTATCGGCAACTGAGACTCATTATAAAGAACTCCAGCCAGAACCATTAAACCCTGTCCTGACTTTCTTGCCAGACATTATGCAGGATCTAGGTATCCACCTTGAACGTGCTGATGAGGAAGAGGAACCTGAAACACTGCCAGCTGATGATGTACTGGGTGGTTCAGCAACTGCTCCATCTCCTTCATCAGCTACTGAGGATGAGGCAAGTGACACAGATGGTGAAATGCAGATCAGTGAACCTCAAGCTGAGCTATCTGGCACTGGCAATGACTATGGAACAGCACCTGCGGGCCGCAACTTGTCAACTCTAGAGGAATGTGAAGAAATGGGTGGGGAGAATGGTGGTGGTGGTGGTAGTGAGACCCCTCAGTCTGCCACTTCTGCTGCATCCTATGGCTTTGACTACATGACCTCTAACTCCAATGCCCAGTCATCTGCCGAGAGTTGCAGCAAGAGTCCTGGCATCTTTTCTCTAGAAAATGAAGAGCAGCTCCCAGATGAGGCCAAGGATCCATCTCTTCTTAAAGAGTTGACCCTGATACCCACTACTGCATCTGAGGAAAAGATTGACCCAATTAAAAGCCAACATGGAGATTTCCAGTCTCACCCAGAGCAGCAGTACATGCTGTGTGGAGAGTCCAGTGAGCTGCCTGAGCCTGATTCAGTAGCGGGAGCTGTACCCTTAGAGCCTGGCTTGACTGATGCTTCGTCCCGACAGCACCAGGAAGAGGAACAAGATCTTGACTCTCAGCATCCCTACTACTCCACTATATGCGAAAAGACTGATAGTCCCCTGGCAGGTAACGTATAGAGTGTATTTTAAAATCCATCTTCCAGTGTACCTTGTTGATGTCATCTCTATATAAGGGTTTTGTCTAGCTTGCGGTTTCCTTGTGGAAGATGTCTTTTTAACCAGTTAAGTAAACGCTCATTCAGCAGTGCCACTTTCACAATATGATACAGCTATTAAAATTACATTATAAGTATATGGCTTAGAACCTGTATGTGCAATAGCTACTACCATTTACACTAAAGGTGACTGTTTTTCTAAACTATTCTTTTTAAATCTAATAATGGGTGTTGGTCTGAACTGGCATGAAATGATTTGTTTGTGGAGTCTTCAAAATGACAAAAGTAACCATTGATGAAAAAATTAACAATGTAATGGACTTTCAACATATTTTGTGTGTATTTACCAATTCTTTTTTACTGAGCAAATGCATATTCATTGCTTTTTTTGTATTCTGTTGTCTATTAACTAAATACCAGTCTTTCATCCCTTTTCCATCGTTGCCATATCCTGTCCTCACATGTTTCTCTCTTCTGCACTTTAGGGTTTGCTAACCCCTTACTTTTTTATGTCTTGTTTATTTGGAGTACTTAATGTCTTAGCGTAAAATAAAGGTTAGATATTTAACATGATTTCTCTTTGCGCTGTATGTTTCTTGATGTTTGAGTTTCAAGATTTGTTTTAATGCCCACTGTTCATCACTATGGACTGTTGCAAATTGGTCACATTTGTAGCCAAATAACAATGAAGATTTCAGTGGTATATTCATTTGAGTTAAAATTAGGTATTTAATACTAAGCAGCATGTAAAAAAGCATCCGAGCACATAATTAAGTCATAATTATTTAAATATTTTATATATTCACCTTAACTTAAACCATTTGGTACCATTTGTTGTGGCATTATAAGTTAGCTACTAATACCAAATTGTAAACTTGTGCACATACACTTGCACACAAATACACGTTGAACCTTCTGTAAGCAAATTATGTAAAGAAAACGGGATGCTTGCAGCAGAAGGAGAGTGTTTATTCTATGCCAGTATGTTCCCTCTGTTTGTATTCCTCCTCCCTTCCTTTTTGACCCTGCCTTCCTCTCAACTCCCTACCATCCAGAGGAGGAAAAACAAGATCTGACCCCATCAACCTCCTGGATCTCACCCTCTATCAAGGTGCTTTAAGTCCTCCACCTCCTTTTTTTTGTTCTCCATCTTTGTATTTTGATACCGCTGCTTCTGGAGTAGACTTTGCATACCTTCCACTTTGGGACTAACTGGGTGCAACTGCTTTAATCACTCTGATTATTAACAGTTTGAGCTGAAGCTATTTGAAAGGAGCTGGTTTGACACATTTACCTGGACTAATTGGACTTCAATAAATCTCAATGCTGGGTGGTTCTTAATCCACAAAACTGGATGTGCTTTACAATGCACTTTTCTGTAATATTTCCTCTGTTTACGCATGCTCACCTCACCAAAGATATGTGCTGTACACTGGGGTGGCTTATGTGTAAAGCATGTTTTATTTTTTATGCATGGGTCTATTGATGGGTCATATTTTCTCATTGTTAAAAAAAAAATACTTTTGCTTCATGCTGTATTGTACTATGCATGGTGAGCGCTCACTTTTGCATGTGTTCAGCTTGTCACATTAAGGGAGATTGTTTACCTCATCTGCTTTTATTTCCTTGTTTTTGTTTGCTCTTCACAATAGTTAGAGGTTACTGCATATACAGGGTGTAGCCACTTTTATTGCACAAATATCTTCACAAAATATTTTTGAGAATGTCACCAAGGTGCGAAATTAGTTTTGTTCATTCCTTCTCCACTAAATTGTTTAATCTTAAATCTGACAATTTTGTTTCCCACAATGCTTTTTTCTGCTTCACCACACTCTGCAGTCTTTAACATTATTGCTTTATTGCATTCTGTTTAACTCTTCTTTTTAACATGTTTTGGACCCTTTGCTTCCTTCACAGAAGGAAACTTCCACTTTCCACCACAACCAAATGACTTGCTTTCTAGCCAAATGACGATGTCGTCCAAACTTCGTCTCCGGCCACGTGCTCCCCATGTGACCCAGCCACCACGGCTTCCCACTGACCTCCCTCCCAGAATACCAAATATTGTGTCTAACACACAGCTCCGATGTCTAGAGCAACACCAACAGCACCTTCATGAGATCCAGCAACATCAGGAGAAACGTAATAGAGAACAAGCGAGACAAGAAGAAGAGGAGAAACAAGCAAGGAATGAGAGAGAGCAGCAGGAGGAAGAACAGAATAGAAATGTACTCGAGTTGCAACTTACGCAGCAAGAGCAAGAACTAAAGCAGCGACAGCAAATCATGCAGTGGCAACAAGAACTTGAACAAAAGCAGCAGCAAAAACACAAGGTGCATACACCAGTTGTCTTGTCTCCTTCATCAGGTCTCACCACCATCTATGAAACTGTAGAAGCAAGTGATGAAGAGGAGGAGGAGGGACAAGGAGTGGTAGAGGAAGTAGAAGGTAAAAGCTCCTTTATTGTGTGCCCTGGAGAAGACATGCAAAGGTGCACTGAAGAAAATGACTCTACTGATCTTTATTCACAATGCACAACACCTTCCCCAGAGTCTATTATTCAGGGTCTCCAGCGAGAACTTCAGGAGACAGACCCTGCAGCAGACCAGGACAGTCCTTCTCCCTTGGGATCTCCTGAACGACCTCCGCCTCTGGAGTTTGACTGGGGCAAGAAAGTGGACATTGTCCAGCAGCTCATCAATCAGACATTACTGCTTGCAGGCGATGGTTGCTCGCCCCTTCTTCTGCTACCCGGAGGAGCAGGTGGGACACTCAGCCCCCTCGAAAGCAGCCTGTGGCCCAACTTGTTGCCACCTCTGACACCCCCTTCAGCCACTGTGACGTCTGTGAGCAGCTTCTCACCCGAGGCTCCAGGCAGCTCTGCTCAGGGTGAGTGGACCGTTGTAGAGCTGGAGACGCATCACTGAGGAAAGCTGAATAAAATGCTTGCCAAATATGAACTTTTGAACTCAAAAGACTTGAGATGAAGGTCCACCAGTAGGGAAGCGTATGTTGTAGCATTAGATAATAGAGCCTTCTCCTGATAAAATCTTACAGAGGATCTAGTCATGGATTTGACTGTTTCATCCGTTTTCTTTCTGCAGTATTTCAGCAAGTGTTGGAGTAGGAAATTGTGTGAACCTGAAACCGATACTGCAGAACAGTGTGCTGGACTATCACCATCTTGCTCTCTGTTTGGTTCGTCTTCCTCCTGAGTTATTCTAGTGCAGTGAGCTTTCATTTACACTCCCCACCCATCCAAAAGCAATGGAACACTACAGTCCATACTTTCATGCCACTGAAACAACCTCCCTGCCAAATTGATCAGCCATATCTGACCTGCCCTCATCCCAGAAGGCCATTTCCTTAAGGTTTAATGGAGATGTCTGGCTGGCTTGAACTACATACATTTCTCTTAGTCATTACTGAGCCCTCTACCCACAATGCAGGCAAGATGCCAACTCAATGACTGAGCAAGTTAAAACAAAATGGGCTCCATTCTCCGACTTCTTGGAGCAGAAGATCTTTAAAAACGATAAAACCTTGAGGTAAATCGAAACAAGCAGGTTTAAAATTCAAGATCAAGCAGGCATTTTTTTTGTTCTTGCACTGATGATTACAAAAACCCAAACTGTTCAATAGCGCAAAATGCTGTTATTGAATCATTCATTGCTTGTGCATTCTACTGTTTGACAAGATTTGCAGGATTAACTACAGAGTGAAGGAGAGTATTTTGAAGTAAATTTGCTGATTCGACAACTGTAGTTGTTCCAAATGAAATGTTTAAAATGTTCATTTCTTGTTTGAAATGTTCATTTCTTTCGTATTGTGATAACTGTAAAATAGAAGACAGTATTACAAATTTTCCAAAGCATGCATGGGTTCAAAAACCATCTTTGGTCTAAACCTTATCTTCAAGCATGACACATGACATACAAAGTAATGAATTATATTTTTTCCTCAAGTATATGCACTGCTGTAACATTTTAAAAATCTTTGACACCAGAACCTTTGCCACTCTAGATTAATGCATTTCAGGGATTTTTAATTATATTATTAATTATATTTTTAGTGATACAGGAAAAACTGTGCAGCTACATCAGATGATCATCTTTACTGTGAACCTTCTGAACACTGTGCCTCCCTTACCTGTCCGAACTATGAATGATTAGTATCTATTTGAGGAACAAGGAGCAGCTCTCATAACAGCACTCATGCAGTTTAAATGAAGTTTTCTAGTTTGCTGTGCCTGAGGTTGACTCATGTTTAGAGGGCTGGAAGGACTTTTTGCTAAATAAGCGCACTCATACACTGTCAGAATAGTCTCCCAAGTTTACGGTCCCTACTTTGGTTAGAGAAATTGGTTGGTCTTATCTAGTAGTATGAATCTTTTTTTGTTGTTTTTTTGGTTTTTAAAGTACTCTGCATTGTTCTGTCTCTATGTATTTCTCTGCCACCACAAACAAACAAAAAAGGAAAATTCTAGAGAAAATGGAATTCAGTAGGTCACATTATGAGTAGGCTTAATATGTTCACCTAAATTTACCATATAATACTTATAAAGATAATGTTATATAGACATTGATGTTTGTGAGTCTGGTGAGGAGTTTTGTTTGTCACATATCTGACTGAATGAATTGATTGATCGTGGCCCAGTGGAATGTTAAAGCACAATTTGTTTATTGGAGCCCCTATTATCCGTTTTGTCATGTGTGATGGTGCATATATTATTTTAAAGGGACAGTGATAGTCTGTTTACTGTAATATGAAGAGAGATTGCGGTTTTAATTTCATTTGTACTGTACTATTGTATTGCCTATTTGTCTAGTGCTGTGAAGTAGTTTAGAGACTGTATAGTACTGCGTGTGACACTGTAAATGCAGGAGCATTTATTTAAATCAAACTTTTTTTAGAATATATCAAAGGAACCGCTTTACATTATAATCAGGGAACACAGGGATTCTAGGTAGATTCTGACTTTCACTGTATTTTGGCTTAACTACTGTTGTATAACTTGACATATCAGAGATACAAATACCATACAGGGAAAGCTACTGTATAGACACACAAACCAGCAGTTAAAAAAAAATGCACTGAGAATAGCTTTGACTGGACTGATTTACAATAAGACATAAGAAGGAATACAACAGCATTATTCATAATGCTTTGCCCTCTCCACTGATTTTTACCATGTTTTCCAACAACTGTGCAGAGACATAACTGCTTCTGTGTGGTACATATTCCAACTTTTATTGTGTATATTTTTGTAATTTATTATTTTGAAAGGAAGGATTGTTTTATGTCTTTGTTTTATAGAGAAAAGTAGGCAGTGGGCCTTGACTGCCAGCAGGTTTTATTTCTGGATTTTGTAACGGACTACTTGGATGGCCACTGTATTTTAATGTTTTCATGAAAAATAAAGTTGGTTTGACATTTAATCTTGAACTTTTACTCTGTGTAACGAGCTTTCCATCACTAGTGTAAATTATTTACCACATAACAAACCAACATGGCACAACATCACCAACAATAACAGTCATGAACTAAAAAAACGTTTGAAAAATTGCAAAAGTTTACAGACGTTAGATTTTTAACTTCAATCTGCACTCACATTTGATCTGAATAAACCAAATGCTCTATCCAGAATGGGTGAGGCCCTAAGTGAGCACCACCTCATGTTTTCATGCCAAATGTCCCATCTGTTTCCTGAGACAGCAGCACCCCTAGCAGGCAGTCTGTGGCAGTGCAGGAACAAGGCTCCTCACTTCCCAGACACAACAGCTGCTCGTACTGACCACAAGGAACTGAACACAGCACCCTACAAAATATACACAGAATTTTCATCTAGGTTTAACTGTTATTTCTAAGTTACATATTGCTTAATAGTTGCCCTCAAAATGATCTCTAATTGGACGTGTGCTTGTATAGAATTGTCTGGTTTTTTACTTATTTTGGAAAGTAGAAACTGTAGCTACTGTATTATAAAATAAAGTATGGTTAGCCACTAATATAAGTAACTCATTTAATCATTGCTTTCTCCATCTTTTCCTATTAAACTGAAGGTAGTTAAAAATACATTACCAATCAGTGATGTCCTTTGTGTCTGGATCAGGGTATGTCTGAATCCACCGGCCAATAGACCAAATCCTCTCTACTCTACTCTCTCTCTCAGTTTCTGTATTTTCTCCTTTGCACCTTCCGTCTCCATCCTTATCATCTGCTGCCTCAATGACATCCTCGCAGCACAGGAAGTAACTGTGAAGGTAGGAAATGGTTGATGTGAAGATGAAGATATGGCATTATCCCCTGCCAAAATGAGGCTCTGTGAAACTTATTTTCTCGTTTTCATGATTATTCCTGAGGTTTTTTATTGGCATTTAGACTGTACTTTTACTTTCTTAGTGTCAATAAGCTAAAATGTAATACATAAGGCTGTTCTTATTTCTACACTGTCATTTTAGTTTCCCTCTGCATGTGCTAATGTTGCTTTTGCTTTGGCTGAAAAATTATTACACTACCCTGCATTATATTTGCTGAATAAAATCCAATACTTGTTTTTTACTAATTTTGGGAAGCTGATTCCAAAAATAGTGCCTGCTTTACTCAAGCAAATCACACTTTCTCACGAAATATGGTGTCCATTTGGTAGCATTTTTGCTTCAGACAATCATTTGTAAGGTGAAAAGTCTCATATTATCCCTTAATCACCAGAAAAAACTTCCTCTGAGCCAGGTCATAATTATTTGTTCAATTCTCAGCCCATTTTCACATGTATGAATGATTTCAAAGACATTATTTTTGCCTAATCCTGATTTCCATTTTTTCCACTCCTTTGGAGGACTATAAGTTACATTATACATTTTGAATACTTCTTTTTGTCATTAAAACTTTTTTCATTTGGACAAGGGCATTAAGGCTGATATATATTTCTTATTGTGTATGTGCAAAATCAGCAGAAACTTTTTTTCAAGATGCAGGGCTGTGTTATTACCTAATAACAATTATTATTGTGTATAATAAATAAATTCTAAATAAATAAAATGGGCATTATCCTTTTCCTTTCTTTTTTTCTTTTTTTTTTTTTTTTTTTTTATCCCTTTCTAAAAGATTCTCTCTGACTAAACCTCACTTACAACTCTGCACTGTCATATGTCTGTCCTTCTCCTTCTCCCTCTATCTGTCGCTCCACATTCCAGCGCATACGTTTGTATAGGCCGGTACTGGCTGATGCGAGAAAGGGGGTAGGGCAACAGTACCGGAAGATTGACAGCTTCATGTAGTCTATTTGACACTGGCCAATATAGAAGTGAGAGATACTGTAAAAAAAGATACATAGTAAAAATCTGCAACAAAGTAAAATGATAATAGTAATAGAAATATCCCAATGTGGAATCCTATTTATACTAAAATCAGTCCTTCCTTTTGTGCTAATAAAGGATCAGTTTCTTCTGAATCCTCACCTTCATTTATATATCTGCCTAATTAGTTCTAATTCAGTTTCTAATCAGTTTGTACCTCAGTGGATCAGATTCCTCCAGTGAGAAGAAACTGAAGGAGGCGTACAGCAACACCAGCTGTTCCAGACGAGAACACAGTTGCTGAGAAAACTGCAAAAGCTGTAATGGGATACAAATACACTAAATATGTGGATTCTTGCAGTTTGTGGCGTAAGATGTGCAGAATAAATCAGTTTCTCACTTGAGCGCGTATATATGTGGACAGAGGTGGACGGAAGGGGTTGGAGTTTCTGGCTGTGGACTCCAGGTAAGTGAAATACGGCTGACAAGTTTGTAAAAACATGGGGACAATATGGGCAAACCCATAATTCTGGAGGCACTCTCGACTAAAACATAAAAAAAAAAAATTGACTGTTAAAAAAATGACCAAAAAGAATCTAAATGGTTTTTTTTTTCTAGATCTTAAAAGCACCTCCATAAAAGCTGTGTTTGAAACTCATCCACCTTGTTCAGCAAGTACTCAAGTTGCCTTTCAATGGGAGAGATTTTTTCATCCATTATTCTCTTGTCCTGAGTTTCTGTGCCTTCTGCACCTTCAACTAAGAAACACCTCTCATCACCGAACGAGGGCGCCATTGCATTGACTTCTGTAAATAAGAGCAATATTCTGTGCATCAATGTGCTGGGTTTTGGGAATAATTGCATTTTCCCCCCTTCATTACCTTCAGGAGTCTGTGTATTCGTTTCTAATTCTGTCAGAGACTGGGATGCTTCATTTTCTTCGGATAGTGAAGACTTCAACTCCGCATGTTCTGTGTTAGCCATCATGACTTAATCAATCCAGCACGAAGCCATGAAAAAAATAAGCTCTGTGAGAAAAAAGTATGTAAAAACACATTTAAAGTGATTAAAAACTGCACCGTTGCGACACAATCAATAATCGCCCGTAAACGTCAATTAGCCTAACGTTAACGTAATTTACACGTGACAGCAGCACTAGAGATTAGCAAGATTATTATGCTTTTTAAAATATGTCATACCTGTAATTTCACAAACTTTGATGGCTAATTGTTGACTTTGTCCGTTTATGTAAGTCTATGCACTATATTTTACCAGTGACTAACCTAATAAACAAAAAAATAAGGTTAACTGTGCCAAACTGTCGCGGTTAAGAAGACTGAGTGAAGTACTGAATTACTATAACCATATTTGTATTTCCTCAACCGTTGGAAGATCACTCCTTATGACCATATTTGTATTTCCTATTCTGATCCTGCTGGGACTACGATACCACCTTTTTCTTTTTTTCTATATATTTTTATATTTTTACGGGAAGAAAAAGGTGGATTAAAGGTAGGGTATGCAATTTTTGTTATACTTGTTGAAAGTCTCTTCATGGCATAAATATAAATACATAAAAATATATTATATAAATATTCTTATACATTCTTCATCTTCTGTGGAAGGCTCAGGACTATAAAATCATTTCATTAGGTCTGAATCCAATGATAGCAATGTCCTGTCAACCTATATATTTGCATACCTCTGCGCAACCAATAGCAAGAGTTTGGGGCGTGGCTACTGTGGCAGGCTGAGCCAGAGGGTGTTCAGCATAAATATGAATATACCAAAGCCAGAAGGTAAGCCTGCAACCCAAAAAGTGTAATGGCTAATGTTAACGCTTCCAGTCTGGCAGTACGTGGGAAAGGAGACCAGAGCCTGTCTTTTTTTTAATGGATGTCAATGGAGGAGAGGCTTCACTACACAAAATAAACAGCTTTTTAGAGGAAACAGCTTAACATTTAATGAATCAACAGCCTATCTGCTAATCTTCAACATGTTTTAAACTAAACAATATTTTTGGATTGAACTATTTTTAGAGTTTACACAGAAAAAAATGCCGTTTTATAAGAGAAGTCACTGACTTTTTGCGACAGGTGGGATTCAGCTTACGTCACTTCTCATTCATTCCTATGGTATCTGTAAACAGCAATTGAGTGTCGCACAACTCTGACTGAAATTCAGTGAAATCAAGGCTGTAATGTTATTAAGGCACACGTGATTCAAGTTGACTGTTATGCTTTCTCCAATAGAAAGTAATACAGACCCTCTCATCTCCCTATAGTAAGACAATCTCTTGATAAATACATATCAGTGGTGTTCAGTGGAAAAAGAAATTCAGTTTTAGAGGTGCAAGCCAAAATTCGAAGACTTGCCAGAATACACAAAAGACAGACAACGGAGTAAAACAAGGGTAGACTTTAGCAGTGGTTTAGCAGTGACGGAGGGGTTTTGATGGAATTTTTGGGTTTCAACATTTCTTCTGGACAGGTAAGCTAACCTTCAAGTTAAAAGTATTCCTGATATGTTGGACCTTTTATTAAAAGAAGCTTACTTTTACTCGTTGAGACATCCCTTCACTTTATAGACCTGTAAGAGCTGTGTTTGTAATGTTTGAGTTGAGGGAGGCGTGACAGCGAAAGGGGCGTTTGCAAAGGTAGTTTGAAAACCTGGGTTGTGGCTAGAAGGGATACAGTTAAAACCAGAGGCTAACAATAAATTAAATTTCCGACCTATTAGATTGTGTTTTATTAACGTCTACACCTACCCCAACCCTAAACCTACCCCTTACAATAATGCAAAAACAGTTATTATTGTTGTACAGCGTGACAAAATTCCGCTATATTGATGTGTGTAATACCCTTCTAGCCTTAACCGAAAACCTGCTTTATTTTTGTAGTTTTGCTAGGTGATGCAGCGCAGAAAAATTTTAATTTGTGTGCAAACTCAAATCTTGCATGGCAGTACTGTTGCAGCCCTCTCAAGATCTCAGTAATTTAACCATGTTATTAATAATATGAAAATATGAATAGTAAAAATAAATTAAATTAAATTAAATTATTAAATTGTTTTAATAATTAGTTCACATAAGTTTAAAAATCTCAACAACTTTGTCAACTTTTGCACTACTCTGGAGTGGAGTGCAGGACTAGAAAAATCCTGCACAAATCACCAGAGAGAAGTCATTCATTTTCACAGGAAGTTCCAGAGATTTTAATGAAAACTTTCCCGTTTAAGCTAAATTAATCAAATATTACATACAATTTGGTAGTAAAAAGTAAAGTTTCAGTTATTTTATTGGTGCACAGACAAGTATGTGTAGGTATTATGACATGCTGTGTAAATAAAGAAAAAAATAAAAAATTCTTGCAATATTAAGTGTGTTCCATTTCATGTAATCAAAAGTTATACACACACTTGTGGTCTTCACACCCACTTTAAAACTAGGGAGCACAAAGACAAGTGGTCAAGTGGAAAAATTAACCATGGTTTTATTGCAGTAAAAGTGTAGTAACCATGGTTTTTTGGCGTAGTGATTTCCATTTGTATAACCACAGTTTTACTTCAAATACCATGGTTAAACTGTGGTAATTCTAGCAAAACCATGGTTAATTTGTGATTACCATGGTTTAACTAGTAACTGTGGTTTTTGGTTTTATTTGTAGTAAAACCATGGTTAATTTTTGTAAAGTACCTTCTACATCATTACCTTGAATGCCACTTTTGTGTACACACGTACGATGTAAAGTTTTAAATATAGACATTATTCTTACACAAATACATCGATTCACTTCAGAAGGCCTTTATTAACCCCCAGAGACACATTGAGCACTATTTATGATGGATTTATGCACTTTTTGCTTCAAAATCTTGACCCCCATTCACTGCCATTATAAAGCTTGGAAGAGCCAGGACAATCTTTAATATATCTCTGACTGTATTTGTCTGAAATAAGAAAGTCATATACACCTACAGTAGGATGGCATGAGGGTGAGTAAATCATGAGGTAATTTTCATTTTTGGGTGAACTATCCCTTTAAGTTTGATTTCATGGGGTCTTTAAGAGAAAATAAAGAGTACTCACATACAATGAGAGTAGTATCATATTTAAGATGTTAATATAAGTCTTAGTTTTTAATAAATTTGGTCTTAGATTAATTTGCTCATTTAAAAGCTTATGCTAAATAAATAACATAACACATGTCATTTTAAAAACATTAATTTGTCAACCATTCTAACCTTTGAACATATATTTCGCAGTGTGAATCAACAGTTTGAAATGCTGTCTGCCACGAGAGAGTGATGAAACCAAATTCATTTGCTTGTGGACACACAATGCAAGGTCACGTGACCGTCCACAACGCTTGCGCCCGGGGATAGTGAACTACCCTCCCGCGCGGCGCGACGCGAGTGATCATCACAGAGGCGAGCGGCGACAGTATCTCTCACAGAGGAGCAGCTTGCTGTATTATTCACCGGCTGTGAATGTGAACTCCTCGGGCCTCGGTTGATGAACAGATAGCAGTAGAACTGAATATACGCGTTGGTGTTTTCCGGTGATGAATTGAGAAGAAAAGCTGCACTCTTTGACCAGTTACCCTGCCCAGTGCGGTGCATGCATGCAGCTGTATCGAGCTCCGCCAGAAGAGCTACTCCAGGACGATATCATGGAAAAATACACGCCACTTTCCTGCAAGCTGTCGAGATGTCAGAGGATAGTTTGAATGGACGTTGTCATTTATATAGCTGATGCTTCTATGTCTTACATGGAGTTGTTTTATTTTGCGTAAAAGGAAAGCGCATAATAGCTTCGGTTATGTCCAGATGACAACCTGCATCTGGTCTGACAGTGATGCAACAGCATTTATTACATGCACAGAGTTTTAATAAGCTGTTCAAGCGCTGCTGGATCTTAAACTGTTGCATTGAGAGCTGACAGAAGAATAGGATCTCTTTGTCGTCGATCACTGAGAATCTAGAAAGAGGGGGAACGACAATTTGGGTGTCCTGACACAAACAACAATCCAGATACAACAATGGCAAATGACTCCATCCAAGTAAGTTGACTGCTTGTTACAGAACAAACCCTGCTAGTTAGTTACTGAAATCCTACCACGGGTTTTATTATACTAAAATAATCCCATGGATTTGGGAGAGAGACAATAGAGTTGCTTTTAAGACCCAACAGATGCATTCACTTTTACTTAACTCATCTGAATAGAGTTTATCTCTAAAGTGTCGGAGTCCCCCATCCACCCTTCTTCATCTGAGGAGTCATTTCTCTTTCATTATAGTTTAAAGGGACATTATTGGTGGCTAAACACCAAAGCCAAAGTGTTTGGGTTGTACACTAAATATACTGCAATTCATCTGGAAAGCCCTGTTGAGCTTGATAGCTTGAGTTGTTTTGTGACCTGCTCTGTGTTAAACACCAATATTTATGTTTTCTCTAACACTCATCATGGTGGTTTGCCAGAATGTTGTTCGTATGAAATCTTATTGAACCGAAACATAAATAAAATGAAGACAAAGTTTAGGCCTGGCATAGATAACCTTCACACTTTTATGACTTCTGGAACGTGTTTAAAGACATGTTTATCTGTCTGTCTATTTATTGTCAATTAAATATAAGCCAGCACACTTGTGCTATGTAACATGGGCACATATGCTGACCAGATCCTTTGGGAAAATGTCATAAGCAGTTTAAAACACATGTATAACAAAAAGCTTTAAAAGAGTAATGTATAGCACCATTAACTGGACTAGTTATTGCCAAGACTGACTGATCCACCAACAACCAACTTCACTAGTTAACAGAAGCGTTCTCCCTTGTCATTTTTAAAATCTGTATTGAATTTAGTAAATATTGTGTATAGTACATTTTTCACAGTAAAAATTAATTTGCATTTTACATTGAGCTTTAAAGGGATGGTTCACACCAAAATGAAAATTCTGTCACTGTTTACTCACCTTCATGTTATTCCAAACCTGTATGACTGAGGCCCTGTTTATACTAGTGCGTTTTTATTTTAAAACGGCATTTTCAAAATTCTCAGTTTTGGTCCGTTTACACTGAAATTCAACCCTGGAGTTTTCAAACTAAACCTGGGTCTTCAGTGTTTACCAAAGTCTCCATTTTCGAGGTTTGAAAACGCTGGAGTAGTGAAAATGACAGGCGTAACCGTAGCAAAAGTTATGCGTTTTAAAATGAAAACGCACTAGTGTAAGCGTAGCCTTACATTCTTCTGCAGAACACAAAAGAATGTTGGTAACCAAACACTTTTGGGCATCATTAACATTTGTGTGGACAAAAAAACACAGACATTTATCAGAATATTTTCTTTTATGTGCTTTTAAGAAAGTAAGTCAAGCAGGTTTAAAACAAGATGATGGTGAATAAATTATAACAAAATATTCATCTTTAGTTAATTTCAATTAGAAATCATAAAATGATAAAAATTTGGTGGATTTTAAAATGGACACAAGGGAGAGCCCTTATGTTAACCATCTAATTTGGTTATTTGAATAATCTGCTGAAATTGACCGAATGCTACTGGGCACCAATGTTTTCCCAGTTCGAATATTCTGTATATTAGATAGATGTACGAGATAATATTGCTGAATGTGACCGTTTATTGCCAGAAGTGACCAAAACAGCATGGAAAACACCAACAAAGTGGTAGTCATACACAAATTCACATGAAGTGTCTCCTACACAGTTACAAGTCACAGTGTGGACTGCCTCACGCACACACTCGTGTCCACACATGGAATGACTAAGCAAGAACAGTCATCAGGAATGTGAATGTGATTATGTCAACGACTAAATGACAACAGCTGGTTCACATAATGAGCATAATATTTTTAGTTTGGTTAGAGCTCCGCCAAGTTTCAAATTCATAGATGCGATGATCTTATCTTTCTTATCCTCACAGCAGGATATTCTGTACACAAATGGATCTCACAACCTCCTCACTGACATAATCTAACACTTTATTTGCTCACTAGATTACTAGTTCACAGATGGAGCTGACAGAACTTAATGTTATGTGCTAGGCTAGCATGTTCTGCAAAGCCTTATCCCTGTGAACTCAGATGTCCTGGTGTGTATCTGTGTGTTTTATTAAGTAAGTTCCCAGCCCTCTACGCATTAGGCCAGCTTAATGGGGTTTGAAGAGTATGCCAGTTCCCTGTTTCCTGTCCTGTCTTTACTTCCCTGGCTTTTAACACAATTGCATATTGTTTTTGTCAGTACATACCATCAGCAAATCAATGCGCCTGTATGCGAGTTTATAGAATTAGGTACACAGTCTACCTATTTGGCTTCATTTTATGTCTTTTTGTGTTGATGGAAATTGGCAGTTCATATTATCTAGTAAGCAGTTTTAGTGCAATGCACACTCTTGGTTGAGGGAGTAGTTCACCCAGATATGGAAATTGTCATCTTTTTATTTTTTACCCTAAAGTCATTAAATTTATGTTTTTTTTATTTAAGTTGTTGTGTTTGTGTTAAAGGGTTTGTTCACCCAAAAATTAAAATTCTGTCATTAATTACACCTTCATGTCATTCCAAACCTGTAAGACCTTTGTTCATCTTAATCTCAATAACTTAATTTGTGTTCCGAAGATGAATGAAGGTTTGGAACAACATGAGGGTGAGCAATTAATGACAAAATTTTCATTTTTGGGTGAACAATCCTTTTAAGTTTTTGTTAATTCAAAGAAGCTTTTTTCACTCTAAAGAAAGTTTATTCAAAGGAAAGTTTCCATGGATGTTAAAAGGTTAGTTCACCCAAAAATGAAAATCCTGTCATTAATTATTCACCCTCATGTTGTTCCAAACCCGTAAGACCTTCGTTCATCTTCAGAACACAAATTAAGATATTTTTGATGAAATCCGAGAGCTTACTGACCTTCCATAGACAGCAAGGGTACTACCACGGTCAAGGCACAGAAACGCAGTAAGAACATCGTTAAAATAGTCCATGTGACATCAGGTGGTTCAACCATAATTTTACGAAGCTACGGGAATACTTTTTTGCACAAAGAAAACAAAAATAACGACTTTATTCAACAATCGTCTCCTCTGCGTCACCCTGGTGCCATTTCGGCGACGTATGCACATGCTATGATCTAAACGTAAACAACGTATGCACGTGGTCCTGCTGATGCACAACACACATGCGCTGTGCTGTTTACGTTCAGATCAAAGCACGCACATATGTTGTTTACGTTTAGATCATAGCATGCGCATGCGTCGTGATACTCTTCGTAAAATTACGGTTGAACCACTGATGTCACATGGATTATTTTAATGATGTTCTTGCAATGTTTCTGTACCTTGACCTTGGTAGTACCCTTGCTGTTTATGGGAGGGTCAGAGAGCTCTCGAATTTCATCAAGAATATCTTAATTTGCGTTCTGAAGATGAGCGAAGGTCTAACGTGTTTGGAACGACATGAGGGCGAGTAAAAGTGATATAATTTTCATTTTTGGGTGTACTAATTGTTCTTCATGGAACTATCAATGCTAATATAGAACCTTTAATTCTTAAGAGTGGTAAGAAAGAATTCTTTTTTGTGAGTTCTAGGGCTGCACGATATATCGTTTCAGCATCGATATCACGATGTGCGCATCCGCGATAGTCACATCGCAGGATGTGCGATGTTTAGTAGGCCTATACTGATTGTTATATTTATGCTGATCATTTTCTTTGCTCACACACAGACACCGTGTCTACACCAGACACGACAGCTGTACAGAGATACCCATTTTTAAATAAATTTAGTAGCAGAGCTACAGCAAGCAATTTCAGTGCTGGAAATCCATTTATCCTTTGTTGAAACTTCTGCGTCGTCGTGGAGAGCGCAGGTCATGGTTGCTTAGCAACGGCAGACGCCACGAAAGCACAAACTCCAGAGCACTTTGGAAAGAAGGAGAAAGCGGCGCAGCGGGCGTTTTCCACGCGTTTTAGGCGTGCTATGTGAACGGCCCCAAAGTCTGTCTACACTGGACGCGACAAAGCGACCGTTGCAGATCATTTGAACTTTGTGTCAGTACGTCATAAATAGAGCGAGGCAGCAGTTTACTGGCAGGGATTTGTTGTGTCGTGTCGTGCCGCATACAGTGTAGTCAGTCAGACAGCATCACTGATTATAATGAGTTCTTTTGTATTTTGTCGCATCGCATCGTGCCGCTCGCGTCCAGTGTAGACAAGGTGAGAGCTACGCAGATGCACATGAACTTTGAATTCCATTCACTTCTGCGTCTATTTGTGTCTGAAATGACACATATGCGCGAAACTATGTCAAAACTAATGTCTCTGCAAGTATCCTTGTAAAAAAGTTGCTTATGTCTTAGGTGAAGGTAAACAATTGAGAAAGAAAGAGGATAACAATAACAGTTGAATGTCCCTGTTGCTTTCTGTGTCATGTTAATCAAACAACAAAACGCATAGATAAAAAAATCACTTTTGTAGCTTTAACACAGATTTAGTAGGTTTAATTTATACAGTAAAGACTATGCAGTGTTATTTTACATTTGATTATTCAATTTCTGTACCTGAATACTGTTAGACTTGCCTTAAAAATACAAAGCACTTTTTATTTCATTTGTATCTTTGTTCTATTATATTGATCTATGCTTGTAATTTGCTTATTTCCTTTCCTGATTTACTCACCTACAAAATCACCCCAATCATTGATTATTTTTTTTCCAAATTCAAGTCATCTGGTGATTTTTTTAATATATATCGCAGAAAAACAAAATATCGCAATGTAAGTTTTTGCCAATATCGTGCAGCCCTAGTTCGTTCAAATTTTTTGTATGGTTAATTTGGATTTGACTTGGTGAGGATGCTCAAAGATGAGCCTGCCAAGAGCGTACTTGTCAGTATCTTGTCTGCTTTTCTGCTGGCCAGAAAAGTTATTTCTGAGCTCTGATTGGCTGTGGTGTGTTTTGCTGATGGTGCAGTTTTGGAGGGGATCAGGAGGGCATGAGACTGATGCTCAGGCATATTGGAGTCCATTGTGTTACCACAGCTCCAGATCGTATTCACCATTGACTTCATGTTGTGCTCTACTGCCAGACCCTCACCTTATTTACTGACCCCTGCTAGTGTGTGTGCTGGTGACTCACTGCTGTTATGTTTGTGTCCTAGGGCAGCTTTAAGTCATTCTTTAAGCCTCGAATTGGGCTAACTTGTATTTACCCAATGGTTTCTTTAAACATCCATCTCCTGATACTGTTGCTGTGGTGTAACATGTACATCGGTGCATCCCTGTATTTCCACTATCTCCAGTGAAGACAGGACCAGTGTATTCATGTCTTTAAGCTAATCAATAGCTGGTTTAATACTCTGAAGGGAGGCTTAGAAACTCAATTGCTTCCCTCCCCATTTTTTCCCCAAGTGTAAAACAGCTGCATTTTCTCATGAGCTCATGAAGGCAAACTCTGGCCATGTGTTCCATAGCCTTGTTTCCGTTCCAGCTCCTCCCCTCTGTGACATCATCAGTTCTGTTGCCATGACGGGTTCTGCTCATTATCCAGCGTTCTGTAGCATTAGAGCAGCTTCATAACTGTTCCATTACTAAAACTACACTTCCATTATTTCAATGCCTTGGGCTAGTTCTCCATACATTGATCTTGATGTAAAGTACTCAATTACTTAGTAAATGTTCTCTTTCTCTTTCCTTCTCTTCATCTAATTGTTCATTGTGGTTTAATTGCTTGATTTGTTATTCAGGAGGAAATGTCACTAATGTGCACTATCAAACTTTGTCCTCTATGTGTGTGTTAAATTAATGTTTTATCAGTGTGTTAATCTCCGATTTTTATAAAGCACTTAAAAACCATGTTTCCTGGTTCAATGCAGGAATTTAAATTTGACTCGC
This sequence comes from Spinibarbus caldwelli, assembly GCA_039654775.1. Classification (NCBI taxonomy): domain Eukaryota; kingdom Metazoa; phylum Chordata; class Actinopteri; order Cypriniformes; family Cyprinidae; genus Spinibarbus; species Spinibarbus caldwelli. Next base: position 31,551,308 of record CM077224.1, read on the forward strand.
TCCGTGAAATCATTTATTTGGAAGCCGTCCTGTTAATACATCCCAAAGCGATGAATATTTAATGCTGTGAAAGCTAGCATACTCTGCAGAAAGAGACATCCTCCCCTCCCATCTACACTGGCCTGTTGCTCTTTGTCTGCGAGAGCATGCAACAGTTAGGGTGTTGTAAACTGATCCGCAGGGTGTAGTAGCGGTTGTAATCTCTCTCTCTGCTTCTATCTCTCTATCTTCCCCCCTTCCTCTTTGTGAAATACCAGCTGCTCTGCTTCTCCCCCTCCTTCACTCCAAAAATCCCCTCTCTGTCTGTCTCTCCCTTTATCATACCGGTCAGCTCTCCGTCACTCCCCCAGCTCTCTTAGATTTCCAGGCTCAATTTAGGATTCAGGCACTCTCTTTGGAGATCGGATTGCTCTGAGAGAATAAGCTGAATTTGAGCCTGAATTTAGGGGGTTTTCCCTCTCTTGTGTCCCTGACAAAAGGTCAGAATTGTAGTTTACTGAATCATTCTGTTAATGCAGGGATGATTGTGTCACTTTTGTGTTTTTGTTTATGGTTGGAAGTATGGAGCAAATTAGGTAAAGGTTGATGGATCGGTTTTATGGTTAGGATTTTTCAATTCATTCGTTTGGGTCAGTACTTCAGATTTGTACTTGCCTTTCAAATATTTTCACTAACCTCATCATGATTTTTATTTTATTTTATTTCATTTTATTTTATTTTTATTAGTTTACAATTTATTTACAATTTATAGTTATATATGTATGAGTAATACATATTTTTTTGTTTTAAACTACTGATGACATTTCTTCCAAATTTTAAATAAAAATGTTATTTAAAGCATGAAATTGGTCAAAATTAGGGATGCACCGATATGAAAATTTTGGCATATACCAATAACCGATAATTCTTTATAAATGAAAACCGATAACGATATGCTGGCCGATAAATCTAAATCCAAATTTTTATATAATTTTAGAGCCTGATTACAAAAAAAGTCTCACCATTAAAAGCCATTAAACACTTCAACATAAATCAAACATAAAGTAGCCTTACAAACAAATAAAACAATGCTTAAATAATGCAAACAAGTCACTGGACAACATTACTTAATATTACATGTAAAAAAAAAAAAAATTCAAAAATCATGTGCCATGGATAAATTAAACGGAATAGTCTCTGGACCGACAATTAAATTTAATTAAACCATATTGTTGATGAAAATAATAAGATAAAAATAAAAGTGGTGGTTATTATTATTAATATATCAATGATTTTGAAAAAGAAGTATCTTAAATTAATACCACTGTTTCAAATAGCAGCATGCAGTTTTAGCTGCGTGCGCTGCTGAAGAGCTAAATGAACACCGGTAAACTGAAGTGCTTATTATTTATACAACATAAACATAATATTAGGCCTATAACTTATAAATGCACAAAAAGACGCAAATGCGCAAGTGATCTTGAACTAAGTTATGCGCTAATACAATGTGACAATGTTGGCTCTTTCCACAACAACGCGCTGAAACACGACAAATTAAACCAAAGAATTCACAACGTTTTATTATAATAGTGTTCTCATTATAATATTATATATAAGATAGTCCCAGTCATTGTTATGAATGTTGTGCATTGCTGTTTGAGCTGCGTGCGCTGAAACTTAAGAGCTGAATGAACACTGGTAAACTGAAGCGCTTTGCTGGCAGTTTATTTAACTCAAGGAAACTAATCATATATGAGATTAATCAGGTATTTATACAACATAAACATAATATTACAACATATACCGTATGTTCAAAAAGACGCAAATGCAGAAGTGAACGCAAACTAAGTTACGTGCTAACCAGAATGTGTAACTTCTGTTGTGGATGCGCTCTCCCCGCAACAACGCACTGAAACACAACAAATTAAACCAAAGAATTCACAACATTTTATTATAATAGTGTTCTCATTATAATATTATATATATGATAGTCCCAATCATATAGTTATTAATATTGTGCGCTGCTGTTTGAGCTGCATGCGCTGAGTTAAAGATGATCACTGAAGCGCTCTATTAACGCTCTGTTAGCTTAACTAAACGAAATCCATAGGCCTATGAGATAAATCAGATATATATGCATAAAATAAACACAATATTACAACCTACAATTGCACAAAAGGCTGCAAATGCACAAGCGAATTTTCATGAATGTGTAGCGCCGTTGTGGATGCTCTCTTCCCATAACAACGTGCTAAAACACGGGCGCACAAAAATTCCATTAATTATTTCATGTTCTCATTATAATATGACAGATTTGCCCTGCACATGTTGCACTTCACTGTATTTTCCTGTTCGAAGTGATTCCAATAATATTTCAAGCTATTAAAAACCATCATGGCGAACAGTGCGCATCTGAAGTGCCTCTGCAGGAAATAATGCATTATTCATCGGCTTTAATATATCGGCCAAATTTTCTTATCGGTTCGATAATGATAATAGAAAAATTAACATTTATCGGCCGATACCGATATGGTGGCCGATATATCGTGCATCCCTACTCAAAATTGGTCCCATATATATATATATATATATATATATATATATATATATATATATATATATATACACACACACACACACACACATATATATATATATATATATATATATAATTGGTCTAAAAGTACAATTTTATATATATATATATATATATTTATTTATTTATATTATAATTTGTAATATAAATGTGACAGAAGAAATTATATTTTTATTAAACAAATAAAACACCAAATAATTTATTAGGTATTTTATGTGCAACAACAATATTCAGTACATGACAGAAAAACGCGTGCAAGTCACAACTAGCACATGATCAATTAATGTAAACTGCATTGGCACAATAGGTCAACTAACCGTTCCATCAGCTGGCCTTAAACTCACCCTGGGTCATCAGGACATCCATTGCTGACCCCAGACTATTTAGCAAATGGCTGATCTATTGCCTACAAATAAAATGATTTAATGATAGCACATTAGACCTACACAATGAACACTAATCGCCGACATTTACACAAACATCTGAAAACAGCAAAATGATCATTATACATTGACAAAGCTCTTAATAGCTTTTGGAACTTTTACACAAACATTTTATGTAAATATTTGTTTTTATATTATTAGGTAAGGAGGAATTCGTTCCAACTCTTGTCACACCTCAGTTGATAAGCATATTACACTCATTCCCAGTGGAGCATGCAAGATAGTGTTTTATTTAACAACAAGGTTACATTTAGGTGGCTGCCATTCCCAGGAGACTTTTTGTAACTGAGTACAGTATAGTTCGGTTATGTATTTGTCATTTTCTGTTTCTGTTCCTTATAAAAGTAATTTACCTGTCAAGACCAGATGTTCTTTTTGACTGCAAATTGAGAAGCGACATTTTTGAAAATGCTTGTTAGTAATGTTATGTGAAGGAAAAGCTTCGCTTCTTTTTCGTCTGTCACTTTAGAAAGGAGGATGTGCACACGCCTTCCTGTGTTTGTGTACATGACCACGTGTGCGCACACGTGTGTGTGTGTGTGTGTGTTCATGTGTGTATTTGAGAAAGAGAAAACTTCTCCAGGTCAGTGTGTCTCAGCCCAGTCCCCTGACTCTGGGTGGGTCTAGTGTTTTACAGGCTATACTTCTACATAATACTGTGTCTGTGTGAGACACACTAGCGGCTGCTACTCTTTTAACAATTTCATCATTCATCCAATCTAAGATAACCTTTAAACAAAGGGATAAACCACAGCCATAAATAATCCACTCCAGGAAGAAATTGACTGATTTCCTCATTCACACATATATGCTGAGTACAGATAATAAGAGAGATGCATTGCAGTACAGTAACAAAGACCTATAGGCCTTTGTTCTGCTGATCATATTCATTATTCACCAATAGGATCAGTTGGTTTTGCACAAGGAAGACTTGTGCTTTATGCAAATACATTATTAACATTCAGTGCATTTCAAATGTGACACTTTTATTCCTCTTCCTGGTTATTTTTAGACATTTATCAGACATGCATACTGTCAGATAGATTTGATCAGCTCTGGCGTGTGAAATGCACCTTGTTATCACAAATGTGAGACATTGGGAGTGGTCACAGACAGGTGTTTGCACACTGGTTTCCGGGACAACTGCTGCCATAGCAACCATGATTAGTGATGTCACAGGATACTGTCTCACAGAAGGGTGGAAGAACAGGAACAAAGCTTTTTAATTAGATCAGGCCAATAGTTAGGGGAAATCTAGCTGTAGTAATAATTCATCAACAGTGGCTAAGATCTTAGACTTTAAAACTTTTGAGTAAAAAACCTTTTAAAGTAGTTCATATGCATCAGTCATTCATGCATTCGTTTTTTTTTTTTAAACAGTTGTACATCTAGAATAAAGGAAATAGAAATGCCTTCAAAAACAGGAAACAACTAAAATATCCCTTGTCATAAGAAATGTTTCTTTTTAAATAATGCAAAATATGGTATGGCATATATGGCATATGGCTGCTACATTTTCGGCATTGTCACACAAGCAAAACATTGAATAATAATAATAATAATTTTATTAAATAAATAATATTAATATTATTATTAGAAAAATGATAAATAAATAAAATAATAATCTAAATTTAACTAAAATAAATAACTTTTTTTTGGACCCATTGTATGTTTTTTCTTTTTGTTTGTTTTTTTTTTTAATTCTGGAATATGTTGTTTTAAAAACAGTTATGTTGGAACATAAGTCCTGATGAATAGGACTATGTTTAATCTGCCACCCTCTCAAACATCTGATGATTGCACTGTGAAATTTGTTGACTGAGCCAACCCTTGTATCTCCCTGTGATAAAAGATTTACTCACGCTGTGAAGAAGAAACCGCCTCAGTTCCATCATCATCATCATCATGTCAGCCCACAACTTGGCTCGTGACCGGAGGCCAGCCAAGAGAAGCGGTGTGAAGAACTCTGCTCAGAACAGATGATAAGAGACGCCTGGTGCAAGCTTTCACCATTTCTGTAAACCTGGACTCCTCCTCATGCCGTTCTAAACTTATATGACCTTTTTTGTCCATGTAATTGAAGTCAGTTTCTTCAAATTTTCTTCAGTGTGTCAAAATGCATTCAGGTTTGGAATGACATGATGGTGAACATGTTTGGGTGAACGATCTCTTAAAGACACTAGCCATGTTTCCATTACTCTTCAAAGTGCGCAAATTGAAATTGCGAATTGAAAATACGCCCAATGGAAATACATCAATTTCGCAAAAACTCCCACATATTGCAAAAAAAAAAAATATACGTAAACCTACCAACATCTATCGCCATGACTTATCGCCAGAGGAAAAATGCTGTTTTATTCGCATAAAATCGGTTAATGGAAATGCCATCATTTTGCAAGATTTTTATTGTCATTTACAAAATATCGCAAAAGTTAATGGAAATCTGAGTTAATGCGCAAATCTGTAATGGAAACCCGGCTACTGTTTCCTACAGATTTTATTTTGGTTTTGATTTGGTTTAAAACATGTAAAATGATAAATAAAATATACTAAACTCCATCTATACTATTTTTCGAACAGCTGTTGGAAATAGTTTTTGGAAAATTTCTATGTATTTTTTTTCTCAAAATTTTCTTCTTTTTTTTTTTTTATTCTTAATATTTTAATATATGTTAGTGCAGAAAAGAACTGCTCTCAAATTGCGTACAGCAGAACAGGGCCACCTCTCACCCACTGACCCTGGACTGATCTTCCTTCAGATCTTTCCCTTGCAGTTTGAGGAGACCCAATGTGGTCAGGATGCCCTTGATCTCACACCCACTTCCTGGACACTTCAGTTTCTCTCACTTCCTTCATATTATTTTTGTAAAATAAAAGCCTCTCAAATGGCAGTCACCGGCAGTCAACTTGTGTATCGACTGCAAGATAATCAGTTTAGGAACCCATTATCTAGATATTTGAAATGATAGTTTAGATACAGTTGTAAGAGTATTAAAGAGTGTAATCCACTACGGCACAATGATATCTCAGTCTAATAGTTAGAGTGAGTACAATAGAGATTTTAAGTGGGCTTTTTCCTGACGATGCCACAATGAAACTATTCATCTGAACTCAGTGTGCACTCACACACACACTATTCATTTCGGCCCATAATGAACACACTGAAAACCCATAGAGAAATGCACAATGACCTTCTAAGGAACTCTTTTCCTCCGCATGTGCACACACACACACGCATATGCTAAATATCTGTCAGATAATATTGTTAACAAATGAAAAAGCCATTAGTTTGGGAATTAATCAATCAGACCTTTCACACTATGCTGTCAGAATATGAACTTGCTCCAAAATCTCCATAGGTCTGGATATATCTAGAAATAGTCCTGTGTTTGTGGGCGTCTGTCTCTATTCATCAATCTGACACTAAACACTAACGCTCACCACATGAGAATGTCAAGAATGCTCCAGATGTGTCGGTGTGTTTATGTGTATACAGTATGTAATAAAGAGCCCAACCGCAAGCTTTGCACGGGAAATTTCTCTTCTGTTTAACTATTTTTTTAATTTTCCTTTTCGTTCCAATTTTTTTTTTGGGGGGGATGAGCCGCTGAGGTCAGCTAGTTCACCTAGATTTTTTTCTCTCTCTTTTTTTAGCATGTTAAGGTTTTTAGTCTAAAATAGTAAACTTTTTAAAACATATTTAAAGGGGTCATCGGATGCAAAATTCACTTTACAAGTTGTTTGAACATAAATGTGTGTTGGAAGTGTGTGTACACATAAAAATCCATCCAGTGTTTTTTTTTAAATCCCTATTTTAAAATCCCCTTTCTCAAATCAGGTTGTTCTGAGATTCCTGTCAGAATGACGTAGTTCTGCACAGGCTACTCCCACGATAGTTGATTGACAAGACCGTCTTACCTTAGCTTAGACCCGCCCTGAGAGAGCTGTCCGCCATTGTGTCGATTCCGGTGCAGGGGAAGACAAGAATGTCTCTGATTAAGCGATTGAGGCATTTTGTTGTTGGATGTAATAATGAATATAGCAGTCGTCATTTACTCCTGACATCTGAACCGCTGAAGACGCAGAGGATTACGTTTGTTTTTGAAGGGAATGAGCCCCCCGATCTTCCTAAATGCGTCTATGTTTGCGCGAATCATTCGTGATCCAGCTTCACCTACAGAAGAAGTGAGTATAAGGGTTTTTAATGAATCTTTGCAAATCACCTTTCCTAATAATGTGCTGATTAGCAAGTTTCAGGATGAATGTGGCTAAAGTAAACAGTCCCTCAGAGAGCGCCTCGGAAGAGAGGGGCGGGGTCAGCAGAGCTCATTAACATTTAAAGGAAAATGCTACAAAACGGCTTGCTCTGACAAGAGCTGTTTTTGACTGGTTTAAAAAGGTGTTTTTTTTACACTACCATTGAGAAATTTTAACCAAACCATATTACCGACTTTTCATTAAGACCCTAAAGAATCATATCAACTTGTGGAAAATCTTGCTTTAAAATCCATATTGTTGTGCTTTGTGTTGCTTCTTATGCAAACACCTCTATAAAAAGGCGTCAAGGTCAGTGAACTCAAAACCTCTCTAATTATACAGGATTCCTTAAATTCATGATGAAACGGATGTAGTGACATCTTTTTTCCATATCGTGACATACTTCTGAGTATTATGGTGAAAAGAGTGGGACTTGGTTCTGTCCATCAGTTGTTGATTGGATAGAGGCATCTTAATTCCAGCTTGCAGTAGATTGTAAGAAAGGGGTGATTTTAAGCAGACTAATGATTGCAAAAGTCTAGAATGTCAGCAGTTTTTGATGGAAGAACGGTTTGATTAAAAATCAGAAGGTCAAAAAGAAAAGAAAATTAAAAATCTTGTTAAGATCAATAACATGCATTTAGAGAATTGGGTGAATTTTCATTTCATGCCGACTTTAAAGCAGACATTTCTTGGTTGTCTTCTCTATTTGTCACAGTCATACCTCTCTCTGTTTCTATCTCAATTGCATACTGATTTTTTTTTCTCCCTTTCTAAAGTTCATTGTCATCTTTAATGTTTTTCATTGTCATCTTTAACGTTTTTCAAATGTTCAAGCTTCAGATGAAATGAGGGTAAATGAATCCAGAGCTCATGACTGGGCAGAGAGAGAGAGCGAAACAGAAGGAAAGACAGTCATTTGGCCGCAGGGCTTTGACTGAGCTTAGAATTGCTGGCATTCTCACGAGCCACAGCAGCTGAATAGAGCTTCCTCTGTGTGTGTGTGTGTGTGTGTGTGTGTGTGTGTGTGTTTGAGTAAGCGTGACGTGACAATGAGCACTGCTCGGTTATAGTTTGGGCTGAACAGCATAAGAGCTCATATTAGGGTTGTCTTGGCGACTTTATTCAAGTGCTGTTCAGAGGTGCACCGTTTTATGCTTGTCTCCTCATTATCATAATTGTTTATTCATGACACTTATGTGCTTTCTTATGAGAAAAAGTGGTGAAAAACATCAGCTGACACTCAAAAAATAGGTTCAGTGTATATTGGCAGTGACAGCTTTGTTGATTATAAGACATCAAGCATCTCTCAAGATCATGGGTTCAATTCCCAGAGAAAACACAAACTGATAAATATGTACATTTTACATGCACATTATGTTGCTTTGGGTGAAAGCATCTGCCAAATGCATATGTAAATGGTGTATGGGGTGTAAGTATTTGCATAACAGAGTTCGCAAACAGTATAGGCATGTTTTTATTAATGATTTAGTGTGTGTTTAGTTTTGGGAGCTTGCTTAAGGATTTTAAACAAGTCAGAAATTATGTGTACACACCCTAAACAACCTTACCGCCTCACACATACTGAGTTCAGGCTATTTTTTGTTTGGCTTCATCATGCCGCTAAATCTTAATTAAACCCAGGGCTTTTAGACACGCTCTGAAAGTGACGGAATGACATCTGGGACCAGATCTAAAGCGAAACTGAGTGGAATCTGGTTGTTAACAGTGAACTCTACGTTTCCTGACATTTTACCCCTTGCTAATATATTTATTACTTTATATCTCTAATTATTTATCTGCCCTTAACATATTTCTTCTGACTCTGTCTGTATGCATCTGCGTTCTGTCTTTTACAATGTCTGTTATTATTACTGCAACAGTCTTTCAAAGTAAGGTCAGCGAAGGTCTCTCCTGCAAACTGATATCAAACAGACACTTTTAATCTTATTTCGTTTAACAATTCCCATTCAAACAGCAAATGCTCCCTGGTGTTCAAGCATTGCAGTGCAACCTGTATTCAACACCTGGGATTTCTTTTCTTAACAAAACTCTACTCTTCCGATACACCGGAGCACATCATTTGTACTTAAACGCTTAGTGAATATCAGGAGATGGGAATCAGTGAGTCTTCTTGTTGTGGCAGTCCCATAATACACTGAATTTGGGGGTTGTGGGTAATAATAAAACCCCAAAATATGCTTACTGTATGCTATGATTTACATTTATGCAGTGCATTGAAGGTGTACATTCACCCTGGGAATTGAACCTATGACCATTATGTTGCTGGCACAGTGCTTGACCAGTTACTGTTGCAACAAACCAATGAATATGAACATCAATCGTGTGTCATGATTTAGGACACACAAGGGCTTTTCACATTTGAAACGGGTAACCCTGGGTCAAACTAAACCCTGGATAAATGGAATCCTGCATTCTGTAGTTTCACGTTTCACGCTGCTTAGAATTTACCCAGGGTTAACAATTAATCCAGAGTATCCATACATTGGCACTTCACACTGTACATTCCTTAACCCTGGGTTAATGTTTTTATTTGCATATTTGTGGTGTCAGTGTCTTTGTTTGGACTATATATTGCCGAATATACTATTGAGTTTTTCCTACGTTTCCTGCGTTTTTCAGTCAATTGCTTGACACTTCCTCCCTTATGAGCAACAGATTTTCGTACACATTAAAAGCTCCTTGTGTTTTCTCCGTTTGACCTATTTGAGCATCCATAAACAATGCAAAACACAGGCATTTTGAGTTTCTGCTACTGATTCCTATGGAGAAAAATCTCTACTCATTAGATTCTGGGTATACTGGATAAAGTGTCATATGATTATTAAAGGAATAAATAGTTCACATGAAAAAATGCAGCAGCTGACACAAAACCTGCATTATGCTAAAATCTCAACTTTACTTTTTTGATTTCTTCCTGTGTCCTCACTCAGTTACTGTCAATGACATACTTTTTGCGTTCTGTTTAGATGATGATGGTGATCTTTGTATCGCATTTCAGTGCAACTGCTTGCATCTGTTTCTCTGTAGACTACACAAAATGCAACACGCATGTCTGGAAAGAGTTTAGATCATCTTGCTTGTTGAAGTGTAGTTGAGGGGTGGAGCTTAGTCACACTTTCTCTCAGTGTCTTAATCTGTCACTTTGCTTTTTTCTCCTCCTTCCTGCAGCTCACCCCCACACCGCTTCCGTTTTTCGCCTTTCTTTAGTCGAGGGGGAAGCTGTCTCTGTTGTGAAGTGGGTTTGATAAAGAGGGTCTCGGCGGGGGGGTGGACTGACCGCAGCTCCAGTGGGAGATTTTATTAGCAGTCTTTATCACGGCCGAGTGGGCAGACGCAGGGAGATAGAGGGTGTGACATGGCTAACGAGGAGGGAAGAAATACATCTCTCACAGAGCAGCACAATGACGAGAACAACATCACCCATCCAGAGACTTCAGCTACACAAGGGGTAGGCCTGTTAAAGACACCCCAAATCCTGAGTACTTATGTAAAGAATTCTCTAGAATAAAGTTTAAGAATCGACACTAGAATGCAGATCATTTTAACTGACTTCATATTCAGTGCATAGCTGCAGTAGTGTGAAATGTGTTGTGCAAGAATGCAAATTGTTGTGTATAAACAAATTAGTTTGTTTAAACAAATGTATTGTGACCATAATCTATTATAAATGTATTATATTGTTGCATAAATATCAATTATTTGTATTAAAAAATAAAACATTATTAAATATACTGTAAATATATAACAATTTTTACATCACTTTAAATCATTTTAAATAAAAAATGTAAAAGTATCAATGCAGCGATTATAGACTTTAAATATAGTTTAAAATAATTTATATAATATTAAATCGCAAAATGATAATACAGTCTATAATTACAGTGTATTAGAATTTTTTTTAATTGCATTTAAAAATTATTTACATTTTTATTTTTTAATATATTGATACAAAGGCAGTGCTGCAATACTTAAAGGGATACTCCACCCCAAAATGAAAATTTTGTCTTTAATCACTTACCCCCATGTCGTTCCAAACCCATAAAAGCTTCGTTCGTCTTCAGAACACAATTTAAGATATTTTAGATTAAATCTGGGAGGCTTGTGACTGTCCCATTGACTGCCAAGTAAATTACACTGTCAAGGTTCATAAAAGTATGAAAAACATCGTCAGAATACTCCATCTGCCATCAGTGGTTCAACTGATGATAATACTTTTTGTACAGAAATAAAACAAAAATAACGACTTTATTCAACAATTCGTGACCGTAGCGTCACCGTAGTGCCATTTTGGAGAGTATCAGAGATTTGGAGAGTATCAGAGTATTGGAGAGTATCGACCTTGACAGTGTAATTTACTTGGCAGTCAATGGGACAGTCACAAGCCTCCCGGTTTTCATCTAAAATATCTTAATTTGTGTTCCGAAGACGAACAAAGCTTTTACGGGTTTGGAACGACATGGGGGTAAGTGATTAATGACAAAATTTTCATTTTGGGGTGGAGTAACCCTTTAATGTCAGTTTGCACTTCATTAAAAAACAAAGAACAATTGTATTTTTCTTTCTATTAAAGAAATGTATTGTGAATATATTGTGTTATAAATTATATTATTAAATTATGTAAATAAATATTATTTGTATTAAAACATAAATATAATAAATAAATATTATTTTTTACATGCCAATGTAAATAATTTTAAATAAAAGTGTAAAATATATAATAAATGTTAATACCATTTATACCTATAATAAATAGTTTTACTTTATTTTAGAATATATTGTATAGCATTGCAACATATTAATGAACTTTATAAATATAATGTTTTATAAATTAAAAAAAGTTACGTTTACAATTTATTTACATTTCTTTTTGAATATATTGATAGGAAATGCAGTGCTGTAATACTTTACTTGTCCATTTGTACTTCCTTAAAAAACCGAGCTGTTTTTATCACCATCTTTGGCTTTCCAGTTTTTTCTTGTTCCTGTCTATTTCCCCCTCTCTCTTTTTTAGAGTTAAACTATTCTTGTGTGGACTGACTTTTGTTTTCTTTGTGGGCCGCGTCCTCCGTCCCTCCCCCAACATTTGATATCTTTGCGAACTGCATCACGTAATTTCCTCTCATCCCCCTCTTCCTCTTCTGACTCTCCCTTGTGCTTTTCTGTCATTGTGTATGCTCTTCCTCTGTCTGACACTCTTCATATCCTGTCTTGCTCTCTTGTAGGTAATTTCTAGTCCTTTGTGAGAGCTGATGCATGAGAGCTGCCCCATCAAACTGGCCTTAGATGTTGTCTCAGTAGAGATCTGATGACTTGCATTCGAGTGGAATGGTCGAAAGGATGCTGTGGTTGTACGCTTAAACCATTGTTGCTGAAACCGTATCACTGTAACCACAGCGATTAGCTCTGATGTTGTGTCACAGAAAGAGTCCCACAGAAGAGTGTTTAGGGTTGTTATTGCAGTGATCTGGTACTACAGTCAGCTTCTGGGTGCCAGGACTTTTATGTTGGAAATGGTGAATTGGTTTGGTGAATCCAAGTTTGATTGAAGTTTTGATATTTGTTAATGGTGCTCATGGTTGCTTAAATAAACTGTGTCCATCTTCAGACACATATCCAGGACACTTTTACACCAGATTCTGATGTAAAAAAAAATAAAAAATAAAAAAACATAAAAAATTTCCTGATAAATGGGAGATATTAAAATTCAATACTACTTTTTTTTCTGAATAAAAAAAAAATCGACTAATATTTTAAATCCTATAAGAAGTGTATTTAAGCATTGCTAAAGATTACATTTAACAGTATTATTAAATTTAATGTTTTCTAAATATTAATTTCCAGTGAGCGTTAGAGAAAGAAGAAAAAGAAAAGAAGAAAAATGAGCATGCACAATTAAATATACAATCGGCCAACAGATAATTAAAAAAAAAAAATCATCCGATTACCAGTATGATAAAGATTTATTGTATACCTCTGTTATGTTGTAACTGGCCTTTGGGGTTTAAATGATCACATTTGATGTTTTAGATTAAGTCTGATTTCAGAAAAGCCTCCATTTTTAATGCAGATGAAGAAAATGCAGAGGAAATTAATATTTTAATTAGTAAGGATGAATTAAATAGATCAAACGTGACAGTACAGACATTGATAGTTTTACAAAAGATTTCTGTTTTAAATAAATGCTTTTGAATTGTCTATTTATCAAAGGATACTGATTTTTTTCACAAAAATATTAAGCATCATAAATGCTTCTTTTTTCTTTTTTTTTCTTTTTTTTTGAAAGTTGAATTGATATGTGATATCATGTTGTTATTCCGGTTTATATACTGTTGTTAATAATAATTTTTAAAAAAAGCATCATAAATGCTCTAATAACAATAAATGTTTTTTGAGCAGCAAATCAGCATATTAGAATGATTTCTGAAGGATCATGTGACACTGAAGACTGGAGTAATGATGCTGAAAATTCAGCTTTGTATCGCATGAATAAATTACATTTTATAATATATAAATAGAAAACAGTTCATTTTAATCTTTATATCACATTATTACTTTTTTTACATTATTTTTACTTGGTGAGCATAAGAGAAAACTAACTTTACCAACCCCAAACCTTTCATTGGCAGTTTAGGTATGAAGTCAGATTAATTTACATACATTACCATTTTGTTACTTGTGTAAACTAAAGCCATGTGTAAGTTGGTCCTGTAGTAAAGGGCTATTTTGATGCCAGTGAGTCAGAAATCTTTATATACACTCATCGCTTCTGTTACTGTAAATGACTCATGTGTTTTTGTGCAAGGTAAACTTTACTGCAACAGTCTAGTCATTGTGAGCCAGTTTATCTGAAGCTGAATCTCTGCTAGTGTTGAAATGGTGTTTTTGCAATTATCTGCATCAGCCTCAGGCTCTTCATGTTCACTTGCTTTTATCAGATAGCAGTTTGATCACAGGGTCTGCTAATCTTCAGGGTATCTGCTGTGAAAAAAAAAAAAAGATGTTTAGAAGATTAAAACTGTATTGGAATTCAAATTTGCATTTGTTGGCTTAATTTGGGCATATGTGACCTGTTTATGAGTTTCAGTTTCACAATAGCTGAAAGCATCAAAGACTTCAGAGCAGCTGCTTTAAGCTCTTTGATTTAAAACTGGCAATTTGGGTAAATTTCCACTCATAATTAACAAGGTTGATGTCATACAGCACGTGTGATATATTGAAATCACACAAGGAGATAAGAAACAGAGTTAGAAATCTGATGCAAACGTTTCAGAAAAACAAATTGAATTGTGCCCAGCTATGCCATAGCAATATAGCTACTACACTTTAGACCCGTTTGGAGTGTGTTTTTTGGACATATGGGGTGGCCCATATGGCAAAAATATCATATTATGATTTTCTTAAACATGATTATGATCCACAAGCTTATAATGTTTCATTTTCATGTTGGTTTTTACTATTACTTTTACTATTTTGCAAGTTACTGAACAATAGAAACTAAGCCTAATTAATATAAGTTAAAAGTCATTAAGCTTATTGAATACAAGTAAAATCAGAACAAAGAAACAAATGACAAGCTATAGAACAAATACGTACAACAGAACAAAAATACAAATGAAAAAACAGTGCTTTATGTTGCAGGTAAGTCTATTTAACAGAAGCATTTTTCAGGTAAGAAATACTGCAGAAACTGAAATAAAGTAATCAAATGTAAAATGCAACACAATATCAATGAAATATACATAGATTTTTTTTAAATTAAAGCTACAAAAGTTATTCAGTTATGAGCAGTGAGTGATTTTCTCTTTTTCTTTTGTTGTTTGATTAACATTAAATGATAGGCTACAGACAGCAGGTTTATTAGGCTGCTGTCACTTTAAGGATCAGACACATGGATCTAATATACTGACACACATCCTATTTTCTGTTTACGAACTGATTACATTCACTTAAAACAAAACCGACTGTGTTTACGTAATACACACCAAGCAAGTGAGAACACTTTGATATTTTTTGTGTGCATCTGATTATTTATGCCTAAAATATACTTCACATGTCTATGTTCCTCTCCATCGTGGAATGCGCGCACAGAAAGCCTGTCAGTCATTACCGGATTCGATTCACTTTCATGGCTTTATTGAACTTTTAATAACTCCTTTTAATGTCCAACATATCCCACTCTTCACTTTCCCATTCATCCATGTTTCTTTTTTGCTCTAACATGTTAATAACTTCCTGCCAACTGAAAGCTGTGTGGATATATTTACATACTAACATAATATGACACATTGATGTAAAAGGTCAAGTTTCTATGATTTGTTTGTAAAGTTGATTATGGACGTCTTCAAGATAAATCACAATACAAAATCCTCAGATTGCCCACCCATATATCTTATCATAATATGTAATGTTAAATGATATATACCATTCAAAAGTTCTCTGATAATAATAAGAAATGTTTTTTGAGCACTAAATCAGCGCATTAGAATGATTTATGAAGAATAGTGTGACCCTGAAGACTCAGCTCAGGAATAAATTACACTAAAATATATTTTAAAAGAGTGGTTATTTTAAATTATAATAATATTTCACAGTATTACTGTATTTTTGACCAAATAAATGCGGCCTTTGTGAGAATGAGAGACTTCTTTCGAAAACATTAAAAATCTTCCTGACCACAAACATTTGAAGAGTCGTGTACGTTTGGTTATTCTGCCCACGCCCACTACTGAGTTTATCTTGGTATATCGCTATCTCCCTCTCTCACACACATGTACTAATGCTTTTCTCCATGTTCCTCTCAATTGTTTATGAAGGTCCTTCCTGCCTTAGTTTCTTAGAGGTCTTCTGTCACACTGAATGTTGGCACATTAGTACTTCAACAGTTTTTATAAACAGATATATTAACAACACTTGCACATCGTAAGATAAATGCTATTGAAACATCGGTATTATTACTTGACAGTGAAAAGATGCGTGTATATGGAAACAATAGCCTTATTCCCCATACTGGTGTCATCTAGTAAAGCCAAGCATCGCAGAAAACAGGAAGAGAGCGTGCAGAGGTTTAACCGGATATCCTGCACAGGGAGGGCGACCCCTCGACCACAGCTTTCCCTTCCCTCACCTCTTTCGCTCTCTTTTCCTCCGTCTCTCTCTGTCTCTCTGTTTCTCTGTTTCTATGCTACTGGATATTGGTCTCATTTCTGGAGAGAGGAGAATGTGTTGGTCTGGTGAATGGGATCACTGGGAATATCTGGAAATACAGGTGACATTTTATGATTGACAGGACTGTTGGTTTTCAAAATAATTTCAACAGATGAAAAGGGGCTTTTTTTTGCCAGTTGGATGTGTTTCACTTAGGTTGAGTACAGGACAGAGTTGCTACAGCAAATTAATAAGAGATTAGTGTCACTGTAGTGTTCAGTTTCACAAATTATGACTGGTAGATAGTAAAACAATATAAAAAATTGCGTAATTGTGGAAAAATGTGTTGGCTGACTGTTCTTGATTGTTTAGTGGGTGTAACTAGTGTGCAAACACGTGTAACCTGTAAAATATTTGTTTGAGGTTTTATGAAGTGGTTTTAGTGTGTAACTAAATCTCCAGTGTTCTTTTGAAGATTTGGCAAGCGGTTGTTGTGTATTTTTACATTTTTATATAAGATTTTAACTGCCAGTTCTTAGTAAAAGATCCATCCTAGTCCTTCTGCATCTGATATATTTGCTTTTTTAAATTTCTCTCATCCCAGCACTGATTTGTTTTTTTTACTGTCAAAGTAAACTTCTTCAGATTGTTTGCATTCATGTGTAATCAATGGCAATTGCTTTTAAAAAGCCCTTTTGTCTAAGAGTTTCTCTAAATTCGGCAAATTGAAGCATATTTACTTTAAAAAAAATTCTCTCTCTCAAAAGCTTCTGGACAATAATAAAATAATGTTTCTAAACTGACTGATTTCAAATGTTGCAGGTTTTCATTTGTTAAACCAATAAAAGCTGATATCTTACAAACATTTTTGGGCAATTTGTTTCTGGCAGGCAGGGGTATCTTTGGAGCAGTGAATAGTATTCCAATGTGGAAGTCATGACTAGCAGGATGGAAAACAATAGGGAAAATTGCCCCAAATGTCTGGAATCCACCATTAATTTGTAGTTAGTTGGTTTCAGAGCTGTGTAAATCTAATGTGAGTAACTTCAAGTAGAGTGATAGGCACTTTTCAGTTTATTTTTAGTATGCTTTTAGTGTGTTTTGGGCCATAGATCCTAAGTGTATTCTCCACAGTTTCTGAAAGATATTTAAGGGATATTCTCAAGTTTTTGTGTTATGTTACAGAGAATATGGCTGGTGCATATTACAAATGTTTTTCCAATCTGACTTCTACACAATTGCCAGGAGTCAAGTTGCACAGGCTTGAGTTGATATCAATCCACCCTGAAATAAAGTTGTTTAAAGGGACATTGTTTAGAGAAGTAGGCTAATCGGTGGAATGAGACAGTTTGCAATCTTCTCTGATACTACAATAAATTGTAATCTTAAGTGGTAGGTAAACAATATATCCTAGAGCACAAGTTTATATTCCAAATTTGTAGGTAAAGGTAAAGTTATGTAGGTAAAATTCATCCAACATCATCTAAAAGCAAAAACACTGTACTTGCTGGTCAAATGCTCTTTTCCTGTAGACACGTCTTGGCCAGATAAGCCACAATGTGGATAAGACTTCTTGCCAACATTCAAAAGTCTGGCTATGCCAGACTAAAGATGATAATGAAGTGATCTCAATGGAGTGCATTTAGTGAATTACTAAGATCTCTTAGAATATCTAAAGCTGAATTTGACATTGATCTGCAGTTGAGATTGGGAGTGCTTCATCTTTAAACTTCATCTTTCTGTTTTGCAGAGTGATCCCGGTGGGTTGTCAGTACTAGAGCAGCTAGGCTTGGACCACAGCTCCGATTTCTCTGACTCGAGTGTTCAGCAGCGGTTGGATGAACAGCGAGAGCGAATCCGTAGGGAAATCCGGAAGGAGCTGAAGATTAAAGAGGGAGCAGAGAATCTCCGCAGAGCCACTACCGATAAACGAAATGTTCAGCAGGTGGAGAGTCAGTTGCGGAGCTCCAATCGACGCCTGGACTCGCTCCATGCTCAGCTACAAGAGCTGGACGCTCATATCGTCGTCAAAGGGACGGATGATTCACGTGGTGAGTGGACACTGACTGCTGTGCATGAGTGATGATGACAGTGATACCGTGAAAGAAAAATAATTCATGTTTTGATTTTGAGTGAATGCACATGCATGATTCCAGTACTCATAAAGAAAAATAAGCTTCCTAAAGTTAAAAACAATGTCTAATTTTTGTTTTACAATAGTTACATTTTTATTTTATTAAAATTTCAATTAAAATTTAATTAAGATAATCAAAAAAGTATATATATATATATTAATGTTATGATTTCGAGTGGATGCACATGCATAATTCCAATACTCATAAATATTTAAATGCAACAAAAACACATATGTTTAAAGACATAAATTATAGATGCCTGAAATATTATTAATTTATGTTTTCATATCAAAAACCTTGATTTTACACATTGCAAGTCCTGTTGTTAAATCCCTTGGCTTTTTTACTTATGCCTAGATGATGCTCCTCAGTCTCCGGGAGCAGAGAGCAGGTCGTCGGCGCATAAGGAGAGAATCGCTGCCCTGGAAAGACAGTTAAACATCGAACTCAAAGTCAAACAGGGGGCCGAAAATATGATCCCCATCTATGCCAACGGCTCCACTAAGGTATACACATGCACACACACAGGCTCTATTCCAAAACTTGTGATCGGGGTTGGTAAGATTTTTTTTGGTCCTTGAAAGAAGTCTTTTATGTTCAAGATTCCATTTATTTGATGAAAAATACAGTAAAAATAATACTATTGTGTTTCTTATTATTATCAATGTTGAAAACAGTTGTGCTGCTTAATGTTTTGTGGAAACCGTAATATTTTTATTCAGGAGGCTTTGATAAATATGAAGTTCAAAAGAAAAGCATTTATTAGAAATAGGATTTGTTTATAACGATGCAAGTCTTTACTGCCAGTTTAATGCATCCTTGCTGAATGAAAGTTTTCATTTAAGTATTCATTTATTCATTCAAGTATTCAAAATCTTACTGACCCCATACTTTTGAACAGTAGTGTACCTACAGAGGCATCATTGGCGTGCTCACTGTAAATGCAGTCAACTCAATTATGCTGCTTCCAAAATCAAAGGCAGCATCACATATTCATGATGAAGGCAATCCCAGAATGCACTTTGGTGTTCTGGGAAGTTGCTAGATGAGGCAAGACAGTCATTATTTTTAAAAATGTCATTCAATACTCAAAGTGAAAATAAAAGTAGTTCAATGGGATTACAAATGAAGTATTTTATCTAATATTTGTGTGTGCTGGTTTTGAGTATTAGGGTATTGTATGCTCCAATGCAGCTTATGAAGGCAGCAAGGCAGCTCATTAGATTTCGGAACAGAGCCAGTCTGTTAAAAGATATTTACGCACTGATTACTAACTACAATGGTGTGTGTTTGTTTGGGTTTTTAGGATAAGAAGATGTTGCAGACAGCTCAGCAGATGCTACAGGACAGCAAGACAAAAATTGACATCATTCGCATGCAGATCCGGAAAGCAGTGCAGGCCTACGAACACAACGATGATATACAGGGTATGGCTGAGTGTGTGTGTGCTACTGCATTGTTGCTTTTAGAGTCTGATTTCATAGATGAGCAAAGAACTAAACAGATCAATAACCACCTGAATCCCAGAAGACAAGTGGTGTGTGTTTTCTGGGTGTGGAGTGTACAGTGTTTATGCAATCTGGAGAACAGCATGCACACACACACACACATATAGTGGGGGGAAAAATTATTTGATCCCCTGCTGATTTTGTACGTTTGCCCACTGACAAAGAAATGATTCGTCTATAATTTTAATGGTAGGTTTATTTTAACAGTGAGAGACAGAATAACAACAAAAAAATCCAGAAAAACGCATTTCAAAAAAGTTATAAATTGATTTGCATTTTAATGAATCAAATAAGTATTTGACCCCTTCGCAAAACATGACTTAGTACTTGGTGGCAAAACCCTTGTTGGCAATCACAGAGGTCAGATGTGTCTTGCCACCAGGTTTGCACACATCTCAGGAGGGATTTTGTCCCACTCCTCTTTGCAGATCCTCTCCAAGTCATTAAGGTTTCGAGGCTGACGTTTGGCAACTCAAACCTTCAGTTCCCTCCACAGATTTTCTATGGGATTAAGGTCTGGAGACTGGCTAGCCCACTCCAGGATCTTAATGTGCTTATTCTTGAGCCATTCCTTTGTTGCCGTGTTTTGGGTCATTGTCATGCTGGAATACCCATCCACGACCCATTTTCAATGCCCTGGCTGGCTTCAATACCCTGGCCCTGACGGTACATGGCCCCGTTCATCGTCCCTTTGATGCGGTGCAGCTGTCCTGTCCCCTTAGCAGAAAAACACCCCCCAAAGCATAATGTTTCCACCTCCATGTTTGACGGTGGGGATGGAGTTCTTGGAGTCATAGGTAGCATTCCTCCTCCTCCAAACACGGCGAGTTGAGCTGATGCCAAAGAGCTGGATTTTGTTCTCATCTGACCAAAACACTTTCACCCAGTTCTCCTCTGAATCATTGGCAAACTTCAGACAGGCCTGTACATGTGCTCTCTTGAGCAGGGGGACCTTGCGGGCGCTGCAGGATTTCGGTCCTTCACGGCGTAGTGTGTTACCAATTGTTTTCTTGGTGACTATGGTCCCAGCTGCCTTGAGATCATTGACAAGATCCTCCCGTGTAGTTCTGGGCTGATTCCTCACCGTTCTCATGATCATTGAAACTCCACGAGGTGAGATCTTGCATGGAGCCCCAGTCCCTTTAAAGGAACACTCCACTTTTTTTGGAAATAGGCTCATTCTCCAACTCCCCCAGAGTTAATAAGTTGAGTTTTTCCATTTTTTAATCCATTCAGCCGATCTCCGGGTCTGGTGATAGCACTTTTAGCATAGCTTAGCATAGATCATTGAATCCGATTAGACCACTAGCATCATTCCATGGTACGGCAGCAAAGTTCCTTGATTATTACGCCGGAATGAGAGTATAGTTCCTAGCCAAATTTTCATTTTCCGCCGGTCTTAGTACACGATATAACTACAGAAGAGTCAAGTTTTAAATAGGAAAACTATCTAAACTCTTTGGTCATTTTTGAACGCAGTGCTACTGGTCTAATCGGATTCAATGATCTATGCTAAGCTATGCTAAAAGTGCTATCGCCAGAAGTGGAGATCGGCTGAATGGATTCAAAAACGGTAAAACTCAACTTATTAACTCTGGGGGAGTTGGAGAATGAGCCTATTTCCAAAAAAAGCGGAGTGTCCCTTTAAGAGAGTGCTCCTAATCTCAGGTCCTTACCTGTATAAAAGACACCTGGGAGCCAGAAATCTTGCTGACTGATAGGGGATCAAATACTTATTTGACTCATTAAAATGCAAATCAATTTAAATTTTCAAATCAACTTTTTTGAAATGCGTTTTTCTGGATTTTTTTGTTGTTATTTTGTCCCTCACTGTTCAAATAAACCTACCATTAAAATGATAGACTGATCATTTCTTTATCAGTGGGCTAATGTACAAAATCAGCAGGGGATCAAATAATTTTTTTCCCCACTGTACAAGCAGTGAGAGCAGGTCATACAGATCAATAAATGTGTGTGTTATGATCCCGTTTGGCTTGGAGTGAATCAAACACACATAGACACAAACACAGGGTCAGGTATCTGATGACGTTCAGTTCCCACTCCAACTCTCCCATCTCCTTTATGCTTCATACACACACTCACACCCACACACGCACGCACGCACGCACACACACACACACACACACACACACACACAAACACACACACAAACACACATACCTTTTGATTAACAGTTTACAGCAAAAAGCTGTAATAAATAAAAACACAGAACATTCAAATAAATATAAATAAAGTATTTACTTACTTTTAAGTGGTTAATTTTCATGTAAAGCAAATGTATCCCAGTAAACACTGAATAATCCATTTAATAAGTACATTTCTTCAACAGTATGTAGTATAAATGTAATCATATAACACAATATTACTGTTTTAATAAATAAATAAATGCATCCTTTATGCAAATGTGTGCATATATGTGTACTATATATATATATATATATATATATATATATAGATAGATAGATAGATAGATAGATGTGTATATATATATATATATATATATATATATATATAGTATTTTGTTTGTTTTTGCAGTACAAAATATAATGTAAAATGCTATTGCTGTAAAATTTATAATTCTCTTGCATTATGATAATAAACAGAGCACAAACACACCTAAAGTACATGCTTTCGCAGTAATTATAGCTTATTATATCATAATTCAGATAGACCAGAGACTGTATCATATCATATGAATCAAAAATGTTACAGGCAGCTTTAGTTAACACACATTCTTTAATACTCCTGTATAAACACACACACACACACACACACACACACACACACACACCTTCAATGTGTACATGTACACACACGCACTCCCCGAGAGTGTGTTTCTGAAATTATGTCACTGCATTCGGCTTCATGCCTTATTAGGACACAAAAACTTCTGCAGTCGATCCATCAATACTTCTCATGTTTTTTTCTCTGTCTCATTATGCCTCTTTATAGGTCCACTCACTCAAGTGACATTTTCCCTCCAACTCTGTCTTTTGTCATGTTTTTTTGCCCCCAAGTCTTCATTTGAAGCAGCTCATGGGGAAAAAATCGTGCTGTATCAATAAATGATTTTACTGGGACATTCCTAAGACAGGCACTAGCTCACACACAAGCACATGCTCTTCTAGTCTCAGCTAGATTAAAAATATATGAAAATCTGGAAATAGTAAACAGCCTGCAGTCTCAATTATGTTAGGACATTGAGAGAAAGTTTTTAAACACTCACAATATTCCCTGCACTCAGGATCTTTTCGTTTATTGACTGGAATGCTTTGAACTGCTTGTATTTCAGACAGAACCGAACAGATGAAAATAAATGTTTATATAAAACCTGGAACAGCATGTCAAATGTTTTTTGATGGTATGACAGAATAATATAACACCACAGCATCTTAATCTTTCAGTTTATAATCCTTAATAATCCTCTTATTTCTAAAAGTCTGTAGCTGGCAGCATGTTAGACCTCGGCTGATCTACAATCATCTATCCCAGTTTGCATAAGTGTAGTAATTACTATATGGAAACTCACTGTCCTGATCCGAAATCATCCCTCATCCTCTTTAAAGTCTGATAGATGCACACAACCTCATGTACCATTTATTGTGTCTTAGACTTGATGTCTGTATGGGGTTCACATTCAGTTCAGTTTCATTATGGTTAATGGGTCGTTGACATTTCAAGCAATGACAGCAATGTCCTGCAGTGTGAGATGCTTGTCTTTATCTAAAACATTTTAAACAGCTTGTAGTTTTGTACTTTATATATATTTTCTTTCATTTAAAAAGGTGGTACAGTTTGCCGTTTGAATTCTGTATTGTGTGGATTTATCTTGAAATGATATTCTTCCTTGCTGTTTAATTATGAGGTTTGAAATGGCTCTGACCCATTCAGGCTAATAGCTTGTGTAATTCACTGTGGGAGTGATATTGATAGCCTGATATGTCTGTTTGTGTGTGTCTCTTCAGGAAAGCCTGACCCATGTGGTATGGAGCTACGGATTGAGGAGCTCAGACACCATTACCGCGTAGAGCACGCCGTCGCTGAGGGAGCAAAAAATGTCCTTAGACTTCTTGGAGCCAGTAAAGTACAGGACAAAAAGGCCATGTCAGAGGTATTATACTAATATTGTTTTTTTATACTCTTATCGTTTGGGCTCAATAATAATAATTTTTTTTTAAATACTTTTATCGAGCAAAGATGCATTAAACTGATCAAAAGTGACAGTAAAGACTTACATTGTTACAAAACATTTCAGTTTCAAATAAATTCTGAATGCTCTGTTCATTAAAGAATCCTGAAAAATGTATCACATTTTCCACAAAATTTTAAACCGCACAACTGATTTTACTATTGATAATAAAAAGCAATATTCTTGAGCAAATCAACATATTAGAATGATTTCTGAAGGATCATCTGACACTGAAGACTGGAGTAATGATGCTGAAAAATCAGCTTTGTCATCACATGAATAAATTATATTATAAAATATATGAACTCTTTCACAGTATTGCAGTTTTATTGTTTTTAAGAACTTAGAAATACTTTTATTCAGCGAGGATGCATTAAATTGATCAAAAGTAAAGACAGTAAATTCTGTTTCAAATAAATACTGTTCTTCTGAATGTTCTATTCATCAAAGAATCCTGAAAAAAATTTATCACTTTTTCCAAAAAAATATTAAACAGCAAAACTGATTTTACTATTGATAATAATAAGCAATATTTCTTGAGCAAATCAGCATATTAGAATGATTTCTGAAGGATCTGAAATTTCTCTGTGTATATCAAATAAATTCTAATTCTATTCTAATATATTCAAAATTCTATATAATTAAATAAAATATTAATAAATTCTTTAAAAACATTAAAAATCTTACAGACCCCATTTTATCATTATATTATACGTAAACAATAGTTTTCAATTACATCTCAATTAAGTAAACACTGCTTTTCAAGTTAAGTCAGTAATTAAGTCTAATACAGTAAGTTAGTAAGCAATACTTATCATTATTGTAGTATTAACTATATACTGAAGTACTGGTACTTTTGATGCCCCTGCACTCTTTTAATACATCATCCCTCATGTCTTCCTTTCGTTTTCTTCAGGCTCAGTGTCGTCTGAGCGAGTCGTCTCAGAGGTTGGATCTGCTGAGAGATTCACTGGATCGGCGGTTAGCAGAACTTCCTGAGGATCATCCCAAAGCATCTGTTATCAAAGAGGAGCTGGTGTTAGCCTCCTCACCAGCGTTCAGCTCTCAACACGGCGCCCCCTACGTGCACAACCAGTACAGCACACTCTCCAAACCCTCTCCCCTCACTGGTATTCAAAAACATCTTTTCACCTGTTTATTTCATTTAGTTTAATAGAAGTCATCAGGTACTGACTTCTAATATCTGATTATTTTCCTTTTTATTTGTGTGTGTGTGTGTGTGTGTGTGTGTGTGTGTGTGTGTGTGTGTGTGTGTGTGTAGGCACTCTTCAGGTCATTTTGCTGGGCTGTGTGGGTGTGCTAGAGGTGGTTCCCGGACGTTCCCGTGGCGGTCAGGTAGTATTGCCATGTTACAGTCCAGGAGAAGGACGGTCCTTTATGCGGAGTGGAAAAGGCCTGTACAGTCGCAGTGGCAGTGTTAGCGGAAAAACACCCCCCAAAACAGATGAACTCTCCTGTGAGTGCTTGTGTGTGTGTTTGGAGGATGTAACCTTCATAGTGTGATTAGTCCTTGGTGATGTGTGAGTTTTGATATAATTCAGTCTGTTGTGTCGGTCATGTGCAAAGACAGATTTGCATTGAACAGAACAGGATGTAGTGCATCTGGGGTGTTGCATTATCATGCTGGCGAGTGATTGGTTGACGTATTCGACAAATTTACTGACACAAAAATCATTTAGAGAGTGTACGAGAAATCAGAAAATATCGACCTTCATTTGATCACATTTAAAAGATACATTTATATTCATGTCTGTGTGTGTGTGCGCAGTGGAGGTGAGCGCAGTACTGAAGCTGGATAACACAGTCGTGGGACAAACGGCATGGAAGATGGTTGGAGAACAGGGCTGGGATCAGACCTTCACCATAGAGCTGGAGCGAGTGAGTTAATAGTTAAAAGTAGATTTACACAGATTAGAAGTTCAGTGTCTGTTTCATTAATTAAATCTCTATACAATAGGCTGTAATTATAATTACAAAATCAAAATCCTTTGGCTGTGTCACATCAGTGACTTTGGACAGTGACTGCTGGAACATCTCAAATAACTCTTACACAAGCAAGGGCATGCTATTCTTATCTTGGAAAAAAAAGCAGATTGCACATGCAGAATGATTAACAGCCATGCAAATTAGGACCTGCATGGTTCTGTCTTTTTCAGGATATATAATATCTGTATAGTTAACTAATAATAATAATGACAATAGCACATAACAAAATTGCTAAAACATAAACTAAAATGAAAATCAAAAAACTAAAAATATAAAATCAAAAGCTATTTTAAAATATGAAAAAAATACTATAATAATACATATTGCAAATAATATTGAAGAACTGATCAAATGTAAATGTATAACTTCAATGCAGTGAAAACATCTGCCAAATGTATAAATAAAAGTAAATGTAATACTAAAAAAAACACTGTCTCTGATACTGATATTGATCATTGTGTCTTTATGTGTGCAGTCCAGAGAGATGGAGATCGCAGTGTACTGGAGAGATTACCGATCTCTGTGTGCGCTGAAATTTCTCAAGTTAGAGGATTTCCTGGACAACCAGAAACACAGAGTACAACTAGAGCTAGAGCCACAGGGACTGCTGCTGGCAGAGGTACACACACATGCACTCAAAAATATGTTTTATCCCACCCCCTAAAAGATTCTGCTTTTCAGTAATTTGTTTAGTTTACTTTATAAATGCACCCAAACCAAAGAGATGTACTAAACTGGCCAGCATTGAAATATGTGGGTGACATATGTGTACCATCTGTCTGCCTCAGGTTACCTTCTTTAACCCTGTGATCGAGAGGGTTCCACGGCTAAAGCGGCAGAAGAAAGTTTTCTCCAAACAACAGGGTAAGAGAAAGATAAATGTTTTCTATGTTTACAATAAATGCAAGAATCTATTGATTAATTTATCCAAATGCACTTAAACTTGAGCTGAATGTCATTTCTTGTTGACTTTAATTTATGACATGTGACTTGAATCTTAAAGCTCATTCTGATTCTGATTCTGATTCTGATTTTGAATGGTGTTGAGTTCCATCTAGTGGTCAGAGGTCAAACAGTGTGTGTGTTTGTGGTCACATGCAGGAAAAGCGTTCTTGCGAGCTCGGCAGATGAACGTTGATATCGGCACATGGGTGAGGTTACTGAGGAATGCCATACCAACCGTCAACAACACAGGAACCTACAGCCCTCACGCACACACAGTACAGACAGGGTAAATCACACACAAAAACAGACATTACAGTACAAGTGTATTCACAGACATGTAAAAATAATTCAAAGGATCATCTGCTGAGCATCTTCCCAGATTTGCCCAATTCACTAAAATAAATGCTTTTAAGATGAAAAATTTTACTGTTGTTCTGTAAAATAATAATAGTTATAATAATTATAAGTCCTTTTTTTATTTTACAGTTCTTACAAAGTTTTAATACTAATTAATTATTATTATTTTTATTATTATTAATGTTATTCAGACAAAATACATGTGTATTCACATATATGTAAAAAATAATTAAAAGGATCATTCGCTGAGCATGTATAATCTTCCCAAATTTGTCCAATTCTAAATAAATGCTTTTAAGATTAATATTAGTATTGTAATTTTACTGTTGTTCTGTAAAATAATAATAATAATAATAATAATTAAGTACTTCTTTTCATTTTACGGTACTTACAAAAGTTTTATTACTATAGTAATATTTCTTTATTGGTTTGTTTAATTTATATAATTTACTACAATAAAATAAATAATAATATAATAATAATAATTATTATTATTATTATTATCATTGTTGTTGTTGTATAATCAAATTGAATGGGTTCCTAAAAAGCAACAGTGTGAATTGTTATTAAATATTTACTTTAATTTTACATTTATTATATGGGAAAGAATAACCAGGATATTGTATACTTTCATTTTTGCTTTTATTTATCCTTTAAATCAGCATACATAAACGCTTACCTGTTATCCAAGTCTGAACCTCAACTAGAGTACAACTAATCTAATAAAAAATACACACTAGTATTAGTATCATAAAATAAGTGGATTTGATTAACTAGCTCATATACTAATGTCAGAAAAGGTGGAATGTGATTTTTGTTGCCGTTACTTATCTATGTGTTTGTGTTACAGGGAGATATCGGTGGAGAAGTTGAGTTTAGACTATGACTCACCGATGAAGGTGGACATTCGTCGAGATGTGCCGGATACAAGCACTCCAGTGAGAGACTCTCTATAACTCCTCCTCTTTCTCTTTAACCCCACCCATCTCTCTGTAACTCCTCCCCTCTCTCTGCTTCTTGGCACAGGAGCGGCAGCCGGCCACTGAACCCGTCTCTGCTCCGGACCTCACCACACCTGAACGCCAAATCAGAACACATTCACTGAGCAGGTAGACTCAAACACACAATATGAAGATTCCCAGGTACATCTGAGTCTTTATAGTGCTTTCTAAGTATGTGTGTGTTTGTGTGTGTGCAGCAAACAGAAGAAGACTCCTTTGAGCCTACAGGATTTCCGACTAATAGCTGTTCTTGGCAGAGGCCATTTTGGAAAGGTAGTCTTCAAGCTTCCTGGCCTTCAATCATTTCTTTGATCCTACAACTTCTTTCTTCCTAGCTCTCTTTCTCTCTGAAATTTTCATTATATCATATCCGTGTCTGTCAGGTGCTGTTGGCGGAATACAAGAAGTCAGGCAATATGTACGCCATTAAAGCTCTGAAGAAAGGAGACATTGTGGCCAGAGATGAAGTAGAAAGGTAAACAATATAACTTTGTTGTTTTTATTTTCTTTTCATAAAATGTTAGAATTTTTTCCTGTTTCTCTCTCTTATTTTTCCCTCAGTTTGATGTGTGAGAAGCGCATTTTCGAGACGGTGAACAGTGCCCAGCACCCCTTCCTCGTGAACCTGTTTGCATGTTTCCAGACTCCAGAACATGTGTGTTTTGTCATGGAGTACACGGCAGGCGGTGATCTAATGATGCACATACACGCAGACGTCTTCACCGAGCCACGGGCTGTGTATGTAAACCGTTTTGTCAGGTTTTGCTACACTGTGGCATCAAAGAAACTAAAATTACATACACTACTGTTCAAAAGATTTTTTAATTTTTGAAAGAATCTCTTATGCTCACCAAGACTGCATTTATTTGATCGAAAATACAGTAAAAACAGTAATATAGTGAAATATTACTACAATTTACAGTAACTTTTTTCTATTTTAATATATATTAAAATGTAATTTATTCTTGTGATGCAAAGCTGAATTTTCAGCATCATTATTCCAGTCTTCAGTGTCACATGATCCACCAGAAATGAAGGATCTGTTATGCTAATTTGGTGCTTATAAAACATTCCTTATTGTTATCAAACAATAACAACAGTTCAAAACGGTTTTGATGCTTAATATTTTTGTGGAAACCATGATACATTTTTTTAAATTTAGAATTCCTTGATGAATAGAAAATTAATTTATTTGAAATGGAAATATTTTGTAAGTGTCTGTCACTTTTGTTCCATCAGAAAAAATACAAAAAAAATTGTACTAATAAAAAAAAAACTCTTACTGACCATAAACTTTTGAACAGTAGTGTATATTGCGTGGACAAAGAGTTTAAAAGATTTTGTTTATTAATTACTTTAAAGATTTTGTTGTGTGATATTTAGGTTTAGGGGTAGAAGATAAAGTAGAAAATATACAAAAAAAATTAAACTTCCCACTTTTTTGTTGACTATTTTAATTTGTGTTTGTGTGTGTTTCAGGTTCTATGCTGCTTGTGTAGTTTTAGGGCTTCAGTTTTTACATGACAACAAGATTGTGTACCGGTGAGTATGCAAACAATTGTGTGCACACGTTCTGGCTTTGTCTAAAGATGTTTTAAATACATATTGCGTATATTTTTGCGTTTTCCCACCAGAGATCTTAAATTGGACAACTTGCTGCTTGACACAGAGGGTTACGTGAAGATCGCTGACTTTGGATTGTGTAAAGAAGGTAATGACTCTTCCTTTTCTCTCTCTTCCACCTACTTTTGATTGTGCTTGATATAGTCAGGAGCATTTGTCAGACCTGTTTTTGTCTCTTTCCCAGGTATGGGTTTTGGGGACCGGACCAGTACGTTCTGTGGGACTCCCGAGTTTCTGGCTCCAGAGGTTCTAACAGACACGTCGTACACGCGGGCCGTGGACTGGTGGGGACTCGGAGTGCTTATATACGAGATGTTGGTGGGAGAGGTGAGAAATTTGAGCATTTTCATTTGAAATGTTTGAAACGTTCATACAGTTTTGGCATCTGTCTGATCTAAAACTGTCTTTCTAGTCTCCGTTTCCAGGTGATGATGAAGAGGAGGTTTTTGACAGCATAGTGAACGATGAAGTTCGTTATCCACGGTTCCTCTCCTCAGAGGCCATTGGCATCATGAGGAGGGTAAATATCTCAAACTGATTTTTTGAGCCTTCCTACATTTCTTTTATTCAGCTAGTGCAGCAGACATGTCCTGCTAAATGTCTTTCCCACACGATTTGCTGCATATGATTTTATGTGAAAATGAAGTGTAGATAAATTTAAATTTTACGTATTATTTTAAACAGTTACTAAGGAGAAATCCAGAAAGACGACTGGGTTCCAGTGAAAAAGATGCAGAGGATGTAAAGAAACAGCCTTTCTTCAGGGTAAGAGAGATCTTTACTTTATTAAACACTAATAATTTGTAATTTTATGTGAAACACTAATCATTTAAAATGTAGTCTTCAACAAATATCTTTTTCAAAAAGTATCTGATGATGGTTTCTCAAATGGGGTTTCATGGATCTTTGGGGGTTCGGCAGTCGATGAAAAACTAATTATTAATTATATATCAAATATAAAACTAAAAATAAATAAATGCAAATTAAAAGCTGCAATTTTATTAAATAACTGATCAGATATATATATTACAGTACAATTGTAATTTACAACAGGAATATCTTTCTGTCTTCATTTTTATAATTTAAAAAAACTAATAATAATAATTATAATTATTATTATTATTATTAATGATATCAGAGAACTGTGACCATGCAAATGTATCTTTAAATTATTGAAAAATGTTTTATTTATATTCTTTATTATTTATATGAAATATTTATATCCAAGGGGTTCGGCTGACAGAAAAGCTTAGGAACCCCTACTAAACATAATGTTGTGAATCTTGTATTAATTTGTAATATTTAAAAGGTATTTTTTTATTTTTATTTTTTTATTTTTTATTTTTAATTTATAACAGAATTTTAAGATCAGCCATTTATTTTTTATCAGTTATCGTTTGAAGTTTTACATAGTTCTAATTTCAATATCTTTGCATCCCTCTTTTTAATGTTGAAGTTATTTTTTTAGTGTTGCATTTGCATTTTTGCTTTGCATGTGGAATGACGGCATAAATTCTAACATAAGTAAATTTTATGCTCATACATGTACTTTCACTTTTCAGAATATGGACTGGGAGGCTCTTCTCCTCCGTAAACTCCCTCCTCCCTTCCTTCCGACTATCGGAAACAAAGAAGACGTCAGCAACTTCGATGAGGAATTCACAACAGAAGCGCCGGCTCTCACGCCGCCTCGTGAACCCCGGGTGCTCTCGCGCAAGGATCAGGACAGCTTCCATGACTTTGACTATGTCTCTGACCTCTGCTGAGAGCATCTTCACTGTGATAGTGCTGTAGAGAGACATTTCTGCTCCGTGACTCAGTGACGATGAGGACAAGAGCGGCCAATCTGAGTGTTTCGCGTGAATTATGAAAGTGCTGGACCTGTGAACACTGTGATGGAAGAAAGAGGAGGCCAAAAAACAGTTCAAATCGGATTAAAGACAGAAAGCTTGTTTCTTGCCAGCAGGTTTAAAGGTGCATTTGATCATTTTTTTGCGTTTCAACTCAAGACTGACACCTAGTGGCTTGGATGAAGCATCACACTAAAGTGGTCAGTTACTAATGCAATCGTAGAAAAGCATTATTCACAGTCAGACATGATTCATTTATTCAACTAGTGAAAGTGTCCAATAACAGGTGTGTTACTGAAACGAGTGAGTAGCATTCGCCTGGTCATGTGATCTCAAAATGGTGGCCCCATCAAGGGGCCCTCTTCATGTAGAATAATACAGGCTACTGATAGGAACCGAGTCTTCATCTCATGTGAACGGTTGTACTTTTAAACTCTATTTAGAAGTACTATTTATTTCTTTAGGGCTAAAACGTTTTTTTTTTTTTAATAAAGAAAAAATGATTGAGTGCACCGATAAACTTGTTGAAAATTTTGGTTTGTCTTCAAGTGTCATTTCTACTTTTGAAAAATGCGCCTTGTCTTAATAAATGCAATGTGAAGGTAAATTTTAAAACTTGAAGCAAATCAATAAAGGTCACACAGAAGCATCTCAGTGAACTTTTATAAAATATACGACCAAGAGCATGTTGGGAAATGCATTTCTGTTCATTCTCACATTTAAGGAAAAATGATGACCACCGAGGAACTGGTAACAACTGCAAAATCTTCCTTCCATTTCTCAGACGATATCCATTCATGGATGCTGTCTGAATAATTGCCATTTCCAAAGGAACTCAAGAGATGCTTTTCTGCAGATACAGTGACATTTGATGGAAAAAGAGAGTTGTGCTGAAAGCAGAATTATTTAATTAGGCTTGAACATTAATGAATGTGTACTTGCTCTTGGAGTTCTCGGTGGTTAAGGAGTTAAAACCTCTTTAGACTTGTTCATCCTGGGTTTTTCTCATACATCTTCAAGCCCTTCATGTGAAAATCAAGCATACTGAAATATAGTAGAGCAGTCCTTTTTGAAGACAGCTTGGTCTCTATTCATTAAGTGCACTTTTAGTATGGTTACCTTAATGAATTTTTACAAAAACAAACAAACCTTGTATATAAAGTTGGTTTGAAGAAAAAATGCCTTAACATATTGTTCCTGTCTGCCCTGGCGTTTGTTCTGTTTGTGTTTTTACTTCAGCGAGGGAAACAAATGGCTAGAAAATTAAATCTTGATTGGCTACAATCATTAAACAAAAATAATGTTTTACGTTTTAAACATGTCAGCTAGGAGAAATGTCTAGTCTAAAAAAATGAATTTGTCATTTAGAATAGCATATGTAAAACTAGAATGCATCAAGACAGTGTCGTGACAAAATGACAGATTATTTTGATTCAGACCTAACAAGGTCTTTGAGAACTCAAATATTTGATCTTTTGCGAGTGGTTATTGTACTGGAGTAAAGCAGAAAGAATGTGTTTGTTGATTATTTTCACAAGGTCCAATCATTGATTTTGTTTCCCACTGAAAGTACATCTGCAAACATTTTTTAACAGTTGTTGGATGATATGACAAATCTGAGCAAAAGGGTATAAAACCACTTCTTGTTTAAAGACTCAATGGCCTCAAATAGCAGATGCTTTGTCTCTAATATTAGAAATGCTTTTAAATAGATATCTGTTTTCACAAAATAAGATATCTGTTAAATAGAAAATGGTATCTATTGTTTATTTTAGTCATGATACAAATGATTGTCGACTAGTGACTGTTACGTGTTAGTTCTGGTTTCACACACTTTATTACCTCAGAGCTGTTTTGATGCCTTTGAATCATCATTTTGTGCAGTTTTTTATTAGACAGTTTGTGCGAACAGCACACCATGACATATCTGTTACTTGCAAGGAACAGATGAATAAATAGTTTTTAAGCATTTGGTTACACACACACACACACACACACAATTGAATGAAGCCAAAAAATAAAAATAAATAACTCATACACTCGCACACACTGTGAACAAAGTGTAGCAAAACACATACATAAAATATTTGTACATGAAAGGCTTGTGTATCATTTAATAGCAAAACCTTTCCTCCTTTTTTTCCTGAAATGGTAAACTGTCTGCAGACTAATGCATGTCCTGTACCATTATACAGTTCATCAAAGTTGTATTTATAAAGCTGTTGTTGAGATGACCGCGTGTGTGTATTGTTGTGTTGTCTATATTTTTTCACAGACTTACCTGAATTAAACAAGGCACTTTTTTCTGTCAAAACAAGAACTTGCTCCACTAGTTAGTGTTGTTACCCACAGTGGCCGCTAGGGGAAAGTGGCGCTGTTTAATTTACAAACAATATTTCCTAAACATAAAATAAATAAATAAATCAGGAACATTAATAAATATAATAACAACAGCATATAGAATACATCAGAATAAACCATACATTAAAAAAAAAACATTAATAGACCCTTTTCACAAGACTGACGCGTTTCAATGGTCATCAGCATCGTAAAATCCTCTAAAGTTTTTTTATATTTTGATTTTTTTTAATGAATGTACATTTATAACACTATACTTTGTATTATATCACCTTTGTATCAAATTACTAAAAAAAAAAAAAAAAAAAAAACTAGTTAACGCTAATGCGTCTATGGTAAATTTGACACCGTTCTCTCTTCTGACTGCCGTTATCAGTCTCCCTCATTTTTCCCCCCTTTTTGAAAGTCATGAAAACATTGTCGTTTTTCTTTTGCTATTTGAGCAAATGGGAATGCAAAAAACATATTCTCCCATTCACTGCTCTCGAAGTTTACCCAAAAATAAGCACTTCCGCTGCTGAGAAACCCGGAAGTGTGAATAAGAACTAAGAAGATTCTACTGGATACCTAGACAAATCATATGATGGTGATTCTGGTGCGTATTTGTTTCAGATATGAATTTTGCTGTAAAACAGTGTTTTTTTCTATTTTTTCTTTCATTGGCCGCTAGAGGGCAGTGAAGGCGCTGTGTTTCTCTCAGTCGCCGCTAGAGGGCAGTGAAGGCGCTGTGTCTCTCTCAGTCGCCGCTAGAGGGCAGTGAAGGCGCTGTGTCTCTCTCAGTCGCCGCTAGAGGGCAGTGAAGGCGCTGTGTCTCTCTCAATCGCCGCTAGAGGGCAGCGAAGGCGCTGTGTCTCTCTCAGTCGCCGCTAGAGGGCAGTGAAGGCGCTGTGTCTCTCTCAGTCGCCGCTAGAGGGGAGTGAAGGCGCTGTGTCTCTCTCAGTCGCCGCTAGAGGGCAGTGAAGGCGCTGTGTCTCTCTCAGTCGCCGCTAGAGGGCAGTGAAGGCGCTGTGTCTCTCTCAGTCGCCGCTAGAGGGCAGTGAAGGCGCTGTGTTTCCCTCAATCGCCGCTAGAGGGCAGCGAAGGCGCTGTGTCTCTCTCAGTCGCCGCTAGAGGGCAGTGAAGGCGCTGTGTCTCTCTCAGTCGCCGCTAGAGGGCAGTGAAGGCGCTGTGTCTCTCTCAGTCGCCGCTAGAGGGCAGTGAGTTGCGGCGCTCGATGGTGCTGCTGAAGTTTTCAAGATGTCGTCGCTGGAGCAGAGACTCTCCCGAATCGAGGAGAAACTCAAGCAGGAAAATAAAGAAGCGCGCAAACGAATCGACCTGAACATCGACGTGAGCCCGCAGCGGTCGCGGCCCAGACCAAGTGAGTGTGAGAGAGAGCGAGCGAAAAGACGGAACTCATTCTACACGATATAAACAAACACAGCGATCACATCCTGACACCTCACTCACATTCACTCTAGCGCTTCTTTGTTAAAGGTCTGGGGGTTTGTTTATCAGGGTTTGTACTCCAGACTGTTCACTACAGATTTGTTCTTTAAAGTAAATAAATAAATAATAAAAAGATCTGGCAGTCAGCTCACTAGCGTTAGCCTGGCGGCTAGTTAGCTGTGTTTAGCAGGCCCTGATACTCTCATATCAGACTGACTGATTCTCACATATCTCTTCTCTCTTCTCACACAATGTCAGTCTTCGTGTGGGAATATTTTCATTTAGATTGGCTGTTGTAAAATCATCAGTTATGACAGACTTGTATTGTTGTGAATTGCTGGTTTGGTTTTCTGTGAGACTGTCAGCAGTCTGTATTTAGAGAAAATGAATGATTTTTTTCCCTTCTCCTTTATAGTTTAATGTCTTAAACTTTTTGTCCCTAAAGAGGACTGTCTTGACATCATGGCCACATTGTAGTGACCATATGGTATGATATATATATGATAAAAGGATCATGTCAGGAGTGTTTTTGAACACTTTAGATTACTGAAAGTTGATGTACTAGATAGGGTTTGTTCCTGCATGAGTGAAGTGTAAGGTCTGTTCTCAAAGCTCCTGTGTTTGAATTGATGTGCTGCTGATGTCTCAGTACATTATGTTCCTGGATGCTCAGTGTTCCTGTCAGTCTTGTGGAGGATCTTTTTTTACCCTGATCAAAAACACTTTCAGATGGTCAGTTTATTTGTGTTTATATTATGCAGAAAGCATTTTGAGCATCTGGATTTTGTTACATGCTCGTGGACAGTGATTGAAGTCATGTGCAAACTGATTCCTTATCCATTATTCACATTGGACATGGGAAATGAGCATGGATATATATATATATATATATATATATATATATATATATATATATATATATATATATATATATACATACATACATACATACATACATATGTATATATATATATATGTATATATATGTATATATATATATATATATATATATATATATATATATATATATATATAATAACATGAAACATCATTTTATTACTTTTTCATAAGTGAAAGATCAGAGAGTTAAACCGTTATTGCTGAATGTGTGAGATTGCCTTTGATTTCATTTTATCTGAGAATTAGTTTTTAAAAGATTTTTCAACCCAGAATGAAAATTCTGTCGTCATTTACTCACCCTAATGATGTTCCAAGAAGAAATGTGTTCATCTTCAGAACAAAAATGAAGGTTTTTTTTTTTTTAATGAAAATCTGAAAAATCTCTGTCACTCCATTGAAAGGTTTTTCACCCAAAACTCTTGACGCTTCAAATGTTCATAAAGGGATGAAAAAATAAATCTCAAATTGAGTAGTTTAATCCAAACCTTCTGAAGAGACACAATCGTTTTATATGATAAACATATTTAATTTATGCTTTTTTCACAATGACTGTTTTAATTTTAGGGTGAACTAACCTCTTAAACCTTTTTTGTTGATTGTGTGAGATTGGCTTTTATTTTATTTTATCTGAGAAGTAGTTTAAGCCTAATTGTTGTGTATGTGAGTTTGACACTTATTTTTTATTTAGTCATTTCTTTTACTAAATAATATTTATTTTATTTTATTTTAGTATTGATTTATTTAATGATCAATTTAAAAGTATAGTTCACCCAAAAATGAAAATACTGGCATAATTCACACCCTCATGCCGTCCCAAAACTATATGACTGACTTTCTTCCGTGGAAGAAGCAAAATATTGTTTAAATGTCGTTATCATCAAATCCCAGAAAATATTGAGATTTTTTTTTGTATTTTTTTTTTTTTTTGAATGACGATTTTCGTTTTTGGGTGAGCTTTCCCTTTAATTGATCATAGTTTCAGCTACTAAAAATTTAGTATTTTCTCATGTATAACATATTATTTAAATACATTAAGCTGAATTAACAGATTTCCCCCTATATCATATTCTGTCATTAGCTGGACGCGTGTGTAATTTTTGTAGATGGTGTCAGTGTTATTTAGGCTAGGTGGAGTGTGATCGTGCTGAAGGTGAATCATGACGTTTGAAGAGAGGGACGCAGTGATTCCTGTAGGTGTGTGTGGGCTCTTAGTAATGAGTGTGTGTGTATTTTCTCTCCCCTGTATCTAGTCATCGTGATCCAGCTCAGTCCAGCTCCAGCCCCCTCCCAGCGCGCAGGTACCATCATCATCATCACCACCACCACTACATCACGCTGCATCACCCTCTCTCTCTCTCTCTCTCTCTCTCTCTCTCTCTCTCTCTCTCTCCTCTCTTTACCTTGCAGGTTACATGCACTACATCACCCTCTGCATCTTTGTTTGCTCTCTTCTCTTTCTCAGTCATTCTTCTCTATTTTTAAAATTCTACCACCTCTCATTCTTTTTCTCTCTTTCTCTCTTTTTTAAAAAGTCAACATGAAATGACATTTGTTTCCATTTTTACTTTCACAATATGGAATGAAATGGTGTTTTCAAGCGGGATTGTATCTATCAGTAATTGACTGGATGTGAAAAGCGGTCTGTATATGACCAGACACTATATGAGGTGTTTGGATATGCCAGCTGAAAAGTGTGTGTGTGTGTGTGTGTATATATATATTAGTTAGTAATAGGGTTGCAGTGTGGTATTGTATCTTTTAATTGTTTATGTAAAAAGTTTCTTATGCTCACCAAGGCTGCATTTATTTGATCAAAAATACAGTAAAAGTTGTAATATTTTATTACAATTTAAAAGGATTGTTTTCTGTAAAGACCTGCTTTCTGTTTTTACTGCATTTTAAAGTATAATTTATTCCTATGATTGCAAAGCTGATTTTTATTCAGTCATTACTCTATCACTCTTCAGTGTCACATGATCTTTAAGAAATCATTTTAATATGCTGATTTGCTCAAGAGACATTTATTATTATTATCAATGTTGAAAACCTGTGCTGTTTAATATTTTTATAGAAATAACATTATAAAAATGATAAAAATACACCTTTTGTATTATTACAAATGTATTTACCATCACTTTTGATCAACTGAATGCATCGTCGGTGAATAATAGAGTTAATTTCTTTCAGATAAATAGCCAAACATGTGCATGTACACTCCAAAAAACTAATAATAATTGAATGTGAACTAACTTTGAATTATTGAATCTGTTGACAGCCATATTAATCACCAAGGCTGTTATAAGGTATCAAGCAGAATGTTTGGTATTGATCCAACCTTAAATCAAAAATCAATCCTGAAAAGTGGATGAATAAAGTAAATAGGGTCCATTTTTATTTCATGTTGGTTTAATTTCATACAGCTTTCTGTCATCTCACTTACATTAACATTTTTCATAATCAAATGCATGATGTTTGTTTAGGGAACACAACCATTCTCCTACCTTCATCTTACTTGCTCGTTCACTTTGTCTGTTTTAAAATATTCCTCTTTTCATTCATTCTCTCATTCTCTTTTCCACCTCAACATGAAGAGGGAGCAGCAAGCGTGTGTGTGTGAGAGTGTGAGACCTGTGTGTAGGATGAAGTGTTTTGTTGGAAGATCAGACATTGTGCATGTTGTGGCTATAACTGCACGGCCCGACTGTGAGCAAACACATCCACACACAAACACAAAGCTATGGTGGCACTCGACAGGGTGTTCAACTTGTTCAACTGTAACTTGGGTTTGAGCTTGTCTGGCCTCTCCTGTCTCTCAGCTCTCTGTCCGTTCTTTCCGGACGAGACTGCTTCGGCTCTGGTTTCGGCACAGATGTGAATTATGGCCATGTAGGCTGTTTATGTGTTCAGCAGGTGTTTCTGCACCAAACTGCTTGACCTCACTGACTAACCCAAGCTAACCGATTCTCTCCCATGAACAGGTTTTCCTGAGGAGGAATCAGAAGTTCGACGGTTATCCATTTCTCCTGAAAAAGCAGTGTTGTTTCTATGCTCAAACAACATATAGAAAATCTGTAAAATGTTTAGTTTTGCACGGTTTGGTGAGCGAATGTCAAATGTCACCCTGTGGTGACTTCTGCTTGTACCGGTGCATGCTGGGAATGCTAACACTAACTCCAATGGCTGGTTTTCACTGTTTGGCAGCCCTTGTCAGTCATGTGTGTGAGTGTGTCTGATCTTGGCATGACTTGGACTTTTATTACTGTCTTTATTTGACTGATCTTCCTCAGGACTTGAAATAGTCACAAATGTCATCCAAGATGGTAAAATGGGCTCCTTTGAAACTTTGACTCAGTTCCTTATACAGTAATTAAACATTCACACAAAATATGCTCCACAATTCACTAATAGGACATAGTGAATTTCACAAAAACTGTCAAGTAATGTCTAGGTTATATTTCAAAAGACTACTAGTAATAATAATAGTTATTATTATTGTAACGTAAATCTGTGTTATTATAGGAGATAATATAAATCTGTTACCATTAATAATAATAATAATAATAATAATAATAATGATTGTTTTCTTATTATCATAAACTATTTTATTTTTTAATAATAATATTTTAGATAAATGTTTGATTTTATTTTTATGTTATTGTATGGAATAAAAGTAAGAACAATAATTGTTGATAGAAAACAAATTTATTTTGTTTTTATATTATTATAACAACAACAGCAATCATATTTGTTATTATTTTTCAATAAAGAAAACAAATCTTTTTGTATTTTCTATATTGTTATATTATCAGTAAAGAAAATGAAGAAAGAGATTTAGTATAACATTTCATTGTGGCACTTTTTTTATTACACGTTATCCACAATTCTGAGTAGTCTACTGTACTATGAGGGGAAAAATAGACCTCATATTGAATCTGGATCAGCTGTCATATTCTGGACCCTCAGACCTGAGGATCTTAATTTAGGGTCCTTGAACATTCATTAACATTTGTCCCAGTAATGAGTGTGTATTGACGGTCTCTGGCTTTCTGTCTTCTATCCTTTCTCTGAGTCTGACTTCTTCCAACCTTCTTGTCTTTCTTTACAGCTCTACAGTTACCATTGGCCAACGATGGAGGAAGTCGCTCGTCTTCCTCAGAAAGCTCTCCTCAACATCCCTCGTACCCTAGCAGACCCCGACAAATGCTTACGCTTCCCACTCCACCCTACAGCGTACAGAAGAGCCTGGAAAAGTATGTCAAAGTGTAGTTTGCAGAGTTTTCATTATATATAACAGTCTTGGTGTGTTAATCTGTTTATTCTTTATCTTCAGTGCTGAAATTGATCAAAAGCTGCAGGAAATCATGAAACAAACAGGATATCTGAAGATTGACGGACAGGTGAGTCATCAGTCATAGGGCCAGTTTTACTAAACAGGGCAAATTAGCGTGAGAGGGCAATTCGTACACAGCGCCGAAGGGGAGGATAAATTTCTTTGGGTGATTTACTAACAATGCGCAAATTAAAGAACACAGATGCAACACCTCTTTTACATATCGATCAACCCAATATACCAAGCGCAACGCAAATTAACGTAGTCGCAAATAAATATAAAGAAATAAAGAAGACACAGTACATTGAAAAAAAATGGAGGCCAAAAAAGGAAGGTTTGCTAGAAGTTTTGATAGAGCTGGTATTGTGTGACTCCTAGTTGAGGGTTCCAAGTCGTCTTTTATTTCCTGAAGCAAATTAAAAATAACATGGCTTAGCAAACAATATGTTCAGATAATGTATCCTTTTCTTGCATTCAAAATAAATAACAATAAATAACAATAATTGCAGCCATTTCAAGCGCAAAATAGTTTGACATGCTTTTTTTGACCGTTAAATAATGGCGCAAATGCCAGTAATTTGATGAGTGCAAATGTTAGTAAAACGCGTTGCGTGATTCATTTGAATACTCTCCTCCCATAATTTTCGTGTCTGAAAGCGAAACTCCTACAAATGCATATTCAATAAGGTCAGGCACAAAAATAACTCTGTCCATGCCTTTTCATGCCGTAATTCGTCGCTGCGCATCTTTAGTAAAGTACTATTTTAACGCCAAAAGACGATTTGCGCTGGCGCAAGCTGTTAGTAAAACTGGCCCATAGTCTTTAGGTATTGAATGTGGGAAAAGAGTCTGACCTCTTGTGTGTGTATGTTCTTCAGCGTTACCCTGCAGAGGTGACGGATCTGATCAGTGAGGGGGAGATCGGCAGTGGAACCTGTGGACAGGTGTTTAAAGTTCGCTTTAAGAAGACTTGCCATGTCATCGCAGTCAAGGTCGGTTCAGCTCCCGGTTTCTCTGCTCAGTCTGTTGTCCCTGATAACAGTTAGGTTTTTTTTTTCTTTTTCTTTTTTTTTTTGGATAGGACCAGGGATTTAAAAACCTTTGATCGGCAACCCCTAAATATGATGAACACCTTGCAAAGGACCCCATTCCTAAATTATAAAATCAACAGTATATTTTAGTACTCAGATGTAAAGGGATAGTTCACCCAAAAACTTAAAATTCTCTCCTTATTTTCTCCCTCATGTCATTCCAAACCTGTATGACAAAAATTATTTTGTGAAACTGTGAAACACACAAAAAGATATTTTTAAGGATGTTGGTTACCAAACAGTTTTGTGTCCCATTGTCTTTTTGTCAATAATATATCAAAATTCTTCAGATTATCTTGTTTTTTTCACAGAAGAGAGTAAGTTATAAATCCCTTTAAGATTTATACTAAGAAAAATAGTAGGTGTGATATCAAAAGTTAAAATAAGTGGCATTTACATAGTTGTACTAAAGCCAAAAGAAATTCCAATCAATCAAATTTGTGGATGAAGGTGTTTGTGTATCCATGTATTTGTCGTCTTGAACTTTCCTTGTAATTACCGAGTCATTAAAACAGCAGTTAAGGCAGCAGTAATTACTGTTTACTAATTACATTACTGCTCTTGGTTTGTGTTGTTCAAGTAGTGTTTATGTGAGTGTGTTTCCTTTATGTGTTTTTTCCTGCAGCAAATGAGGAGGACGGGTAATAAAGACGAGAATAAGAGAATCCTCATGGATCTGGATGTTGTGTTGAAGAGTCATGACTGTCCGTACATCATTCAGTGCTATGGAGCAATAGTCACCAATGTGAGTAACACACACATGATCCGTGCTCAGTTACTGCATACAGGGTCTGTGGTGTGTTGCTTTAATGATCGGATTTGTTTTATTTGGTATTTCAGTTAGGCATTGTTACTCTTGAAAATGGTAAAAGTGGTCTGATGTCTTTGAAAAGGTTCCAAATTTAATTTTTCTTAATTTTTAGGAAAAATGCAAATCATCAATCCTTGACTACTTTCGATTAATTACTGTGTTTTAGCTGCCATCCTGAAATTTTGTGGGTATTTCTGAAATCTGTATGATCTATTTCATTTTGTAGCTATATACTACATTAGTGCACCTAAAATACTAAAATAAAAATGGAGATTTTTAGGAACTTTGCTTGCAAAGAAATTCACAGATTGGACCTCTTGAACTTGAATTGAATACCACTGTTTTATGCCGAATGTATTGAATTACCTGAATTATTCAATGGTGTCTCTATTCCTGTAGACGGATGTGTTCATCGCCATGGAACTAATGGGGACGTGTGCAGAGAAGCTGAAGAAGCGGATCCAAGGGCCCATACCAGAGGCCATTCTGGGAAAGATGACCGTGGCCGTAAGACTTCCTTTAAATTCAGCTGATCAAGAATAGCATCTATTACTGGTTGTTTCTAAGTTGAATCTCTCAGATCTCTTTTCATTTTGCTCTTCTTCTTTTCGTATATAGATTGTAAAGGCTCTGCTTTATCTAAAAGAGAAACATGGTGTCATTCACCGAGACGT
Organism: Spinibarbus caldwelli; assembly: GCA_039654775.1. NCBI lineage: Eukaryota > Metazoa > Chordata > Actinopteri > Cypriniformes > Cyprinidae > Spinibarbus > Spinibarbus caldwelli. Next base: position 31,594,979 of record CM077224.1, read on the forward strand.
AAAGCCATCTAACATCCTGTTGGATGCCAAAGGGCAGATCAAACTGTGTGATTTTGGCATTAGTGGCCGACTGGTGGATTCTAAGGCCAAGACTCGCAGCGCTGGCTGTGCTGCGTACATGGCGGTAAGCACATGGTCCCAGAGTTTGAATTCCAGAGTCATACAGTTTCAGGATTTTGTATCGTGCATTTTTTTTTTTTTTTTCTAGCCTGAGAGAATAGACCCTCCAGACCCCAGTAAGCCAGACTATGACATCAGAGCTGACGTCTGGAGTCTTGGTATTTCTCTGGTGAGTTCTTCCTACATTTTGTTGAGCTACACTTGTTTACTTGGATTACTTTGCTGACCAGCAGTTGGATTTGTGTAGGGGGTGTTATATAATTAATTATGATCACTCTTATTTAATTTTTATCAAATGTTTGGGATCACGAAAGAAATTAATACTTTTATTCAGCTAGGGATTTAAAAAATTCAGCTCTGCAATCAGTTATTTTAAATTGTAGTAAAATTTTTACTCAAATTTTGATTAAATAAATGCAGCCTCGGTGAGAATATAGATTTCTTTGAAAAACATAAAAAAAATCATACAGACTCCAAACAATTGAACGGTAGTGTAAATGTAAGGAAAGAGCTGTATTTCAAAATACAGTCTACAGGCATGTGCAGAAGGGCGCGCTTTGGGGGCTCGAGCCCCTGCCCTTTTTCAAAATTATTCAAAAGTGCCCCTCTCGGACAAATAGCAATGATATTGTGGTCAATAAAACAAAATGCATTTGAATTCTAATTAACATGACAGTTTGTACAAAACAGTAACTAATCGCTCAAAAGTTGGAAAATTCCTGTTTATTTTTACATATCTGTCAATCTGAGGCGTAGCCATGGGTTGCGTGCGTTTTGCTCGACTGACTGATTTTCCACAGTCTGTTCAGAAACCGAGGCTCTCAAGCCATATATGGTTCTTTCAGTGAGTGGGTCGACGGAAGGAAAAAATAAACCAAACAATATTTTAAACATTTTTCATCAATAATCAAAGCTAGTGTGTCGATTTAATTAAAAATCCATATATTATATATTTTAGAATATTACATAATTCATCAATGCCCTTTTGTCATGTAGCTATAATACACCAATCAATCATGATCTGGCTCGAGTTCACGTTTCATTGGACAATATGTGAAGTGGAGCAGTCATTTTCCGTTCTTATTCATAAATCGGTTGAAAATTACATGGGACAGACGAATTTATTTGTGGAGCGATCTGGATCTGCAGTTTGTCTCATTTTATAAATCAAATTACATCGCTGGGAAAATGTATGCTAAATGACTACAAAAGCACTGCACAAAACTGTGCTGTGCCAAAAGTTGCAATAATGGTAATCAGTAGACTATTCAATTCACTTATATTTATGGATGATATACACCGTTTGCTATTTGATGAAAATATCATAGTTATTTAAGCCCAAGTGCCACCTACAGGCCTATTATGTGAAGTGTAGGCTGGTGAAATGGTGACGTGAAAGGACATTATTATGTTACCATTTTTGATAATTATGCAGCATTATGAAAGTGTCTTATGCTCATCAAGCCTGCATTTATTTGATCAAACGTACAGAAAAAAACTGTACTCTAATATTGTGAAATATTATTACAATTTAAAAGAATGTTTTTGTATTTTAATATATATTTATACTATTTTAATAAAATGTCATTTATTTCTGTGATTCAAAGCTGAATTTTCAGCATCATTACGCCATTCTTCAATGCATGATCCTTCAGAAATCATTCTAATATGCTGATTTATTATCAATGTTGGAAACAGTTGTGCTGCTTAATATATTTTTTTTATTTTTATTTTTATTTATTTATTTATTGGAACCTGTGATACTTTTTTTAATCAGAATCAGAAAGCGCTTTATTGCCAAGTGTGTTTACACACACAAGGAATTTGTCTTGGTGTTAGGAGCTTCCAGTGCAGAAGTACAAACATAGTGCAGACAACATATAATTAAGGTAATACAAACACTAATGATGAAGAGAATAGACAATAAATTATAAACAACAGTAATAAAAATATACAGGAAAAAAAAAAAAGAAAAAAAAAAAGATGTCCATAGACAGAACTGTGAATGTGCATGTGTCCTATGTACAGATGATGGTATGATGAGTTAATTGCAGGTGTACAGTACTGGGGTGTGTTATGTGTTGTTCAGGTGGGATATGGCCTGGGGGAAAAACTGTTCTTGTGTCTGGCTGTTCTGGTGCTCAGTGATCTGTAGCGCCGGCCAGAGGGCAACAGTTCAAAGAGAGAGTGAGCTGGGTGTGAGGGGTCCAGAGTGACTTTCTTTGCCCTTTTCCTCACTCTGGAGATATAAAGATCTTGGAGGTTGAGTAGAGGGGCACCGATAATCCTCTCAGCAGTCCTGACTGTCCGTTGTAGTCTTCTAATGTCTGTTTTGGTAGCTGAGCCAAACCAAACAGTTATAGATGAACACAGGACAGAGTAGAACTGTTTCAGCAGCTCCTGTGGCAGGTTGAACTTCCTCAGCTGGCGGAGGAAATACAGCCTCTGCTGGGCCTTTTTCACAATAGAGTCAATGTGAATGTCCCACTTCAGGTCCTGAGAGATGGTGGTGCCCAGGAACCTGAATGACTCTACTGCAGTCACAGTGCTGTCCATGATGGTGAGTGGGGGAAGTGCAGGGGGGTTCCTCCTGAAGTCTAATATCATCTCCACTGTTTTGAGCGTGTTGAGCGCCAAGTTGTTGTGACTGCACCAGACAGCCAGCTGCTCAACCTCCTGTCTGTAAGCAGACTCGTCACCATCCTTGATGAGGCCGATGACTGTAGTGTCGTCCGCAAACTTCAGAAGCTTGACAGAGGGGTCTTTAGATGTGCAGTCATTTGTGTAGAGAGAGAAGAGCAGTGGGGAGAGAACACATCCCTGAGGGGCAACAGTACTGATGGTGCAGGTGCTTGGATGTGAGTTTGCCCAGCCTCACTAGCTGCTGCCTGTCTGTCAGGAAGCTGGTGATCCACTGACAGATGGAGGTGGGCACAGAGAGCTGTGTGAGTTTGTCAGAGAGAAGGTCAGGCATGATGGTATTGAAGGCCGAGCTGAAGTCCACAAATAAGATCCTTGCGTAGGTCCCAGGTTTGTCAAGGTGTTGCAGGATGTAATGCAGTCCCATGTTGACAACGTCATCCACAACGTCCAGCTAGCGATCTAGAAAACAACCAACACCTGTTACTGTCAGCCCTGATATCTCAGCAAACCTTGAAAAATCAGCCGATACTTTCTAGAAGACTTCACTGGAGACTTTCTTTAATACTTTCTATATGCCTTCCTCCTATTTTTCTCTCCTACGTACTCTTTCTTCAATCCCTTATATAACACCATACTTCCTGTCTCAACGTACCATTAAATTTATTATAAATTCTTAAAATAAAAAATAAAAAAAATACTGACCTCAAGCTTTTGAACGGTAGTGTATATTGTTACAAAAGTTATATTTTAAATAAATGCTGTTCTTATTTATCTTTTTATTCATCGAAGAATCCTGAAAAAAGTATCACAGGTTTTCAACATTGCTAATAAATCAACATTGCATAAAATGCATTAAGTAAATAAAGTAAATTAATAAATAATATAAACATTTTGATCAAGTAAATGCAGGCTTGATGACTATAAGTGACTTCTTGCAAAAATATGAAATAGTAATGTATCCAATCTTTTGACCTATAAATTTTTATTTTTTCTCATATTGCCCTTTTTATTTTTTTACATTTGAGCCCTTGCCCTTGAGGAACTCTCTGCACGTCCCTGACAATCTACATGTGCAATTGTACATAATTATTCCTCCTCACCTGTAGGTGGAGCTAGCCACGGGACAGTTTCCTTACAAGAACTGCAAGACAGACTTTGAGGTCCTCACCAAAGTTCTGCAAGAGGACCCGCCAGTTCTTCCTCTCAGCATGGGCTTTTCCCCTGACTTTCAGTCCTTCGTCAAAGACTGGTACACTCACATGAATTTACATAAACATGAAATTTTAGCACCAGTATCTATTGTGTTTACGAGCGAGTTTTCTGTTTCTACAGCCTCACAAAGGATCACAGAAAAAGGCCAAAATACCACAAGCTGCTTGTAAGTCTCCCATGTAACTCGGGCATTTGTTGTTTTACATCAAACATCTTGTATAGACTGTAGGGGTGTCCCCGAATAGTCGACGATTCAGTGCTTCGATTCGAGGAGCCTGATTCGACTCCCAATCTCACAGTCGAATATTAGCGGGGTGTTATGATCAAGCCGTTTTCTCTATATAGGGGTGCTCAGTGTCTGATTTCACATCGAACTACTGGTTTTCTCCCAATAAGTTAATATACAGCCTATTATGATAATGGTGTAAATAAGAATCTTAAAAGAAAGAAGCTTTAAATAAATATTTTAACGTGCGTGAATAAATCTAACTTCCCCTATAGATTAAAGTTTCACTTTCTAATCCGTCACTGACAGAGGAGCATCTTGGCGGCAGGGATTTAAATCTTTAACAAGACTCAAACTGACACAGGCAGAGTGGAAAACTTCATTTTTTTTCGATCAGGAAGGGTACAACAAGTGATTTCAAAACGTTTCAGTCGGTTTATTTATATCGTGTATATATTATTTATCTTGTATATAAGATGCATTTGGTTGAGTGACGCTACAGTAAAGTGGTTCATTGTAGTACTATACAGTGATTATCTCTTCAGCGCGTGGTGCGAGCAGGACAACAATGCAGAATATTAATAACTATGACTGGCATTGTCATATACATAGCATTATAATGAGAACACTATTATAATAAAACACTATGATTTTTTTAGTGTTTAGTTGTGTTTCTGCATGTTATTGCGTGAAGAATGCGTCCACAAAAGGAGTTCATTCAGTGCCACGCAGACGCGTTCATGTGCATTCGGTGCATTTTGTGCAGATAGCCTATAAGTCGTAATATTAACGTTATGTTATATAAATAACGGAGCGTATTCTATGTGAGATAAATGAGTTAAATCCCATTGATCAAAAACCTGCTATCATGCTTCATTCTACTGGTCATCTTCAGCGCGTGCAGCTCAAAACAGAAATGCAAAACGTTATAACTGCGATCATATACATAACGTTATAATGAGAGCACTATTGTAAAAAAAAAAAAAAATGTTGTGAATTCTTAAGGGTTTCGCTGACGTTTAATGTTAACTATCTTTTAATCAAAACATAAAACATTATTTACCCAGTTTGTATCTGCGAGGCGTCCGTTACACATTTTCTCTGTGTATTTATGACTGTTGAATATCTGACTTGATTCTTGGTAATGTATTTTGGCCCCGCCCCCAAACATATGATTCAACTATCAGTCGACTATCAGCATGATTCGAAAATTCTGATTCGACTACGAAAATCCTTAGTCGGGGACACCCCTAATAGGCTGTTATGATCATGTGTTCACACTAGTGCTCTTTTTTCCATAGGAACACAGTTTTATCCGTCGTTACGAGGTGTCAGAAGTAGACGTGGCGGGCTGGTTCCAGACAGTGATGGAGCGCACAGAGTCTCCTCGCAGCAGCCAGTGCTTCAACCATCACCAGCTCCACTCTCTCTTCAGCAGGTAGCCAGGCGGAGAACGAGAGAAACGGAGGGATGGCGGGAGAGAAAGAATGATGCGATTGTGAGAGGTTGATTTAGAGACACAGATGGACAGGCTTGAAATATAAATTATGTAAACGAGAAAGACAGAATGGAGTGGAAATGGACCGTTTAAGCAATGGCTGAAACGAAAGAGAATGTTCATTTGGGAGTTTGACTGATCGACAGACAATCCTGGGCAGGTTTGATGTAAATCTGAAATATTTTTGTCCTTCTCATCCACCCATCGAACAGGATGGACCATTACAGGTTGCAGTCTAACACAGTCACTGTGACACACACGCACATTTACAGTAACACACTGTTTCACCAAACCACGATCACTGACCGCCATATTAAGGTTAGCCATAAGAGTAAGCATACAGTCCGTTCACTTCAAAATCCAAATCCACATGTCATGAAGTCCTCCGTAGCCCCTTACTCAGGGACTGAACAGAGTAGTCGAACAACACTGTGCAATGGTGTGTGTGTGCGTGTGTATGTTATCCGTTTATCAGTCCTAGCTCTTCACTTTCTTGTACGGTTTAAGCCATTAGGCGAATCTAAGCAAATAGAAATTAGCGAGATAATAGCAGTGTGATATATCAAAAACTATGTTTTATAGAAGTGTTCTATTGCTAGCAAGCATCAGCAGATATTTCAGTAATTGTAACGTGTACTTAAAGAGTTAGTGATTCTTAGTCGTAGAGCTTCTAATCCTTGGTGTTTAGATTGTAATAACTAGTTTGGTCTGGAATTTCATGTATTGAAGTAGATATATTGGCTAAGAGAGAAGGTTGTATATTAAGATAAAACTAGTGGTTGACCGATAAGATGAAGTGTGTATCCCAATTTAATATGCAGAGACAACTACAAATGACCAATTGTTCTTTGTATGAGAAGCCTGACTCAGCGATATTGGTTAAACCAATGGTGTCAGTTTGGGGTGGGATTGTCTGCTTTGACCAATGGCAGATGGGGGAAATGTTCAGGAAAACCTGTGTGAAAAATGTTATTATAACATTTTAAATGTCATCGGAATTTGTGTAATCCCGTTACACTAGTCATTCAGAAATTACACACTTCACTTTCATTGACTGATGACGATATCTTGAAACAATTCTGTTCATCGGCCAATAACGATAATCTCATGTATCGGTCTATCACTAGATAAAACACAAAAAAATTAGCCCAGAATGTGTAAAGCTGTACACAGTGCACACCTCAGGAAGACAAGTGTTAGAAATGGGTATTTTAACAAGATTTAGCTGTGTGTTTCAGTCTTAGAGTGCGAGGAAGAAACCGCAATCAAATCACCAAAAGCATAGATGAGAGATGTTGTTGTAGTCACTCAGAGAGGTGTTGAGAGACAAGCGGGGGAGTTGGAGTTGGTTCGTTTCGAGCGGTTCCTCCACAAGAATAAAAAACAGCTCGTTTTGTGAGTGAAACATTTCTGCTCTGATTCACCCGACTCATCTACCCAGACAACCGTTCATCATTTCATTCTCTTCACCGTTCTCGTTTTCCCATGAGCATTTGAGTTCCCGCAAACCAAAGCTTGTTTTTTTTTTGACACAGCACTGCTTTTTTTCTGCCAAGCTGTTGTTCTCAGAGGATTTCAGCACCTGCTCGTGGGTCGTGCTGAAGATGTTCAGCGACTTTCACAACCAAAGCTGTAGAGTTTGAGATTCACTGCTTTAAAAAGCCAAATCACTGCTAGACTGTGTGAGAAAGAAAGAAAATATAACTAAACGAATCAGCACAGAGAGATTTAGATGGTAATGGTACGTTGAGACAGGAAGTATGGTGTTATATAAGGGATTGAAGAAAGAGTACGTAGGAGAGAAAAATAGGAGGAAGGCATATAGAAAGTATTAAAGAAAGTCTCCAGTGAAGTCTTCTAGAAAGTATCGGCTGATTTTTCAAGGTTTGCTGAGATATCAGGGCTGACAGTAACAGGTGTTTGTTGTTTTCTAGATCGCTAGCTGGACGTTGCATAAAAGCTTTCAATCGTTTTGAACCAATGTACCAATTTTTATTTTTAGGGGTTAATTAGTTTGTGTTGTTTTGCATCTTACTGTTTTTCATTATCCTTGAAACTTTGTTTGCTATTATTATTACTATTATTATTATATTTATTTATTATCTTACTTGCTGCTACTGTTTACTTTAGATGCTGCTGTCAATGATTATATTCCCCAAAGGAAAATCTTTTATTTTTTTTATTTTTTTCTGAACCAAATGCATAAAAAACTGCAATGTCTACACATTTACCAAATACGAAAATAATTACCTGTAAAATGCATGATGTGATCCATTAAGAGGAAAAGAGAAAGCAAGGAAGTGAAGTAAATATATAGACCTTTATCTATATTTATATCGAAATAGTTTGTTTTTGAAACTACGCCACTATACCAACTCACACAAACATCGCCGCTCACTGTAAACAACTAATAAGAATGACTTCCAGTTATCTGTACAAAATAACAGACACCAGCTGGTAATATCTATATATATTTGAGCTAGATTTCCTTCGTTGCACCATTAGCTGTGGGTCACGCAGGCAGATATGTTTGTAATTGTCCTCCTGTGTCCGTCCTGCGGTGGATGAATCCATGAGTTTTGAATACATTCTCCTCCTTAAATATTTTATGCTAATGTGTTAATTAAACACATTTTTAGTCAAGGAATTCTGTAGATTTTACCACAAATTCAGCAGTTTCCGGATTTTTGAAGTTTTCCATTGAATCAGATTGACAAATCAGTCAAAAGATCAGAAAATGTCAAATGTTTTGTTTTTCCTAACACTATATACTATAGCAATGATCTGTAACTGTTTACCTCCCAATAGTTTCTTCACTCCTTTCAGATGCCAAATAGAATCTCTAACAGGACTCTTGCCGTCAATTTAACACTGATTCCTGTTTGGCATTGATGTTCATCACAGATACTGTGGTGCCTGCCTGTCTGTCAGTCCGTCATTCTCTCAGTAAACCTTATAGATACGACCGCAGCATTACACACCAAAGGTGTCATCAATAAAACAAATTCAAACCAGTGGCGTTGTCGTCATTAGGATGATTAATGTTATGCTAGATGATGCTGGATTGCTATTCTGAGGACCTCGGATGAGGGATATACAGCTTCATGGATGTAATTTCCTGTGAGACAGTGGCGGGTCACCCTTCACTGTTGGAGTTTTATTTTGGTGACACACACGCACGCCTCTATGGAAATATGATCTGAGATGCTAATCTATATGGTTTATGCTTGGTTTAAAGTGTACTTCCATTCACTGTTTTCTGGCACTATTTTAATTTGTAATTATTATTTTTTTATTTGCTTTCTGAAATCAAAGCATCAGTTCTTTATATGTGTGTGTTTTGATTATCTAAAATAATCAATTTCTGTGAATAGGACAGAGATATTGAACCCATTTCTGCCGACGGTAGTTGTACACCTCCCGAACACCAAATGTTGTTAACTAAACCAGTGCGTGCTGCTGTTTCATTAGTTGTTTATCTCTGTGTGTGTGTGTGTGTGTGTGTGTGAGTTGCAGCAGCATCACTGTTATTTTTGGAGTGTGTGCTCAGGTGTGTACTTTGCCGTCGTGATGTTTGAGTCTCTATTACTTTTTAGAATTGTTGTTATTGTTATTATTTTGTTAAATTATCATGATGCCCCATCTGTAATTAAACCAAATACTCACTATGCAGTCACTCAAATCAAGTCCGTTTGCGTTTTTCCCCGGAACTTCCTGTATATATACACACACATAACTACTGGAGACTCCATGACGAGCAAGTGAATATCACATCCTCAGCTAGAGCGGAGAGAGAATTTACGATCAAAAGAGAGAGTTTTTCTTTTGTTTTTCTTCAATGAGCTGACATATTTAAGGATTGTACTGGGATGGGGTGGGTGGGATGTGTTTGGGGTCAGAATCGGGGGATGGTAGTTTGGAGAAACAGTTTGTTCAGTGCTGTAAGTATATCAATTGCATGTTATGATCTCTAAAGTAACTGCCATTGATTTTACATTTTGGGTTGGAGGGGGGGGTACAAATATTTTATCTTTATTTATTATATATATATGTGTGTGTGTGTGTGTGTGTGTATATATATATATATATATATATATATATATATATATATATATATATATATATATATATATATATATATATATATATATAAATACTGTACTTTTTTCCAAAACGTGTTTTTAGAAAAAGACACTTTTGCCTTTTTATGTCTGACTTTTTGATCTTAATATGCATTATAGAATTTTTACTTTTATCATTATTGGCTGATTTCAAGCTGTTAATGACATTGTCGTTTGTATTCATTCTTGACCTTTTGTTTGTTTTTCTTCTATGTTGTAATTGTGTTCCATTGAGCTATGAATGAGTGCTGAAAGAGGTTTTAGCAAGACATTGTGTCTTCAGCTGTTAGAAAACCAAAAGTCTGTTATTTTGTATGCATTTTGGTCCTTTGTAACCATTTATTTTCAACTTTGAATACAATTACCATTTTGTTTGCTCTTAATACAGTTGTTATTACTATTATCTTCAGGGTTAAGATCACACCAAATTAAGAGAAAAGTGGGACAGATTGCGAGTTGTTTCAAAATGTTTCTGGGGAATAGTGCATCAAAGGTGTGTCTTTTTCTGTTGAAGCTAAGCAATCATTTATTGTTCTTTTTATTTTTTATTATTATTATTTTTTTATTTTTTGGTAGAGCATTGTCTTTTTTCCCCCCAGAGCTGCTGTTAGAGCTCTGATTTGCTGTATGGTTACATTGTGTTTTTAATGTGGAAATCTCACAATTTTTAGCCGCTGTTGCACTGGAGGTTTTTGTTTTAATTATTATTTATTATTATTATTATTATTATTATTATTATTATTGGTATTATTATTATTAATTGGCATGATGGAATTTAGAACCATGTAGTTCACCAAATTCTATTTGACTGATAGATGGAGTTTAGAAATGTATAAACCTGCTAATTCTGTTTGGTGTGGCCATTGACATGCTGTTCAAGTCAAAAAGAACCATTTGTTGGCATATTTCAACAGCTTGAAAAATATATTGCAAAAATTAGAAATGCTTTGTGCCAACAAATTTAGACAACCTTATATGTTCTCTGGTATATGGATATATGAAAGTTATAGAATATAGATATGATGCAACATTTTTGCGAACTTTTTGGGATTAGTTTGATTTAATCTAAGATATTTGATGTGGTATGTTAAAAATGAGACTCAACTTCAACAGCCAAGCACGAATAATGTAGCTTGTGATTTTTTTTTTTTTTTGTCTTTTTTTTTTTTTTGTACTTTTATTTATTTTGCTTTTTTGGGGTACCATCTTAATATTATATATGGAGCAGAAGTATCCCAACCTGTTGTATTGTATTGAGAGACAGCCATCACAGTTTTATCATTGTTTTAATGCCCCCTTCCCCACTTTTTTGTTGTTTCCTCATTTCAAATGAAAGAAATGCCATTATATTGTGAATACCTCAGGATTTTTTTTTTCTTTTGGGAAAAAATTAAAAACTTTCAAAAACCTAAAACAAATAAAATACAAAAAAAAAAAAAAGTGTTTGTGTGGTTTATTTTATGTACTACAATCAGTCACGACTGTGTTTTCTGCCACAATGGGTTGCAAGTGATTATTAAAAATTCTCCAAACATTTTGTTAATCAAAATAAGTCAAGTTTTCTTTTTGCTATACAGCATGAGAAATGCTTGCTGGTTTAGTACAGATGAAGGCCTATTTCGTAGTCAATATTAATATATAAACATAAATTATGTAAAATACTGTATTATATTCCTCTGAGGTCTGGCAATGTCAGAATGGAAAAATTAGGAAATTTAGTTTAAGGTTAGTATTAATATAACGATTACACTAAAAACCTGCAACAAAATATTTCATAATTTAAATATAGGCCTACTTACTCATTGTTCAAGTTGTTCATTGTTCGAGTTTAACTTACCCTGTCCTGATGTTCTCTGATGCTTCATTTAAAAACAACTCGTATTTCTGCCAGTGTTGCCAACTAATTTTCAGAGAAAGTTGCTAAAGAAAGATCGATTTGTTGCTAAAACTTGATAAATGATGTTATAACGTCATTGCATGATGACGTCAATGCGCAAAATTGTCACATCAAATCTCAACAAACAAAAAAAATATTTTATATATGTTAATTTAGATTTATTTGTAAGATAATATGCATAATATAATATTAAAATATAAATAACTGCATTTTTAAATACATTGAATTATTGAACACATTTTTGAATGATTACAATTTAAGTTTTTTTTTAATAGCTAGTAAACTAGTATACTACACATTCTCAACAATTGTGCTTTAAGCAGTGTATTAGTAGTTAGTAAAAATAGGGCACAATCTACTATGTTAATATGAAATAATTTTCCATATTGGTTTTTTACATGCATTTTTTAATTACGCATTGTGTTTTCGGGTTACAGAATTGCAATGGATAATGGATAAAGATGTTCTGGAAAATTACTTGTATCTTTTCCATTTTTCTTACAGTGCACTAACTGATCAACAATCGCAGGTAAGCTAAAGTGTATCATAAATGAACAATTATTCAATTATTATTAAATTGAACAATTGCAAATAGCAGCTAACTCAATTCATGTCTGTACTGCTAGGCATCTTTGGTTTCCTCTTTTTGTGTAATTTGGATGGAAAATGTGTGCCTTTTTATTGTCTGAGTCACTTATCAAAAGTTGCCAAATAAATTTTTAAAATGGCTAAATTTGTTGCTAGGTGGTTTTGAAAGACAAAGTTGCTAGGGTAGTCTGAAAAGTTGCTAAATTTAGCAACAAAATTGCTAAGTTGGCAACACATTTCTGCACATCTGTGATAAACCAATCTGAAACATACCGGTCCTACTTTTAGGACTCCTGTATCATTCCGCGTGAGCTCTTCGTACAAACACGTTAAAAAAAGCAATGGGCGCCAACGTTTCCAACCGTTAGTCTGGCTTAAAACGTATTTACGCATCAAATGGTGAACATTTGATGCGTAAATACTTAAAATCTTCAGTTAAAAAGCAAGAAAGCAAAGCAAAAGAACAAGGAACTGGTAAGTTCGAGACATAGAGACGGATGAAGCAGATAACTATAAATTAAGGTGGGATGCAGATTAATAATAATAACGTTAAATTAATGTTAACGAATTAAAATTGTCGAGTTTTACTACATTGTGTTTACTATTTTTCTTATCAGAAGCTAAACGGATGAATATTTTATGTCTTATTTTGAAAGTATGACTGGCTCACTACATTATACCACATCTGACAAACAAATACCATTTTAATTTATTAAACATGACAGTCGTACATAATACCTTTAAAACAAAAATTAAACTTTTTAAAAGATCATCAACATAGATACAAAAAGTAGATTTATAAAATATTTTTAACTAGTGACTACTAGGCTAACTAGGTTCAACAGGTTAGTGAGGATTATTTTATTACTATATTAGTGAGGACATTTAGACCTCACAAGTATATTCAAACTTGCACAAACACACAAACCTTTAATATCAACGTCTGATGGAAGCAGAAAGATGGCGTCAAAGGAGCATCCAAATGATATAATGTTGAATGATGAATAAACATGTCAGTTTTAAATCTACAATTATCTGTATATTGACAAAGAATGTAGTAGAATAGGATTTATTTAGGTCTTTCCCACGGATAAAGTTGCTTTACGTTTCAAAAAGTCCTAAATAATCGCTTGGGAACATAATATCTTATTTCAAAAAGCGATTTAGTCAGCATGGCATTAAATAGTATTTTATTATTCATTATTCAGCATTTATTTCTGAGGCTTCAAATGGTCACACACGTGACCCGTCTGTACCTCAGCCACCTTTTATATTAGACAGTAAAGACAACATCAACATTATTTTTCCATCATTATCATCAGTGCAAAAATGCTAATTAAGCAAAATAAGAAACCACTTACTGTTATTCTCTATAATCTCTAAAGTGTTTTAAAAAGCTATTTAAAAAGCCAGTGGTAAAACAAACAAATTAAATAGTAGTTGGCAATCCTTTCAGTTCTCATAAACATATAAAACAAACCGTCTCAGCATAAAAGACTGAAACAAAGCAAAAGCTTTGTACATCTCAGTGAGGTTTCAGAGATAATATACATTGATTATGGACAGGTTTTAGGTTGGTGAATATGGGAAGGATGACATTTGGCTTTGGAGTGCAAGGAAGATCTGCTCCAGTACTGGACACTGCATACCTGGCACTCGTTCAGCAATATAACAATTTAAACTCTCCACATCTTCATGGGATTATATTACAGGTGTTTTTGTTCATCTCTTTTTTTAGCTTTGTGAATGTGCAATAACAAAATAAGGCATCCACCTCGTCTACCTGAAGCACAAGTAGTTCTGCTTTTCTGAAAGGCTGAAAACACACACACACACCCAGCCACATCCAATTCCACACGAGATATTTTTGGCATTAACGATACTCCTCATGAAAGCCTTCTGCATTTCCTTTCTTCATTCACTCTGTCACTCATTTTTCACTCTGCCGATCTCACTTCCTCACTCACTACTGCAACCATTGCCACAATCACTACCGCTCTTCACTTCCTCACAATCTTTATCGCCCTCGCTCTCTACCATATCCACTTCCTTACTCTTTATCACACTCATTTCCTCACTCTCTACCACACAATCACTCCCTCACTCTACTGCTCTCACTTCCTTGTTCTCTACCCTGATCACTTCCTCACACTCCTTACCGCTCTCGCTCTCTAACATATCCACTTCCTGACTCTATTCCACCCACTTCCTCGCTCACACCCACGACCCACTTCCTTTCTACAGCTCTCACTTCCTCGCTCACTACCGCAATCATTTTCTCACTCACTACCACAATCACTCCCCCTCTCTCTCTACCGCATTCACTTCCTAACTCTACAGCTCTCACTTCCTCACTCACTACCGCAATCATTTTCTCACTCACTACCACAATCACTCCCCCTCTCTCTCTACCGCATTCACTTCCTAACTCTCTACAGCTCTCACTTCCTCGCTCACTACCGCAATCATTTTCTCACTCACTACCACAATCACTCCCCCTCTCTCTCTACCGCATTCACTTCCTAACTCTACAGCTCTCACTTCCTCGCTCACTACCGCAATCATTTTCTCACTCACTACCACAATCACTCCCCCTCTCTCTCTACCGCATTCACTTCCTAACTCTCTACAGCTCTCACTTCCTCACTCACTACCGCAATCATTTTCTCACTCACTACCACAATCACTCCCCCTCTCTCTCTACCGCATTCACTTCCTAACTCTCTACAGCTCTCACTTCCTCGCTCACTACCGCAATCATTTTCTCACTCACTACCACAATCACTCCCCCTCTCTCTCTACCACATTCACTTCCTAACTCTACAGCTCTCACTTCCTCGCTCACTACCGCAATCATTTTCTCACTCACTACCACAATCACTCCCCCTCTCTCTCTACCGCATTCACTTCCTAACTCTACAGCTCTCACTTCCTCACTCACTACCGCAATCATTTTCTCACTCACTACCACAATCACTCCCCCTCTCTCTCTACCGCATTCACTTCCTAACTCTCTACAGCTCTCACTTCCTCGCTCACTACCGCAATCATTTTCTCACTCACTACCACAATCACTCCCCCTCTCTCTCTACCGCATTCACTTCCTAACTCTACAGCTCTCACTTCCTCACTCACTACCGCAATCATTTTCTCACTCACTATCACAATCACTCCCCCTCTCTCTCTACCGCATTCACTTCCTAACTCTCTACAGCTCTCACATCCTCGCTCACTACCGCAATCATTTTCTCACTCACTACCACAATCACTCCCCCTCTCTCTCTACCGCATTCACTTCCTAACTCTCCACAGCTCTCACTTCCTCACTCACTACCACAATCACTCCCCCTCTCTCTCTACCGCATTCACTTCCTAACTCTACAGCTCTCACATTTTTAGTCTAGAAGGCATCTTATGAGAGGAGTTGCCAATGCATGTTTAGGTTGTGGCCGTACACACACACACACACACACACACACACACGCGCGTGCGCAAACAAACACACTCTCACAAAAAAATTAAATTAAATTAAACTCACAAACCAGCCACACCACACACTATCTCTAATGAACTGGTATCATCTGGAAACAGATGGGAAAACCAGAACTTAAGGATAGTCGTATACTGGCCACTACTGTACACATCTTTTCCCATGAAACTCCCAAAACATCTCAAAAGATGTAGAGCCCCTAATTTCAGTGGCTAAGTATCTCAAGGAGTGGTTCCTCTACCTTGGTGGGCCCCCACAGCCTTTGGACCCTGTTGTTGTAGAGTCTTGAGCCAAAAAAAATAAAAAAATCCCAAAGGTATAACAGAGTCACAGTTTTGGTGACAAGTTGTGGGTAATGTAGTCGTAACAGGGTCTAAATCACAGTATCTTTGGTGACTTTCCAACAATCTTATTAATTCAGAAGTCTTTTCTTCTGTATTTGTCTTTACACTCTTCAGTCCATGGTGGGACTCTGCTTCTCTTTCCAGTGCCCTTTGACCCTGCATTACTCCCTTTTCAGCAATCTGACACTCCAGAGAAGTCCAAGTTGGGGTCCCTGGTGATGTTCTTCCTCTGACGGACTGTCTTCTCTTCATCCTACACAAATTATTTAGTTTTTTTGTCACCTGACTTTAATTTCACTTAACTTTTAGGGCTTCATATATAAGGTTGTGTGTGTACACTTACTGATGTGAAGATCCCATTTGGTCCCCATTCTCCAGGAGACTGGTCCTCAGGGTCTTCTGCGTCCTCTTCTTCCTCTTCCTCACCCTCCTCCTCTCTCACTGTGTCCATCCCGTCCTCCTCATACTCCGTCGCATAGTCAGACTCCTCTGCTAGACACATAAACATAAGTTAAGCACAAGTACATGATATAATACCAACTCTGCTGGCCAATGTTGTAAATTTAAATACCTTGTCAATTCTGTCATAAATTTCGGAAGCTAAATCTTCAAATAAATGTAACGGGGGTAAATTAGTAAAGAGGTATTTTTTTTTCTTTTGAGTAACTGACCATCGGCACCTAAGTAGCTCTGCACCGGCTCAATCCTGGACACAATTTCAGCTAGATCAGTGAAGTCTGCACTAGGACACGTGCACGACTGAAACAAATAGCAACAAAACACAATCACTACAGAATGAAATTAATAGACAAATTACAACTTAATGCGCAATTTAATAAAATAAGAAAAAAAGACTCAAAATTCATTAATCTATAAAGTTTGGAGTAAAATTTAGTTTTGAAAGAAAGAATAATGCTTTCATTCAGCAAGGATGCATTAAATTGATCAAAAGTGACAGTAAAGACATTTACATTGTTACAAAAAAAAATCTATTTCAAATAATTACTGATCTTTGTGAACTTTCTATTTATCAAAGGATTCTCATATTCATTGTCAAAAGGGTGATAGAATAGTGGCTTGTTTTAATGAGATATTAAACTCACATCAGTCTTCTTGCTGTCGTTGTAGTCCGCTGAGCGATGGTCTTTCAGCAAATTTTCAATAATGTCCCCACGAGCCCACTCAGTAAACACTAGTTTACCATGTTGATAACCCACATCCTTAGAGAAAACAGAAAAACTTTAAATATACCAGTTTTGAGAGGAAGAATTGCTTTATGTACACTATAATAAATACTATACTGCTTTTCATTTTATAGTATCAAGACTACATAGATTAATTGTCCCCCTGTTTACTGCAGATGTGGGCTTTTGTTCTCACATAGATTTCATCAAATTTCCCAAAGTCCATGGTCTTAAAGCGGTCGATGGGTGGCCGAATGTACTCGCAGTATGCGCTCTTCTTGACAAGTTCCAGCTGCCGTACACAAGATACATAGGCCAAACGGGACTGGATTTCAGCCATGTCAGGCACCTGAGAGATACAGGACATTTTTAAACCATTTACGCAGAGCTAGCACAATCAATTTCATAGACTGTACAAGTTCAAAATATTTCCTGAAGAAAAATATTTCCTGAAGATTTTAATTCCATTAGAGGATGGCTGCATTGGCTCCACAAGAAGTGTTCTAATATCCCACAACATTGACTCACCTTCACTTTCTCCGCCCACGGGTTGATTCGTTTCCATAGCAGCCACCAGCCAGAAAGACTGTCACCGTAGTTACAGAGATCAGTCTCATCCTGGCTGCCCACATCGATGGCGATGACTGTTTTTGTGCCCATATTACGAGCTATGTCCGCTGCAGGCCGTTAGAGTGCCAGTTGAACGCAAACAAATGCACAAAGACAGACATCCACAAGGTAGCAGGAAGAATCAATGTACCGTTAATATTTCAGACAATATTTTTCAATTAATAACTGATCACCAATCAACGCTGTTTAAACAAACCCCTCACTGGAAAGCTGCCATTTCCATCAGTAATAAAATCGATTAAACATCAACGTTTAAAAGTAAGAATAAAAATTTTAGAATTAAGTAGATTCTTAAAACATTTGCTGAGAATTGTGGTAAAACAGCCTGGCAGGTGATCAGTAATAACAAAGGATGGAAAAAGACAATTATATTCAATGATGACAAGACAAGATGCAATTAAAACCTAACAATGTAGGCTTAAAATTGATGCATTACCAGAAAAAAAAAAAAGAAAGGAGTTAAGAACTACTCCCTGGAATTTTAACATCCAATCTGCTTTACAGGCAATAACCAGAGCTGGGTAGTAACTGATTACATGTAATCTGGATTACGTAATCAGATTACAAAAATTAAGTACTTAAATTAGTAAATTAGTTTAAATTACATTTTAAAATACTTACAATGTATTAATATGTAATTTGGGAGGCTTTTGTCTTCGTGTTATTTCTTATTTATATGTAATGCAGGCATTCACAAACCTTTTTGTCATCTGAACCTCTTTGACCTAAATCATAACACTTTAGTATAGAGACGATGTCACTATGTACTAGTTGCTTATCAGCATGCCTATTATTAACATATAGGCTGTTTATTTGTACTTATAAAGCACATATTCTCCATGATCATATTCTGTATCCCTAATCCTACACAATAGCTAAACTTAACAACTACCTTACTAACTATTAATAAGCAGCAAATAAGGAGTTTATTGAGGCAAAAGTCATAGTTAATGGCGAAATTTGTACATTAAAATGTGTGATCCATATATTGAAGTACCCCTGAGATCTCTGACTTTGGTTAATGGTCACATGACATGCAGGTACATTTTTTAGTAAGTGTTTTATTTTGATTGATGTCATTTTACAATTATTTTAATTTTATATGTTTACAATTTAATTATTAGCTTTTCATTAAACTCTCAAACACCCTGCAGTTCTTTTACGAACACCAGTTTGGCAAACCTTGACATAATATAAAGCACTTCATGTTGTAAATTATAACAATAGAATATATTTTCTTACTCTGTTTTTTATATCAATATGGTACAAGATTATCCTATTTAAATAGATGTGATGAACAAGTTAAGTCAAAAGTAATCTAAAAGTGATCAGAAAGTAGTCTTCATTATATTACCTAAAATGTGTAATGGAATGGATTACATTACTAACGACAATTTTTGTCATGTAATTTGAAATCAGTAACGGACTACAATTTGCAAGTAATCTACCCAGCTCTGGCAATAACACAGATGATTTTAATGCAAGAAATAATTGTGTCTATAGCAGTGCAAACTGCTTGATGAACTAATGAATTAAATTATGTTAAATCAAATTATAACATGGAAGGTGATCTTCAAAATCTTGTCTTTTTCCCCTGAATTAAGATATTCCCAGTTGAAATGCAACATCTGAACTACGTGAACTATATTTTTTTGCCTAATATGTTGCACTGCAAACTGAGGGACATTATGCTATTGCTGTCTGGTGATATGTTTTTTGGTTGATTTAGATTTTCTTTTTATATTTTGGAAACTAGTCCATTTAAAATTTGACTACATTTAAAATCACACTTTCCTATATTGTAAAGAAGAGATAAAACATATTTATAATCACAATTTAAGACCAATCGTACACTAGACAACAACAGCAGCTTGCAATGATTGATATTTACAATTTGATAAAATTTCATGTTTTTAAGGCTAGTGAGGACAAGAGGTCAAACAACAGAGCATCTTTGTCCACACCACCCAATCCCTGCAGAACTTTATCCATTTGTCTCTGTACAAATCATAAACTGATCTAATAGACACCAGAAATGAGTGAACGTTTGAAATGAATTTAAAATGTGCTGGAAATCTCCAAGATGCCAAATTGACTAACTAACGCATTAAAATAGACACACATTCTGAGTTCAAATGGATAAAGCAAAACCACTCATTCTACCCTCAAAATGATGAAGAAAATCACAGTATACTTACTCAGAGCCATGTAGCTCTTTAAAACCAAAAATTAAGTGATTGACCAAACCAGATTTTGTTTCTGGCTCCAGCAGCCCTCTCTCTGAGGAGTTGCTCTGGGCCGTACTTGCCTGGCAGGTTGTTGATGTATCCTCCATCCATGAGCAGGTTTCCATCTTTAGGGTCGCAGAGGGGTGGCAGGTACCCGGAAAGGGTCATGCTCGCCCTGACATAGCGCCACAGGGAGCCTACCACACCGGGAGGGGACAATAACCTCTTAATAACCTCTAAAGTACGTCAACGTAACGCCTCAGCAGCATTTGGAGGTGACCCTGAAGTCACAGTTTTGGTTAGTAGCGCACAGACCAGAAGGGAGATACAGTGACTGTCACCCCAAGGACGGTGTGCGGTGGTTTAGTTTGGCCTACCTCATTCAGTGAACCCGACCTTGACAGAGGTTGAGTAAACACACATGAGGTAAGCCTGACTTATCTTTCAACCCTGTCTCACTGGCTTTTTTCAATCAAAAATGTTCAAATTATCATGGCTCCTTTTTCTGTTGTGCAAAAGATACAAATTGTGCTAATATTCTTACAGTTCATTCACTTAAATACATCATTATTAATCAGTAATGATGTATTATTCAGGCAGAGAGGAGACAGAGTTGAAAAACAGTCAGTGAACATACAGAATATTGGGCACTGCCAGCCTGTCCTGGCCTGCAGTACTCCACTCGACCATCAAGTGTCAGGAGAGGCGTGACAGTGGCATGGGTTGGAAGGAGAGAGAGAAAAATCCAGAGAGGCAGGTGCATTCAGCATGTGGCACTCTTAAAGGGATAGTTCACCCAAAAATGAATATTCTGTCATTATAGAGTGCTGCAAGCATGGTGCATTAGTGTCGGCTGAAACCCCAAAATGAAGTAGCATGTTAGCACTTTCAGTTCCATCGTCCTTTAGTCAGAGGGGTTTTATATCTAAGTTTTTGGTTAAATGCCTGCAATAAGGACCAAAGTTAACACAAGCTCAAGATATTTTATGTTTTATTCTACAACATAAAATACATTAGTAATAACCATCTTCTCTGTTGAGGAAAGTTACTGTTAAAAATAATGCATTACTCCATAAATTACATATATACTCCTAATTACATAGTTACTTTTTATGTAAAGTAATGCATTATGCTACTTTTGAATTAGGCTACTTTTTGTTTCCTGAGCTGGGAAAAAGGTGTATTTTGGGCAACTGTAAAGGCTCTTTCACACCAAAAGTGAAATGAATAAGCCTCAGGCTGAAGGAAACACCTCTGCACTGATTTCTCTCAACATGGGGACAGAAGAGCTGTCGGTGAATAAATCAGAAAACAAAGTAACTGGTGTAACTTATTTGAAAAAGTAACAGATATTTTCTTGTAAATTTAAAAGTAATGCATTACTTTACTAGTTACTTCATAAAAGTAATTACGTAACTCACACTACTTGTAATGCATTACCCCCCAAGACTAACCATCTTGCAAAAGCTTTTACTTGTCTTAAAAGATTGCTAAGGTTAAACATCATTAAACATCATCACACCGAACAGGAAAACTTATGTATTCTAGTGCTGTCAAACGATTAATCGCAAATAATCACATCAAAAATAAAAGTTTTTTTTATATATGTATGTGTACTGTGTTTATTTATTATGTATATATAAATACACACACATACAGTATATATTTTGAAAATATTTACACATTTATATATTTATATTATATATATATATATATATATATATATATATATATATATATTTTTTTTTTTTTTTTTTTTTTTATATATAAACATAACATATTTTTCTTAAATATATACATGCATGTGTTTGTATTTATATTTACATAATAAATAAACAGTACACATACATATATTATGTAAACAGGAGCTTTTATTTTGGATGTGATTAATCGCGATTAATCGTTGACAGCACTAATCTATTCACTAGTTCACTTTCACAGTTTATAATCATGGTCTTGAAAAATATTCTAACTCAAACTTTCTGGGAATTCTTTTAATTAGAAAGCTTAATGATGGTAACTTTGAAGTTATGCGACTGTGGTGTAGCTCATTTACACTTCTGGCGATTGTATTTAGGCTTCAAAAATTATACACTGTGTTCATTTGCGATGATTATTGTGATGAATAAAATGTATGAATAATAAAATCCTGTTTTTATGTTGTTGCTGACTGATCCAGGGGTGATGCTTACTTGTAGGTTGGCCTACAAAAAATGTCATCACTGCAGCACTCTGTTTACTTACCCTCATGTTTAATGAAGTGGATAATAACAGATTTGTAATTTTGGGGTGAGCTACTGATTTAAAGCAAAAATGGTGCCCACTTATACATAAAAAGATCTGTCTGTGAGCCCGTTTAAAAATTTGTGACACTCTTAATGAGTTATCCTATGTGGCTGACCGTGCTGTAGGATCCAGAACAACACCTCCCAGTCACTCTTATCCTTATAAATATTGCATACATGTAGAATAATGGCCTACAATAGATAAACATGCAACAGCATGCACACAGAGTGTACAGTGTGCTTGTGACAGCCACACTCAAGGTAGATGGGAAGAGTGCATGTGATGTGAACAGAGCATGGGGAAAATACATCAGCTTGAACAGCAAAACAAAAACGTAAATATAGAGAAGCATCAGCAGCCATCATTTACTTTATCGATACCGAAAGTCACATCACAGCATCAGTGTTGGTCGTAGCGTCATGCAAATCAACGTATGCGGTTTAACTAGAGCAACTGACACTAGACTGCTAAACAATATACACCAACCATACACAGATGCCTTATTAAAATACATCTCAGTAAATGGCAACAACAGCAAAAATCATTCTAAACATATCAATGCCTTATTTTCCGAAAGCCTACTGTTGATTAATCAAATTTAAAATGCTAAATGAAACATCATATTACAAAATTAAAAGTAACGGCCATAACTATTACATGTACTGCCGTTGTAATAATGCACATATGCACATAATGTAATGTATATGCACATATTTGTAACCATACAACGGCTAAATTCTATACTAATGCACAAGGAAAGGGAACCTGAGCATCAAGTGATTTGAAATCAATGACTGGACTCTATGTGTGCATAAAGTGTCCTTTACAAAAGAGCCAAACAGAGAAGAATGGGTGTGAATAGAAAAACTGAATGTAAATTGTGCACCTAGTGGTCCTGAGGGTAAATAGCTGAATTTTACAAAACTGATAAAGAACATGACTGAGTCACATTTCACCCTAAAAAAAGAAATTATATTTTGCTAAAAGAAAATGCAATTAGAAAATGAAGCCTATTCTACTTCCATTAAGCCTTTCATGGCACCACTCGTGGTGGCAATTAAGCATAAAAAAAACAATTATATACATGAAAAATTATATACATCAGGACACATTACGGTAATGAGAATATGGGGAATAATTGTACTTAATTGCCATAAAAAATAACCACACTATGAAAAAATACATCTAGGCTTTATTTTATTACTGCAAAATCTAATTTCTTTCCTTTTTTGATTTTGGGATGAAATGAAACCTGTTTTTCATCAGATTCAGCTGAATGTAATGTTTATCTTGGTTATGAAAGCACAGTGTCTCTCCTCTATTCTTTCTCTCATTGAATACTATCCTGGGTTCCTTCCAAGCCATGGGTTCCCAATGTAAGCAGGGGGTTAATTCGTTTTAAACAAGACACGAGACAATAAAAAGCAAAGGGTAACTGAGTGGTTGCTTGTCGCAGGGATATTGGTGTAGGTTTTTATAAACCTCCTTAAGGCTTCTAGAAGGCTTTGGTGAAAAGGGGGCAGAATCCTGACCTGGGACATTGTTAACATAGCAACCATCCACGAGGAGGTGGCCGTCCTTGGGGTCGCAGAGAGGAGGCAGATAAGGGGTATAGGAGGCACTGGCTCTAACATAGCGCCAAACACAGCCTGGCAAAATGAAGATGGAGAGTAAATCAAAACTGGACAAGACATGGAGAGAGACAAAGGAGGGAGAGACAGTAAACAACAGGAAACAGATGAGTGAGAATGAGAGGGGGACCCAAAATTCTCTGACTGTAGTTCTCTGCAGTTTCATGGACATCATGCTGAGATCTGGCTATGCCAATCAGACCACATTATTTCATTCAATATAAACAAGAAAAAACAAAACTTAATTGTAGTTTCTCTCATTTCTAAATGTCAAATACCATCAACACTTCTAACAGCGTGTTTACCTAGCCAAAGAGTGAATGAATGCTGAATATATGAATCTAAACTGCATTTATTAGAGATAAAAGTCTATGCCCTGCCAAAATGGACAAATAAACAGATTAGGAAAGGAGACAGGAGAGGTGGAAGAGCCAAAGAGGGTGAGATTGAGAGATCTGCAGGCTGTTAAGTGTTATAGCACACAATAATGACAAGAGCATGTTGACCACTGCATCTTCTCTGACAAAACTACAACAGTGTGATTTGTGCTTCTTGTGGGGAAAAAAAGAAAAAAAAAGAAAGTATTTTACTATGAAATTTCAATAAGTTGCATGAAAATCACAGATTTAAAATAAAATAATAGGATTTAAATATTATTCCAAATAATACTTCCAACAAGGTCACATGACAGTAAAGACATTTATAATTTTACAAAAACATTCTATTTTAAAAACGCTTTCAAACTTTGTTCAAAGAATTTTAACTAATAAAAAAAAAGAAGAAGAAATTTTTGGTGTTACAGAAAAAAAATTCAGCTTTTGCTATTACAGAAAAAAAAAATAAAATGTATATATTAAAACAGATGTATATAAAATAAAATAGGTATATTATTAAATTGTTATAATATTTTATAATACTACTGTTGTTGACAAATGAATGCTGCCTGGTGAACAAAAAAAAAAAAAATCTTACTGACCACAAACTTGCAAATGAGATGCATTTAAAGTTGCTGGGGAAAAAAAAACAAACAAACAAAAAAAAAAACTGAATGTGCACTATCCATTGACAAAGCAATAGATCTTGTAGCTCACAAACTTCCCTTATTCAGTAATGAGACTTCAGCCTGCTAATAATCTCAATATGGCAACATACTGGCCATATTGCCCTACCCACATTTAACTAATATTGAATTAAAATCAGTGAAATGACTTTGAACTTGTTACTCTCACATTGTGAAACTGTTTGAATGTAAGAAGACATTACAACACATTAGCACAACCTGACCAACATCCACAGCTGAGTGAAGGCATACTGTAAGTTGCAGTAAAGTCTTTGGACCTGTTATGTCTTATTTGTGCAGTCAGTGTGAGAATAAGCAATGCTGCAACAGCAGAATGAAGAGGAAACGGCATTAAGTGGGCAGGGGAAGCAAATGGATGATGCATTCTGGATCCTACAGACACCACTAAGAGGGGTTTTACCTTCTACCACAACTAATAGTGTATACTTGACATGATGGGCATTTAGAACATAATAGAAAGAAAATAGTGAGATAAAGATGTGTGAAAAGGACGACATTGAATGAGAGCTTAGACTTTTCTATGACACAAAAGCAGGTTAGGACAGAGGGTAGGACAGAAGGAAGACAGAAACTTTGACAAAAGAGGAGAGAAACAGTGGGAAAGAAAACAAAGACAAGCTTTGTCCTTGCAGTTAGTGAGACATGCAAATTCAATTAATCCATCTGGGCAAACACAGGTGAACACATGACCATTACAAGGCCCCCAAATCCAGCATTTTTCAGCATTAAACTGTAGTTGGTGTTTTTAACATAATCGTTAATTGATTTAGCCAGTGTGAATGAACTTATTTTAATCAGGAAACAGATATATGTTCAACTGAATTTGGGGACCAAACCCAGAATTCAGAGATGCATGATATGCCACTGGTCAATCCCAAAGTGTATTCATGCATTTGACAAACAGAGTTAAGGAAATCAATCACTTCAGTAACATCTCGATTTCATGTGAGTTAACAGGCATTAATGAAACGGGCATTTTCTAGATCTCTCTCAGAAGTCATCAGTTATTTCAGACTTTTCAGCAAATTGCACAACCCACATGCAACATTAGCTACTCTTTCTCGATCACTACAAATTGAGAATTTATATAATAACCAAACACCAAACAACTTGAACATCCCAAATATCTATCATTTAAAAACCAAGGTTCATTTTTAATAGCATTCAAACGATCACTGCTGTAAACTTTTTTTGAAATTTTATATCAGTTATTGACAATGACATTTACCAAAATTATTTAATTATTAAATTATTAATAATTCCTAAAATATGTATATTCCAGAAGTCAAATGCCCCTAACATGGAACCTTGAGGAACCCCACATTAAGAGGACAAAGTTCAATCATCACTCACCATCTTTATGAACACGCATAGCAGAAGCTGTGATGTCTGTGGTCACGTTAAAGTAAGGCAGCCACAAGTCCTATAAATACAAGCAAGAAAAACAAAATATGTTGTCATCCATATGATAATCACCCTTCCTAATTACATTAGCTATTATGAAAATTAAAACAGTTAAATAAAGTAGTAATATAGATCTATTAAAACTGAAAAAATGCATGTTTTAGGAGCACTAGGTTAGATTTCTGAAATAAGTGCACCTCCAAAAGAGCTTTGGTGACTTCTTACCTCAATTTGTTTGTCCTCAAAGACTTTAGAGATGCTGGTGTTGAAGGCAGAGCCAGAAAACATGGATGTGATTGGATAAGTAAGATCCAGTACCGTTTTGAATACAGAGTTCA
Organism: Spinibarbus caldwelli; assembly: GCA_039654775.1. Lineage (NCBI taxonomy): Eukaryota > Metazoa > Chordata > Actinopteri > Cypriniformes > Cyprinidae > Spinibarbus > Spinibarbus caldwelli. The sequence continues at coordinate 31,621,900 of CM077224.1, forward strand.
TTGCCTGAAGGCAAAAGAGATACAAAATTAAATTTCAGTGATTAATAACTAAACATCTTCTATCTTATCTGATTGCTCAAAGCAAGGTAAAGAGTGTCAGTTAACGGATAGAGTCACATTACCTTGGACCACTCTCTCGCCCTCTGCTTGACCCTAACAGCACTTCTCTCCTCTGCATACAGAGCACCAATGAATGAGCCAATGGAAGTTCCTCCCACTATGTCGATAGGAATTCCTGCTTCCTCCATGGCTTTGATTACTCCAACATGAGAGCAGCCCCTACAAGATTGAACATCATGTTGACCATTTACAAAGACCAGTGATATTATTTTTAACTAGAACTTTTAAAAACAAAACAAAACAAAAATAAAATAAAATAAAATAAAATAAAATAAAATAAAATAAAATAAAATAAAATAAAATAAAATAAAATAAAATAAAAAATATTGATAAAAACTCAAACTACACAAAAATTAGAAATGTTGCCTTAGTATGTTTAAAAAAACACTAAAATTACTAACTGAATAAATAAAAACTAAATCTGAACTAAAACTAAAAGTAATATAAATACTTTAAATCTAAAGAGTAATATTAAAAACAAACAGTAGTAATATATAATAATATTTTTTTAAATGACAAATGCGCACTAAAACACTAAAAAACAGCTATAAATAAAAGCAAATTCAAAATAATAAAAAACTATAAACAGTATATAAATAAGACTAAAATACTACAGACACATCTGAAAATAAGTGAACTGAAAAAAAAAAATTCAATGTGTGATTTTAAACCATAGTTCAACAAAAGCCACTTTAAGGCAAGCCTCCAAGGTTAGTAAAAAAAACATTAAATTTGTTAAGTGCAATCCTACAGGGAAGGAGACAAAGGTAGAGCTGCTGATAATATTATCTCCCAATAATAAGACCATCTCTGGTATTACGACTGCTTGAAGTCACTCACCTGGCTCCGCCTCCACCCAGCACAAGGGCTATGCTGTTTCCTGTGAGTACTCTGGCCAGCCGTGAGAAATCACTGTGTCTGTCTGCAGTCTTCTCGAAAACCTTTTCATATACCTCTCGCTGTTTAGGGCAACAACCACATCCTTATCAAACACAAGGGTTACTAACAATCTTTGTTCTTTGGATCAACAGAAAGCTACATGTTACCAGTTTGGAGGGGCTTCTTCGTGAGAAAACTCTACGAGGGCACTTTAGGTGAAGGTGTCCAGAGCACCAGCTTCGCATGTTCAGCCATTCAACGGTTCTCGACGGACCCGGCCCATCCTCACGATGCAGCAGAATTAACTGCTTCAGGGCCCGTACCGCTGTGTTCTCCAGCATCTGCTCCAACTGAGAAGGTAAGAACATAGGTGAATCAAAACAGAACTCTTTACTATTAAGTTCGAATCGTGTTTGGATCAGCTCCATCTGAAGTTATTCGAACCGCTAGGGGTGTGAATCTTTGGATAGACAGTGAATTGATTCAAGATTGAGAAGTTCTAAATTTCAGGAACGTTTTTTTGCAAATTCAGAACAATTTGATTCGATCTGATTCACAATGAGATTCGTTTTAACTCCATTCAATTTAATGATTTGATTCTGTATTTTTTAAGTACATTCACGGGATTACGTAACTACTTCTAATGCGTTTTAGGTACAAAAAGACAAACTACCTAAGATACTTATTGCACCAAGCAACTTGAAAGTAAACACTTTAAATACATGTGCATACAGGCTACTTGGAATATAAAAGAGCGTATAATGTGCTGAAAATATATTTTAGAGCTAAGCACAGTATTCCATATTCCATTTTTTTTAAAAGATTTTATTAATTTCCATGAGTTTTTCTGGGATTCATTCAATTTTCAGCATTTTAAACCAATTCTTTAAAGTGATTCACGATACAAAAATCTACATTTCAAAATAGGGGTGTCCCCGACTAAGGATTTTCCGAATTTTCGAATCTTGCCGATAGTCGAATCATATGTTTGGGGCGGGGGGCAAAATACATTACCAAGAAGTCAAGTCAGACATTCAACAGTCATAAATACTGACGTTAACATACAGGGAAAATGTGTAAGATACAAAAATAATGTTTTATTAAAAGATAGTTAACATTAAATGTCTAATGTTAGAATTCACAACATTTTTTACAATAGTCCTCTCATTATAACGTTATGTATATGACAGTAGTTATTAATGTTCTGCATTTCTGTTTTGAGCTGCTCACGCTGAAGATAACCAGTAGAATGAAGCATTTGATAGCAGGTTTATAATCAATGGGATTTAACTCATTTATCTCATAATATGCTTTGTTATTTATACAACATACTGTAATGTTAATATTATGACTTATAGGCTATCTGCACAAAATGCTCCGAATGCGAACATGTCTGCGTGGCTCTGAATGAACTCCTTATGTGGACGCATTCTTCACGCAACAACGTGCAGAAACACGGCAACTAAATTCTAAAAACTCACAGCGTTTTATTATAATAGTGTTCTCGTTGTAATGTTATGTATATGACAGTCTCAGTCATAGTTATTAATATTCTGCATTGTTGTTTGTCCTGCTCGCGATGCACGCTGAAGAGATAATCACCATACAATGAAGCGCTTTACTCCAGTGTAACTCAACCAAATGCATCTTATATGAGATAAATAATATATACACAATATATATAAACCGTCTGAAATGTTTTGAAATCGCTTGTAGCCTACCTGATTGAAAAAAAACAGTCTTTCACTCTGCCTGTGTCAGATTGAGTCTTGTTAAAGATTTAAATCCCTGCCGCCAAGATGCTCCTCTGTTGGTCATGGGTTATGGAAAGTAAAACTTAAATCTATAGGGCTGGTTGGATATATTCACGCATGTTAAAATATTTATTTAAAGCTTCTTTCTTTTCAGATTCTTATTTACACCATTATCATAATAGGCTGTATATTAACTTATTGTGAGAAAACCGGTAGTTCTATGTGAAATCAGACACTGAGCACCCCCATATAGACAAAATGGCACGATCATAACACCTCAGCGAATATTCGACTGTGAGATTGGTAGTCGAATCAGGCTCCTCCTATCGAAGCATCGATTCTTCGACTATTCGGGGTCACCCCATTTCAAAATCAATTCATATGCATTGACATGATTTGTAATTATTGCATCGAAAAAATTAGTGAATTGTTACACCCGTTGTGACTGCACATTTAGTATTAATGTGCCAAGTTGCACAACCTAAAGTTGTTGTGCCTTGCTTAAGGTGAAAAGTAAAACAATTTTAATCGTTCCCTGTGGGGTTTCAGCTTTCAACATTTTGAATACCAGCTCTGTTCTTCAACCACTACTCCACCTCACACATTTCACATGAATGTGGACAGAAATAACACTAGACTGAAACAAATACCTCTCCAAGTGCAGGTTCCTGGTCTCCAAGCCCCACAATGAGGATACAGTCAGCTTGTCGGATACAGCGTTGAGTCCATGGAGTCATACCGCTGTCCGTCTGATACAGCACTATACGATTGATGTCCTCCTGCTGAGCCAACCAACCTGATAACCTGTACTCATGAATACTAGAGAAAAACAAGCGTTGCAGATTACAATTTTAAAAATTAATGCGATAACTACGTATTGTTGTTCTGATCTCATATGTGACCCCGGACCACAAAACCAGTCATAAGGGTCAATTTTCTGAAATTGAGATTTATAGATCATCTGAAAGCTGAATAAATAAGCTTTCCATCAAATATCTTCATGGAACATGATCTTTACTTAATATCCTAATAATTTTTGGCATAAAAGAAAAATCAATAATTTTGACAAATACAACGTATTGTTGGCTATTGCTACAAATATATACCTGTGCTACTTATGACTGGTTTTGTGCTCCAGGGTCACATATATAGGCCTACCTGTCCAAAGCAGAAGCTCCAAGTCTCTCTCTGATAATTTCACTGGTTAGCAGCAGGGTTGGTCCTGAATGAAGAATGAAAGTGTGTTAGATTATGCGTCTAGATCATGGGCTTTAATTGTAAATCACTGCTTAAGTGTACCTATGGCGCTGAGGGCATGGCTGAGCTCCAAATTGAAGGCATTGGTTGACACCTCATCACAAACAGGAAGCACGGCCACAGTGGAGAGATTACTAGCTGGGTTAGTGACGTCCGGACTCGACGCCACGCTTGGCAGACCCAGAGCGGAGCCTAGAGGAAGGATTCATTTCTGTACTCTTTCTTTGTTTAAACACATAGAAAAGGCTCAGCTTTCTAATTCTTTGTTCCTAAGATGATGTTTCTTCTCAAGATGGACTTTACTGAAGCATTGAATGCGATGTGAATGATTGACGTTTGGTTTTTGAACGTACTTGAGAAAGGTCCACGGGGCTGTTGGAGGTTCCCCAGAATCTTCTGCCCCAGCAGATGGATCAAGCGTGTCACCACCTGTGGGTATCTTCTCTTAATGTTGTTGAGCGTTCCTTCTGGAAGCTTCACCAGCTCAGTGTCTCTGACTGCATGGACTGTGGTGGCACGAGGCTGCCGAGTCAAAGCCTCCACCTGAGAGAAAGAGAGACAGTTCAGCGATCCTAAAAAAAGGTTTAGATTAGCTTCATTCCAGAGCTTTAGACTCACAACTCCAATGAGATCTCCTCTGCCGTACTCTCCAACCAGCTCCTTCTTTCCATTCGCTTTTCGGATGACAGAACGCAGTCGTCCATTCAGCACAATATAGGTACAGTCGGACTGATCATCTTGCCTATGGACCACAACAATTTTAATGATATTAATTACTTGTATATTGACTGAACATGTACACTACTGTTTGGTGTCACTATATTTTTTTTTGAAAGAAACTAATACATTTATTCAAAAGGGATGCTTTTAATTGATGAAAGTTAAGATTTTTACATTGTTACAAAAAGATTTAGATTTCAAATAATTGTTGTTCTATTCATCAAAGAATCCCAAATTCAGCTTTGCAATAAGGAATAAATTACATTTTTAATATATTTCAATAGAAAACAGTTATTTTAAACGGTACTAATTTTACTATTTTACTGTAGTTTTATTATATAAATGCAGCCTTGGTGAGCATAAGAGACTTCTTTTAGAAAATATTTGTAAAAATTTTCACTGCAAAACCAAACATTTGAACGCTAGCGTTGAAAAATAAAACATACTTAAAGTATATATATAAAATAATATTTCTTAAGATTTATTATCCAAATTAATTATCCAAACAACATTTCTCATTTATTCAAAGTTATATTTGAACTATTACCTGTGAATTCTTTCAGCTAAAGAAAATGTTACAATGAACTGAATAATTAAAAAATAAATAAATAAATACATTTTATGTGAGAGAGTTATGGTACCTGTACAGGGCCCGTCCGGCTTCAACAGCCATCCAGTCAATGGCAAAATCCATCTGCCGTACAAACGGGGACATGCGGATAGCCACGGTGTGAGCTGCACTGAGAACTACACTTGGCTGCTCACGCATGATCCTACAGGGGGCAGCACAATCACAGACAATATGACTCTGCTATCTACTAATCTAGATTTGTTCTTTGTTTTTCTGTGAGATTTGCAATAGGTAGAGTGCCATCCAAAAGACTGAAAGTTTGAGAGTCTGTGTGAAATCAGCTGTAGGAGTGAATAGAAACACTCACTCATAGAAGTCAGATTTGGAGATCTTGAGGTAGGTACAATCACGCTCAGCTTTGATGGTGAAGATGAGCAGCTCTCCTGTGAGTACAGCCAGTTGTCCAACCATCTCACCCGGCTGGGTCACAAACAAACACACTGCTTCCTGCTTGTCAATCATCTTCTGATAGACATGAAGACAACCAGACAGGACGAAATGCAGACTCACATCCTATAGAAAAGAAGAGGAAGAAACGGTATTACAAAGATTACAATTAGTGCTGTCAAACGATTAATCGCGATTAATCACATCCAAATTAAAAGTTTTTGTTTACATAGTGAATATGTGTGTACTGTGTATATTTATTATGTATATATAAATACAAACACATTCAGTATATATTTAGAAAATATTTACATGTATATATTTATATTCATATCATTTATATTATATATAAATATATTTAATATATAAACGTAACAAATTTTTCTTAAATATATACATGCATGGGTGTGTAGTTATATATACATAATAAATATACACAATGCACACATATGTACTATGTAAAAAAAAAGTTTTATTTTGGACGCGATTAATCACGATTAATCGTTTGACAGCACTAATTACAATATTTGTTTCTTCAGTATAAGAGATCTAAGGTTTGTCAAATAAATTGGGCAGAAGAGATGAGAATGAGCACCTGGTCTCCCTGTCTGGCTAACACAGATCCAGCTTTAGCATGATGAAACGTCACCCTCCCATTCAGCAATGCAGGGTCCTGATGATGAAAGAAGGCATATGAGGAAAGGGCATCACCCCAGTCCAGCAAAAGAGAGACAGGTGTGACCGTCAGAAATCAGAGGAGAACTAAAGGGCATGTGAAACTGCTTCATTTCACTGGACTATGAACTTTGACTTAATTAACTGTAGCACATAAATACAGAAAGATACCTCAATCTTCATGAGTTTGAGAATCTCTTTCTGGGCCTCCTCGAACAGTGTAGCATTAGGTCGTCCTTGAAATGGAGTAAAAATGTTCTCCATTCCTGACTCCTCCTCAGGATACAAATAAACACTTGAAGGAACCTCATCCACTGTCACCTTCCTCTCCCGCTGCTCCTGTATCACAGAAAACAAGCATGATGTCTTTAGACTTAAAGACTGAGTGATTCAGTACTTTTTGTGTGGGTAAAACCAAAAGGTCTTTTTTTATTCTTATTCTTAATGATTGTTCTCGTTAGACTCTTAATTACTGTAATACAAAATATATTAGCATGTGAAATGTGTTAAAATGAGTGTAAAAACTCACTCGTGTGAAAGCAGGTGGAGTTTTCCTCAGCAGATTTTCCTCTCCATCCTCAGCAGATACAGAGATACGGCCTCTCTCATAAGCCATGTCGAAATCTGAACGCAGACTCTTCTGAATTCCTGTCCAACATGCATAAGTTCAGCAATAACCTCACAGCATGACACCAACATAAGCATGATACATCATACATTTCTATATAGCATAAATTATGTTTTATATATACACAATGTATAAAATCAGTAATATTATGTATAATATATTGTACACATTCTAATAATATTATAATGTACACTACTGTTCTGAAATTTAGGTTCTGTTTGATTTCTGTAGGTTTTTACAAGACGTCTCTTATGCTCACCAAGGCTGCATTTATTTGATTTAAAAAACAATAACAACAGTAATACTGTGAGATATTATTTCAATTTAAAATAACTGTTTTCTATTCTAATATATTAGTTTTTCTTGTGATCTCAAAGTTGAATTTTCAGCAGCCTTGAAGCAACCTTCAGTGTCACATGATCCTTCTGAAATCATTCTAATATGCTGATTTGCTGCTCAAGAAACATTTTTAATCATCATCTCATAAGCTGAAAACAGTTATGCAGCTTTTTGTGAAAATGGATATATTTTTTCAGGATTCTTTGATAAATAAATAGTTAAAAAGAATAGCATTTATTTGAAGCTTTTGATAAATTTAATGCATCCTTGCTGAATAAAATGATTAATTTCTTCAAAAAACAAAAATCTTACTGACCCCAAACATTTGAATGGTAGTGTATGCACCTACCTGCGATGTCTATAGGCATGGATATGGTTCTACTGAGGGTTGGTGTTGTGCCACCATCCTTCCCATGATCCCCACCTGCAGACACTCACTATTAAACTAAAATCTAAAGGCTTAACATCTCTCAACATAAACAACTTGAGGCGTATAGGAAATAAACAGATATAATGATATTATGCCTCACCAGAAGCGCTTTGAACAGCGGCGTCACGATGTTTATCAGGAACGGTGAGACTGCCAAAGCGTTTGCTGTGTCGTACCGGACTGGAGCGTGTTGGATGAGGAGAGACAGGAGAGGGACGAGCCTGCATGTCCTAAGAGAAGATTGACAGAAAGGAAATAGTAAATATTCTGGATAGTATAAACTATTTTAACCTTTAAAACACTACTATAGTTCACTCACGTGGCTGAAAAGTTCGTTGGTGAGCCCCAGGTAGTTGTGCAGGGCCAGAACAGTCACTCTCTGAAGACGGACCATGATGATCTGCAGAGAGGGCACAACAGGAAACATATTTTCAATTATGTACAGTGTCCTTAAAGACAACAACGGAATCTTCTGAGCAATTTTAAAATTCCAGACCTGAACCACCCGCACAAGGCTCTCTGGGTATTTCTCAAAGATGGACAGAAAGGCATCGACAGGCAGTCTGAGGACAGTGGACACTTCTGCCGCTCTCGCTGAGACAGTTTTATAAGGTCTCTGGTGACCCTGAAATACACAAATGTTCAAACCTGTGAATTATGCATAATATTCAGAATATGTAATTTCCTGTGAGCATTTTCGCAAAAATTGCTACTTGACCTTCTTATGGGGCAATTTCTAAGAAGAAAAAGTGGAAGAAACAGGAACAGGAAAGAGAACAAAATACAGGAACAAGTACAGGATAAGGAATGGGAACAGGGAAAAGGAAAAGATAATAAGAGGCAAACAAAGGTTGTGTATCATTTTCTAAAGGAATTGTGTTTCCTGTGCTGTTAAACTGCATGAGCACATGGAGAAAGCAATTGTGGGTGTGACTCACTGTGATGACGTCAAGGATGCTAAGTAGACTGTGAACACTGTCTCCAGGGTAAACCTCTTTGACCACTCCATCCTTTCCATCCTTATGAGAGAGAGAGGTGAGTCCAGAGTTATTATTGTTAAATAAAACTAAGACCGTCAAAAAATAATGTTGCTTCAAATAAAATAAATAGAAAAAAATTTGGCAGTTGCCAATGAAGCATTTCTCATTTTCGTTTATTACTAAAACTTTAACTAAAATTACAGGGATAGTTCACCCAAAAATGAAAGTTCTGTCATTAATTACTCACCCTCATGTCGTTCCAAAGCTGTAAGACCTCCGTTCATCTTTGGAACACAAATTAAGATATTTTTGATGAAATCCAAGAGCTCTCTGACCCTCCCATAGACAGCAAGGATATTACCACGATCAAGGCTCAGAAACGTAGCAAGGAAATAGTTAAAATAATCCATGTGACATCAGTGGTTCAACCGTAACTTTACAAAGCTACGAAAATACTTTTTGAGCGCAAAGAAAACAAAAATAATGACTTTATTCAAAAATTCGTCTCCTCCGCGTCACCTTATAGCACCATTTTGGAGAGTGTCACATACGTAAACAACGTATGCTGTTCTGTGTCAGGAGCACCGTACGCAGATATGCTGTTTTTACGTTGTTTACGCTTTGATCTGAACGTAAACAACGTATCCGTGTACATAGGTTGTTTACGTATGTGATACTCTCCAAAATGGCGCTATAGGGTGATGCGGAAGAGACGAATTGTTGAATAAAGTCCTTATTTTTGTTTTCTTTGCGCACAAAAAGTATTCTCGTAGCTTCGTAAAGTTATGGTTGAACCACTGATGTCACATGGATTATTTTAACGATCTCCTTGCTTCGTTTCTGAGCCTTGATCGTGGTAATATCCTTGTTGTCTATGGGAGAGTCAGAGAGCTCTCGGATTTCATCAAAAAACATCTTAATTTGTTTACGGGTTTGGAACGACATGAGGGTGAGTAATTAATGTCAGAATTTTCATTTTCGGGTGAACTATCCCATTAAAATGAAAACAGAAAATATAAAAACTAATTCAAAATATTAACAAAATCTATACTAGTACCTCAATGATACTTAAATAAAATTGGATGAGTGATTCACACCTGTCCAGTAAGACACAACTCCAGCTTGCCATCCTGTACCACATATATGCTGCTATCAGGCTGACCGGGTCTGAAGACATATTCACCCTGCTGGAACTGCAGAAACACCATGTGCTTACACAGCTCCAGAAACAACGGCTTCTCGAAGTGACCCAACACACTGCAGGAGACACGCCAGACCAAAAACATACATTATATATTTTACATTCCATAATGCATGGGAGTGGTCAAGTTCTCTTTAATTTCACTCTTGATGTGAATCAATTCAGAAACAATGGGAGCGTACCGCACGTTCTTCAGCATGTAGAGCACCTCAGATGGCAGGTGAGAATTGGCCACGTCAAACTCTGTGAGATCTGCCTCCAGCACTGACGGAGGAGGTTCCTTCATCTGCAGAGTAGGCACTTCCTTCTTAAAGCGCAGGATCCTGAGAAACAAACTGTTATCATCTGAGCCAGTGAATGTGACCAAATAATGGCATTACAGAAACGTACTTTTTGGCAATATTCAGCATCTTCTGTTTCTTTTTGAGGCGGGGCCTGGAGGAAGAAGTGGAGCCCACTAACGAAGAGGTGGACTGAGACACCTTCCTCATAATCTTCCTCCCATAAAACAAGACTTTGTCTCTTTTCCGAAAACGATACTTCGGGGCTTCCTGAGCCTCAAGTTCTGAGAGAAAAAACAAGCATATATATAAAAATTAATTTCTGAAAGTTTTATTAAGGTAAATTTAAGACTAATAATTAAAGAAAATTCAAAGAATAAATTAAAGGGAACAATACGTCTATATGTTCTCTAAATATTCTCTAATGTCTAAGGAGAACACAGTGAATATTAGCAGCACTTCATTATTATAAATTTAGATTACTCGATCATTTCACAAAGAAAAATGTAATGCAAGAAACATTCATTTCACAAATGATTTTTTGAGAACTAACTGCGGAGCTGCATCCTGCGCAGGACAAAAAATATGAGGACAGCGATGAGGACGATGGCGACTCCAGCGCCGATTATAATTCCCATCACCTGTACAGAAACAAGACATTGAGAAATCAGGAAAAAGTTTGTAGCAGTTTGTTTCAGTGTGAGATACAAGTGTATGAGTGACAGAATGAGTCATAAAGCCAAGGTTGGATAACATTCAAAACAGATTTGAATTTTAAATAATGGCAAAATTTATTTAAACTAAAAATAAGTAATGAATTTAAATTTGAATCTGGAAAATTAAAGTTAATTTTATATATATATATATATATATATATATATATATATATATATATATATATACACACTGTTGTTCAAAAACTTTGTGATATAAGATATTTTACCATTTTTCTTTTGAAAGAAATTAATACTTTTATTCAGCAAGGGCAAATTACATTGATCAAAAGTGACAGTAAATGTTACAAAAGATTTGTTTTTCAAATGAATGCTGTCAAATCCTGAAAAAATGTATCACAGTTTACACAGAAATATTAAGCAGCACAACTGTTTTCAACTTTGATAATAATACAAAATCTCTTGATCAGAAAATCAGCATATTAGAGAGATTTCTGAAGGATCATGTGACACTGAAGAGTAATGATGCTGAAAGTTCAACTTTGTCATCACAGGAATAAATGACATTTTACAATACATTAAAATAGAAAACAGTTATTTTAAATTTTTCACAATGTTGTATACAAATGTATAAATGTGAAATTGATTCATATCATCTAATGTTTCTGAAAATACTCCAAATATTATGTTTATTTGTAATTCATAATTATAAATGAAACATCTGCACAATTCTGCAAAGGCTATGATTCAGTGTAACAGTGTTAAATGAGAGTTTACTGACCATGCTGGTCTGCAGCTGATCCTCCACTAAACTCTTGATGTTTCCAAATCTGTCCAGCTACAAAACACACAGGATGTTAATATAGCCAGCTTTTATATGAGAACACATAACTGGGGTTAAAAATGAGAACATGAGGAAAAAAAGACTATAGATCTGGCACATGAACTAAGAGATAATGAAAAAGTGAAGGACAGGAAGAGAAATATGCAATAGATTGTTACTGGAGCACAACCATTTTATTCTGTCCCGTAATTATGTAAACTTTTCCTCTCTCCATTCCTTCAAGCATGTCACTCTCCTACTCACTCATTCCTTCTTTCTCTCTTTCTCAGCTCATTTATTTTCAATAAAGTATTGTTAATAAGGCCCGCAGTGTTTCTAAAATGACTAGCAGAACTATAGTAGCTTAGTGTGCTAAATGGAGAATAAGTTATAAATGAAATAATAATGAATCTTACACAGACATGATAAATGCACTGGAAAATAATTTTCTTAAGAGGTTTGTCTTGTTTTCCTGTAAAAATATCTAGGTTTGGAACAAATTGAGGGTGAGTAAAAGATGACAGAATTTTTATTTTTGAGTGAACTATCCCTTTAAACCAATTCATCTTGACTTTTTTTTTTTTTTTTTGTAAAGCATTTTTGAACAATTTATTATTCTGTGAAAACCATATCTTAATATCTTACGCAGCTGTGCAACTCCAGTAAATTTTCTTGTTAAAGGGTGTTAAGACTTTTATTGCAGAACAAGACAAAAATACCCCGCACAATTTTTTTCTGTTTTTAGTAAAATATCTCAACATCTTTAAAACAAGATACATTTACTTGAGAAAAAATTACATAAGATACAAAATCTTGTTTAACTCATTTAATTTTGATATTTATTTAGAAAACTTAATACCTTAAATAATTTAGCTTCTCAGGTAAACCATGATTTAAGAATGTTTAGTTCTTTTACTAAATAATCAAAAATACTACTGAGCAGTAAATGTTTTTTCAGTAATGATTAAGATGTTTATTTAATTCTTAATTTTTTTTTTTTTTTTTTTTTTTTGGAATGATGGAATTTAACTTCAGAATGAGCTTTATTCGCCAAGTATACATTGTATCCATTGAGTGCAACATTCTTGAAAATGAAGAAGTACTTGAAAACAGAAGTGGTGGTATATCTTCAGTGTCTCTGGTGGAAACCACATAAGCATGTGGATGTTAACACATCCTCTGACTTTATCACGACATCATTTTTATGAATTCATAGTGTATTTAGATTAGAATCTCTCTCAAATGTCACTTGCATTTGTATTACAGGAGTATCTGCCCATTGTCTTAAAGGTGCACTACATAGTTGGGTTTTCAGAGATAAAGTAGTGTGATCTCAACATGGCAGAGACCCGCCATATGTGGATATACATTATTTGAATCATATTTTCCAAAAATTACTGTTAATTTCATGAACTTTTAGTGCACTTTAATAAAACCTTAATATAAACTGTTTATGGACTGAAAAATGCATGGACAGTCCAACATTCAGATGTGTCGTAAGCAAATACGCCCTTGCGATTTGTAATCTTTGGACCGAGATATGAATTTGTGCAATTCTGCATGATTAGTCCAAGGCATCTAGTTGCATCTTCTAACTAAACCCTCACTTTGCCAAAAAACTGCTCTGTTCTGCATTACAGATCACACTAACAAACCTTTCTAAACAAGTCACATGATCAGATTAGCTGCAGACAATCTGCCCAGCTACAAAACACAGCTGTCAATGACCTTCACAAAGATTTGTAAGCGAAGGAAAAGAAGGCGGTAAAACAAAAGTGAACAGCTGCTGATACTGATGAATGAACAGATTGGTGAACGCAGGGGCGGGGTTCCTGGAGGAATGTAAATGAGGTGCAAGGTGCATAATGGGAAAGCAGTGCAGCTGCTTATCTGTGTGAGCGAGAGATTCAGCAAAGAGTCTTAGTTAAAACTTAAGGGATTTTCCCACTAGACTTCTCTATGGGTTACTGTCTTTTTTAACGCAGGACTGAGAAACATTTTATAGTTGTAAAAGGTTTAACAACACACAACCTTTCATAAATGCCTCAATAAATATTCATGCACTTAGTAGACAATGGAACGGATTTACAGCAGACTTTTCCACAGGTCGACAAACTGTTATCAAAACAGGCAGCTCGCTTGTTGTGTACTATACTAACCATGTGAATATGTAAATGAGAACATTAACCAAGGGTTTACAAACGTAAATTGGGCCACAGTGTAATTTGGGGTCAAAATTGCACTCATGTTGAAACATGTGAACGCTCAGACTGAGAGCGTTCAGGTTTGTGTATGTGTGTGTGAGGTAAAGCATTAGGCTCACCTGTGGAGGTTCTGCGGACTCTGGGCCCGATGTGCTCTGTCCCATTCTACCTCAACATGCAGCTGGGCCATCAACGATAGATGCTGCAACACACGGCAAGACAACAAGCTTCATGCAAAATGCAAAGATCAGCATCACACGCACATTCAATAAGAATCACAGCAGGCTCCAAAAAAAAAAGAAGCTTGCTATGAATGAAGATATTCAGTTTAAGTCCATGCACATTACTGGAATCAGCTGGATACATTTTATTATAAAATAAACAGATAGGACTCTATGATTTACGTGATGTGGAAAACACAGATGGAATTGCGGAATCCAGTCATAAAAACGGAATTTACTGTATAACACGGAATGTCACCGAATAAGCCAAATTTTGGATAGATGAATCAAAAGTAGTAGGTCATTACACTTAAATCAAAACGTGATATGGACTAGTGTCTGTGAATGTTAAGCTGCAAAAATACTATTTAGATATGAATCCTGCATGTTCTGCGTGTCTCTGTGTGAATGGATGGCACAGACGTGCGGTTTTGTTTATTACACACATATTGAAACGTGCGTGACGCTCGCGGTTATTTCAGCCTCTGCCGCCTCAATATATGAACATGAGCTCAAGAACTGCTCTGAGAGTCGCTTCATGAGCATTTGTCCATTTATTTTGAGAAAAACTATCATCATATCATTTACAAACAGAACTTAAAGGTCTTCACAGCAACCAGTCAAAATAAAAGTTTGGTTTAACTTGAAGAAACTGTGACAGAAATACATTACTTAATGTAATGATAGAATTACTACTGCTAATAAAGTTATTATTAACACATTATTTTTAAAGGAATATTTACCAGAAAAATTATCTACCAGAATTTATTTAGCAGAATAATGTAAATACACAACACATTATTTCTGAAATAATAATAAATTATTTTGTATAAAAACAATTAGAGTTGATTAAAATTAAATGAAACCATTAAAATGGAACTCAGAAAATTAATAGAAGCAGAATGTGGTAAAAAAATAAAACTGAATTTGAGGAAAAAATTAAACACTTTTCATTGGGCCTTAAAAATTTAATTTTTATTAAACTTTTAATAAATTGCTGTTAAATACATTTCATGATTTCAATTAATTAGACATGTTTTTGATTAATAAAATTAAAGTGGAAAAAACTGAATCCAGAAAAATTAAATGATGATTGAACTACAGTTTTTCAGCCACGCTAAAATACACAATGTAGTAATAATAACTACAGTATACAACGTAATTTGCTTATGTAATTTTTTTAATAAAAATGTGTCATTAATATTTAAAATTATGTATAAACCATTTTACAGTGCTGTTATTGTTACAACTTTATCCTAGTCTTTTATTTATTGAAATAAAGCTGAAATTAAAATAAATATAAGATTAAAAACTTAAACGTAAAAATCTTAAATGATAATTAGAAATGTTGCCTTGGCAACTACACTTAACTAAAAGTATAACTACTAAAATTACTAAAATTAAAACTGAATGACAAAAGCACATTTATTAAATAGCTGAACACAATTTAACACAGTTACTAAAACTTAAACTGAAATTAAAATGAAAACTAAAAATATACAAATAAAAGCTAAATGCTATAAAATGCTATAAAATAACACTGCCAGAAATGTTGCTTTGGTAACTAAACTGAAATAGAAATAAGCTGAAGTACTAAAATTACTAAATATATATAACTAAAAATAACAAAAGAAATTACTAAAATTTAAACTGAAAAAAAAAATAAACATGAAAAGCTATACATGCTATAAAAAATTATGTAAATGATTCTAAACTAACACTGACATTTTATAATATCTTAATCTACAAAAAAGCAGGCTATTTTATAAATATCATTATAGCATTCAGTACCTTAATGTGTACCATACAAACATATACAAACAAGTACAGCCAGTATTAAAAAAAAGTTTGCTGCCAGAAATGATTCACTGCATTTGGCAGCAAACAGAGAATATGTAAACACTGTTTTCATATTAGTAATGTTAATGTAAACAGTGCTCAAAAACAGGTCAGTCAAACATCACAATCAGCAGAGGAATCTATCCAATCACAAACCCTCCCCAAACTGATGTCTTCATCCCTGACAGACACTCAATAAAACACACATGTGGTTGTACAGTATGAGTGATTTGTATACTGATAACTTCACTGTTCCTTTCACATCCAGGGTTGCACGAGCAGACTGCGTGTACACTGAACCACACACATGCTGATTTTGCTGACCTCTGCAGCAACCAACACGAGCCCTTCACGTTCAGCACACACATAAACACAACCTCCAACAAAAACACATGATCACCTCCCATCTACACCTACAAAACTGTGTCTATCTAAAGCCATTCACTAATGACATCACAGTGTCCAGAGGCCAACAACTGAACTCATTGGGGGTGGAGAGAGAGGATTAGATTACTGAGATGATCACAGATTCATCCAGATCTGATTCTGAGTGTGTATAAAATGCACTGGTAATGGTTGCAGATGTAAGCCAACTATGAGAGATTTACTGTTTATACAGATGAAAGAGATGCAGCGAGTGATTGTATCACATTCAGATTGATTATAGGCGCAGATAGCATTGAAAAACTCTGACATTCAATAACATGCTATAGAATAACAAGAGAGGGAATGGAAACCACAGGGCAATAATGAAAGGGGGAGGAGAAAGAAAAGCTGAAATGTCAGTATTCGTTACTCACTAATGGGCACCTTCTAACAGCCATTGTCCTCAGTTAACAATGCTCTTACTATGCACCCTTAAGCATGAGAGAAGAGGAAAAGATGGCCACATACACACTTACAGACACAGTTTTGTTCTAAAGCCCCCAACTGACAAATACAACACTCCATAACTCAATAAGAACCGTCCAAGCGGCACCGCTGAGACCGTTACAATATTAGACATGTTCAGTGGTCAAGAAGTGTGACTGACAGATTAAACACAATGTGAACATCCTTAATTTCAAATTCTATGCATACAGATTTTGCTGCGCGATAGAGACGACTCACGCATAAACTCAAGCATGATTTTGATGGGAACAACTGCTTCTACTTACAAAATAGTTCCTGAAACTCTTTAAAATGTTAACTTTTTTATTTTCAATAAATAGTCAGTGAACGGAGGTGCTTAAAGGGATAGTCCACCCAAAAATGAAAATTCCATCATCATGTATTCACCCAGAAGTTGTTTCTTTCTTTCTGCTGAACACGATGAAGATATTTTGAAGAATGTTGGTAACCAAAAAGTTTCTGATCCCATTGACTTCTATTGTATTTGTTTCCATTCGCAGTGGGGACCGACAAATTTTTGGTTACCCGCATTCTTCAAAATATCTTCTTTTATGTTCAGCAGAAGAAAGAAGAAGGGTGAGTAAATGATGACAGAATTTTCATTTTTGGGTGAGGTGAATTTGGCAACCTAAAAATTCAGCAACCTAAAAATTCAGCAACCTAAAATATTCAGCCGAAACAGTGAGAAAAAAAAAAAATTATTGTCCAGTTTCAGCCAAGATAGTTTGGAGGGCCAAAACCACTGACTGAAAAATTAATGCTACTCTAATAGAGTGTTTTGACTGTGTCAGAGTATATTTGGTCTACACAAGGTGTATAAGCTACAACAGGTAAAACATATCAGCAGTGTGTACACACTTCACCATGACCACAAATAATGCCAGAATAGAGATATGCAAAATGTGTTCAGCTGTACATGGCACCCTAAACAGCATAAGAGTTCAGTCTCCCAATTACCTACATTTTATTTTGGTTTTTCAGCTAAAAAGAAATGTTAATTTTGACTTTGGTGTCTCTGTAAAAAATAATTTCGGTGAATCACTAATTTTTTTTTTACAAGCTAAAATTTGGGAAATGCCTAAATATATTTTTAAAACTGTTTTTCTGGCCATAAAAAATAATAATAATAATTTCAAATGATATGCCAAATTTCCCGATATACACAATATTTCAAATAAATAAATGATACAGCAAAAATTTTAGCGGGACTCATGTTTTTGTCATTCAAATCAGTTTAGTAATTCAACCTATTATGGCAAAATTGTAACAATTCTGTATGATTTTAATTAACAGATACACCCAAGGCCAAGCTCTCTAATAAGGTGGGATGAACGCAAACCACCATTTTAACGTTGGTGTCTTTAAAACTAGCTACTATTCGTGCTACATTAATTTTATAAATACTTTGTCTAATTGTAAATGAACAGCTAATGGAATTAGCACCTCTGCTCAGTAATGGGACACTAAACTGTCTCCTATTCATTAAAAGTGCTTGCTTGTCCAGCATACAGATCTCTGCATCTTCCACTGCCCAAAGACTACCACATGCTGTAGGCCACATGCTGCTGTAGGACAATATACCTGAGAAGCCAGGATCCATGAAACATCATTTATGCTCATCAGCATGTGATATGAAACGCAGATGATGGATTAATGAAACAGCATCGCATGGATGTGTCTCATCAGCTGATCATGGGTTCAAACATGTCAGCAAACAAGCCCTCGATGACAGCTAAACCAATGAGCGTTAATAAACTGATCGCAGACGTGTGTGTGTTATTGAAAGCCATGACTCAGCCCCGAGGTCTTGATGTTTTCTGTCCGCATTCGGTGCTGTGTAAAGACCTCCACCGGGAAACTCTCGCGGTAAACTAACACTGCATATACACTCTTCTCTCACATAATCCGGAGAACCAGACAATTGTACATGATGTTTGGTTTATTATAATCATACCTGAAAGCGACGGTCCGTCCTGATCTGTCAAACAACGGTCAAACCGGAAACATCCGTTCAGAGCTCTGCCTAGACTCCGCCCAGTCAGTACAATAACCAATCAGGGATGAGAAACCGACCAATCAGAATCGAGGAAAATGACTTTCACTGGTTCCCTCCCCCATTATTTAACAAACGCTCTTAGTTTTTAGCTTACTGATTTAAATTCGATGTGTTTTATGATTTAGTCTTTGCAGAAACACCTGAAAAGAAAATGTAAGTATTAGGCAGTTTTTTTAGACTAAACCACACCACATGGGTGGCTCACTGAGTCTTCTATTGAAGAAATTAAGATTAACTAATATACAATTATAACTCACGGTTGTAATATTTCAACATACGTTGTGAAGTAATAAGGTCAAAGTCGTTACTCCTACATTTAAGCAAGCGTAAGCAAAGCAAAATCTAAATTTAACATATCACTAACTCTGATCTATGCTAGGAACCGAGTTTAGATAAGAGCAGTTTGTTTCAAGGAAGATAAAATTCTCTGAATAAGTAAGATATTAACTTAAGAGGACACGGGTAGGCTAGAGAGTTAACTGATCAAAATGAACATCATTTAACAAAATGCTTTCATGCTGATTGAATTTAGTAATTTCCTAATCTCATTCTGAATCTTAATCATTAACTACTTGGAGAGAAATAACGTGGATCTTGTAGTGATCACATTACAGCCGTCAAACTATATTATGCATTAGGAATTATCTAGTACCACCTAGTGGTGATCTTTAAATATACAGACTGCTTACAGCGAGACAGACAACAAATGTGAGCAGAGCAGTTTTTTTATTTTTAGCATTTGAGTTTTTTTGTGACTCTAAAAGTAAAAGTATTATGATATTATTAAGTAAAGTTAATAAAGTATTATTTAATATCATTTAAATGTGACCATTTAAAGGAGACCTCCGAACAGGTCTGTGCTCTGAACACAGTAGAAACCGCATTTCACTCATTCTACTGTGTTCTTTCTTTTTTCTTTTTCTTTTTTTTTTTTTTTTTTTTGACGTAGAGTGACTTTGACCAAGAAGTTTGAACAGCACTTTGAAAAACGAGAGATCAAAAGGAACGTGTCATTTTTTTTTATATACATTTTAACATTGCATATATTTAATATTCGACTCTTGCTTCGTGCAGGACTTTTATTATGCTGTGACAGGAAACGGGATCCTGTTGACCCGGTTGTCAACGTTAATGTTCTGCTGCTGCAGGCGTGGGAAAAAACAGTGCATAAACTGTGCAGATCGGTATTCCATGTGCATTATTGCCCAAACGTTTTCGCTACACACCGCAGAAATTGATAATCTGTGGTGTATTCGTGCCTTGCAGACTTTTGGAGAGTTTAAAACTAAGCGATGATCTTGAGACTGTCAAACAGGGCATGCGTCCTCTCTGGGTCAGTTCGCCTCAAAAGCACTTTGTCAACCTTCTTCGATGAGATGGGAAAAGCTGGGATCATCCTAAAATCTGCGTCAACTGGCATATTTGAGAACCTGGCCTTAGAAGACTGGATTCACGATCACGTCGATCTGCAAAACACAAGCATGCTGTTATTATGGAGAAATGCACCCGTGGTGGTCATAGGCAGGCATCAGAACCCCTGGCAGGAGTGTAACCTGCCCTTGATGAGACGCTTGGGGATCCCGCTAGCGAGGCGTCGCAGTGGAGGTGGGACGGTTTTCCATGATTTTGGAAACATCAACATGACCTTCTTCACCTCCAAGAAGAAATACGACCGTCACAGAAACCTCAAAGTCGTTACTAGTGCATTAAAAGCACTGAGACCCGATCTAGATGTCGCAGCGACAGACAGATTTGATATTTTGTTAAATGGCCATTACAAAATATCAGGCACTGCTGCGAAATTAGGCAGAACCTCTGCTTATCATCATTGTACATTATTGTGTTCTGTTGACCGTTCAGTATTGTCCTCAGTCCTGAAAAGTAACACTTCTGAAGTTATCAAAAGCAATGCTACCCCAAGCGTTGCTTCCCCTGTCAAGAACCTTTTGGATGTGGATCCCACTCTTGACTCCAACACTATCATGGATGCTATTGCTTCCCAGTACAATAATGAATTTGGCTTTGACGGCCCAGTCATCACAGTGGACCCCGCTCATGAAGCTCTCATGCCCGGCATTCATAAGATGGCACAGGATCTGCAGACGTGGGAGTGGATTTATGGCAGAACTCCAAAATTCAGTGTTTGCACTACTTTAGTGGTGGATGATGTGACTATTAAGCTTGATATGTACATCAAAAATGGTGCTGTAGAACAATGTGCTGTGGAAATCCCAGAAGGCTGGCTTCCTTCAGAGATGGTGAATGAGTTTACATCAGCTCTGAATGGGAGCAAATACTGTCCGAATGAAACCGCAGTGCTGGTGGCGGCATTCATGAGAACCGTTTCCATGACTGCGGATGTTGCTGAGAAGATTCATAGATTGTGTGCTGGTGTGGTTTCAGTAATGTGAATAAAAATGAGGTCAGAAATGAACATTGTGTGATACTTAATTTCAAAATCTTTAAAGTGGTCTCCTGCACAGTCACAATTTATAGAGATTTGATATGAAAAACTCAAACAACGCTACTAATTCTATGATGAAACTGTTGAAATACTTGGGCAGACATTACTGTAGACATAATTCACATATAAGTCATTTAAACCATTAAATGCTTGCAAATATTAATAGAGCAATAATATATAAATAAAGAATATTTTTGTGATAAATAATATTAAAAATATTAAGATATTGTTTTGAATTTTAATATAAATACATTGAATTATATTATTAATAATATTATACTAATAAATATTAATATCCCTCAAAATTGATTGTCTATCTATCTGTCTAGATTGAATATGTGAGCCCTGTATATTTGAAGCAATAGCCAACAATACATTGTATGGGTCAAAATGATCGATTTTTCTTTTATGCCAGAAATCATTAGGATATTAAGTAAAGTTCATGATCCATGAAGATATTTTGTAAATTTCTTACCGTAAATATATCAAAACTTAATTTTTGATTAGTAATATGCATTGCTAAGAACTTCATTTAGACAACTTTAAAGGCAATTTTCTCAATATTTTTATTATTATTATTATTATTATTATTATTATTATTGCACCCTCAGATTCCAGATTTTCAAATAGTTATATATCTCAGCCCAATGGAAAGCTTCAGCTTTCAGATGAAGTATAAATCTCAATTTCGAAAAATTGACCCTTATGACTGGTTTTGTGGTCCAGGGTTACATATGTAAATTATAGATACATACATGTATGTGTGTGTACAAAATTATTTAAAATATGAATTGCATAGTTTTTAGCTGGTGAAATGCTTGCCATGCGCGGCGCTCTTGTCGCGCTCTTCCTGACGTAAAAGCGCAGTTTAACACGGACTAGTATGTCATATGGATGGCCTATTTCATATTTGTAAAAATATATATATGCTTTTTCTTTGTCGTTTGTGCGGTTTATTTAAAAAGAAGCAACAGGAACGATATTATATTTCACTCAAACACCCCAAAATGGCATTCAAGCTGCATCTTTTCTCTTTGTATGTAACTGTATAGACTAACGTTATCCATGTGCGCTAAAGATCTGCGCTGAGGCCACGGTGTCAAGTGCGCATGCGCAATGCGAGCACGACTAACTTGAAGCGCTAACACCGACTACACTACTGCACCGCAACGAGGAGGTTACAACCATACAGACATAATGGGAAAGAAACAGAAAAATAAGGGAGATGATGGGTAAGTTAGGACACTGGCGAATGCGTAACACGGACTCTGTTAATAGCAGAAAGACCGTGCTGTTTATAATCTTGACAGGTTAATGCGAGAGGAGACACACTGTTAGCCACCTGGCTAGCTTCTGATGTACATGAGTTCATGTGCTGCTGTAACTAGGCCTGTCTTCCTCATTACGATACTGACCGCTTAACCAGAGCAATATCATCAGCTGATCACTGACATTTAATGATGCACGTCTAGACACCGGGCTGACTGGGTAATTTATTGTGAGCATTGCGTATTTTTACGTTGGTGGCTTTAAAATGAGAAACGAGCAAGCCCCCCTGAGACTAGATCCAGCAGCTGTTAGTGTTTAGTTGTACTTCAGATCTGCTGTCATATCAGACGCTGTCCGAGCACAGAAGACCCTAGTTTTTAAGGGCAGTGGCTCTTGTGTATTACACGCGGTGTCTGATTTCTCGCCTGCAGTGCAACCTCATCCGTTTCTATTGTGCTGCTCGGCGCATTGTCTTCAGTAAAACGCTCTTCTGTGGGATGCCATCGAGCTTTGGTCATGTAGAAACGGTGAGAGGCAGAAATCTCGGCTTGGGAAAATGTTCAAATTCTTCCAGGACTGTGGCAGTCTGTCACCAGCTGAGTTGGGCAGGATGAACTGTCCCACTGAGATCAAAGGATGTAATTGTTAAATGTTAAATTGCACCTGACAAACTTAGACAATATTGAGGGCTTCTGATTATTGATAATTCAGTCCAGGTTGTATTTCTCATTTTCAGCTGTACTGTGTGCGTGTGTGTATTCTGTCAGGGTTGCTGTAATTTCTCAAATTTACTTGTCTGTGAGATACTACATGAATTTTGTTAAATGATATAGTATATTTGGCTGGAATTAGGGAAGTTATTAACGTTTCATTGATACATATGCTAAGTAAGGGGTCTTTCTCTCTCTTTGTATATATGTGTATATACATTCATACACACTCATATACATATACACACACTCACACATTATATATATATATATATATATATATATATATATATATATATTAGTATACAGGTGTATCTCAAATTAGAATGTCATGGAAAATTTCATTTATTTCAGTAATTCAACTCAAATTGTGAAACTTGTATTAAATAAATTCATTGCACACAGACTGAAGTAGTTTAAGTCTTTGGTTCTTTTAATTGTGATGGTTTTGGCTCACATTTAACAAAAACCCACCAATTCACTATCTCAACAAATTAGAATACTTCATAAGACCAATAAAAAAAAAAAAACATTTTTAGTGAATTGTTGGCCTTCTGGAAAGTATGTTCATTTACTGTATATGTACTCAGTACTTGGTAGGGGCTCCTTTTGCTTTAATTACTGCCTCAATTCGGAGTGGCATGGAGGTGATCAGTTTATGGCACTGCTGAGGTGGTATGGAAGCCCAGGTTTCTTTGACAGTGGCCTTCAGCTCATCTGCATTTTTTGGTCTCTTGTTTCTCATTTTCCTCTTGACAATACCTCATAGATTCTCTATGGGGTTCAGGTCTGGTGAGTTTGCTGGCCAGTCAAGCACAACACCACCATGGTCATTTAACCAACTTTTGGTGCTTTTGGCAGTGTGGGCAGGTGCCAAATCCTGCTGGAAAATGTAATCACCATCTTTAAAAAACTGGTCACCAGAAGGAAGCATGAAGTGCTCCAAAATTTCTTGGTAAACGGGTGCAGTGACTTTGGTTTTCAAAAAACACAATTGATCAACAACACCAGCAGATGACATTGCAGCCCAAATCATCACAGACTGTGGAAACTTAACACTGGACTTCAATCAACTTGGGCTATGAGCTTCTCCACCCTTCCTCCAGACTCTAGGACCTTGGTTTCCAAATGAAATACAAAACTTGCTCTCATCTGAAAAGAGGACTTTGGACCACTGGGCAACAGTCCAGTTCTTCTTCTCCTTAGCCCAGGTAAGACGCCTCTGACGTTGTCTGTGGTTCAGGAGTGGCTTAACAAGAGGAATACGACAACTGTAGCCAAATTCCTTGACACGTCTGTGTGTGGTGGCTCTTGATGCCTTGACCCCAGCCTCAGTCCATTCCTTGTGAAGTTCACCCAAATTCTTGAATCGATTTTGCTTGACAATCCTCATAAGGCTGCGGTTCTCTCGGCTGGTTGTGCATCTTTTTCTTCAACACTTTTTCCTTCCACTCAACTTTCTGTTAACATGCTTGGATACAGCACTCTGTGAACAGCCAGCTTCTTTGGCAATGAATGTTTGTGGCTTACCCTCCTTGTGAAGGGTGTCAATGATTGTTTTCTGGACAACTGTCAGATCAGCAGTCTTCCCCATGATTGTGTAGCCTAGTGAACCAAACTGAGAGACCATTTTGAAGGCTCAGGAAACCTTTGCAAGTGTTTTGAGTTGGTTAGCTGATTGGCATGTCACCATATTCTAATTTGTTGAGAGAGTGAATTGGTAGGTTTTTGTTAAATGTGAGCCAAAATCATCACAATTAAAAGAACCAAAGACTTAAACTACTTCAGTCTGTGTGCATTGAATTTATTTAATACATGAGTTTCACAATTTGAGTTGAATTACTGAAATAAATGAAATTTTCCACGACATTCTAATTTATTGAGATGCACCTGTATGTGTGTGTGTGCATATATTATCCATATATAAATATTTTTTTTTTTTTTTTTTGGTAAGAGTAGAACATGAGTTATTTTGGCGAATCAAGTCATTCAATATCTAATAATTATTATATAAAAATCTGTACATTAAAAAAATGGGTGATTGTTTGCTTTTATGTTCCACTTGTTTAGTAAAATTTTCTTCTGTATGCTTTGGTATGTTTTTAGTTTATTAGGTTAAATTTAATACATTGATTTTAGGTTTTGCTGTAATACTGGCCAATGTGGGACAGTAGTTTCACCTGGTTTGACCTGTGTTTTCCTTTCCCTCTCTGAACTCAGTTGCTTGAATGGCTAAATTTGTCTGGGTCTGATGCTGAGCAGATTCTTGGTCTTGTGGGAGTTGGTTAAGTTGATTATCGCCCTAATGAGGGTGTTAACCTGTGCTAACCCTTAAGTGCTGGTTGCCATGTCATTTCCTTTTCCAGTAATCTCAAAAGATGTCATGCGATCCAGCCATGAATTATCGAGAGTAGCATCATAACAAGATTACCTGTTACTTAAAGACCAATGCTGCCCTTTGGAAAAAAGGCTTTGCATTGCATCAAAGAACATATTTTAACTTTTATTAAACATTCCTCCATCTCTTCTCCATTCATTCAAGTCATTTGTCCATCTTTCCATTTACTGGTGTTTCATCACCTGCTCTGTGTTTGCTGAGGGCAGCAGGTTTATGTGTGTGAGGGATCTGCCTCATGATGACTGATTTTCCCTTTCTGATGCAACAAGCATGCAAGGAGGGCTTTAGTCTCCACTATATAAGCAGCACAAGTTCACTTCCTGATCATTGCTGTGTTTGACTTGATTGGTAAGGTATTTTTTATGGTAGGAGTTTAGGTGTTTAATATGATCAGTTTTTGTGTATATATTGTTGCTAATATTGCTGTGTGCTTTCATTGGTTATCTAGAGTGGTGTTTAGGGATGTAATATGCATCTGTGCTGCTGGTGTAATGCTAATTTATTTTTGCTAGTTTGTCATAATGTATTATCTTACACTATTAGTGGATAATGGAAGTCCTTTTAGTGAAAATGTCATGTAAAGTCAGTAATGGACATCCTATTGTTGTTTGTAAATCTCTGGTAACAGGTGAGTGCTTTCCTGGCTGGTTGCTTAGTTAATCATTTCTGGTGGTCTGCGTTTTTTCAGGTTAATTGTTTTACTGCACTGTACATGTATGTTAACCAGATTTCATCAAATATTTGTTGTGTTTATTTGTATTTGCTTTCTCAAAGCAGATCTAATTTTATTTAAATGCAAAATATTTTATCCTAAATGTACACCATTAAACCGTGTGAAGGAAGCCACTTGATAGGAATATCTTTCTTGTATTAAAGTATTTCTTGTTCAAATAGGACTTTTGGGCAAGGAGGTGGCATTGAGGGGGAAGCATTTGATTTGAGAAAAATTGGTGATGCAAGATGTGTCCTCATTGTTATAGTGCATTGTCCTGGAAGAGGCAAACTGTAATTTTGTCGTTTGTAATTGAAATTTAGTCAACTTTTGGAAGTACACTAGAATGTAGATGACCTCAAATCTAAAAGACATGGAAAAAAGTATTTTACGTTTCTCATTCATATGCTGTAAAAAAAAAAAAAAAAAAAAAAAAATCTTATGGCCCAGTTTGAGAACAGCTCAATGTAGTGGTTGTAATATGGCAAATATGGCAAATATAAAACAGTTCAGTAGTGAAAAATGTAATGTATTCTTTCTATGCTTTTCATAGTGCCAAAGACGACGGAGTTGACATCGACGTGCTTGCAGCTGAAATTGAAGGTGCAGGAGCAGGCAAGGAGCAGAGCAAATCAAAGAGCAAGAAAAAGAAAGGAAAGAAAGATGACTTTGAGTAGGTCTTCACCTCTTTCCTCCAACACTGACACAGTTAATAAGCCTAAAGAGATTTTCTCTTGCTGTATATACAGTGCTGCTCAAAAGTTTGGGGTTGGTAAGATTTTTAAAATGTTTTTGAAAGAAGTCTCTTATGCTCATCAAAGCTGCTATTTGATCAAAATAAATACAGAAAAAAACAATATTGTTACCACTCAAAATAACTATTTTTAATATACTGTAATATATTTTAAAATGTTATTTATCTCTGTGATGCAAAGCTGAATTTTAAGCATCATTACTCCAGTGTCACATGATTCTACAAGAAACATTTAAATATGCTGATTTGCTACTCAAGACACATTTCTTTATTATTATTATTGTTATTATTATTATTATTATTATTATTATTATTATTATTATTATTATCATCAATGTTTTAAGCAGTTGTGCTGCTTGATATTTTTGTGGAAACTGTGACACATTTTCTCAGGATTCTTTAATGAATAAAAGGTCTAAAAGGACAGCATTTTTATAACATTATAAATGTGTTCACTCTGTGACTTTTAAATAGTTTAATTAGTGCTGTCAAATGATTAATCGCATCCAAAATAAAAGTTTTTGTTAACATAGTATATGTGTGTGTACTGTGTATATTTATTATGTATATATAAATACACACACATGCATGTGTATATATATATAAACAAAGACTTTTATTTTGGAATGTGATTAATTGTTTGACAGCACTAAGTTTAATACGTCCTTGTGGGCTAAAACTATTAATTAATCTTACTGACCCTAAACTTTTGAACATGAATGTAAGTGTTGGGGAATTAATGATGATCTCTTTTACTTGCAGTGAGGATGACATCCAGAAAGAACTGGAGGCACTGTCAGTAGACAACCAAGGAGGAAAATTTAAAGAAGCGGAAAAGGTATTCTTCATTAACATAAACTGATAATCACAATCAGCATGCATTGTCTTTTGTTTTGCTCTCTCTTCTGATAGTGCCAATTTTACAAGCTGAGTCATGTGCCATTGACAGCAATTTCTCCATGTGTTTCTGTCTTAGAAATCCGATTCAGTGGTGGACGCTGAACCTGAGCCTGCTCTGAGTAAAGCGGACAAGAAGAAGGCCAAGAAGGGTAAAAAGGCAAATCTGGAGGATGAGGAAGGTGATGAAGATCAGGGTCAGAACAACATGGAAATCGAGCGCAGGGCGAAAGACACAGAGACGGTGGCGGCTCCCTCTCCTGCTTCAGACTCTGAGGATGAGGGCTCGCGGTCACGGCAGAAACCTAAGCCTAATAAGAAAGGTGGCCGAAAGGGTGCATCTGACTCGGAGGACGATGAAGATGGTGGTGCGAAGAAGGGTGAAGGAGCGGGTAACAACGATGAATCAGACGATGATTCTCAAGCTGCACGCAAGAAGAAGAAAAGTAAAGCCAAAGCCAAACCAGACAGCGAGGAAGACGAAGTAGAAGAATCGGCCTTCAAGGTGAAGACAGCTGCGCAGAAGAAAGCAGAGAAAAAAGAGAGGGAGAGGAAGAAGAAAGAGGAGGAGAAGGCCAAGCAGAGAGCTAAGAAGGAGAAAGAAGAGGAGGCCTTAAAGAAGGAGACTGGGAAACCTGCTACCACACCTTCAACAGAAGAGAGCAAGAAAACAGAGGCAGAGGCTTCAGTGGAGCAGGATGGAGCTGATGTCCAAGGAGAAGGTCAGATTGTTCACAGTACATTGTCCTCTCAAGAGTGTTTATGTATGTGTATATGTACACTACCGTTTAAAGGGCAGTGGCAGTTTGGATTTTTTTATATTATTATTATTCTGCAAGAATGCATTAAAATGATCAAAACGGACAGCAATGACTTTTTATCTCTATAAGATTTCTATCTCAAATGTTGTTTGTCTGAATTTTTCTATTGGAAGAATCCTGAAAAAATGTATCACTGTTTTCACTAAAATATGATCAGCACAACTGTTTTCAACATTTTTAATAGCAGTAAATCAGCATATTAGAATGATTTCTGACAGATCATGTGGCACTGAAGACTGGAGTAGTGATGCTGAAAATTCAGCTTTGCAGTCAAAGGAATAAATTGCATTTTAAAATATATTACAGTAGAAAATGGATATTTTAAGTAGTTACAATTTTTCATAATATTATACATTTTTTTTATCAAATAAATGCAGCCTGAGCTGCAAAAACATTAAAGAAGCCTACTGACCCCAAACTTTTGAATGTTAGTGTGTGTCTTTTGATATTTATGTATTCATGTATTTTCTAAAATGAAGGAAAACATTTATTCAAACCCGCAGACACAATTTTTTATATATTTTATAATTTTTATATATAGCCCTTGGAAAAATAATTTGGCATGATTGTTTGAATCACAGAATTTTGAATGAACGGTTTCATGGAAATTATTCAAGCTTACCAATTGTAATGCCATTTATTTTACTGAAGTCTTAAAGCTCTAATACTTGCAATTCATGAGGCAAGGGGTGATTAAAAAACAGAGTCAAATACACTATAAGAAACTAAGTTGATTAAAGCAGCATGATTGTGAATATTCAATACATCAGAAAGTCCTAAGCTTATTCTCCAATTTATGTTCCTCTATCCTCTGTTTTTGTACAGAGGAGGCTGAGGGGGACAAAAAGAAAAAGGACAAGAAGAAGAAAGGTGTGAAGGAGGAGAAGAAAAAGGGTCCCAGCAAAGCAACAGTGAAAGCAATGCAAGAGGCCCTGGCCAAAATGAAGGAGGAGGAGGAACGAGCCAAAAGAGAAGAGGAGGAGAGACAGCGACGGCTGGAGGAGCTGGAGGCTCAGAGACAGGAGCAGGTCAGTGGAAATACTCAGTCATTCAAGCTCATGCTGTCAAAATCGTTATCATTCCTTCATCTCTGAAACCTTCATCCACAGGAGCGTCTAGAGGCCGAGAGGAAAGAGAAGAAGAAACAAAAGGACAAGGAGAGAAAAGAAAGGCTAAAGAAGGAGGGAAAGCTCCTTACTAAGGCCCAGAAAGAGGCTCGAGCCAGAGCAGAAGCCACGCTGCGAGCGCTGCAGGCTCAGGGTGAGAACATGACTGACAGCAGCTTTGATGAAAGAAATAGTAAATATTTTTGGAGCTGATGGTGTCATTGGCTTCCTCTCAGGTGTCGAAGTGCCATCCAAAGATGCAATGCCAAAGAAGAAGCCTGTTTACTCTGATAAGAGAAAAAAGAAGCCAACAGCAACTCCTGAAGGTTAGATCCCGACCTGTTTCTTTCTCTGTGTATTTACCTGTAGTATTCAAGGATGGTTAAAGACATCCTAACATTTTCATTGCTTATATTAGAAACTTCAGAAGTGGCATCACCCACATCAGAGACTCCTCAGCCAATCACAACAGAGATGGAAGTGGACAAACCTGAAGCAGAGCAAGGTAATTACTTTAATTTCTCAAATTTTGGTCCCTTTGAAATGAATTTTATTATTTTTTTTCTGGATTTCCATGTTAACCTCATAATTACATTTGAGCCTTTAGGAAACTTTAGCCATTATTTTGTCATATGCAATGCTGCACAACAAAACTTGACTTTATAAAATCTTGAGTGTAAATGCATATTAAATTTTTTTATATTTTTATAGCTATTATGATTACTACTACTTATAGATGTACATTTACTGTAAAATAGTAATATTTTATCATAATTGCAAGTTAGCAGACGGTCTGTTGTAAAAACCTTTTTCAAGTTTCTTTGAGTTTTTGACATGCTGATATGCGGTTTAATTACTGATGTCAGTGTGAATCTAAGATCTACTTTTGATTTATTAATCCAAAAATTATCCTATTTTGTGACATTGCACACAATACACTAAATTCCATTTTAATGCCGGGATTCCACAATTCTGGCCACGTTTTCTGCTTCACCTAAATAATAGGGCCCTACAAATTGAATGGCTTATTGTCAAAAAAAGTAAATAAGTGAAAATACTTTTATAGACTTGTAAAGCTGATCATGGATAAGGATTTGTCTGTTCATGATTTGTGGCTGTAAACAAGGATGATAGCTAACTCTAAATTCTAACATTTTCATTGTAACAGTTAAGGAGCCAAAAGCAGAGGCTGCTGATCTGGACGACTGGGAGGCCATGGTCAGCGATGAGGAGAAAGGTGAGTGTAAAGCATGCTTTACCATGGATACATGTCTTTTAAAATCAAGAAGTAATTTGGTGGTGGTTTGTTCAGTGCTGATTAATTTGACATTTGTGCCTTCACAGAGATGAAGAAGGTTCACATCGAGGTGAAGGAAACACAGAAACCTGCTGAAGACCAAGAGAACGGCAGTGAGGAAGAAGAGGATGATGAAGAGGAGGATGAAGATGAAGAGGAGGAGGAGGAAGAAGAAGAGGATGAAGGAGAGGAGGAAAGTGAGGATGAGGAGGACAACAAAGACAGCAGGACCAAGATGACCACAAATAAAGCAGGAAAAGTGTCGAGCTCCGAGTCAAGCAGCGAGAGCGATTCGGACGATGACCGAAGCAAAGAGGAGAAACTTTATGACAAGGCCAAGAGACGCATAGAGGTACGCATACTGTCTTTTGCACACACATACACACATTTTAGTAAACAAAGTGGAATCGACCGTGTTTTTCTTTGTGTTCAGAAACGAAGGCAGGAAAACCTGAAGAACATTAATTTGGACAAGCTTCGAGCTCCTGTGGTTTGTGTACTGGGTCATGTAGACACAGGGAAGACCAAAATCCTGGATAAGGTTCGTTTCAAAGTGCCTGATGTGGACTTCAGCACCTGTGTTTTTTTTTTTTTTGTTTTTTTTTGTTTTTTAATATTGTTTTCTTCTTCTCTGTCTGTCAGCTGAGACACACACATGTTCAGGATGGTGAGGCTGGTGGTATCACACAGCAGATCGGAGCCACTAATGTGCCCCTGGAAGCCATATTAGAACAAATCAAGATGGTGAAAAATGTATGTATCTTTCTGTAATGCACATTTTCTCATTCTGTTTTCCCATGGGATTCTTTAAGGTTATTAAGGCATGTATTTGTGTATTTGCATTAGTTTGACAAGGAGAACGTGAAGGTTCCTGGCATGCTCATTATTGACACACCTGGACACGAGTCCTTCAGGTACACACTGTGCTATTTATTTTTGTGATAATAGACAGATTTTATACTCTACCATTAGAATCCTGAAAAATGTATCACAGTTTCTACAAAAAAAAATACTAAGCAGCACAGCTGTTTTTAACATTGATGATAGTTTTAAAATATGTTTTAGAAAACTTGTAATATTTCAAAAATATTACTGTTTTACTGTATTTTTGATCAAATAATTGCAGCCTTGGTAAGCTTAAGAAGCTTCTTGAACAAATCTTACCAATTCCAAAAATTATTATTAATGGTTATTTATTTGTTTTTATATGAAAATTTGTATTAAATGTTAACTTGCCTGTTATAAAGTTTATCACGTGTGTAGATACTGTAGAAAACCCATATCAGTCAAGCACTAAACCATGGCTTTTTAAACTCTATTTTTATAATGTTTGTATGTTTAATGGCACTCTTCTCCACCCTTCAGTAATCTGAGGAACAGGGGTAGTTCTCTGTGTGACATTGCCATCCTGGTGGTGGATATCATGCACGGTTTAGAGCCACAGACGATCGAATCCATCAACCTGCTGAAGGAGAAGAAATGCCCCTTCATAGTAGCACTTAACAAGGTACCAGATACTGACTACCGAATACTGATACTGATGATTGCAGCAAGTATTTTTAAATACTAATGTGTTTCTTTCTCAGATTGACCGTCTGTACGACTGGAAGAAGAGTCCAGACACAGACGTGGTGGCCACACTGAAGAAGCAGAAGAAAAACACCAAGGATGAGTTTGATGAGAGGGCTAAAGCTGTCATCGTAGAGTTTGCGCAGCAGGTCTGTTGTCATCTTGTACAGTACAGTCCCATTTACTGTTGAGTTTTACATACAAGTGCTGTCTTGTTCAACCTTCAGGGACTTAACGCTGCCCTGTTCTATGAGAACAAAGACCCTCGTACATTTGTGTCCCTGGTTCCCACCTCGGCCCACTCAGGTGATGGGATGGGGAACCTCATCGCCCTGCTGGTTGAGCTCACTCAGACCATGCTGGCCCGCCGACTGGCTCATTCTGATGAACTTCGGGCACAGGTCATGGAGGTAAGAGAACAAGCTTAAATGAGTTGAACAAATCGTGACAATCTGGTTTGGTATGTTTAATCACAATAGTTTGGGGTTTTTTTCTTCCCGTGGAGCCCAACTGTAATATAACCTCTGCTGTCCATCTTCTATATCTTAGGTAAAAGCTCTACCTGGAATGGGTACAACGATAGACGTCATCCTGATCAATGGTTGTCTACGGGAAGGCGAGACTATTATCGTCCCCGGTGTGGACGGACCAATCATCACCCAGATCAGAGGGTTGCTCCTCCCACCACCCCTGAAAGAGCTCCGAGTGAAGGTCTTATGCACAATTATATGTTTAGTTTGCCGTATCCGCTGTGTTGCAATAAAACTCAGCTTGTTTGTAACTCACTTATGTTTTTCTGCTCTCTGGGTACAGAATCAGTATGAGAAGCATAAAGAAGTATCTACGGCTCAGGGAGTCAAGATCCTGGGAAAAGATCTGGAGAAGACGCTGGCAGGTCTGCCTCTCCTCGTCGCTCATAAAGAGGATGAAATTCCAGTGCTGAAGGTAACTGTGTTACTTTACAAACCAATCAGTCATGTACTTCTCTCTAAGAACATTCTGCTTTTCTTCGTCTTTCGTCCTTTTCTCGTTCTTACATTAATCAGTCAAAAGTCAGAATTAACAGTTAATCTTATTGCTAAATTGGTGACCTTTCCTGCATCCTGATGTTGGTTGTTTATAGGACGAGTTGATCCGGGAGCTGAAACAGACTCTGAATGCCATAAAGCTAGAGGAGAAGGGTGTGTATGTGCAGGCCTCCACACTCGGCTCTCTGGAAGCTCTGCTGGAGTTCTTGCGTACATCCAAAGTGCCTGTAAGCTTTCAAACACTCACACATACTCTCATAAAACCCCTTTTATAATCTTTTATTGACGTGGACCGTGCAGAAGAAATAATGTGCCGCGCATACGTAAAAATGAGTTGGGAAAGCCATTTAGTTGTATTCTAGTAAAAAAGAAAGAATTGCAATGCTCGGGTAAACCGCTATAGAGTTAGAACCGGTGAATGCGGTTTACAGGTTTCATAGAAAGAGAATGATGTGTGCCGAATGAGTCGCTGTAGAAACTGAATACTTCAATGGTTGCGGACAAAATAGCTCAACACGAGAGCCAACACAAACGCAATGACATGTGAAATAAAACGACCTCATGTATTAAAGAAGAGTGGCTTGATTAAGTGGTGGAAATAGCAGATGATGGGCACAGAACGGTAACAAAACTCAGAGACATTTACATTAATACACAGGTGTATTGTGCAAACTGTACTTCATAGGGATGTTTAAACAGCTGTATAAGAATTTACATGTTCACGTTTTTTGAAAATATTTAACTTACAGATCTCAGTTTAAATGCTTCAGTTTGTTTTGATATTATATTATATAATGTTAATAAAAAGTTGAAAAGAGCAGCATTTATTCAAAATATAAATCTTTTTTAACAATATAAGTCTTTACTATCACTTTTTATCCATTTAACACATCCTTGCTGAATAAAAGTATTAATTTCTTTAAAAAAAAAAAAAAAAAAAAGAAAGAAAAAACTTTACTGATCCCAAACCTTTGAATAGCAGTGTATTATACTGTAAAAAATTATTTCTCAGGTAACCTAAAATGTACATCATTTAGTTACATCAAGGGTCAAATCAAATATAAATAGCAAATTTTTTTGTGCGCGCTGTACAGGTCTGGTATAAAGAATGTTTTTGCTCAGGTGGCCGAAATGTCCGCCCAATAGGGAAAAGTTTTGCTCAGCAAGAAATAAAATTAGAGGGAACATTGTTTATAAGCACTGGCTAACTGAGTTTTTCTGTTTGGCTGATGTGTTAGAAGTGGGACTTTTATTTTGACAGCACTGAAAAAGCCAGTGTCTGAGCGCATGGACCTCTCATTCTCCATCTTCATTAGTTTACTCATTAGTCTTAATTTAACAGTTCTATTTAATAAAATATTACAGTGCTTATACCATTTTGTATTGGGTTTTTTTATTCCCCCCAATAATTCAAATTATTTTTGAATAATTCATTTTCAAATGATTTATTTCTCATTTAGTAAACATTATGTAAAATACATTTTTCAACTACTGTTATGCATCTCAGCCATCAAAAAATCTATATCGGTCAACTACAATTGTAGAAATTACATTTATAAGCTACTCTGAAAGAGACACCACAAATTGACGGCATCTCTATGCGAAGCACAAATAGCTCTCCTCACATGTAGCACAGATTCACTGTTGATTCCAGTCAAGTCTAATGGTAGCATTTTGCGTAAAAATACATAGTGCACAAATATTGGTTAATTTTTAATTAGATTGTACTTACTGTTTTTTTTATATTTTGAATAATTAAATGAAATGCAAATATATTTATAATCAGCATTTCATTAATCAGCTGTGGTGTTTCAGGTGTTTGTATCCCCACTTAAATTCTCTCTCTGTCTCTCAGTATGCTGGCATCAACATCGGTCCTGTCCACAAGAAAGACGTTATGAAAGCTTCCACTATGTTGGAGCATGATCCACAGTATGTCTTCTGATTGATACATAATATATCTCCTTTTGTGAGATTGGTATCCAAATCTTTCGCTCTCTCATCCTATAGGTATGCAGTGATCCTGGCTTTTGATGTGAAAATAGAGCGAGATTCTCAAGAGCTGGCTGACAGCCTCGGTGTGCGCATTTTCAGCGCTGAGATCATCTACCATCTGTTTGATGCCTTCACCAAATACAGAGAAGACTACAAGAAACAGAAACAGGATGAGTTCAAGTGCGTTATCTACTGCCCTCATCCACCTCTTCTTTTTTCATCATTGACATACTCTACCAAAAGTTGAAACTTTTTAGTCAATACTAAAAATTAATGTTTATTCAACATGGAATTATACAAAAGTGAGAGTAAAGATATTTATAATGTTATAATGTTTTCAGAATCCTGAAAAATGTCAGTTTCTATAAAAAATATTAACCAGCAGTTGTTTTTAGCGTTGATAATCTTGAGCAGAAAATAAGGAAATTAGAATGATTTCTGAAGGATCATGTGACACTGAAGACTGGAGTTATGGTGCTGAATATTCAGCTTTGTATCACAGGAATAAATTTCATTTTAAAATATATTCAAATAGAAAACAAGTTGTAATGTTTTACAATATTACTTTACAATATTGTCGTGCTACATTTTGGATCAAATAAATGCAGCCTTGGTGTGCATTAGAGAATTCTTTCAAAAACATTAAAAAATCTGAAAAATCAACCCCAAACTTTTGAATGGTGTACAATTCATCATTAACTCACCTGAGCCAAAACATTTTGGGATATGGAGTCATTTTACATCACAGACAAGACTAAATACTTTAATGCTTTGGTTACAGTGGTTTGTTTAAAAAACGGGTAATTTATCCTGAATGTTTGCAGTCTGAATATCTGAAAGTTTCTCTCTTTTTCAGACACATAGCTGTGTTCCCCTGTAAGCTGCGTATATTGCCCCAGTTCATCTTCAACTCCAGAGATCCCATAGTCATGGGTGTCACTGTGGAGGCTGGAGTACTGAGGACGGGCACTCCGCTGTGTGTGCCCAGCAAAGGGGTGAGACATGTAGAGAGTGCACACTTCAAGCTCAACAATGAAAGAAGCAGAACAACTCTTTGCCCCTACTGTCAGTTTTTGCATTTTAACAGTTTATGGAAAAAACTGGTATTGTTTGCATTTAATTTGTTCCACCTTTTCTCTCTCTTTCTCTTAGTTTGTAGATATTGGCATTGTGACCAGTATTGAAATGAATCACAAGTCTGTAGATAGCGCTAAGAAAGGACAGGAGATCTGTGTGAAAATAGAGCCAATTCCTGGAGAATCACCCAAGATGTATGGCCGACACTTTGAAGCTGTAGACATCATTGTTAGCAAGGTATACTCTCTCCCTGCATCCTGAAATAAAGCCACTGGAGCTCACAGGATGCCTAGTTTTGTTTTTGTTGAAATTTGTTGAAAAAAAAAAAAAAAACCTAAAACATATGTTAAAGCATATATTTAAATGCTATTCAAATATGACTCAAATGCCTTCCTTTATCTCTTGTAGATCACCCGTCAGTCAATTGATGCTCTGAAGAACTGGTTCAGAGACGAGATGCAGAAATCAGACTGGCAATTAATCATGGAACTGAAGAAAACCTTTGAAATCATCTGAACACACCAGTGACTGTGACTGACTGACGTAGATCTCAAACGCCCCCCGTGCACACATACAAACGCTATACGTTGTACACTCCTAAAGGTCACGTGTGATTCTGGAGTCATCAGTGTTGCTCATACATTTAAGGACATTTGTACTCCGACAGCCTTGCACAGTCCCGTATCGAGGACTAGTTTCTCCTGTGCATGGGCGAAAACTCACAGCACTCCTCTTTTCCTCTCCAACTCATTTTGGGTGGTGGGGAGTGTTGGTGACAAAAAAAAAAAAAAGAAAAAAAAAAAAAGCAAGGAAAAAAGTTTTTCTGTGAGAAACTGAAACTATTACCACTGTTTTAAACAGTGACAAATGTTAGAAAACGTTAGACAACCTTTACAATTATTCCAAACGTGCCTGTTCTCTCTTGATCAATCCAGTTTATTTTTCTTTCATTTCATGGTTTTCTCCTCAAAGTTCACTGTATGGCTGGATTAAACTTGAGCTGCTTATTTAGGCCTGAGGTCTGACCTTAGATTTACATCAAAAGCTATAAAGTGAAGTCAGTGTGGCTTTCGTGAATGACTGCTGCAGATTTCGCCAGGATTTTAGATATCAAAAAAATGTACCTTATCAGTATTTTCATTTGCCCTGCTTTTTTCTTTCCTTTCTGGAGTGCAGTTCTTAAATTGTCCTTTTTAAAACTATAATCCCAGCCAGAAACAGACTCTCTCTCCCCTTCTCTCCCTCTCTCGGGTTTCCGCTGACACCTTCACCCGGCGTGTGTGAACTTGGATGAAAAGCCCTTCCCTTCCTCATTTTGAATATGAAATATCAAAGAAATTGACACGTGAAAATCAACAATAAATAGATGGCCTATTTATAGATGTTGTTCTTTCTTAAGTTTCGGTTTTGGTGATGATAAATACACAGGTTAATATTACAAAAGAAGAAATAGGCATTATATTTTGTGTAAAGAAAAGGAGACCATTTTTGAGCACCACAAAGATTTGTGACATTATTTTTGCTCCAAAATGTCAACAGCCAGTTATAATGTGGGAAAACTCATCTGTATTACTGTGATGTGGAAAAAAAAAAAAATTACTAGAATTAAGTATACAACATAGTAGTTTTAGCTGTAGGCGATTTGATTTATGCTGGTTTTAATCATTAAAAAAATGTATTGACAGAATGGTTTTCAGTACTTCATTGCAGCACATAGAATGTTTATTAATATTATATTGATTCTTTTTTTTATTGCTACATTAGAATTTCAGAGAAAATGTTTGATTGCTTTGAAAATGTTTGAAAATCCTATTTTTTTAAATTTTTTTTTTTTATTATTATTTTTTATGTGAAATGCAATGAATTCTAGTCAGTGACCAAACGTTATCCTGCAAAAAAAAAAGTATTTGTTATTAGTTTAATTTACTTTTTAATTCATCTGTGGGGTTTTAGGAGCGGCAGGGGGCGCTAGGGGTACATTTGGATTTCAATGGAATAGTATTTGGCATCAGCACCTTTTTTTAATATATTGAGACGCATTGCTCTCATAATAAAGTGTAGGCTTTCATGGATGCGTCTAAGTCTGTAGATCATACAAGTTGACTTTTGCTCAAGATTTTTTTTTCTCCACCTGGGACATGTGATGTTAAATATATTAGATTCACTAATAACACACAACCTAATATTGTCTTTCATATCCACTCTAGTGCTGGTAACATGTCAATGCGTTTGTTTCTTAGTCTTTAATGTATTCAGTGACCCGAGCAGCGTGAATTGGGTGTCATGTGGCGGAAAACAATTGCAGGCTGTAGATTTTGGTTTAACACTAGCTGACATCCTGCCAGATGAAAGAAGAGGAGAGAGAAACCGGACCTGCCAGATAACCCTAAACCAGTCGTCAGCCCTAGCATCCAGAGAAGAGGAGGGACCAGAGCCTCGCTCCAAACACTGCTGCTGTGGACTACAACAGGACATCTGTTATTCACAAAGCCTGCGTATTCGTTTGCTTGTGGATTATTGAGCTTTAGACGCATATGAGGTCATGAATTCGGCTGAACAGACCATCACATGGTTAATAACGCTGGGTGTCCTGGAATCACCCAAAAAGACGCTATCGGACCCTGAAGGCTTTTTACAGGCATCTCTCAGAGATGGAGTGGTTTTGTGTAAATTGCTGGAGCGGCTGCGACCCGGTTCGGTTCATACGGTAAGCTGTTGAAGCTCGTGCAGTTCTATAATAGAGTGAATAAATGACACAAAGGCACTGGTGTTTTTGTGTTAATCGGACACACAGGACCTTTGTATTTGTCTCTGCGCGCGCGTTTTGCGTTCGCTGAGCGCGCTAACCAGTGTAAATTTGTACATTAACATACTGTTTTCTTTAACTTTTAGTTTAATTTCATTTAACTGTGCGTGAAAGGAAATTATGTAGAAATATGTCGAGGAAATATCGTATAATCTGCGGTGACGGGGCACGAGTGGTCGTAATGAAAAGTGATCAGATTGTGGGACTATAAATAAATATATAAATTCGTCTATATGAGTCGACTGTTGAGAGAGGAAAACGACGATGACCGGTTTGTGAACGAATTGTTTTTGAGTCGGATCTTTTTAGTGAATCAGTTGAGCACCTGTCTGAATGATTCATTTTCGAATCGGACTCTCTGAACCGAACCGCGATTCGGACGCGTACGAGTTAATGATGAATGAACAAATAACAAATACTACAAATTCTTCTTAAATTCCATTTTTATGAGCCGAATCGTGAGGTGCACTGATTGAATCGGAACACTTTAAATTACAGTGAATAATCAAACTAAATATTTTGAACCGGTTCATTGGAACGAACTGTTCGAAATAACCGATTCGCGGAAATGAATTGAACCTCTCATCAACTAGAAATATTTCGACTAGCACTGTTACTCGTGACATTAGTTTTATAATTAAAAAGTACTATTTTATAATTATAATTAAAAAAGTACAATTTTAATTCTAAATAGAAATCTGCTAATAGAGCAGAGTAATTGAATTTGGGCACATTTCAACACAACATTGAATTGTTTATTTATTTATTTAGTCTTTGCAGGTAGGGTGTTTATTTGTAACTGTATAGAGTTTAGTATTATTTTAGTTAAATTTTTTATATCCACATAAGCTTTGATATAAACGATAATGTGGGTATTTAATTAATCATAAACATTTAATCAACCAGTCTCGACAGACTTTATAAGCAATACAATATAGTCTGAAATCATCGATGCTGATTTGATCGCAGTAATCCTTTGATTTCATAAAATGTCTGATGCTAAACAGACTGTGAAAAGCGGAATGCTGCAATCAAAAGCACAGTTTTATTGACAGGCTCTGCTGTATAAACAACACGTCGCATAGCGACAGCATTTCGTGAAGATGTTAGACTTTGCTCTGACAGGTCAGGTAATGTTTGCCTGTGTCAGCATGCCCCTCTTTCTGAACCCAACCGCAGGCTATTATCTCACGTCATTTCCGCTATTCCTCCGCCAACTTCCCTTTGAAGAATAAGTGGCTTTTTGCAGGAACGGGGCGAT
The DNA here is from genome assembly GCA_039654775.1 of Spinibarbus caldwelli. Classification (NCBI taxonomy): domain Eukaryota; kingdom Metazoa; phylum Chordata; class Actinopteri; order Cypriniformes; family Cyprinidae; genus Spinibarbus; species Spinibarbus caldwelli. The sequence goes on from CM077224.1 coordinate 31,663,054, forward strand.
GAGCCGTGACATAAACAAATGGCATATTCGCATAAGTTTTTGTTTATTCTTTGACCTCGGCTCGGAGGAGGATTTATCTGTTCGCTTTATTTTCAGATCCATCAGGACCCGAGGAAAGACGAGTGTCTGAGTAATATCAGAGAGTTTGTGAGAGGCTGTGCATTATATCACATAGAGGTGAGTGAGTGCTGCATGATCTCTGAGCGTCTGTTTTAGTCGTTCATTTCATTTGCATGCTCGTTCATATTTCTGATCACTGATTCAGTGACTTGTTTGTGTGGTTTGAAGGCAAACCAGGTCGCCAGACTGAGTCTCAGCTGGAGTTGGGAACAGACTAATCCTGTGTGTTTTGGTTTTGGAGTTGTTATTATAGTGGTAACAATGGCATTGAGTGTTATTGCGGCATTTTGACTTATTTTACCATGACAATTTCTTAAATTATTCATGCAACATTGCTTTAATGTTCTTTCTGTAATGTCTCATTTGTAGATGTCCAGGTAGCTTGCTGTATTTTATGTTTGCAGACAGTGAAAAGTCAAGCTGTGGAAGACAGATTTGATTATAAAAACATTTAAAGGCACAATATCACCATCAATAATCAATTTATAAGAGCCCTGTTGGCTGTATTATGCAATTAATCACTAAGGATGAGAATGAACTGAAATGTGACTGTCCAAAATTACACACAAATGTAACATAAATGCCAAGAGAAAGTATTACAGGAAAATAATACAGATGTAGGCTATATATTTTAGTTTATTCAGAATATTATTCCAATGTATTCCAATAGCTGTAAAGAATCTAAAAGTCTTTTCCAGAATAAAGCAGAAAGCAGCACCTTAAACTGAAAATGATGTGCGTGTAAGTCATAAATTTTATTTTTACACTGCTTTTTCACAATACACATTGTTTCAAAGCAGCTTCATAGAAAATCATGATGCTTATAATATCTTAACTCCAAATTAGAGATGGTTGATTATATAGGTTACATTTTGCAACAATATAAACAATCAAACAGTTGAGATTTGCTATTTAGTAGCCTATACAGTGCTTGAGAATACTGAATGTACGTGCCACATGGATAAAGTTGGATTTACTTATATATCAAACTTCTAAATAGAGCTGCTGTGCCATAAATATATATAGTTTACATGGCAAGAGAACCATGATCTTGGTGAAATTATTTGTAAACAGCGACTGCTGAATTACAATCATAAATGTCCGATATTTAGTGTAGCGTTTCATAATAAACACTTTCACTTCAGTAATTTACAGGGTGTAGCCAATTGTTAACGGGCGTTGCACCTGACAATTCTCAATGCCAGGTAAAATTAATTCAGAGTCGTCCAGACTTGTTTATCAAGAGAAGTTCTTTGCTGAAAACTGCAGTGCATTGTAACAGTTTTTTACACTGTTGATATGCTATTAACAGTTCATATGTTAGTAAACACAGTGTTCTGGCAGCTCCGTCTCCACGCAATTCCAATAGGTGTTGGTGTGAGATTGAATCAGATCCCTCACCCACACAGTGTTTTTATTGGTGTTAGAGCCAGTGCTATTGTTAAACTTTTACGGCTAGATTTTGTGTTCAGATCCAGCTCTGCCCATTTTTCCTGCAGATATCAACAATGTGTCTGTACAGGCAATTGCATGTTGTTTCTTGGAAAAAGCATGCAATAGACAACACGGTATGCAGCCATAAATTATTCACATTACAGTGCAATGAATTGTCACATGACCTTTGATTTACTGCAATCACTAAAGTCTAGCGCTGGCTGTGTAATGAACTGCATGTTATACCAGCATGTTATTTTGAAAGAGACGCTTTTCTCAACAACTGCTGTTCTGTCAGTAAAAGCTGTTTTTAATTTTTGAATGTCACATTTTTTGTCACTTTTGAGTGTTTTTGGGAAATCTGAGAGTGATTTTTCTTCACAAACACTTCTGTGCTTGTTAACGTTTGGCAGCGTGATGGTGTAACTGGGATCTTTCTGCCCACAGGGGTGCTGTGTGCGTATGTTGCTCTGTGAGGCATTTGTTGCTCTATATGAGTTCTGTTGTGTAGGGCGGTTACGGTTCTGTGTGTGTGTGTGTTTGTGAGTTTCAGGAGTGCCAGTGTCTTCGGTTCTTCTGGCCAGCTGTGAGAGGTTCAGACAAGCCCTCTATTGTGGTGAATGGAGTTGTGTATTTGAATGGGCAGAGCTGCCAGCTCATTAATTGTGCTGTGGGGTTTGGCACAGGCCAGAATGAAGTGAGGCACTCCACACTAAAACTGCTTTTTCAAATGGCATGTTTGGATGACTGGTTTAAAGAGAGAGCAGGAGGGAATTTAATTCCACTACAGTGATGGCAGATGATGTAATGTAGCCTTAGATGTGTGTGATGATTGTTGGTGGTGCTTGAATGTTGGGGACTGGACTTTAGGCCTGTATCAAGTACTGAATATTAATGAAATGTCTTTGTGTCTCTTTTTTTGAGAGGTACATTGGAGCAAATAAACACATTGCTCTTAATTCACTGATAGGAGAAAGTTGCTTTCATCAGTTCCTGATCAATTCAAAATCATTGTTGACTGTTTTTAGATTGCTACATTTCCATGGGGCAAAAATGTCAAATTCTAGTCTTCAGTGTCACATGATTCTTCAGAAATCGTTATAATATGCTGATTTGGTGCTCAAGAAGATTTCTCTATAATTTCTCTATTATGTATGTATGCATGAGAAATAATAGTTGTGATCAAAGTTACAGGTTACTTTTAAGACAACATGACATTCACAGTTTACTTCCCGAATACATGATAAAATGATAAAGTGTTTTACTTGTAAATACTTAATGTTTTGGCAGTAAAATGGGAAATGGCAAACACTATTCCAAAAATGACTAATTTTTAAATGTTAAAATAGCCTGCTTCCTAACTGTGCAGAGAAACAAGAAGTAAACCATTTATATGTTGATTTCCCCAAAATATATGGTTTCCTAAATTATAATCAACATGAATGCAAATGAGCTGATCCACCAGGAGACATTTGGTGTGTAGACACAAATCCAGGACCACTTCTCCATTTCATTGCCTGTATCATTTGAAGAGTTCAAATCAAGCTGGTGTCAGATCAGACCAGTTTGGGTTTACTTGGGATGAGCTTATGTGTCCAGATGGCCCAGAGAGCAGCAGGTAGTCTGAGCGCCAGAAACCCACACACACAAACACAGCATTGCCCAAGCTTAGCAAAACTACTTTCTTATATTCCCTCAGTGAAGCAGACTCATTTTATAGAGAATCTGTGATCATCATAAATTTCTGTAAGTTTCTGTGACTAGAAATTTGGTCTGTCACAAAGAGGTCAAATTCACCCTAGTGCAAGAGTTTCTCTAATGTTGCTTATTCTGGAGAATATGTCCATATTTTTATCAATGGTTGTTACTGTTCTACTGTTTTGCATATGGCCTCTGGATTTGCATATTTAGCATTACATGACTTGAGTTACAATCCATCCTCTGCTAAAACTGTCCATCCAAGTTTAATATATAGACCTGAAGCTTTCACCATGTTTAATGCTTGGGTCAGCATCCCTCATCATATTTTGATCCCTTGATGGATTTCATTTCAATGCATACATTTAAATATACTGATTTGACACATTTCTTATTATTATTAATGTTGAAAACAGTTGTGTTAATTAATATTTTTGTGGAAATCATGATACATTTTTAAATTTCTTTGAATAGAAAGTTTAAAAGAACAGCAGTTATTTGAAATCTTTTGTAAAATTTTTAAGGGCTAGATTTACTAACAGCTTGCGCCAGCGCAAAACATCTTTTGGCGTTAAAATAGTACTGTCAGGATTTACTAAAGTCGCGCAGTGAAGAATTAGCACTGAAAAGGCATGGACACAGTTATTTTTGCTCCTGACCTTATTGAATATGCATTTGTAGGAGCTTCCCTTTCAGACGCAAAATTTATGGGAGGAGAGTATTAAAATGAATCACTCAATGTGATTTAGTAACGTTTGTGCTCATCAAATTACTGGTATTTGCGCCATTATTTAACGCCTCAAAAAAAGCATATCTTAAACTATTTTGCACCTGTGTCGTAAGTAGATCACCCGAACCTGGTTAGCATCGGCTCTGCTTATTTGCGACTACGCTAATTTGCGCTGCGCTTGGTATATTGCGTTGGTCGATATTTAATTTGCGCGATGTCAGTAAATCACCCCCAGAAATTTCCACACCCATCGGCACTGTTTTGGAATTGCGCTCTCATGCTAATTTTCCCTGTTTAGTAAATCTGGCCCTAAAAGTCTTTACTGTCACTTTTAATCAGTTTCATACATGATTAATTACAATAATAATTAATTACATGTAATTAAAAAAAGCCTTTTGGCCCTAAACTTTTGAATGGTATGTTATGAATCAAGTCCATCTTGTACTGCAGATTGAAAAACATTATTTACCCTTTTGGGACTTGTGAACCCACTGCACTTAAGGCATCAGGGTTTATGATTTATGATCTTGTGCATCAAACATTCCAATCTAAAATGTAATTTCTTTTTGTATAGGATTAGCTGAGAGTAGCAGATCCAATTTTTTTTCTCACTTTATATTTGAGCTCATGCATGTCTCTGTTTTTGTCCCTCTGCAGGTATTTGAGGCCAATGACTTGCTTCAGGGCCAGAACTTCTCCAAGGTCTTGAATTGTTTGGTTGCACTCAACAAAGCAACTTCAGGTGAGATACATCTGAAACACTTGTATTATTAGTGCTGTCTGACAGGATGCTTTAAATCATAAAGAGGCATTTAGTTTATTACCAGCATGGTCTAGCTGTATTTGTCTTGAGTACAGTATTTACTCGGAAGTGAGCTAAACCTGACATAATTGACCCTTCGTAAAACCCCACCCTCCTTAGTTACTGTTGCTACATCCGACAAGCCATGCCACTCTCACACTACACATCATGTTCTCACGCAGTAAAAAATACATCGCAGAGTAAAGAGGAAACTGACAACATGCCGACAGACAAGACAGAGCAGGTTACTTTTGGTATGAAACATACCTTTCAAATTTTGTAATTTTTTTTTTTTTTTTAAGAAATTCAAACAATAAATACTGTTTTGTGGCTCTTTAAATGCCCCTATTATGGGTTATGAAAGGTTCATATTTTGGTTTTCCCAGGTCTGTGTGGGCAACAAGTGGACGGCAATATGCTAATGTTTCATGTTGATGTCAGCATGAAACAAGATGGCGGATTCGGCGTTATGATTGCTCATTTAAGCTTTTGCGAAGGGTCAATTGCCCGAAGCCTCATTTTGGGGGATGTCATCATTTGTAAAAACAGCACTGATATATAAAATAAATGCATTTTTTTTGTAAATATTTTTAAAAATGCAGGAAGGTTTCTGAAGTGATAGTTCACCCAAAAATGAAAATCTTGTCATCATTTGCTCACCCTCCACTTGTTCCAAAGCTGTATGATTTCTTTCTTCTGTTGACCACAAAAGAATGTTGGTAACTGAACAGTATTCCTCAATTGTAAGTCGCTTTGGATAAAAGTGTCTACTAAATGAATAACTGTAAATGTAATATAAATGTTGCTGGTAGCCATTGACTTCCAAATATTTTTATACTATGTAAGTCAGTGGCTACCGGCAAATCTAGCCTCAGTTCTGGCAGGTCAAGTTGGTCGAGCTTGCATCAGCTGACTCTCAGCTGATCCACATCTACCTATAGGGATGCAACACCTATCACAGCACTCATATATAAGGTCCATCAGTATTATCACCAGCTTGGCGTTGCTCAATAGCTAATTACCCTCCTTCATCCCCAACTCCTCCTCTGTCAGTCAGGATTCAGCCTCTGATTCTCCTTTGAATCAGATTAATCTCTAAAATGTTACGTTAAATTATTGAACTTTAATGATATCTGCAATACATTTTATGTTGGTTCTGTTCTGTTTACCCTGGGGGGTTATTGCTGCTCTCCTTGCTCTTATCCATGCTAGGCTGCATGGATGCGCAGGGAGTTCTTCCCCAGAACAGAACCACACCGCCAATCTAAACCGTATGCTAATTGTCATCTTTGATGATAGTGGTCCTGACAGAACGGTTTGTTTCCCAACATTCTTCAAAATATCTTCTTTTGTGTTTATCAAGTTTTTCATTTTTGGGTGACTTATCCATTTAAGATTAGAGTTAGGTTATAGTAACTATGTTTAGCTGTATATGAAGCCAATAGAATGGAATGTTCCAATTTAGATAGCCAAGTTAAACGTGTGTGTACTTGGAGCAAATGTCTGATTTGTTGATGAGTGTTTTCTGGTTGTAGAGTCCGGTGGTGAGAGTAATTCCGTGTGTTCTCGTCACTCGTCTTCTCTGCGGATCAAGTCCTTTGACTCGATCAACTGTTCGTCCACTCACGGGAGATCATCCAGACTCAAGTACAACCAGTACCGCAGTCTGGTGAGCATCACAATCACTCCACACCCTGATGTAGAATAAAATGGCTTCTTTTAAACCACTGAAAAACAGACTGAAGTGATTTTAAGAATAATTGTCAAAAGTACTATTCAGGTCTTTGTGTGTAAAACCTTTTTGAGTTCAAAAACTACTTGGCACACCTGTAATTTGAGTCCTCAGACAAATATGAAAGAGAAGCTGGAACAAATTCTCTCTGTATTTTTTCTGTCTTTCTCTGTAGGACATGTCTGAAAACAGTGCCCCTCAGGTGCTGGTGAAAGCGCGGTTTAACTTCCAGCAGACCAATGAGGATGAGCTGTCCTTCAATAAGGGAGACATTATCCAGGTGACGCGGCAGGAAGAGGGCGGCTGGTGGGAGGGGTCTCTCAACGGCAAAACCGGCTGGTTTCCTAGCAACTATGTCAAAGAGATCAAAGGCTCTGGTTAGTATTTGCCACTTTAAACCTTGAAAAATGTAGCTGCAGAAGTTAAACCCTGACAGACTCTTGTAGGAAGAGAACTGATCTAAAATCCTGCAAGACCAGACAAGCAAAGTGAACTAGAGGGTTTGGTCTTACTCATGCTCCTCTCATAGACTGCCAAGAAAAGCAGAAGAGATGAAGTTTTGTAGACCCCTTTTACCTGCTGACTTTCTTCTGTGCCCTAGTGTTGCCATAATATTTTCATAAAAGACCTACGGAGTATGTGTATAGATCAGAAAATCGCTGCGGGCAGCTGCATGTTAGGCTGTCAACACTTTAGACAGCTAAAAATATATTTTTTAAAAAGCCTACGAGGCACTGTGGCACTATGAGAATGTAAAATCTGCCCGGGTCCATTAAAAAGGCGATTAAAAGAGGACTTACAGGCTTAATGAAAATGTGCCAAAAGAGAACTGAATGGCAGCTCTCTGGATTATATGACCATTACAGGTTTACAGTGGAAAAATGTGCGCTCATTCAACCCAGCTTGAGTACAGGATCAGGTGCAGCATACGAGGTAGCAAACTAAGAATTAAAAGAGTAAATGGTAGGACACTTCATCTGAAGACACTATTTGTAATGACAAAACCTTGTGTTCGTTTAGTTTTTTAATAAAATCTGCTGATCTAGTACTTAATCTGGTACTTAATTTTAACTTTCCCTTTAAACATTTTCATCCCACCAAAAAAAATAAATAAATAAAGGCTTTAAAAAATGTTTTTGAAATAAGCCTCTTATGCTCACCAAGGCATTCATTTGACCCAAAATATAGTAAAAACAGTAATATTGCCAATATTATTACAATGTAAAATGAGTTGTACTGTATTCTAATTAAATATATTTTAAGGTATAATTTATTCCTGTGATCCAAAGCTGAATTTTCAGCATCATTACTCCAGTTTTCAGTGTCAAGTTATCCTAATATGCTGATTTGGTGCTCAAGAAACATTTCTTATTATTATCAATGTTGAAAACAGTTGTGATGCTTAATATTTTTGTGTAAACCATAATACATTTTTTTTTAGAATTCTTTGATAAATAGAAAGTATAAAGAACAGCATTTATTTGAAATTGAAATCTTTTTGTAACATTCTGCCTGTCAGTTTTGACCAATTTAATGCATCCTTACTGAATAAAAGTATTCATTTCTTTTAAAAAAAAATCTTACTGAACCTAAACTTTTAAACAGTAGTGTATATTTTCAATAACCAGCTTTTTGTAGCCTTATCTCACTGTATGCATGTTGTAGTATAAACACAACCCCTGACCCTTGTTCTGCAGTCCAAACATAAATAGCATGTATACCCCATGATGCCAAACAGATGCTTCCCTCTCATGTATGGGGAAGCGACCCTAATGTGTATTCGACCCAGCTTTGAATGGAAATCATTTAGGATGACATCAGTGCTTGAACATCCAGGGCTTAACAGGAAGGAAACACCATCCAACAACAAAGACAGGAAGTGCAGCAGCCAGAAGACAGCACTTCCCCTTTCCTCTGAATATGGCTCCACACTCAAATTTATTCCACTCTCTGAGCACTTAGCGATCCAGACTCTTTTATAGGATTTACTCGTGTTAAATGCATGCCCAACATTACTTGTAGTAGACATTAATAGTATATTGATTTCATACGTCATCTCAAAAATGGCTGCAGTTAGGAAGAGGCAAAGAGTGTAGGGTTTGTGATGCATGCATTGTTTTCTTTGAGCTCAGATTACATGATTAAAGGGATAGTTTATTTAAAAATGAAAAGAGATACACTTTTGGATTAACACTTTTGGATGAGAGTGAATATTATGACACAACTGTCATTTTTGGGTGAATTATTCCTTTTAAAACTAAATTTTTTCAAATCACTAATCCTAAGTATGAGCAAAAGTAAATATGATGCTTCGCTCAGTAAGCACTGCTAATGAATGGTTTGGTTTGTGGATATGTTGAGCTCTGAAAGAACTTTCAGGATGTTCACACATTACATTGCTGATATTAGTGTATTTTTGAACCATAATGGATTGAGCTAAGTGAAATGTTCAAACCGTCTTCTTGCTGAAGAAGAAGTATAATGTTTTCCTGTAAACTCAGATCTCCCCCTCTAGGTATCTAAATCTAATATTGCTGTCCTGACTGCTCACTGCAGGAGAGATGTACTTCAATATTCAATAACAGAAACAAAATGTTTCCAGATGTTGGTCTAAGGTGACCTCCTTACCTTTTGTTCTGTTTTTGCTCTCTCCTGCAGACAAACCTGTGTCACCTAAGTCTGGAACGCTGAAGAGTCCACCCAAAGGCTTTGAGACCACTAACTACTGCAAGACGTACTATAATGTGGTAAGAGAGATGTGCTGGAGTGTTGCGTTAGTGGCATGTAACACCTCCCACATGGAGCGCGTTGATTATTTATGATGTGCGTGGGGTGGTGCCTCTGGGGAGTTTGTATTGCACAGATATTTCCCTAACCAAATAAGCAAGCACACACCACCAACCCTGCCTATACTTGACTATACTTGACAGATAAGACTAAGAGTTAAGATATTAGGAGTGATTGTGATAGCAACATTATGAATCATTTTAGAGGGTTATGAAACTCTGCGACAGATTTTTGTGATTTTTAACATGTTATTTTAGACTTAACTATGAAGAGCACATTACGTGAATACAAAATGTAAATCTCATAAAGATCAATATGCCTATTACAAGGTCAATATATACACTACCATTCAGAAGTGTAGGGCTGTAAGATATTTTAAAAGAAAAGAAATTAATACTTTTATTCAGCAAGGATGCACTAAATGAATCAAAAGTGACCACTAAAAATGTTTGCAATATAATAAAAGTTTTTGTTGTTAAAATAAATGCTGTTATATTGAACTGTATATTCATCAAAGAATCATGACGAAAATGTGTCATGGTTTCCACAAAAATATTAAAAAGCACAACTGTTTCAAACATTATTACTGTTTTTTCTGTATTTTTGCAATTAACTTCAAAATGCATTAAAAAATAAAAAATCTTACAGACTCCAAACTTTTGAACGATAATGTAGACCAAACACATCCATGAACCAGTTCACACAGCTAAAGATAATGCAATGCCACTCATTTTCTTTTTTGAGTAACATCGAGGTTAAAACTGCATTGCAAGGATATTCAATTTGTGTAAGGGTTTTTATGACGCAGTGCTGTGTCCGGTTTTCTCAGACTTAGCCTTGGATTAATCCTTGAATTTACAGTCATAAGGCTTTAATCTGGGTTTAAAAGCCTCGCCAAACTAGACTTACTTAAGAGTTAATAATCCAAGTTTAAACACCCACCGGCAGATGCTGCTTTAAGAGACGCACAAGTTCAACATCCTGACAATAACAATTTTGTTAATAAAAGTAATTTCCAGATTATTTGTATATTTCTCTGTGTATGCCAATTTCCTTTATTGTGCTTCATTTCCTCTTGCGACATGTCCCAGAAGCCTCCCTCTGAGCCTCTGCAAACCCAATGAGCTGTTAATGTGTATGCGTAGGTCGGGTTTTGCCTACATTGTGTGCATCAGATGTCCCCACAAGGATATTAAAATTGAAATCACCTACATTGTGCTCGAGGAAAACGGCTTGGTAAACAAACAATCTTAATGACAATGCAGAAAGGTCTCTGAATGATGGCTTGAGGGGTAGGAGATAGAAATCATTATATCATTAGCTCAGTATAAAAACAGTAGAAGTCAATAAAGTCCCCACCATGATAGAAAAACAAACCTTTGTATGTGTGAATATGTTTCAATGTGTATTTTTAGAGTTGTTGACAGAGAATGCGTGTGTCTGGGCCTGTATTTGCACATTTTTATGTAAATGTGTTGTTATGAATGTCTGTATTTGGTTATCGGTTCTCACTGGTGTGCGTGTGTTTGTCTCTCAGTCGTGGCATAATATAGGTCATCTTTTCCATCTCATTGACTCGGGGGACAGCTGTGCCTGGGGCCCTGCGATGTCTGTCTGTGTTGGTTATGTGTCATGTTTGATGAGAATGTACAGTAACTGACCCTATACTCCTCTGAAGACCGGCTGAAGATGAAGAGTGTGTGTGTGTGTGTGTGTGTGTTTTAGGGAGGACACTAGCTTGAGTTCAGGCAGGGTTCAGTCTTTTACAGCAGCTTTAGGGGAGGAGACCCATTCAAGTTAAGGACACAGTTTGAAATTGCTGTAACTGTCAGGCTGTCCAGACGTCCAGGGTTATTGTTCATGTCAGGGGTGCTTTCATAAATGTGTTTACAGACAAACTTTGTTCTTGGTCCTGGATAATTCTGGAGGGGAAAAAAAGTTGGCATTTTCAAGTATAGACTGTTAAAATGTGACCTATCCTGTATCCATAAAAATGTATTTCTTGTATTTTTAGTTATTGATCTGTCTTCAAACCTTAAATATGTGGAAGCAGATCGTTTCAGAAAGCTCTGCAGAATTTTATAAATGCTTTATAATTCTGTAAATTAATATTTATATAAAAAATTTTAATGTATAAAAATACATTTCTACAAATAAAATTAAAAATTAATTGTATTTATTTAACTGACCAGAACAGCAGGATTAAAAAACACTTATTTTGAGCTTTGTAAATAATTTTTCCAGTGGCCTCTCAACTCCATATTTGTGTTTGTATAAAATATAAATATATAAAAAGTACATTTTCAACACTTAAAAATTAAAATTAAAATATTTATTTAATGGACTTGGTCAGCAGAACTTTTTTTTTTTTTTAGCGTTATATTTCTAATCTTCCAGCAGCTGTTTTTTAATTCAAATTTTTGATAAGATCCACAGATTAACCACCTGACATTTGGGTAGAAATTTGAAAGAAAAAATCAATCATTGTTTGATTGATGCTGTTATGCTTTTCCAGGTAATGGCTGCATCTCAAGGCTCATCTGCTGTCTGTTTGAGGACAGATTGAAGATTTATTGTTGCATTTTGAGGTTTTAGCTGCTAAGATGTATTCAGAGAGGTCAGCTATAGCCTTGTTCAACCAGGGATGTCTTTAAATCTTAAGTTAGACTGAAATCAGTGTTTACCATGACATGCAAGGGCTGCCCAGTTCTGTCATCTCTCGCACTTTCTCTGTATGCCTGCAGTGTTTTGTCCTCAAGGATAATGAACATATTAAAACGGACCCTAGATTCTAGTCTCTTTGCGCTTGGAAAACTAACAGGTCAAAAGCAATGTGCTTCTCCTATTTGCATCATATTCTGTATTCTCCCACCATTAACTGTCTGGTTGTTAAATGTTGAGCATGTGTGATAATAAGAGACCAATCATGAGTACTTGCCCCTTTTTTCCTTGCTTACTGATGATTTTAACTTTCGGTACTTTAGGCATTTCAGACTGTGTTCTATGTCATTTATGCTAACTGTGATTCAATATAGATGCATGACATTTAAACAACACAGAGTCTGGTGTGTTCAGTTATATCATTACACTGTTGCAAACTAATACTAATAAAACTAACAATAATGTTTAAAATGTAAAATTGTTCTTTTAAGTTGTCATGCATGCATAACTGTTGTTCATTTTTGTCAAATGCACAGGTGGTTCAGAATATTGTACAAACCGAGACAGAGTACTGTAAAGAGCTGCAGACGCTCCTCTCAACGTATCTGAGAGCATTACAGCCCACTGACAGGTAAAAACACAAGCCCAGAGTCTAGCATAACATAGAGATAATGCTAGTTCAGTACCCATCCCTCTCTCTTTCTAGGCTCAGCGTGTCAGATATCAGTCACATCATGGGAAATCTAGAGGAGATCAGCTCATTTCAGCAGACACTGGTGCATTCACTGGAGGAAAGTGTCAAGTAAGTGTCCCCATCCTGTTTTTTCATTCACTCACTCGCTCACAGTTTGACATCTAGTGGCAGTTACCAGTAATGCACTGTAGTTCTTATCTGGATTTACACTTTAGACGTTTAAGATGTGTGCGAATTGTTTTAGCTCTGTTCAACTTTAACTTTTATTTGTTTATTCATTTTTAGTAAACATTTATTATTTCTAAATGAATTTGTGTGTGTTGTGTGCAGAGTTCCAGAGAGTCAGCAGAGAATAGGAGGCTTCTTCCTGTCCCTCGTTCCTCAGATGAGGAGTCTGTATGTGACCTACTGCTCCAACCATCCATCTGCGGTTAACATTCTCACACAGCACAGGTGCGTAACAACACAATAAACACAGTGCATAGACAGTTGATATTGGGCAGATGCTTTTTCATTCATTCTTAACCATTAAGTTTCAGAAACACCGTCTATCAGCGTCTGTTTGTTTGTGTGTATGTTTCAGTGAGGAATTAGGAGAGTTTATGGAAAGTAAAGGTGCAAACAGCCCAGGGATCCTCACACTCACCACGGGCCTGAGCAAACCCTTCCTGAGACTGGAGAAATACCCCACACTACTGAAAGAGATGGAGCGCCACATGGAGGTACTCAACCGCTCTCTTTCTCAAAATATACACTACCGTTCAAAAGCTTGGGGTTGGTTTTTCAGATTTTTTTATGATTTTGAAAGAAGTCTCTAATGCTCACCAAGGCTATTCTGTTTTAATACGTTTTAAAAATAGAATAAAATAAAAAAACGTATGTTTGTTGATGACAAAATGCTCCAGTCTTCAATGTCACATGATCCTTCAGAAATCATTCTTAATATGGTGATTTGGTTTTCAAGAAACACTTCTTATTTTTATCAATGTTGTTCAAAACAGTTGTGCTGCTTAATGGTTTTGTTGAAACCGTGATAATTTCAGGATTCTTTGATGAATTGAAAGTTCAAAAGAACAGTAGAAATAGAAATGTTTTGTTATAATTACATTATAAATGTCTTCACTGTCACTTTTAAACAATTTAATGCATCCTTGCTGAATTAAATAATTAGTTTCTTTAAAAAAAATCTTACTGGCATCAAATTTTTAATGGTAGTGTAAGTACTCTGGTTATGACATGAAACAAAATCTCTCTCTATATCAGTGTGTGTTTATATAGTATACCAGTTTAACAAACTCCTATTATTCCTTTGTTCTGCTCAGGCACTTCATCCAGATTATCCAGACATTCAGAAGAGCATGACAGTATTTAAAAATCTCTCAGTGAGTATTATAGATCAACATCATTGATTTTCTTTGTTTTCACGTAACTGGTATATAAGGATGAACGATGTGTGAAATGATGATGAGCTGTTTGTTTGAGTTACGTTATGTTTCCGAATGGGATGCTGGGATTATCTGTGCGTGTTTGTTGTTGTCTTCAGGCCCAGTGTCAGGAAGTGAGGAAGAGGAAGGAGCTTGAGCTGCAGATTCTGATGGAGTCTATTCGGGGCTGGGAAGGGGAGGGCATTAAGACCCTGGGCTCTGTCCTCTACATGTCTCAAGTCCTCATCCAGAATCACGGGGCTGAGGTGAATGTTACCAAATAGTCTAGTGGTTTTCAGCACTTAACCAACGATCAGGGACTTCCAGTATTTAAAAATAAAAGCTAAATTTACATTAATTTATAGTTAGAAATGTAAAATTTCAAGAATGTTCTCCATGGACCCCTGGTTAAAAAAACTTGTTTTCTTAGATTTTAATTTACTGGTTTTGAATTTAGTGTACTTAAAATGATAAATTTAAAATTAATCTTCATTGTAATATTCTGTTTCATCAGGAGAAGAACGAGCGATACCTTTTGCTGTTTCCTCATGTACTTCTCATGTTGTCTGCTAGTCCTCGAATGAGTGGTTTCATCTACCAGGTAAGTCCTCACTGTAGTATAAATACATTCTCCAGTCCCATCAGTGTTTCACTGCACTGTTTTGCTGTGCTGTTTTTCCCAATATTGTAGTAATATATTTGGTTACATTTATTTATGTTTGTGTGTTGCAGTGAAAACCCACCAACAATCATTATGTATATATGTAACTATTATGTAGGTATTAAGCATACAATTACCTTCAGTTTGTAGTTTTTTGTATAATTACTGAAATCTGTTGTGGTACATAAACCACCCCACCCTCATGCACAAAGCAAAGGGTGACAATATAAATATTACTGAAAATGCACAATTGTGTTAAACGTAGATGCTGCTTGCACATTGTCACTGATTACATACTATACATTTTACATGTTTTATATTCATGTTTTGAAAATTGAGCTGTAAAATCCTTAAAGGGGTGAATTTCATACTACATATTATTATATAATTACACTGTTTCATATTATTCTAATATTACTTCATTTACTCTATTATTGCACTACTCTATTAGAATGACCTCAGAATGGATCTCAGCTGTTTGTTTGGTTGTTCTTGTATTAATAGCACTCTAAAATGCTGACAGCTGATTGGTTGATTGTCTTACACAGGGGAAGCTGCCTCTGACTGGAATGACTGTAAATAAAATAGAGGACAGTGACACCACAAAAAGTGCTTTTGAAATATCTGGTGAGTTTCCCACCTAGTTGCCTTCATGTCAAATGTTATTACTGCTAGATATTGAGAATACACATGCTTGAGCAGTAATGATGTGTGTGTGTGTGTGTGTGTGTGTGTGTGTGTGTGTGTGTGTGTGTGTGTGTGTGTGCAGGAAATATGATCGAGCGGATCCAGGTGATCTGTAATAACCAGCAAGATCTTCAGGACTGGGTGGATCATCTACACCAGCAAACCAAACGCACTTCAACCAGCAACTTGAAACCACAGAATGTTCCCTGCCATACGGTGAGAAACACATACACTACCATTCAAGAGTTTGGGGTCAGTACAATTTGAAAAAAAATCTTTGTGCTCAACAAGGCTGCAATTATTTGATCAAAAATTCAGTAAAAACAGTAATATTATTAAATAAAAATAACTGTTTTGTGTTTGGATATGTTTTTAAAAATGTGATATTCCTGTGAAGCAAAGCTGAATTTTCAACATCATTACTCCAGTCTACAGTGTCACATGATGCTTCAGAAATCATTCTAATATTCTGATTTGGTGATTAAGAAACATTTCTTATTATTATCAATGTTGAAAACAGTTGTGCTGTGGAAATCATGAGAAAAGCATTTATTTGAAATCAAAATCTTTTGTAACATGATCAATATCTATACTGTCACTTAAAATCAATTTAATGTGTCCCTGCTGCATAAAAGTATTAACATCTTTAATGACTCTGTGACGTATCTATATTAAAAATGACTGATATTCAGCGATATTCAGTGTCACTCACCGGCTCGTCTCCTTCCCGTTCAGCTGCCGTCTCACCCTCTCACCCCGTCCAGACACTCAGAGAGTCGAGGTGTGAGTGGATCTCCAGTCTACCACACTCTTCCTCACCTCTCTTCACTAGGAATCCCTCACAGCGGTATGATGTGGGGGCCCCTCGAACCCCCCAAAACCCAGAAGCCCTGGAGTCTCAGCTGTCTCCGACCTGCACCACCCCTAAAACCCTCAGCTGCCTTGTGTTACAAAGAGGTATCATGTTACACATAGCATCTCTAGAAGAAGAATCACTGTAAACCAATGGTTAAAATGTATTATTTATTAACTACTATTTATTAAATAAACTTATCTATGAGACTCAATTTGGTTATTTGTGTCTAATTTTCCTATGTCCCTCAGGATCTCAGTAAAAGTCCCAAAAGTATGAAGAAGCTTCTGCCCAAACGAAAACCTGAGAGGAAGCCATCTGATGAGGAATTTGCTGTGAGAAAAAGTATGACACTAATAATTTATTGAAATTTATTAAAGTTCTGTTACTTTTTACATATGCATGTGATGTATTTGTTACAAACTCATCACATGTATTGCTTCTGTGTTTACTGTTTGTAATAAAACATAGTGACTTTATTATATTCTTACAATGTTTCCTTACCCCTGGCATCTTATGTGCTCTTCTTGTTTTCCATCAGGTACTGTAGCTCTGGAGGAGGATGCTCAGATCCTGAAAGTGATTGAAGCATACTGCACAAGCGCTAAAACACGGCAAACACTAAACTCAAGTATGTACTCTCTACACCTTTATGTATTTTCTTGTGATTTTCTTTTGCTTTGCTATTTTCAAATCCCGCTTCAGTCCCAGACTCTATGATGGGATTTGTCCATGTAAATGAGTGACGACAATATAACTGTGAATTCCACATAATACTGGCAGTTTTGACACATTTTAAATGTTTTTTTATTTTATTTTATTTTTTTCAAGTTCTTTCTAAAATACACTGCATCGTTTGAAAGCTTCGGGTCAGTATGATTTCTTTGAAAGAAAATGCAAAGGGTTTTACATTGTCACAAATAACATTTTTTTTTCTTTTCTATTAATCCGTGAATCCTGAAAAATGTATCACTGTTTCCACAAAACTATTAAGCAGCACAACTGTTTTCAACATTGATAATAATAAGCAATTGTTAATGAGCAGCAAATACGCATTTTAGAATGATTTCTTAAGGATCATGTGACACAAGACTGGAGTAAAAATTAAAAATTCTATATGCTAACAATTCAGCTTTGCATCACAGGAATAAATGACTTTTTAAAATATATTCAAATTGAAGACTTATTTTAAATTGTAATATTTTACAATGTTACTGTTTTTACTGTATTTGATCAAATAAATGCAGCCTTGGTGAACGAAAGAGGCTTCTTTCAAAAACATTAAAAATCTTACTGACCCTAAACTTTAAAAGAGTAGCGTTTGGAATCTGAGGCCCATATTTTGAGTCCTACAAAACGCCTTCATCTGTCCTGAAGTCTCCGTCAAACATTTTTACATATGTCTGTGAAGTACTGCAACATCTTTACTGCATTTTATTGGCGTTAGCTATATAAATTTACGTTGACTAAACTCTTTACCACTGCGTTGATCACTCTCTTAATATTTTCTGCTCTTTTTAACATGAATATTTGTCTCTTTTCCTCTTCCTTCCTTCCATTCATTTCTTTTTCACCCATTTCTCTCTTATGTTGTCCCACTATTGTTATATTTTTATTTCATTCTGTCATTAATATATATATAATTTTTTCGGGCATCTTGGGCTCTCCCTCACTTTACTCCTCTTGGTTTGGTCCATCCTCTTAACCCACCTGTCCTCTCCAATATGATTGGTTTGATCCCCATCCCTAATTAGCATGGCAGGGCACTGATTTGATGCATAATCATGTGCTGGCTGATGTTGACCAATCGTGTGTGGATGCTGTGGGTTGCCGTAGCAGCGGATTTCCCTCCTCTGATCAATCTGAAGACTCGGACTATGACAGTATATGGATAACTCACACTAACAGAATGGGTTCTATGTCCCGTAAGAGCAGCTGCTCGTATATACATTTTGTTTGCATTGAAAGCAGCAAACATATAATTTTTGAAGCTAACGTAAGGTTGTGAACATATTGAAGACATGGATGGACATGAACGAGCAAGAAAGATGTTTTCAGTGCTTTTGCTCCATGGCTTTCATAGGACAGATACAGTCACATTTAATACATTTAACACCATTCTAAAATTTTGTTTCTGTACATTTTAGGATTATTATAGTTAACTAAAACTAAAACTGAAATAAAAATAAAAAAATATATTGACAAAACATACTAAAAATGACAAAAATACACAACAAAATTACTAACATTGTAACCAAAGTTAACATGAAAATGAAAAATAAACTAATAAAACTATTAATAAAAACTAATAGTATCTCAATTATACTGAAATAATACTGGTATGAGTTATATAACCTGTCAGTGAGTTGTTCAACATGTTATTGTGCCATTTTTAGTCCATTAACATTGTTACATTTTTTTCAGGAACAAGGAAGGAGTCAGGGCCACATATGATTTTTCCTGAAGAGGAGAAAATCATTGTGGAAGAGACAAAGAGCAATGGCCAAACTGTAATCGAAGAAAGGTTAGATCTCAGATTTCTGCATCTAATTCACCTATTTATTTACTATTTTTTATTAGGGCTGTCCGTTTATGCATTTATTTATTATCATGATTAATCTTATAATGATATTGCGAATAAAACAAAATGTTTAAAGAGATAGTTCACCTTCAGTTGCTGGTCCCCATTGACTTTGAAAAAAAACACTATGCAAGTCAACTTGGACCAACTGAAGGTGAACTATCCCTTTAACATCTCAGTAGTTTTTCGTGATGATTTCATCTGGATGTCCTTTACAGGAGTCTGGTGGATACAGTTTATGCCTTAAGGGATGAGGTTCAAGAACTTAAGCAGGTTAGTCCACATGCCACATGCAAATGTTTGTTTATACTTAATGTGTTGCCATTTTGTTTAAATTAAAAATCTGGTGCCGTGACCCGGATTCTCTGATTTTGCATCACCAGGACAACAAGAGAATGAAGCGCACTCTTGAGGAAGAACAAAAGGCACGGAAAGAGCTGGAGAAGATTGTCAGGAAAGTGTTAAAGAGTATAAACGACCCATCCTGGGATGAGACAAATTTGTGAGCCCATCTGTACATTTATGAAAACTGCTTCTGATAATTGTGTGTTGAGTGTAGTATCAGTCTTAACTCCTGACCAAAAATACTTGTAAATATTGTGACAAAACTGGACTTGATCCCTGCAGTCACAGTATTACGCCTTTTAATCCTGATCCTTTTTAAGCCTTTTTTGTTTGCCAGTGCCAAGTATCTAGTTCATGTTCAGATATGATTAAGATAAAGAAATGTATTGAACCTGGACATCATCTATCAGAAACGTCTCTACAGGATCAGGTGTGGTCTGGCAAAGCTGCCAAAATAAACTGCAGTTTGATCATTTAGCTCACTGTCACAGATGTCATTGGTTCCTAGTCTAAAACTGGGAGTCTCAGGGATGATAGACACACTGTACTTACAAATGTTGCCAGGCCTGCATCACTGCCTGCGTCCTTTGACATTTTCAGTCATTAGCCAATATGTTCAATAAGTGATGACATTCAACAGGATTTTTCCAATGGAAAACCTTGCAATACAATACTAGAGACATTTCTGAGGGAACTAGTCTTTTTTTAGAGATTCTTTTGGGGTGTCATTTCAAAGTTGTTTTTACAATAACCTCAGTTTTAATTTCGTCCGGTTGCTCTTTTGCACCTTGCAGCTTGTATCTTTTTTTTTTTTTTTTTTTTTACTTTTATTATGATCCTCTACACTAATTGTGCATTCACAGACCTTTTTTGTTATGTACAGAAATAATCCTTTATTGTATTTAATGCTCAGAAATGTGCCTTTTTGGAAAAAGGGAGATTTCCAGAATTTTGTCAGCATTTCTAGCTCTGTCAGCATTTCAAAGAACCTTTTTAAGAAAAATTTATGCAAGAGTGATTTTAAATTAACACTGAGTCTGTGGTTAGAAACTGACAGATTAAGAGTCTTCTATGTTGTCTGTCTAATTTATGTATTTAAATGAAATATTGTTTATTGCTAAATGACTGTGTATTGTGAAATTTCCAGATAACCTCATCTACTTTCTCTTCCCAAAGTACTCTCTATCTTACACTCTCTTTCTTGCTGATTGAATTGAATAAATACAAATTCTTACTGTGACTCTTCGAATGGGATTTGTGTTTGTCTCATTCCTCTCTTATCGTTAAATTCATTCTTCTGTTGCCAGATCTGTCCTTGTATGATGACAATATCAACAATATGTAATGTATTACCAGTTATTAGTTATTATTTTTCTGGAAACTGATACTATTCAGGATTCTTTGATGAATAGAAAGAAAAGTGTTTATTTGAAATAGAAATCATAAATGTCATTACTGTCACTTTTGATCAAATTAATCCAACATTGCTAAATAAAATGATCAATTTCTTAAAAAAAAAAAAAAAAAAAACTTTAACAGTAGGTTATATTATCAAATAATATAATTTACACAAACAATGAGGATGTGAATTGGGTTGAACATGTTAATTTACAATAAAAGACTTTAGGGTTGTTTGTTTTAAAGTCTTATTCACTGATGTAGTACAAAACATAGCAAAACAACATTTTGCTATTACACACTCAAATCTGTGAATTGTTCACTTAATACAACATAATATCAGTGTGACACATTTCTGTCTTGTAGCTTGAACTTGGCCTCAATAGTCATTGCTGTCTCAATGAAATTCAATGTAAATCTTAATCAAAAGATTAAACACGCTGCTAGTCAATTGATATACCACTGTTATTTCACACCAAAGTAACATGACAAACTTCAGCTGTTCATGTATAAAATCTGGCCCAAGCCCCATATACACTGCCCCGTTCAGACGTGACGCAAGCCAAACCGTCTTCCTGTTAATTCCTCCATTGTTTCGTTCTCATTGTCTGTGTAATCCGGGACCGAGATGGCAACAGATGCAGATGGAAGCTGCCGAACAAACAGGCTGCAACTCAAGAGAAGTGGGTGGATTTTGGACTGTTTTTGTGTTTAGTGTTAACTGGTAATGTGATGGGTGTTCAAATGTTTCCCCTCCTTTCCATATCAAGCAATGACTCAAAATACAGTATTTCTGTACTCTCTCTCCAACCAAAATCAATATTCATCGGCAATCTAAATTCCTGGCCTGATGCTGTTTCTTTTATTTCTTCGAGTTGTATGAAAGACTATCTGGATTATGATGAAAATGTCACTGGATTGCTCATTCGTTTAGCATTGTTTGTTTTGTTAGAGATGCTGGCACAGTAATATCTCAACCCACGGGCTGTGGTGCAGGTGTGGCAAACCTTCTTGTGTGTGTCTCACATCTGTTTTCCAACATTGCTACCTCCACCTCAACCCTATTATGGCAAACAATGACTCGCACCAAATGCTTCCAAAGACTCACAATCCTCAGGGACAGCAAGGCATTGTGGGAGATTTAATCACTGGCTGAGGCTTGTGCAGAAGGAGGCAGGTTGTTCTTTTGTGTAAGAACTGAGGCGACTTTGACATTTTGAGAAAGACTGACGTTTAGGACACATTTACATAAGGACAAAGCCTAGAGAACGGTACAGAGAGACCGAAAATGTTAAATGTCACTAAATTGAGCTGCTCTGTGCTGTCTCAAAAGTTTAATTGTGTTAACAAAATCACATTTCCGGCTACACTGACTGTACATGGACTGTTAGACAGTCATGAATGGACTTAATGGTGCAAAAGAAGATTTCCACATGGTATCTTTATACTTCAATTTCTATTCACACAAGTCTGTAATGTAAGAAATTATGCTTGTCACAACCTTAGTCAGGATCAGCGTTGGGTGTAATGCATTTCGAAGTAATTGATTACTTTAATTTGATTACGTTTCTCTTGAAAAATTAAAGTAAGGGATTACACTTATTTTTTTCTGACATATAATTACAGTTACTTCTGATGTAATCACATTAAATACTGTATAGACTATAGAACAGTTCTATATAAAAAATTGTGGATTTAACATAAAAATGTAACATCTAATGTTAAACCTTGTGTAACCTTCTCCCTTGAAATACTTTGATCAGTTCAAGAATAGTTTTTGCAAATTTATATTATTTATCTGAAAGAATTAAGAGTTTTGGTTTCATTCAACTGGTTGAGGCTGATATGGGATTTAGAAAGTAATAAGTAGATTAAAAATTAGTAATAATAATAATTAGTAAATATAATAATTTAGAGAGAGTAATTAAGTAATATGTAATTAGTAGCTAGCCAGTAATTAATTACCTTTTTAAAGTAACACCAAAAACTGGACAGGATGTGATATTACATATGTAATATTGTGTGAATGAAAACGAGGCTTTGCTGGGTGTGCTATCGTTCAAAAGTTTAGGGTTGGTGAGATTTGTAATGTGTCTCTTATGCTCACTAGAGCTGCATTTATTTGATCAAAAATAATTGATAACTGATAACTGTTTTTCAGTATATTTTGTCACATGGTCCTTCAGAAATTATTTTCATATGAATTAGTTGCTTAATTTTTGTATTAAATGAATAAGAACAAACCTAATATTTTTGATTTGTTCCCAGTCATGTTTAAATATATCAAGCTAAGTTGATTATGTAGCATGGCCTACTTTATATTCTTGCTTGACTAAGAATACTGTTTAAAAATTCTTGAAATCAGGTTTTAAACCCCATTTGACTGAACAACACTGGATGAAAGACAAAAGCTCTGTCTCCTTTCCATTTATACCGCATGAGGTTGTAAACCTTCGCCCTTATGAAAGTGACAGGCCAAATTTCATTCTTTTATGGGGACTGACTGCCCCTCATTGACTTACAATTGAAAAGATATAATTTTGCAAATGTTGGTGAAAAAGCTCAAATGTCAGCCTCTTTTCAAACTGCCAGACCTGTCTTAGCACAGGGATGAATAATGGATCAGTCACCTTTGTCTACTGCTGAATATTCTTACATAAATACAAAGACTCATAAAACACATAAAAGAGCATCTAATTCATCTTTTAACGCACAGATCAAACGGTGTGATAACTCGGCGCACGGTCCGTTTTTCTTAACGACAGGCAGGTAAATGAAGAACACCTTTGTGCTCGCTCCTGTCTCTTGTGTCTGGAACAAACGTCGGATTTAGCCTTGACTGCTGTCTTACGTGTTTCACCTAGATTTCGTTAACACTTACACGAGGATAAAGGCTATACAGAGTCCAATGCACACACACATGAGGTTTTGGGGTAAGACTGAGGTGATTTTTAAGGAAGTTTGGTCAAACCTCTGTTGTTCCAAACTTATTTGATTTTCTGCCATGGATTGCAAAACGAGATGTTAAGCGAAATTGCTATTTGCACTACTCTTTTCCATACAATGAAAGTGAATGGAGACAGATCATCAAAAGTAGTTCATTTGACTGAAGAGCTGTATTCTGAAGTCAGACAATAGCTTTGTGTGCAAGAAATAAATTTCATTGTACGGAAAAGAGCAGCGTGAACATTCTTCAGAACATCTCCATTTGTGTTTCATAGAATAAAAAAATTATGCAGGTTTGGAATGACATGAGGGTAAATATAAAGACAGAATTGTGACAGATGGAGATGAATTTAAGTTTTTTTTTTCACACTAAGCTGTACAAACACTGCATGTCCTGATGTCATTTATTATTTACCTAATAAGATTCGATGAGTGACAGTGAGGTAGTGTGTAGCTACTGTACATTCTTAAAAAAAAGTTTCTTTATTGACATCTGTGGTAACATGAAAAATCAGTGGTAAGAATTTACAATAAGGTTTTATTTGTTAACGCAAATTAACAATGAAAATACTTCTAAATCTTAATTAATGTTCATTTCAGCATATTATTTAATGGACAATGAGTTGTATTTTTTTATTAACTAACGTTAACATATATTAATAAATATTGTAACAAATGTATTGCTCACTATTAAAGCATCTGTATGTAGTTTTGTGCATTTTCCGATTTTGAAGCCTCTACTAGCTGTCGTAAATATGTCACTGTTTGGATTGCTGTTCATGTATATTTGTTGCTGCTGTAAAGCAATCTGCCATTTTCGCGGAATTTCGTACCTGCTCTTCAAATTTATATATTCACAGTCCCAGAAGGTTTATTTATGGGGAGTGCGGTAAAGAAACGCAAGCCATTTGCCTTATTAGAAGTCAATGTACCACCAGAATGATTTTGAAACTGATATTTCAAGGTAAAAAACTTATTTGCTTTAATGTAAAATGCATTAACTAATGTTAAGTAACGGAATCTTTAACATGGAACCTTTCCATTGCACATAAGGTTCTTTAGATGGTTAATCTTGACAGTAGGGAAAAAAAATGTTATTTTATGGAATTTTAATTAAAATGTTCTTTGAAGGGGGAAAAAACTTATTTTGGACCAAAAGTTTTTGGACCAAAACACCAAGGACCAATTAATTGTTTCTACACTCTCCATAGACAGCTTAACTCACTAGCTCCAAAACCTGCTGCCCTACGCCAAACTCCTGCGCTCTGCCCTTGACCATTCAATAAGTAGACTAGTGATCATTTCAAAATGACATGTTCTGTGGGACTGCAAGATGCCTTATCTGCTCTCTCTGAACAAACTGCCATTCATTCCCCATTCTTCTGCTTTAAAAATATCGAAATATATAAAGAAAACAGAGAAAGAAAGAAGAGCAGCTAGGGCACATTGCATACACCGGGTGCTCTCTTTCATTTGGTTATTGTGCAAAATAGCTGTGCAATATTTTTTTTGTCAATGGTTTACTCTAAAAGCTTTTCCCTCTGTCAGTATGAAAGGAAAGCAATAAAGGTCTTTCAATGGGCATGAATAAAACCAGGGAGAACAGAGGGGAGCCGCTGGGGGTTTGGCCGAAGGGCTTCTATTCTTTAGCTGGTAATCAAATTGAAGCTGAAATGAAATGGAGGTTTCTTATGAAAATAGCTTTGTTGACTGGAAGGCTGGTAATTCATAAACAATACGTAAGGCTTCTGTGAGCATAATAATATATTCATGCTCTCAGAGAAAAGGAAGGAACAGGAGAGAGAGAGAAAGAGAGGCAGTGTGGCAGCGAATAAAGGGCTACAGAGGTTTGGCTTATATGCGTCTCAACTACTGCCAGAGCAATAACTGTTGTTACTCTGTGTCACCTCCTCTCTCTCTTTCTGTCTCACACTGTCATTTTCTCTCTTTCAGTCTCTCTCTCTCCCTCTCTCTCTCTCTCTCTCCATAACTTCTTTGTCACTGGCTTTTGGTATTTGACAGGAATACCAGAGACTGGAGGTAGTTGGTCTTCAAAACGAGTGAGCTGAACAGGCAGATGAACTCTGATTTACCTGCAGAGGAGTTCAGTGCTGGATTGGAGGCAGCGTGGAGCAGCAGCAGGTTCAAATGAAAGTGGTCTTCATAAAAACATGTGAACTTGGACATTGGATGTATTCGCTGGAATGAAGGTGAATTTCTGTGGGATAATGTTCCAGACAGGACACTCTCCGTTTCAGATCACCTGGGAAGGGAAGATGAGAAAGTTTCTTCATCTCTGCGGAGACCAGTGGTGAGTAGAAACTGATTTTGACAGCTGTTTACGTGTCTCTGAAGTTCATCAGCAATTCTGTCTGACAACGCAAACAGAATCCTGGGCTGCAATTATAAAACCAGTAACTTCAGAAAAGATGCATATTGCAAATACTAATTGATCTTTCTCTGTGCTGCTGTGATATAATATGTCAAACTGCTTTGGCTTGTCCTTGGCTTAACCCTGTTCCTCTACAAAAAATGTTTGGTGTTTGAAAAAGTCATGCTGAGGAAGTTCAGGTGGCCGGTCTGATTCACTTGCTGCACTGTTCAATCTGACATGCATGCATGGAAAGCTCTGTGATCTTCATTTTAGACTAAACGCACTAATGCAATCTATTTGCAGTGCATTTTCAGTAGGTCATTTGTATTAAATAACATTCTTTATTCTAATTACATGCCCTAGTGATATTGATTGTTGGATTAGATTAGACTAGAATTGTCATTGCTGTATTAGTGAACCACTTACACAACTCATACAACAACAAGCATTTTACACATTTCCCAGGTTTTTTTTTTTTTGTTTTGTTTTGTTTTGTTTTTGATTTTCCCCCTGTTTCTGGTTCCCTTTATTTAATTTTCCCAGATGTTCTTTTCATTTTACTTTTTTTTTTTTAACGTTGAGGCACATATCAGAGATCTAATTTTTTTAATAATAATAAAATGAGAAACTTCAAAATACATTTTTCAGTTAGGGAAATGATTAGTGCAACAAATCATCCTTAAAATGTTCTGATATTTTGAGTTCTTTTGGAGACTTTGCTTTTGATATATATCTCCAAAAATGTGATATGCAGTATGTAGGGTTTTCTCCATCAATTAAACATCACACCTGAATGTTGGACCAAATTTTGCACTTGTAATCTCTAAAATGAGCTTTACAAATAGACCTCTGTTTCATACAACAGTCCTCATTGAGCAAAAATTGGCACATAGGTGTATTTTGAAGTAATTGGCCTATTCACAGGATGACAATCATCAGCTTTCTTTTTTTGACACTGTGAATAATGTGAAACGTAGGAGAAACATGTCAGTGATGCACAACAACTCAAAGTCAAGAGTCAGTTTGGGAGAAACCCAGCCCTACAAACAGATGTGACATCTGATGGGAATGCTTCATTCTGTTTTACTTTAATAGCTGGGTTCCATCATAGCTTTGGTTCTGAACTCTCAGAAGACAGGCCTTTTAGAAGAAAAAAAAGTGTTGGTTTCTAGAGAGGGCTGTCTGATCATTTGTTTCCTTTTTATAATAGGATCAGTGTTTGTCAGGACTCAGGAAGATGTAGGGATGAGGAGAACAGAATTAGACAGATGGAGAGAGACAGAAAAGGCCAGGGAGTGGGGAATGAAAGAGAAGAAAAAGGAACAAAATACTCAGATGAGACTGTGTAAATGGATTAGAGAGGTAATCTTTTCACTTGTCCCAGAGAGAATGGAGAAAATGCATGTGTGAAGCAGTGGACGTGAGAGAGAGGGTGATTGTGAGAAGAAAATGTACATTTGTGGGTACATTTTAGAGTAATGGTAGCAAGTAAACAGAGCATCACATAGTTCAGTGAATCTTCTACAGCAAACATACATGTAGTAATGACAGAGGGTTGTTGGTTTGATCTGGTAATCTATCTATCTATCTATCTATCTATCTATCTATCTATAAATTAATTACGTGTTTAAATTGAATATGCCAAGATTTAAAAAGTCAACTCTGCAAGAGGTTTTACAAAAAACATTACATAAACATTTTAATAATACTTAAACTCCTTTTTAAGTGAGATTTGTTATAATAAAAACTTTTCCCCCAAATCTATTCAATTTAAAGATGAGATTTAAATGTTTCAAAGCCTCATGAAGTGTTTAAAGCACTGCTGCATTTGACTTAAGCGAATGACCAGAAGATGGCAGTATCCTCCATGACATGCATGTTGTGTACCTGGAATCATGTGTTTAATATTCAGTATCAGGACAGAATTAGGAGAAAATATTTAAAAAGAGACAGATTCTCTTGAGGCCTGCTTTTTATAATTTAATGCTAAATATTTCATATTTGTAGTTAATTAAATCAAATCAGATTTTTTCATCCTTGTTGGTTCTGTAAATAAGCAAATATTATATATACACTTATATAAACACTCATCCTTTTGTGATTCTGTTTTCAGTAAGCATAAGCAAGCAAACCTGAAGATCAGTAGTTCAAAAGGTCAATTTAATAACAACATTAAAAATATAAGAATTGCATTTTTGATTAGGATTGTTTTAGTATGTTGCCAAAACCATATTTTATGCTCTGAAAGTTCAATGGCTGATCTCACAAACCACTATCACACACTAGGGGTAAATGTTTGCCTTGTTCATTACAGTTTTATATGATTGCTGGGATCCATTTCTCAATACATAGGTCACTTTTTCAAAACTCTTCACACAGTGAGCACAACAGCAGTCTGTGTGGGCTAAACTGTGGGTCATTTTCCATTGCTTTTATGAATTCAGTGCATTCAGTGAAATCTTCTCTCACTATTCTCGCACTCTACACAATTACATGCTCTTTACAAAACTGTTAAACCTAAGTTCAAAACCTAATACAATAAAAAAAAAAAAAAAATAAAAAAAATGAAGACACCAATTTTAGTAATACTATAGGCCTATTACAATATATTCCAAATCCAAAAAATTAAATACTATCAAAACAGTTAGATGTAGCTGAACACAGGTGTTGGTCTTTCATTTTCATTACCATTTATATGAAAGCGGACAATTTATGAATAATTTTGTACCGCAGTATAAACGTGGACCGTGTAGCATGTGAATTCTAAACAATAGAGAATAAAAGAATAAAAGAAACCATAGTACTATCGGGTGAAAGTGTTTTAGTCAGTATTTTATGTGTGACAGACAGTGACAACAAGGTGTGTTCATCTTCAGTCACAACCTGTAAAAACAGTCCTGTCATGTAACCAGAAGAGAGCGCCTTTGCTCTGTCAAATATTCCTTCAGCTGACATTCCTCAATACTTATAGGTCACTTTTTCAAAACTCTCAACACAGCTCCCCTTAGTAGCTTTCAGCCTGGCAAAGAAGTAAATTTCATGTCCAAGATGCTTTAAAACTACCAAACACTTTATACACCTCACAGCAAGTCATTCTTCCATAACACTAGCAAAGGTTTTCAACCAACACATACACTTTGTCTCTCATAAAACAATGACAAACAGTAGCAACAGGTAGTATTACACAGTTTTCTTTTGTAGTAAAAAAAATAAAAAAATAAATAAAAATAACTGTAGTATATGGACCATATTAACAGTACAGTACAAAATAATAATAATTTGTCTCCTTTTGTAAAGATCATAATGAAATTGAAAGACTACATCAATTTTTTTTTTTTTTTTTAGATTTGCAACATATTTCAAGATGGTATTACTATAGAAATGTAGAAAGTTGGTGTCTTTTTGTATTTTGTTAATTTTGGATATTAGTAAACATGCATATTAGCCATTTAGTTACATAGAGTTTTGGTCTTTATGCCTGACTGAGAAAAGAATTCCTGTAATTTGAAATATGTAGTCATTGAATGCATTTTGTTTAATCATGTCAAGTCATCTTTATTTGTATAGTGCATTATACAATACAGATTGTGCCAAAGCAGCTTTGCAGAAATAAACAGTAAATAGCAGAACAATTATGGAAACTCAGTTCTTCAGATTCTGCTGTAA
This sequence comes from Spinibarbus caldwelli, assembly GCA_039654775.1. Lineage (NCBI taxonomy): Eukaryota > Metazoa > Chordata > Actinopteri > Cypriniformes > Cyprinidae > Spinibarbus > Spinibarbus caldwelli. The sequence goes on from CM077224.1 coordinate 31,692,647, forward strand.
AGCAGCATTATAAGACAATAGTGTCATAGTTTAACTCAAGTTGGTTCAGATCAATAATAGTGTGAAGTTAATTGATCAGGCAACTACAGGCAGTTCAACAATAGACAGCAATGTTGTTATTCAGCCTGAGTCAGTTCAGTGTTGATTCAATTCAGTTCAGTATCAGTGTCGATGTTGCAAGATCTGATTCAGCTGTAAAGCAGCTTTACAGAAGGGGATAGTGCCATCATCCGGCTTAATTCAGTTCAGCCAATGCAATCAAAACTACTAAAAATTAAAAAATTACTTAAAGTTAAGTGTTTCAGACCACCACTCAGCAAACCAGAAGGAGACCATTGCAGGGAACCCAAAAAGTCAGTGTTTATCCCACATAGACTGCTGTTTTGAAAAAGTTATAGAAAAATTATAATGTGGTTCTTTAGTGATGAATTTTTAGCTTAGAACTTTTGGTCTACATTGTAAATGTTGGTATCCAGTATAATTGTCCTTTGTAGTTGTCAAATTTGTTGCACTTGCCAAGTACCTGTAGAGAATCAAGCATGAGTTCCCTCTCAAACATCCTATGGATTTTTAGAATGGAGGAATATAATGAGTACAACAACGTTTGTATGTTTAACATTACTTGAAGAGACTGTCATGCTTTGTTCAACCTATTCAACATTTTGAAACAAGATGGTAAATAAGGACATGAATGAGTTTACATGCATGAACAAAACTTTCTTAAACCGTCTCTTAAAATTAAGTACACACCTTTATTTAAATATCAAAAATACCATTTTAAAAATTCCAGAGGGATCCCATAGAAAATTAGCCTTCTGGGTTGGCTTGCAAACTGACGCCATGACTCTATTCGCTCTATTAGAAATTGGCTTCATTCAAATTTTGTTAGAATGTTCCTCAGGAATTGTCACTTGTGCAAAATTCCTTCTTGGTGACATTGGCTGTTTAAAGCAGACCATGTATGTATGCCATCAATAATTCAATATTTGGTAGCAGGGCTCTATATGGGCCCATGCAGACAGAAAGTCAAATAAATAAGCAGAACCTCACTGCGCAGATTTCAAATGCAGTGCTAATAATACCATGACTTACTGCAGCACACGCTACATGGCGTCTATTGTGACATGCAACACGAAAAGTACTGGCACGGGAAGCGCGTGCAGTGCTCCATTGAACGCCGCGGAATTGGCTGCCATCAGACGTCCTACTATTTTATACATTGTGCGCAAATGCAAGAGCTGTAAACAGATTACTGTAAACAAGTCTCCAACTGGTCCGATGCCACTGCCACCATCCGGTGCTGTCTAGCAGAGTCAGACATTTTTATTACTGTGGGTGAAACCCTGACACAGTGCGACCCGAGCGTATTTGTTTTCAACAGACGCTCTGGCTTGAATTGCATGTGCAAAAAAGAGCTTTCATAGCGGACCATAGCGGGAGCAAACAGCACAGTACTTTTAGCACAATTATCCCCGCGGACAGCCGCCTGGCTGATCTATAGATCTAGCACAATTAGCTGATCCATGTGGGTTTTCCACATCCACCCCATGGGTTTACTGGAAGGGTTAAAACAGGCAGGAATGGACGGGCCTGCTAAAGTTTAAGTGCCGTCTGTGAACTGCCTGTGAATTCCTGCACCATCTCGGCTCTTTTCTCTGTTCGGTTTTTTGATTGCCTGACAACACGTGGCAGTTAGAAAGGGACAATGGAGAGGAGAACGAAAGAAACTCCTAAAACTGAGATGTGACCAACCACTGAGCCTCTTAAACCATGTTGGAGAAATGGCCGTGACACAGCATGCCCCAAACTCCACCACCGGTTGCCATGACAGCCACTGGTGCCCACTCTGCCTTTTCACCCCCCTCCACTTCCTGCTTAAAAGTACAGCCCCACCCCCAATTTTTTGAATGCAAGAGGGACAGGTATCTAAATGTCAAACGCTTAGTAACTAGTTTTGTCTTGTATTATATATAATTATTTATTTATTTATTTTTGAAAACTTAGATTTATATGTGTGATTTGTTTTGCCTGCTTCATATTATATCTGTTTATTTATTAGACAAAATGTGGTTTTTAACACAACCTAATGTTTCTGATTTCTTGTAATTTTTGCTTGAAAGTTAGTCACTATTAATCAACCCCAAAATGTATTTTTGTTTTCACTTGTTCAGTTAGGTCTCCAAAATTCTCTACACTGAAAAAAATCCTTTTCACACAGAAATTGCTAGTAAATTCTACAAATAATTACAAAATATTGGCAAATGCCATATTATATTAAATGTGAGATTTTGAAGTAGAAAGACTGAAAGAGTATATACTTTTAAAATGTACTCAAATAATCTTTGTTTTATTTACAACTTTACATGTTTCACAATTATTTACAATTTTAAATGTTATATTATATTATATTATATTATATTATATTATATTATATTATATTATATGTTTGGAAAACGTGTAAATGTTTCTCTTTTGAAAGCTAATATTATTCTTGACATTAAACTAAAATGCACATCTTAAAGTAAAGCATATAAGGAAACTTGGAAAACTGTGTTCATACTGAATTGTAAAGCTCTGCTCCCTCTGGATCTGTCTCACTGAAGCAGGTGCCGTTTCTCTGGGTTATTTTCCTCCGCTGTGTTATTTAGCTGTCATAGACCGAGGGCAACTTGCCAGCAAACATGACAGAATAAGATCAGCTTGACTTCTTTTAGCGGGATGGACTGTTAGATCCTCTACTGCAGTCGCCAAGAACGATTCTTACTCTTGAGACGGGGTAGAGGAAATGAAAAACAGATTAAGTGGCTGATAGTCTTTGTTTAAAAGGGTTAGATTTAATATGCACTAACTGTTTAGGCTCTAAAGCCAATCAGTGGTAAGAATCATTGAAAAGCAATGATCAAAAAACAAAACCCAAATTATTCCCTTGCTCACCCGAGAATAGAAGCTCAAATGAAAAAGTTAAAGGTTGCATTGCTGGTATAATTGAAATAATTAAGCTTGGCATCTAATGCACATTACCTGTCCTTTTAAGTGTGTGTGTGTGTGTATATGTGCGACATAGGAAAGAGAGACATGCATTTCAAAGGCCCAGTATTAAACGTCTCTCTTTGAGGAATGCGAGGGAGCTATAAATTCATTGTCTCCTCTGAAAGCCTTGATAACCTATTCACAAACAAGCACTAAAGATTTTGATAGGCTAATGGAAAATAGGTGGCCGCACACTCCTTTGTAATTGGGCATCATAAATCTGAAGAGGCCTTGGCAGCGATACAAAGCACTGTTATTTCTGTCTTTCTTTGACCCAACCCCTAGCCATATATCTCGCCGTTTCCTCAATGGCTGATCTGAAGGGCATGATATACATGTTACGAACAAGACACATGACCAGGACTCTGTGACATCGATTGCCTTCCACAATATCCCGTCCACGACTAGGAAATGGGCAGCCTTGGGGCAATAATACTGGCCTCTTTCTTATCAAGATCGCTGGTGTACATGCCTCTATCAGAGGACATTAACCTTGCCTCTTTCATCCTGACAGTGGTGATTAGCGCGGCAGTCTGATCCTGCCATTGATGTGGCCGCACCAGGGCAATGGGGTCTGAAGAGGAGAGATGGAATAGACCGAGCTGATTATTGGTGGGTCGGCAAACAATCTGCTGACTGCTAAAAGATGCTATGTGATAGTGTTTCAGAGCCGGCTGTAATTGTACGAATGAGACGTTTTTCGCATGAGAGCTGTCAATAAGATTGCTCTGAGGCCACGTTCACACAGCAGCAGAATACAGGTGTCAGTTCTGTATCATAGGGTTACAATCACGCAGTACGGTTACAAGTGAGAGTGACAATCACTTTTTATGAAAGAACTGCTTCTTTGGTAAACCTGTGCTGTGTAAACTGAACTATATTGAGTTGTGTGTAATGTCATGCAATTTACAGTCTCAAAATTCTAGTATAATGCCAACGTTAGGGCTGTCACGATTCCTGGATTCAATTTTCTTGATTCCTTGATTACATTTTGACTGTGTCGATAACTGGCAAAATACCGGAAGTGGCGCATTCAGTGGACGAGAATCCATGAAACGCATTATTAGACCGTTTTCCAAGGTTGCAAGATATATTAAACCCATTTAAAAATCATAATAAAGCATAATGCTATTGGGAATTCACAAATGCTACGATTCAATTAAGTAAATATATGTGATGCAGGTTAAATAGATGCACTTTAATTTGATTTTACATGTGTGTCGGTTACGTATGTGCGTGTCAGAGCAGCTCCATTCACAGTAAATGCTGCTCCAGACAAACTGTTATCATTTACGTGTGTGGCGCGTCTCAAACTCCATATCTGCATATTGGTGTTATTATTTTTTTTTAATGCGTAATTTAGCTCTATTGTTTATAATACATTATGTACTTTAAGTTTTGTTTAATAAAACCATATGCTTATTTGCTTTTGATACTTTATTTTAACTAATTATTATTGCCTCATTATTATTATGCATGTATTTTAAGTAATTTTAAAGGCCTAGGTCTATTTTTATTACTACAAAAATTAATTATAATTATCTGATTACTTGATTAATCATCAGAATAATCGACCAATTACTCTATTACCAAAATAATTGTTAGTGACAGCCCTAGCCAACATATTAATACACACATTAAAAGAAGTGACACAACAAACAAAACAAAACAAACAAAAAAAAAAATACAATGAAAGTAATGGTAATAAAACAATGAAAACTAGCTGATGAATGATAAAAACACTGACAACCAATCAGAATCCATCCTGCTTTAAAGAGCTTGAGCATTACACACTGTTATTGATCTGAACTGAACCAACATTGGACTGAACACTCGCTTGCTTAGTTGGGGTCTGGACAAGAAGACACACAATGACACAAGGCCACATAATGACTAAAACACACAGAGCGATGTGATTACATGACTAACACCAACAAAACACAACTGAATTAAGCTGGATGATAGCACTATCCTCTTCTTTACAGCTGAAGCACGTCTTGCAACATCAATTAAACTGAACTGAATCAATATTGAACTGACTCAAACTAAATAACGACATTACTGCATTTTGTAACTGCTTATACCTGAATTGAACTAAAACTATGAAATTCACACTGTTATTCATCTATACTGAAACAACACTGAGATGACTTGATGACGCTATTGTCTTTTAAAGCTGCTTTACAGCAGAATCTGAACTGTCTCCAGTCTGAACTGTCTATTATTACTTCTGCTATTATCTCTGTGACACTGTATTGTATATCGCTACAGAAAAAAAGGCGACTTGATTTGATATTTAAAAGTGGCAGATAACAATTGCAGTGTGTGCTTAAATAAACAGAACATTATCGTGCATTGGTTTGTGGATGCTAATATAGTTATCATTATAGTTATCTTTATAGTTATTGTTGTTGGTGTGAAGGAGCCTTAACTATTTTCTCTCAGTAGAAGCTGCATTTCATCTGTTTCTGCAAAGCTGTAAAAATGTTTGAGGTTTGAATGTTTCGAAGTATTTATCTTTAAACTTTTCTAAACTTATTACAGTGAAGGACACAGTGTACAATACCAGAGTTCCTTTGCACGACATACACGTTGTGTTTCATCAACACCGGTAGTTCTCTCAGACACAGAGATTTTTTTCCTGTCCAGTCGCCTTCTTCCTCCTCAGGTGCTCCTCGTCTGCTTTTAAGCCGCTGTCCGTTAATTAAGATTTAACATATATTTGCGTCTATTTTTAAACTCATTTATTAATTATGCATAAGAAGAGTTATGGGCGTTGCAATCTTTGATATTTATGCTAAATATTTACTATAGTAACTGGCTACATTCACGTGCTGTTGAGGTTAGAAAAAGAGGGTCACATATTATTATGACTATTATTATTATATAAGATTTCACTGGGTGTTTTTTAATGACTTGTCGCTAGCAGAACTTCATACTTAACGTGTCTGCAGAACTTGATTTGTATAAAAACGAGAGGCCTGTCATTCAAAAAGGTCTCCACATCCCCTGTCCTTTGCATGTTTATCTGTTAAATATTTAGGCTAATTGGATTATGCTTTTATCTTCCAATATGAGTGCAGGCACTATTTAACACATTTATACCACATTTAAACCCATTCCACCGAATCTGATTTTCCCTCTGTATTGCTTGGGCTTTCCAATGCATTGGTCCTACAGTATAGTTCTGTAGCACTGGTCTGTTGTTTGGGTGAGTCCTCCTCTTCCTCTTCAATGGTTTGTGGTTGTGATCAACAGCTCTCCTGATAAGTGGGTGACACTTGTTTCTAACCCTACCTGAAGAGAGATCGGTGGTACTTTGTGTAGAGTTTGATAATTGCCGTTGTTAGTCAGAAGTGGTGATTCCAGCTATAGAGTGACTCTTGGTGAGGCATTTTTCTGTTATTACAGAGGAGCTCTCAACAGGACTCAACCAGTGGACCAGTTTATTTAACGTACAACCAATTATATATGGGCTGTATAATGTATTTAGTTTCTGTTTTATTTTTCTTCTATCTCTATTATAGTGCATTGAGGAAGTATTCTTCAGTGTTTTTGTTGGTCACCGTGATTTTGCCAAGTAAGACCTGGATCAACATTATTGTCCAAAAATATAGACCTAACCCTAACCCTATCCCTACCCCTAAACCTAACCCTACCCATAATTTATCCATAAAATCAGAGGGAAATGATGGTTGAATAACAAGGGTGTACCTGAAGCACCTAGCTTCTTGCTTCTTGGTTGTAAGGCTAAAATTGTCATTTCCTGTAAACGTATCCCTCAATTCTGATTGGTTGATTGGAATGTTGTTCCAGGATCAACATGGATGTTGATCCAGGAACATGTTGCACTTGGTAAAATCACGATAACCGTTTGGGTTTGATAAAAACAGTTTCATTGGTCTGAGAGGACATGAGGTTTTTCTGAAGTAAACATTTCTTACTCGCCTCCAGAGGGCACTACCTTTTACCTCATTATTTAAACCAGTGGTTCTCAACCAGTGGGCTGGGGCCCACTATGGGGCCTCAGCAAACTGCCAACAGGGTCAGAAAATGACTTAAAATGATTTAAATTAATATATTTTCATAATTTATATTAATGTTATTAGATATTAAAATAATTAGATATTAGATGATAAATTAGAAATTGAATTGCTAAAACATACAATAAAGACTAAAATCATAATTCATATATAAACACTCCCAGTTTCTGTTAATTAACAACGTTTAAAAAAAAGCTTTGTCAAAGTAGAAATACCTTACCTTATTTGGGGGTCTTTGAATATTGTGTTGGATAATGGGGCAGCTTTGAGTCAAAATGGCTGAGGACCACTGATTTAAACATACATTAAATGTAAGTCTTTAAATGGACTTTATCATCATTTCTATTTTACTCTGACAAATAGGTGAATTGTATATATGCATGTGTATGTGCATTTTATGCCCTTGAGAATCGTTTTAGAACCTTCAAAGCTTCATAAAGTAAGTGCAGAATGAAATATGCCAAACCATGTGTGTGTGAGTGTGTGTGTGTGTGTGTGTAAAATCCAACGTGGACGAGTATTGTGGAGAGGGAAAATGTCAGCTGTCTCTTCAAAACTGCGAGTGTATGTGTGTGTGTGACTGAGCTTCCGTGCTCTTTGTAAGCATTTTGAGCCCTTGTTTAAACGCCTTTAGATTATGAGACATAATTCTGAGCGTATCAGTTTACACAATATCACAGGAAATCATGTCAGCCTCATTGTCTGCGTATCTCTACCTCCTCAGGTAAAAGGACAACATTCGATGGCTTAGATTTACTCTTGTTTACTTTCTAAAAACTGCTCGGAGCCCCCCTCCTCAGCCCTCCTTGTGTCCCCTCCTTCTTCTCAGCCCACCCAATTAAAAAGCAAAAGAGGAGAAAAAAAGCACATTGCTGCCTTGCAAGTATTACTTATCACATTAATTAAAAACTGGTGGCACAATGGGAGCCCGCAGCTGCAGAGGAAAGCAGGGAAATTAACAAACGTTTGATTTGTTGTGTTGTGGATGTGACATTTATTATACAGGTCAAAGTAAAACAAAGACCAAAGCCCAACTATGCTAATGGGGATCTGGCAACCTGGGGCAGTTGTACAAACACTGAGGACTGGCTAAATATTCCATGTTTATTACTGTTACTCACAGCATCATGGAGAGGTATACGGAAAGGCTACGTTTGTCACCTGCTGATGCTTGATAGCAGCAAATTTCAACTTGGTTCACATAAAGCCCGGTTTAGATTTCTGTCAATGCCACACACATAAAGTCAAACATAAATTATAATAAATAACTTCTCATAAATGATAAAGAATCTATTGATTTGTTAATCAGCAATGATCATTTCTAACAAGTTTTTCAATTTAAATCTAATTTACTTTTAAGCACTTATATGGATATTAATCTAAATATTTCTACCAATTTTTTTAATAAATGTATGCACTAGTAAACAGAATGACAGTTCATTTAATGCAATGCAAAAGTGTCAATGAAGAGACTGCAATTCATGAAGTATGCATTTATGTATCAGGCAATGTTGATTGAAGAAAATATAAAAAAGAAAATTACAACGTAAGTCATTTTGTCATAGCTTGAGAGAGCAAGAGATATAAGGTCTTGAAGAAATTAATACATTTTTTAATTGTGATTTCCAGGTCTAGAAAAGTAATGGAAATTAATTAAATCTTTAAAAATCTATAGTACATACCATTTTTGTTTTACAATGATTGATGAATATTTATTTATTTATTTATTTATTTATTTGGTATGTTCAGCTCTAAAATACTTAAAGTGCCCCTATTATGGGTTATGAAAGGTTCATATTTTGGTTTTGGGAGTCCCCAACAACAGGTTGACATGCATGCAAGGTCAAAAAACACTTTCATTTTCTTATAATATACATTTATTTTTACCTTATTTGCTCAACGACTCCCAAACGATTCATTTTCCAAACCCCTCCTTTTTGTGACGCTAATCTGCGGTGATTGGTCGATTTCATTTAAAGCAGTGTTTGTGAGCTTTTACCTCTCCAAAAACGGCACCTGGTGGCACAGAATGAATTTGCATTTTCATTCAGACCAACGCGAAAATCAAGTTTTACCAGGTCTGCGCGCGCAACAAGTGGGCGGGCAATATGCTAATATTTCATATTGACATCAACATGAAACGGCTTGGGATTCAATGACTCAGAGTCGACTCTTTCTTTTGAGAGACAATAACTTCATACACGGTGCACTTTCAGATTTAAAACTTTGCAGGATGTTCTCATTCACTTAGAGCTGTGTTACACACTGCATGAAAGGTAATTTTCAAAAATCCATAATAGGAGCACTTTAATTGGCCCAAAAATGCTTTTATTTATTTATTGAATTAATCCTTATTTAATAAGGAACTGGAAAAGTCATGGAAATTCTTTGGTCAAAAGGGGTGAGAACCATGGAGAGGGGTCAACACTTCCTTTGTCATACTATGACTAGCCATTATGCAGATTTCACAGGGGCAGCAGGCAACTGAATCATGGGTAATGGTGTGGCCATTGATTGCGCAGGGGGTCATTGTCCATAACACACACAATGACACAAGGCCATGTAATGACTAAAACACACAGATCGATGATTTATTCCACCATTAAGTTGTTTCTACATTTTGTTTGTTTGTTTGTTTGCTTGTTTTTCAGTTATATATTCAAGCATCCTCACTAACAGGTTGTGGAATCAGTCACTGGAGAACTGAGGTGTAAATCAGCAGTCATACTAACTAATGATGATTCGGTGAAGGATGATGTAGTAATGAGTAAAAGGGCATGAAATGACAGTGAGCGATGCAGTGTGTAATTGCAAGTCTATCAAGAGGCAACGAGACAGCAGGCTTGTGCCGGGGGAACCATTGACATCCTGCCCATTTGCCTGGGGGTGCACTTTAACATGACCCCAATAGAAAAAATGGACAATTTAAAGACTTCAAGTGCAACCCTGCAGGCTGCACACCAATTAAGGTGTCCTGATGGATGCACAGGCAATCCAGTGTAATATGAGTCCATCTGTGAGTCTCAGCTCTCTCTCTCTCTTGCTCTATTTCATATCTCTCATCCTTTTTATCTCTTTACATTTTGAAATATTCTACGATTGTAAAACGCGTAGTTCATGAATTATATTCTCTTCATGGACACTTTTGCATTGCATAAAATGAACTGACATTCTGTTTGCTAATGCGTTTATTAATATATTAAAAAATTCGGTCTAGAAATGTTTGGGTTCATATCCATATAAGTACTTAAAACTAAATGAGATAAAGTCGATTTAAACTTTTTTTTTATTCCTGCATTTACAGTTCAAATAGCAGATCCATTAGATACTCAGTATATAGCAGTTGAGATAAAAAACGTAACTGCCCTTGAATATCTACCTCTAACATTGAGGGTAGAAGTATGAAAAACAATTTAAATTGAAAAACATAGATTCCACTGGTCAAATCTTAATGAATCTTTGGTTGTGTTGGTGCATTAAAAACCAAAAGAAGGACACTTTCACTTGAATTTAAAATGTAAACACCATATATTGCAAAATAAAACTGAGAAAATAGAGAGAGGGGGTAGAGCGATGAACTGAAGGAAGGTAAAAGACCTTTTCATTAATTCAAGGTCTTCTGGATTGTATGTCTATTTTTTCAATGTGTCTTTTATTCACATTAGAAACAGTGATCAGAGAAATACAGAATTTCCCAAGATAAATGCAATAATTATTCATGTGCTGTTCACATGCAAGGCATGATAGCTGAGCCAGTGCATGTTTGTTGTAAATATGTGATGCCATAGCACAATGACTGGACAGAGGCTGATTTATTGGTTATCACCATTGTTGTCTCTGTCAGTGTAGTTTAAATGAGTGTAAATGTATATGTAGTAATTGCATGTTTTTAAAAGGAGTGAAGCAGCTACTGTGAGTGGTTCTAAACCTCTAATAAACGCAAGAAGTTGACATGCTAATTATGACTGCACAGTTAAAAATGTGCCAATGCATATTTGTACTCAAGTTAGTTTCATACATTTTTTTTAATGTTTTAATTTGATTTAAAAATGTAAGGAGGTGTAGCCATCAAGTAATAAATGTTTTCAAACATACAGTACTTTTTTTCATAGTAATATGTATTTTTAACTTTTTTTTTAAGAAAATTAATATAATGTTTTCTTGTGGATTATTATTGTTATTATCAATATGTTTTATTCTCAGTAGTATGTTTCTGTTTTATAGTTTTCAACCATAACCTTGGATACACCACCCTAACTTTGATTTGGTGGACAAAATATAAATAATATTTTAACAAATCACTTTACTGCAAGAAATAAAATGTAAACATTATGCAGCCAAACTATTTATGCCAACGTCAATTTTATTTTTTTTTTTATTAAAATTATTTAAACATATTGTATAATAACGTTGTTACTAGTAAGCCCCACACCCACAAAATATTAAAATAAATTTGAATTCAGAAATGAACACACTTTTACAGATGAGATCATTTTTCAGTTCTTAATAGATGGTCATATGGTCATGTCATTGACCTCTGTACATCGTTGTATAACTTAAAGTTCATTATGTGTACATACTTTTAAAATTGTGTGCATATTACTTTCCTCTTTTGCTTCCCTAAAACCCCAAACTGTTTCACTCATCCTCTCCAAACTGTCAACAGCCTGCACCTCCTTTTCCCCACATTTTTTTTCTCACCAGCAGATGATACCAGCAGATGATAAATGACTTGCGGTCTCCAGATTTTCATTAAAACCCCCGTGTGTCACATTTAACCTGCGTTCGCTGAAATCAATTATCCAGCTATCACTAGGACAGACGCTCCAGGGAAGGAGGAGATCGGCATCCCTCCATCAGCGTTTCAATTAGGAGGTAAATAATCAGCATTTGAAGGCCTCTCCCTCTTTCAGTGCCTCCCCAGAGCCCTCTCTGTCTTTCCAGAGCATAGCGGCAATACGCTGATGACTCAATATGCTGTATAATAGCTGCTGCAGCTGGGTAAGAAAGAGAAGACTACTGTTTTTAATGCTGTTCTGAAGTCAGCTAGTGTTTTTATGGTTAAAGGCAAGAGAATGTTTTGGTAAAGTGAGCTGATCCAGGATCAGCACGGGTCTCGCCACCTGGTGCCAGTGTTTTGTTTGCTCTGTCTGTGTTTAGTATCGCTAAGCTCCCAGCAGCCCCTGGGGTATATGGATGGCATGATGCCAGGGCGGAGGTGGGGTATTTTGTGTGTGTTTCTCAGAAAGATGGCTGATGAGGCCTAAGACAACAGTCAGAAGGGTCAGTGGTGCTCGTGTGTCAGAATCCATTTGAAAGTGTGTTTCATCAGGCTAATTAATGTACGAGCACTTATTTAAGAGCTGCTAGCTAGAGGCAGAGTAGTTTCATGCGCACATTAAAAACATAAAAACACAAAGCTTTGACTAAAGCTAAGAGCCAAAGGCTAATTTCATTTATGTCTTAAATAATAGTCACTATGTATCACACACAAGCATTATTTTTGAAAACAGCATTTTCATAAACTGCAGTTGCTATATCGTGAATATACTCATCTTAAACCAGCCTAAAATGGTTTAAGCTGGTTTTAGTTAGGTTAAGCTTGTCTCCCAAAATGTCTGTGCTGGTTTTCAGGTGGCTGGTTGACTAACTTGTCTGACCAGCTGAAAAGTGCCCAAAACCCATCTAAAACAAAAATGCAGTGATATTTTACATTAATAATATTTATTTGATCAAAAAACATTAACAATATTGTGAAATATTATTATAATTTAATAACTGTTTATATATATATATATATATATATATATATATATATATAGTGACAGATATATATATATATATATATATATATATATATATATATATATTCAAAATGAATTTATTTCTATGATGGCAAAGCTGAATTTCCAGCATCATTACTCAGTCTTCAGTGTAACATGATCCTTCAGAAATCATTCTAATATGCTGATTTGCTGCTTGAGAAACAATTCTTGTCATTATCGATGTGGAACACAGTTGTGCTGCTTATTATTTTTGTAGACAGTGCATGAAGTATTTATTTGAAATAGAAATCTTTTCTAGCCTTCTAAATGTCATTCCTTTCACTTTTGATCGATTTAATGTTTCCTTGCTGAGTATTACTATTATTAATTTTTTAAATCTTATTAAATTAAAACTTTTATAGAAGTATAAAATGCAGTGCAATTGCAGAAGTTTAACACATCTAATTTTCACTTATCACAGCTACATTTCTGTCTTCGGAGGTGTGTTTTGTGCAATTATTTTGTCTTGATCCACGGAATAACCATTCATTCATAAATAGACATGATGTGGAAGCATGCTTCATTTCTCACCATTCACATTTGCTCATACGTCCATACACACACGTTCTCACTAATAGCCTATATTTGGTGGCAGTCATGCGTGGTTGAATTTTTTTCAGTCTGATATGTAATTTTTCTATTTGGCTTTGTGTGTTTGTGGTCTTTTTGGCTGGTGCCATTGCACTGATTACCACAAACAGAATGCTGGGAAATGCCAGGCATCAACAGCACAGATACAAACACACTGCAATGAGAGACAGAAACAAATCGGCTTTGGCATTTAGTCATTGGGAAACCTATTATTAATGAGTGGTTCAATCACAGACTCTCTGCATGCTTTTGCTTTTTTCTATATTTTTATTCACCATACACTCTTCATACCCATGTTGCTTTATGCATGTTGGTTTTTTTTGAGACATTTTGGTACAAAAAATCCAGTTCTGTGACATGGACGAGTTCACACCCATTTTTTGATCTTTCTTCTCCCAGAGTAAATTACTTTTTTCTGGGTTTGTGGTCAACCCTCTCTAAAATTGCATGTTTCTGCTGCTCTCTATTACAACAGGAGGGATTGATCTGACACCTTTTACCCTCTGATCTTTGAGAACTAACAGATCAAAGGTGATGAAGAGGAATGTCCTCTCTATCTTTTTCTGGATCTGTCATCTCTGTGTATCTTTCTCCCTCACTTGCTTGGTCTCTGTTTTTTTTTTTCAGGCATGGCTTTAGGTGGGGATATGTCTTTTTAAAAGTTCTCTTCCTTAGCTGTGCCTGTTCCATTGAGAACAGCTAAATTACACTCAGTTATAACATCTCGTAGATAAACATCACCATGCTGGGATGCTCGTGTGGTGGTGCTTTTCCAACCTAACCATCAAGACTTACTTGGTCGACTGGTTTCACCGGAAAGGCCGTACCATGTTGGTCAGCCAGTGTCACCAACTCACTGTAATGAAAGATTCTTTGATCAGGTTAATAATGCTGAAAAAAAAAATTACTTGATTATTGTACCTTTTTTTAGTGAATGTCCTTTTAAAAACATGCAATTTTAAGCAACACAAGTCATGCGTCTTTATTTTATTTTTTTATTGAAAGAAAATCTACACGCGTATCAGTGGAAATTTAATTAAAGTTTCAAGTGGGCCTAAACTGAAAATAATTTAGTTAAAAATTGGCAAATATTCTTAGAGTTTAGAGATTCTTAGAATATAAGAAGAATTTAAATATGTATTTGTTATAATGATGGCAGTTATTAAGTAATGTCAACTTCACTAAATAAATTAAATTTACAAAAAATAAATTAATTCAACCAAAAAATAAGCCATACAAACTGTTGCTTTTTCAGTACGAATTCAGAGTTTCTTTCATATTAGGATATAATTTGAAAAGAATCGAAAGACGTTTTAAGTACATTTTGAAAGAAGAGCTTTGCATCCTCTTCTTCTTGTATATGACCAGCGAGTTCTCTGATTGTGAACGAGAGACCTTGTCCGTGATGTGCTCTGAGGTCTGTTTGTTTAGCATTTGCTGGAACCTCATTTCGAGAGACCACTATTTGTCTTTAACACACACACCTGCCAGGGAATATGTGAGTGGAGTCAGCATCCAATCATCCAATGCCGAGAGAAACAGACAGAGAAAGCAGAGCAAGAGGAACGAGGAAAGAGAGATGGCGTGACCGCTCTTCCTTTTGTCAATATTTACTTGTCCCTCAATTAATGCGTAGTCTTCAGGGAAACATTGCGTATTAAGTGATTAATACTCTGTTTGCATATCAGTCGACAATATTATGAGAGGCCTCTCTCAACAGGTGATATTGAGATTACCATAGAGGATTAGTTCACCCAAAAATGAAAACTGACATTTATTTACTTACCCTCAGGTCTTTTCAAACCCACACTAGATTATTTCTTACATGCAATCACAATGAATGGGAACTGATGCGTTCAAGCTGAAAATCCACCCTAGTTCATAAGCAGAGTAACCATACGGATTATTTTGTGTTCTTTGGAAGAAAGAAAGTCATATGGTTTAGACCAACATGGATTAAGATCTTTACCTGCTAAACTAGGTAAAGTAAGTTATGATGGGATAAACCTGATTTATATGCACAGCATTAGAGTTTAAATGAGACTGAATTAAGAAGCGGCTTGCCATCTGCTCTTGATGGACATAGAGACCAATGCAAAGTCACCCTTGTCATCCACAGCTGTTGGCGAACCAATGAGGCCTCTGTCATGTCAAAAACGGTCCGTCTTTATGTGAGACAACACGGTTAATTTATTAGCGATTGATTCTCGTTTTCTGGCCCTGTCAAAAACCCTGAGGAGGTAATTGAGGTTGAAAGCCTGCTATATTTTGCAGCTCCAATGTATGATGCGATTCTTTTGTGCATGTTTACAATGATGAAGGACGGGCCTTGAAGTATGGATTCCATAAGAATCATGTCAAAAGAGGGCCGTACTGCCAGTCTGTTTCTTTGTTTGAGTTGGACAAGGACGCTAGTTACACACTAGCAAAAGATAACCTACCACGCAGAGCAGGCTTTGCTGGATTTGAAGGACAGATTTCGCTAATACTGCACGCAAGGTGACATTGTTCTTGACGGCAAACATTTTAAATCATTTTCTCGATGTTTAAATCGTAGTTTTCGCTGTACTTCTAATTAAATCAAATTGTAATCCGTGAATCCAAATTGGCGGGGCTATCTTCAAACCTCACTTGGTTTACCAAATCAAAGTGACAAGATAATCTCGGTTTGTATGTGAATCTTTCACGTTGGGATCTTTGAAACCGTAAACCTGGGCGTGTGAAGTGTTTGTCGCCCGAGCTGAAGGTTCTCCAACTTTACATGGCATAAATGAACAATTAAACCTAATCCTTAATCCAGCCTGCATCACCCAAGCCAAGTTTATTTTTACATGGCGCAAGGGCCCTTGCCAACGAATTCTGGAATGCCATTCATCATTCCAAGCTAAAACCCTGAAAATCCACTGAATGTTCCAGTCAACGCAATTACAAATCCCTACACCAGGATGGTCATCCAAACACCGTGGCTCCAGATTTCAAGTGGGGAATTATTATGCCCTATATTACTGATATGCATTATGCCCCTATTTTGATATGATGGAAAATAATGGAAGAAAAAAAATCAATTAGTTTGATAGGTCATTTGGTGCTGTTTTAGAGAAAGCAAGACAAGTGATGGACACATGCTAAATATTATGAATGAGATATAGTGTTTTAAAGTTTAAAGAACTTTAGTAACTCACAAGGGTGCCACAAAATGGCTTAAATTTTTTTCAAATTAAGTTACAATGTTTCCTTAATAGCTAAAATTTTTATTTAATAAACAGGCTTCTCGTGATCTTGGACAACCTGAATATACTATATGTGGAATTTTAAATGTGTGATTTGAAAATACTTCTTTATATTAATAATTTATTATTATTATTATTATTAAAAATTAATAATTTATTTATGCTTTTTTTTTTGTAAAAAATATATTTTTTAAAACCTTGTAATTTCAAACTTTGTAAATCAATTTAAATTCATTGGTGTTAAAAAGTGTAAACTATGAAGAACATTCTTTTATTGTGATTATTAATATAATTTATTATAGAATTAATTTGATAATTTAAATGACTTACAATAATTTTAAGTGTTTTAATATTGCCACTCCTAGTTTCTATAATTAAAAAGTTTGAAAATGAGCAGTTTTGCCATTATAGCTGAAGTATTAATAATATATACAAAAATATAGAATAGATAGAGTTCACCCAAACATTAAATTTTATGGTACACAAAATAACCTTTTTTTTTTTTTGGTCCAAACAATGAAAGTCAATGGGGTACAGTGTTGTTTTGGACACTATTGACCTTCTTTTTGAACAATAACAGCTATTCCATGGAAGTTTAAAATCACATAAGAGTAAATTATGGGAGAATTTTCATTTTTGGGTGAATTATCCCTCGAATTTAGACCTTCCTAAAGTTCATGGAGCCCTTATGTGAAGCTGCAACTTGCTCAGAAAGTGTCATCATACCAAATCATTAAATTTTCATCAGGTCCATTAATCAGTCAGTTAAGATTCTTTTAAGCAGTAAGGAGATATGAAATATTTGTGGTATGGAGTCATTTGACACCCGTTTCCACGTCAACCCCTCTCCATCCTGCTGCATACCGTTCTGGCTGAGTGTCTCGCTAACTGTTTTTTAATCAACTGGTTTGCATATGGAGTCCCCACGGGTCACTTCCCCAGAGAATAAGGGGGCATTGGTTCCTACCCAGCTGACTGGGTGGCCAGAATGGGAATGGGAAGAGGGACCCTAGGGCGGTTAACTTCACCTTCTAGCTTGATTCAACACAAAAGCATTAGCATTTAACGCTTTCAGACACTTTACAAGAAGTTGGGAGCGACAATGATTTCCAGCAAACTATTTATGGTGTGGTTAAGCAATATAGATGGTGGCAACCATGAATAGTCAGCTTTTTGTGTGCAGGTTAATGCCCATAAACACTGGTAAATTATCCGTGTGTGGCTGTGGGGACAATAGCAAAGGGTGATGCACTGAATGTGGGAATGTGAATGGGGATGAACGATAGGGCGTAATTTGGAAAATTACCCATCATAATCTCTGGGTATCACACACACACAACACAATCCCACCGGGACGGCTTGCCAGACCTGGTGGATAGACACACGCATTAACACCAGCGACTTCCTCTCTCCCTGGCTGGGAAAAATGAAGATGTTCATTAACTTGAGGGGATTAGTGAGCCTTTAAATCACTTTTATGATAATACGTAGCTGGGTGTGAGCTGATAAATGAAGACTCACCTTATCTTCACAAACACCTTTAAGAGCAGATCTCTCGCTGGAATTTCCACTTGACGTTAATTTTCTTCCTCTAACTTTTTCCCATCTTAGATTTCATCATATTTGTATTATTAGCTGGTGATTCAAGGCTCACATGCCCCTTAGATTTTTTTAAATTTATTTTAAATTCTTTTATTTGAGACAAAAAAATTCTCTGTATATTTTGATTGAAGTGAAATTGGACAATTAAGATGTTTTTTTTCATGTACATAATGATTTTCCTCTTAACCTTTGCGCATTTTATTTTATTTTTTTTTACATGAAGTGATTTATTTTTTTTTTTTTACATAAAGTGATCCCCGCTTACTTTTTTCCATCTTTGATTTCCTAGTATTTGTATTTCGTGCAGGTGATTTAATGTTCACATTCCCCTCAATTTTTTTTTTTTTAACCACCATTTGCCCTTAAATACAGATTCCATTAGGGGTGGGCGATATACCAGTAGATGTGATTAACAACCGGTATCCGATTTTGAACTATCGTCTCTATCGCGGTGACATGTGATGTTGCTGTGCTACGTGGTCACAAAAACTTCAAGTTTGCCCAAGTTTTTAAGCATTGTGGTTTTAAAACAACTGATTTTAAGCCATTGAAATGCAATCAGCAGCGAAAGAGGACACATTTCGCTATATGCGCGCGCTGTCTGAGTGACTGTTTCTGAGCACTGAGGTGCTCACGTGAGGATGGTGCTCATAGATCGCGGGAGTATTGAGTTATCTTTGCCACTTTATAGGCCTTGAATGATTAAATACACACACTTTGTGTCAAAATGCCCATCTTTGTAATCCTCATAATTTAGGTCTTAAATGAAAGCAAACAGCTGAGAAAGAAAACACGTCTAACAGTTTATTGAATCCGGGCAGCTCTTAAAGTGACAGCAGTCTAACATTCCTGCTGTCTGTCTGTTTTTATACATTTGATTACTTTATAAAATATATGTAACATTTCTTATTTATTTGTTCTACTGTAGTTTTTTTCTGTCCTATTGCTTGTAATTAGTTTCTTATTCTTATTTAATCGCTAACTTTTTACTTGTCTTCAGCCAGCTTGAGTTATATACAGCAGTGGTTCTCAACTGGTGGGTCGCGACCCAAAAGTGGGTCGTGAGCTCGTTCTGAGTGGGTCGCGGAGTGTATGGCCAAAGAAACGACATCAACAACAAAAAACATAATTCTAAATGTTTTTTTTCTGATGCGAGACTTTTATTTTAAAAGACGTGCATGAAAGCTGTTGACACTTCTGTCAGATGCAGTAATAATTCCTGAGAAAAACGCGCTCTCCAGATTCAGTAGCTGCGGTCAGATGAGATGTAGACAGATTTATTGTCAGTGTCATTATTCTATCGTTATTTTCGTAAATTGCTATGAAAAAAAGTCTCTCACCTCAGAAAAACGAGCTATCCTGTGCTGTCAGATGTTATACAGTATTCGTAGCGTGCACTCTTCTATAGCACGCGCGAACGCGGCGCCGCGCTGTATATCACTTCACTAAAGCGCAGAAACTACGAACATGCAACGCGTGAAATAAAAGTACAGTACCCATAAATCACATAACTGTTACTGCATGTGTTAGCTGGGAAGGATTTGCATGAAGGTATGATATTCATTCTATTCAGGAGCAGTTTTCACGTGTTATTAACAGTTCATGTTATTCATAGTAACGGTTGTTTCCATAACCCAAAAATATCATGTTATTTCCACTTTGTGTTATTTTGTATATGCTTAAATGACTGTGGTGTCTCATACCAACTTAATTGTATTAACAAAAACTAGTTTGGGACTGCTATTTAATAGCCTTACCTTATAGGCTGTTTATTCAGTATTAGTAATATTCTCAACAGTCTTAACTTAATTTTTGTTAAATAAATTTGCTTTGTTTTATATTTTTAACAAATTATATATTAGTATGTATGTATGTGTGTATGTATGTATGTATATATATATATATATATATATATATATATATAAAGTGGGTTGTGGCTTGATGACCATGGGAAAACGTGGGTCCCAAGGCCAAACCAGTTGAGAACCACTGATATACAGTATATATACTGGTGACAAGAATTATGACATTTCTATGCTATTAAAAATTTTGATATCATAAAAACCTTATTCGAAGTCAAAATAACTATTTCGTGATATATTGTTACTGTGAAATAAAGTTACTCATACTTTCAGATGATGTATAAATCTCAGTTTCGGAAAATTGACCCTTATGACTGGTTTTGTGGTCCAGGGTCACATATAAGATTTTGGTCATATCACCCACCCCTAACTTCCAACCTTCTTAGAGCAGATTCATACAACTTTTGAATAGTCTCCAGTTGAATGTCATCTATGAAAAACATCTGCCAGTTGCTTTAGAGATGTTAAAGAAGGGAATCAGCTTCTTACTCTTTTCTTCAAAACTGCCCACAGTGTTTGATTCAATTCAAATCAGGTGATTTGGCTGTCCAGGGCTCCAATGGTCCAGGTTTTATTGATAATGCCTCCATGTTTTTTTAAATTTTAACACTGGTGTCAGTGATCTCTGTGGTCAGTTTTTTTCGCTGCAGTAAATCTGTGTTGTTTGGACACAATCCTTCTTAGTGAACAACAGTTTCTGTCATTCACTTTCAATTTTCACCCAGTATTCTTCTTTGCTGATGAAGATTTTCCATGCTTTGTGTATGCAGTAAAGACTGTTGTTCTATTTGCTTTGAATCAAATGTGGTAGTGGGATTTATCTTAGAGTTGTTTTATATTGTTGAAGGCTTTCATTCAACTTTTTATTGAAAATGTTTTTAAAATGCATATAGAGAAAACTGAAAAACAATGACGCCTTTCCCAAGGCCACCGAAAAAATTGGCACTCTTTTGCGCATAAACCACAGCTGTAAACACTTAGCTGTGTTACGAATCCATTCCATAGAGTAAGTTTTTATAAAAGGTGAAAAACACTAGAGTTTCTGCCCTTGCTGAAGCTGCTTTTTAGTTCCTATTTATACATTCATAATGTATATTCATACATTCCCCTGGGTGCACAGATTGGTACCTATACCCAGCTTGTGTGGTTTCTAACAATAGACGAACACTTTTGCACATGCACACGTGCCACTTCTGCTGGCGTGAGGAAAGATAACTTTCCAACTTTGTTTTGACACTTTTGATTAAGGAGCGGTAGAAGAACACCTGTATGTCTGCCTGCACAATACCTCCCTCCTCTGAGAGATTGATTTTTTTTTTTTTACATTAAACTGCCTGCTTTTGTCTAAAGCAACAAGGCCTTTTGTTATGCTAACAACCCAGTGGAAGATTTCCAATTCAATTCCACCTGAGCGCTGGTCAGCTCCACGCTTCTTTTGTGCTGTCCCTAGGGCCCCTTCTTGTCTTCTAAACGACAATTTAGCGATCACAGCGGACAGAGGAAAACTGACAGACGGTGGAGGAGGGAATGTTCGTCATGATATTAGAGCGATCAAGTCTAATTCTGTTTTCCAGTATTAGGAGCGCTATTAGTTTAGGACCTTTAACGTATACTCATCAAGGTTATATTACAGAACATGTGATGGAAATTAAAAAGAAGGAAGGAGAGATGGAAAACAACAAATGTTATGTTATTCTGAGAGGGGAATATTTCTGGTGGGATGCAGGTGCACACACAGACAAACATGTATGCATAAACTGTTCAAAAGTGTGGGGCTGGTAAGATTTTCTTTAAATGTTTTTGAAAGAAGTCTCTTATGCTCATGAAGGTTTAAGAGTTTGTTTGATCAATAATACAGTAAAAAACATAATATTGTGAAATATTATTACAATTTAAATTAGCTGTTTTAAAATGTTGTTTATTCCAGCCCGATCTCACGGCAATTCATACATATTTTATGAGGTGGCTAATTCGTACAAATTCGTACGACCTCACTCATACAAATTCATAAAATTTTTGCCAAATCGTAAGTATTTTACGAGTTGTACAATTCGTATGAATTTGTACGAATGACCTACACCTAACCCCGCCCCTAAACCTACCCGTCACTGGGGTTTAGACAAATTGTACAAAATCGTACGAGTGAGGTCGTAAGAATTCCTATGAATTAGCCACCTCGTAAAATACGTATGAATTGGCCATGAGATAGCATTGTTTATTCCTGTGATAGCATTACTCCAGTCTTCAGTGTCACATGATCCTTCAGAAATCATTCTAATATGCTGATTTGTTGATCAAGAGATTTTGTATTATTAAATTGAAAACAGTTGTGCTGCTTAATATTTTTGTGGAAACCATTATACATTTTCCAGTGTCCTTTGGTGAACAGGAAATTCAAAAGAACAGCATGGATTTGCACTATAGATTATTTGTAATAATGTAAGTCTTTACACATCCTTGCTGAATAAAAGTGTTAAATTATTCAAATACAAAATAAACAAACAACCGAAAAAACATACCGAATCATAGTGTACATTATTAATGGCCAGATCTGAACAGATTATAAATGGTCAAAAAATAGTGTTTTTAATAGCAATCTCAGACAGTACTCCCTCATGTTGTGTTAATGTCAGATGTCTGGAAGCACTTTGTCATAAGGTTTGAAATATAGGCTGCCTGTCTGACAGAATCATTCATCTCTCTCTGTATTACACCTCTTTTTTAACTTTGCTGTATTTGAGCTAGATTATCAGATGTCTTTTTGATGGTCTTGACCAGGTCTTGTTCTCACAAGTCTTGTTGATAAATTATAAATGAGTCTTAAACTTTTGCAATCTATGATTTGCTGAGAAATTCAGCTGTTTAAAAAGTCAATTAAAGTGCTGGAGACACAGCAACACATTTCTGCATTTGTTATGGAAATGCGATTTTAAAATAATGTATTTAATGATTTAATTATGATTTTAGTGACAAAGATACTCCACAGCAGTGGCAGCCACCGTGTCCTGCCGATTGATTATTTTTTATTTCTTGCCTTTTACTTTAAATAGAATCCGAAGATTTAATTACAGATAAATTATTATTAAATATTATCAATATATTCCTATTGTTTAACCAGTGTATGATTTCAAATTTCATATTGGTTTAAAAATGAGACAAAACTCTTATTCTGCATTTATTCAAAAAAAAGTTAAAATTCTACTGCTCAAACTACTCAACAGAACGCTCAACTAATTTTGAATGACTGTCAATCCAGAAAGATGCTTTTAGAATCAGATGGTGTAGAACAGCGCCATATTAACCAGCTAAACCCTGACAGGATAAGCTCAGTCTCCGACCTGGAGAGATGGTGATGTTGAGGTACAGGAGGGAGGCACAATAAACATGAACGACAAGATTGTAGTTGCAGTTTTCTGGGAATCTGCATATTTAATCATCAGAAAGCCCTGTTGAAGGTCTTATGATCTAGCCTTTTTTTTCCAATCACATTTCTTTCTCTCTCTCTGCTCTCCAGCCAGACTCTGAAGCTCAGCTTTTACAATCTTCCACACTCATCTCAAGCACAGTATACTTGCTCCATTTGAACCGAGTCTCCAGAGCAGCAGGGACGGCGTACTCTAAGAGATGTGAAATTACATGTGGCGGTGAGAGAGGTGAAGTATTCCACATGAAGAGAATGCACATGAAAGTGTACCACGCTCAGATCCGTCGCTGAGCTTGCTCTTTAATGTGATACCAGTAATGGAAGCATTTGGAGATGAGCTGCGTCTTTGACATCAAAGCTAATCGAGAAATGGAAGCCAATTGGCGTCCGGCCTTAGTGATGTGTGCGCGAGCGGGCGGTCGGGCGAGTGAGACGTGCACAAAAGCGAATGAGCTCTCTCTACCTAAGAGGATAGATGCAAGAGATGAGACTTGACAAGATCCAGAGTAAAGAGGCTCCCTCTTTTTAAAAACAGATACATGCTGCAACACTCCGCCAAGACGCAACCCGTCTAATGTAATTACATTTGTCAGCGTCAAAAACAGCCCAGAATATCCCCGTTCGCTCCTCCCTTCCCCCCTAACACTATCCCTCTCATTCTTTCACAACATCACAAACTGACATGTAAATGGACTGTCATTAAATCCTATTAGTTTGGCCTGTCATATTGGAGCAAGCCAACTCCTTTATTAAGTACTTTGCATGACTCTTGTTTATATCCAGATTAGGGAATAGAGGGAGATAAACAGACAGAATCAGAGGTAAACACAGTCTGGATCACTTTCTCTTGGATTCAGGGTTGTTTTGATGTAATGTCGTCTGGGGATTTGTCATTTACAGATTTCCCATGCAGCAAGACCACTTACTTGTTGTTTTGTTGTTTGCTGTGGTTCTAGATTTAAACATTCAATTAGAAGGTCAGATAATTCAATTAAACAGACAGTGCTGTACAAAGCCTGTGCCTGTGGAAGCCTGTTTCCATCTCAGAGTAAAGAAAAAACAAGGCATTATGTTCGGAAAAAAAAATTTAAATTGTGACTTTAGGCTTTACAATTTTTTTCTCGCAATTGCGACTTTTATACCTTGCAATCATGCATTTATATATCACAGTTGCAACTTTGTATCTCATAATGTGACTTCGTACCTTAAAATATGAATTTTTAAAATATGAATATGAATTGCTTAATTGTAACTGTATTTCTCATAATTTTGACTTTGTTTCTCAGTATATGCGACTTTAAATCTCACAGTGTGACATTATTTCCCGTAATTGTGACTCTCAGTTGCAACTTTGTATCTCACAATGTGACTTCATATCTCACAATATGGCTTTATTGCTTGTAATTATAATTTTATTTCTCATATTTCCCTTGTCACATTGTGAATAGTTCTCATAATTGAGAGCTTTGTATTTCATAATCGTGCCTTTATATCTCACAGTTGCACATATTTTTCTCAGTGTGACTTCATTTAATTTCATTTTATAGCTTTCAGCTGTAACTTGATTTCTTATTTTGACTTTATATCTCACAGTTGTGACATTGTGTCTTAGAATTGTGACTTTTTACCTCATAAATCGCAACTTTATATCTCTCAGGCGCAACTGTATCTTACAATGTGACTTCATATCTCACAAAATGACTTTATTGCTTGTAATTGCAACTTTATTTCTCATATTATTTCTCATTATTTTGACTACCTGTTTTATGTTTTACTCTGAGGCAGAAACAAACTTCCGTAGCTGCCTGTGAGAACAGTAATTTTTTTAATATAATTTGAGGATAAGCAGATGTAATGTAATGTTTACAGCTCATTTACCACAACTCTTTTCCATAACTACCAAGTTGTTGCTGAAATATTGTAAATATTATAAAATGGTTTGCAGTTCCATTTAGTGTTTAGTATATTGTTGTCTTTGAAGTTTTGTTTAAGTGCTGAATTGCACACAGTAATATGTATATCCTAAGAAGCATCTCTCTGTATAAATGGGGAAAGCCAACATTTATATTTGTCAAGCAAAAGGCAGGAGAAGAACATCGAAATTCAAGCACTCTTGCAGCACACCTCGTCTTTCTCACACTCTTTCTTTCTTTCTTTCTTTCGCCCCCTTCATCATCCTCATCTTCATCAAACTGTCAGCTGTAATTCCAGTCACAGTCAGACTCATTCTCATTAAATTAATGACGACCACTCAATTGAATTATGATCAAAGACTCTACAGAAACCCAATTAGCATTGTTTTGATCCTCAGCAATCGAGAGATGTCTCTCCGCCCCGCTTCATCAGCACAATTAGGGCCAAATTCACAAAGCTATTAAATAATGAAGGGAGTTTTGCTCTCAGAAATGTGAGTGATGGAAAAGAAATTATGATTCCATGTGTGATTCTGAGTCACTGGGAACAGTTTTGTCACCCGCTCAACTTTCACAGTTCTCTTGTGCTCAGGTTCAGTAAATTCAGTAAATATTATCAAAGGGATAATTGGGACAAAAATGAACATTTACTCACCTTCATGTTCTACCAAACCCATATGTCTTTCTCTCCTGACACACAAAAGGAGAAGTTTAGTTTAGCTGTTCATACAGTGAAAATGTCTGTCAAGGGCCTGTCAAGCTCAAACAAAAAATCAACATAAAATGACCTTAAAGTCTCATGCACTACATTCCAAGGTTTCAGTAGCTTTGTGTGATGAACAAACTGAAACTATTGTGTTACAGAAAGGCAGAAAGTAAATGCCGACAGAACCCTTTTTTGTAATGAACTCACTTTAAAACAGAGGGACAATAATAAATAAATACATCATCAGTACATCTTCAAAGAATGTTGTATGCTTTTTAAATGGGTTTGTTCGGTATGTATTGCTGAGCTGTGTTGCTGTAATCTTGAGATATCATTTGGCATTTCTCACATAACCATTCATAAAACTTCAGCTGTACTATAAGCAAATATGTTCAAGTGTTCACAATTTCCAAAGTTGAACCCTCTCAATCAGAATGAGTGTGAGCCAGCTGACCAGACTAAACAACTGTCTTCTGAAGGAAGCCATTGTGAGTAATCAAATGAACTAAGTGTTTAATTATTTACCGTTTTCTGCTGTTAAGAATTCATCAGTTGGGAAACCAGGATGGAAATCTAAATGGTACAGTGATGTTAAAGGGATAGTTCACCCAAAAATGGAAATTCTGTCATTTATTGCTCACCCGCGTGTCGTTTCAAAACAGTATTTTTTTATGAAATCTGAGAGCTTTCTGACCCTCCATAGACAACAATGCAACTATCACGTTCAAGGCCCAGAAAGGCAGTAAGGACATCATTAAAATAGTCCATGTGACATCAGTGGTTCAACCGTAATTTTATGAAGCTATGAGAATACTTTTTGTGCACAAAGAAAACAAAAATAACGACTTTATTCTACAAATTCTTGTCTTCCGTGTCAGTCTTTGATGTGCGTTCACAACAGTACCACACATGCCTGGATGTGCTGCACCTTGTTTACTAGCAGAGGAATGCACACGCATAAATCATGGTACTCTCGTGAATGTATGTGGAATTCTGCTACAGAATAGAAGAATTGTTTAATAAAGTCATTATTTTTGTTTTCTTTAAGTTGTATTGTTTAAGTTAAGTTGTATTTTTAGTGTCCTTTCTTTATATATTTAGTCACTTCATGGATTGTCCCTAAAGGGGGTCAAACTTGCAATCGGTTATCAGTCAGTCACCAACATATTATTTATTAAAACAGACTTAGACTTAATTTTCAGAGAACTTTCTTTTAGTCTCCACCAGTGATGGGAATAACGGCGTTATTTTTAGTAACGAGCAATCAAACGAATTACTGTTTCCCCTGTTACAACGCCGTTACCGTTACTGACAATAAAATGCGGCGTTGCTATAATTTATTATAGTATTATTAGAATTTAATTTTTCAGTTCATCTGAATGGATGCGCAGTGTAGCTGTATTTGACGTAACATTACCGTAAACTCTACTGTGAAGGCGCACGGCTTGCCGTCGCTTTGTCTCACACGCACAAAGAAAGATACAGAGCAAGAGAGTCTTACATAACATGCAGAATTGACACGCTACATGTAAACGATATTCTTTGTTGTATTTTCTTGTCAAAATAACGGAGTTCCTTTGGAATTCTTCAGCTTTTAAGAACTGCCGGGTTCTCTGGCAGTGGGCGGAACTAATGTGCAAACAACAATCTCATTGGCTGGTGCTCAGCTATTAATCGTCCCTATTTTGATTTCAGCAAATCAATTCGAGCGAACGCAGAGAACGTGATTAATATTCATGAACCCAGCAGCTTATTAATCCTTAGTGCATTTTATATTGTTATTAGTAGTAGAATCCGTAGTAGTTTTGTTATCTTATCAATTTCCCCCCTTTTTTTTATAGAAACACTAAATGACAAACAATATCTTAAGCTCCACCACCAGTCCTAAGTTCAGTCAACATGACAAATATGCATTCATACTTGGTTATTCTAATTACTAAAGTTCTATCATCATATAATGCTAAATTATCATAATATCATATTATAATGCTTGACTGACTGATGCTAAGTGTCAGTGGATAAATAGTGTAGATTAATGTACAATGTTTTATAATAATAATTTATTCTATTTAGTGTCCATTTCATTAATTTAACATATTTAATATTGAGGGCGTCCAAGTTATATGATATTTGAAGATTTTTTTTAAAAAAAAGTAACGCAATAGTTACTTTCCCTGGTAATTAGTTACTTTTATAATGATGTAACTCAGTTACTAACTCAGTTACTATTTGTGAGAAGTAACTAGTAACTATAACTAATTACTTTTTTAAAGTGACGTGCCCAACACTGGTCTCCACTGATTAGCTGGATCATGATTTTACCTAAAATTAAACTCATGATCAGCCAAGCTCAAGTAAGCCCATTACTTCACTCTGTAAAGAGAACCTTAGTGAAATTGTGGTCAAATCCAAACTTTGACAAGGCTTGAACTCTCCATTTCTTGGTAAATTAAACAAATAATTAGTTAGAGTAAATTGCAGTTTCTAACAATATTCTTGAGTACTTACTGAGTGTGAGGTTTGTAGAAAATTGTCCCTGTGAATTTAATTGTTTCTGAATCAAGTGTAATTGTTTGTGGTGTGCATGTGTGAATCTGGCAGTGTTTGAGCATAAATATCTAGTATGTTGCTGATGCAATGTGTGTGTTTGTCTTTTATTTGGTATGTGTGTGTGTGTGTGTTGTGAAGTGTGTATGGTTCCGATCCTCTGAGGAGTGGAAAGGTTTAATCTTTTGCCCCGAGGAGGGTCTCAGAGCTCTAAAACTGTATTATTTGTGCTGGCACTAATGCAGTCAGCTGAGGGTGGTGAAGAGGGAGGAATCGATGCTTTTAGAGCAGTAGTGAATGAAATTCAGAGAGCTAAATATATTCACCACACAAAGCCCAAGCATGCATGAGTTTAACAGCCGGAGTGCCCAGAGATTATGGACGAAAATCCTTAATCCACCTGCATCCTGGAGTTAGGATTCAGTGTTTGAAGTGATGAAGATGATGATGTTAGTCTTTGTATTTTCACGATTAAGGGAAAGTTGTCTTACATTAACTCAAAATGCGATAAGGCTTTTTTTTTTTTTTTTACAAAAAATATGTTTTAATCAAAACTTTAAGTAATGTTAAAAAATACAAAAGACAAAAAATGGATTAAAAACTGTACATTTGTTTTGTACACAATAGATTATAAAACATATTTACACTTTTTTTTAAACTGTTAAAATCTATGCTTTAGTCAAAAACATTCATTTAGGTGTTGTTGTATATTTATATTCCCTGTCTGCCCTGCACATGTTGTCTTCAGCATTGATATAATGGAATACTGGTCCTTCAGTGTGATCCTTCAAAGGGTTTTCATTGTTTTTGGCATCTACTTGATTAGTTTACCACTGTGAGGCTGAAAATTAATTAAAGTGATTAAACGGGATACTAATAGTGAGGTGACGGAGTACTAATGTTAGCTCAGCTTTTCACCTTTTTGAGAACACAAAGGGGTGATGGAGCAAAAGAAAAAAGAGAGAAATAGGGGCTTGTTTATTACAGCACACAAAATTCCTCTCCGCATTAATCAGTCAAACCCCGCCTGTATGCTAATAATGAGATTTAAATATTACTAATAGTGGAGTCTTGACCAATAATTACAAGGCTTTACACCATTCAACTGAGGCTGTGCTGAACCTTTATGTTCAGTGGTGTCATTAATTTATGTGGGTCATTTAAAGTCAACGTAAATTTGCTGTTTGCAGCCCATTTTACTTCCATAATCTGAAATATTTGACAGTGCATTGACTGCATTCAGTGGGAAAAGATGTTGGATGGGCTCCCTATAGTAAAAAAGTAATATATTTAAAATACACTTATTTCCTACTAAATATAGATCAAATCTATTAACATTTTATTACTGATATAAAAGTTATAATTAAACTTTATTTGGAGTACTACTTGTGCACAATGCACATTTCTTAATATTAAACCTAAAATGGGTTTTAATGTCACTATTTATGAGGTTTGTATGATTTTAAAAATAATATCAGTCTTTAAATGCAAGATATATAAAGTGTATACTCCAGTATGTTTTTAATTTGACTTCAGCACTACTTCCACATAATAAATGTGCATTACGCGCAAAATTAGTCGTTTAGAAAACTTTAAGTATAATAAAATTCTTTTAGTATGCCAAAAGTACAATTGCAGGGTATTTTATTAGGTACATAAATATGTAAATGTATTTGTAGCATACTTAGCATGAAATAAATGTATTTCAAATACAATTTAGAATATTTATTTTTCACTAGGACTTGATTTTGTCCTATAAGAATTGATTGAACAGTGAAAAGTTATGTAGTTACTGTCTACAAACAGTGTTACATATTGTAGACATTTTGAATGCAAGTTTGATAAAATGATGAATAAATTCTAGATATATGGCAATTGGTAAATATAAACTAGTAGCCCGCAAGGCTTAAGTAATATTATTATTATTATCATTATTATTTTACATTTTCAAATAACACACATTCATAAATAACTCTTTTATTCAAGGCTAAATTCATGCATTAAGAAAATATTAAAATTGTGGCCATTTTGAAGTTAATACTGACTTACGTTTTCCAAAATCATGGTAACAGCCGATTCTAAAGTTAATGATGAAATAATTTATAGAAGGTCTTTTCTCATATTTGACCCTTATACGATGAACCTTGACCTTGTGAATGTTTCCGTGGTTGTGTTTTTTCTACGGCTGCAGCTGACTGAATATTTCCTGTCTGATATCCCTTATGTTTATGAGCTTGGCAACACTGCAAGCTTCTGATTTTACCACTCTACCCTCCTCTTGAATAATTACACAAAGAGTGTATGTGAGATGTGTTTAGGCGGTGTGTGTGTGTGTTTGTGAGATAGTGGGGCTGGTTTCCATAGCAATTGCGACCAAAAGTGCTCACAGTAACCTAATTGGTATGCTTCTCCTGACCGCCCTTATTGTAGCCACGCTAATCATAGTCCTTTTGTAGTAATAAAGGACGCTACTAAAGAAATCTCCAGCCTTGCTAGGGTTTTCCTCTAGGCCCCCCCTGCTTTTTTCCAAGCCCCTTCAGCAGCCACTCTGCACCCAGAATCTATTTCGTGATTGGCAGCTGGGCTCCGAATACAGTGGAAAAGGTTTAAGAGTCCTTCCGTATGTTAGAAACCATTTGGGATCATGCCACCTGCTTCACATCCTGCTTAGAAAGAAGAAATCTTACCTCATTCAGAGAACAACTAGAGTGCCCGGGCTAAAAAGCCGGAAAAAAAAAAAAAACAGTGTCTTATGGTGCTTTCACACTAGAGCTTTGGTGCCGTTCGCTTTCGTTTTGATTCACTGGGTTTGACTGAAAGCAGTTGTCCAAACCCAGGTAAGGTTTGCTGGCATGCATCCAAGTACAGTTCGCAGTTAGTTTTAAAGCAATCCAATCGTAAATCGCAGAAGCGGATCTTTATCATTATAGTATAATGCATTTCTTGTTGCTGATTGTTTCCAAATAGACAAGTTCCAAGCAGATCAGTTCAAATTCTTTACATCTCTTGCCACACAGAGTGAGGGGTGGTGGAACCAACTTGGGTTCAGACCAAGCAATCTGACCATTTGTGAAAATAGTTTTAATGCTGGAATATACTTATACAAAAAATTCCCAAATATTTGCCCCGATTTGAAATCTGGAGGAGGTGACGTTTGTTCTCTAAAGTGAGAGCCAGTTTACAGGTTTTGGGCCGTCAGAGTTGACAGATTTCACAGAAAATTGGTTGGTGTACGATCATCATTTTTGCCTTGGATTATGGCCATGTTCACACTGCAGCTAAATTCAGTTGTCAATTCAGTACACACCCAGTTTAGTAAATTACATGAGTGACAACCGCATTCGACAACCAAACTGACTCCTGAAAAATGCAAGTAGTGACAAACGTATTTGCTGAAATTCTACTCAGTGTGAACGGAACTGAACTGATCAACTAATGATGTATTTAAACATGTATTAGAGTTATGGTGCAAGAAAACACAGGAAAGGAGGTACGTCTTGACTCCATGTTGCCAGATCTTGCTATAAAACGGCAAATAAGACCAAGCCTTTAATAAATAATAATATAATATAATTCAAAAAGAAAGAAAGTCATACAGGTTTGGAATGACATGAGGGTGAGTTAATGATGACAGGAATTTAGTTTTTGGGTGAATCTTGTAACTAGTTGTGTCATAGTAGATCATCTGTTTTCCACAGTCAATCTTTTCTATTAACAAGCTACCTTTTCTGATAAACAATTAAGTTTCACAAAATAACACAACATGTTCTCACACAGTGAAAAATACATCGCAGAGCAGAGAGGACACTGACAACAGGCCGATAGACAAGACAGAGCAGGTTACGTTAGGCATGAAACAAAGTCTCAGCTTTCAAATTTTGTCATTTTTTAAGAAATTCAAACAGTAAATACCATTTTGGTGCTCTTTAATGTGTCATGACCAGGGATGGGCAGTATTTCAAATATGTGTATTTAAAATACATATTTGAAATACAAAATACTATTTTGTATTTAAATACCTTTGAAAAAAATCTAATGTATTTTGTATTTAAATACATTTAATCTTAGTATTTTTGTATTTTCAAAATACATAAAATATTTTTGCCAATCAACCTCTTTATTAGACTGCTGATTTCCTGTATCAACTAGTTCATTCATGTTCTTTCATGCATGTGAGTTGCAGCTGTATGACTCCATCTAGAATTGGGTAATGAAATTTTCTGGATTCCTGTAAAGAAATAAGGAATAATACTGCCTTCGTGTGCTATCAAAATTCCTATTTCCAATTGCATAAGTCCTGATTATAAGCACATCGCATTCAAGTGCTTTGCTGTTGGAAAGAATAGGAATCGTGGAGGACGCCAGGTTTCTTGGGAAAATCTTATTACAGCCAAAATCGTAGATATTTAAGATATTTAATTTTGAATAAAATGTAGCATCCCATTTGTTGACAACTATCTCATCATTCACAGTGCTATCTTTACAGTTAGCTTGTTGATGATTCTGGATTTTCAGTCAAATACATGCTGTTTTGCTGTGTATAAACCATACAAAATGCTTGAAATGGTTATTGTACTACTATGTGCATGACTTTAACATTAAAACAAGGTGATCTTGCTTTTGTGGGAAAAAAAGCATACCTGTCCCAGCAGGTAAAAAAGAGCACTAGCAAGGGGAACATAGCATTAGCACTAGTCAGTCTTGTTAGGTTTTTTTTTTTTTTTTGGTCAGATTTTGGTTTTATCAACTAGCTAGTCAAATGTGTTCATTACTTTAATCATTACTGCTTGCTATGGCGATATGACAATATATATGTTGGCAATGATATAAAGTGTAAATCGATTGAACTTTTTCTATATCACTTATATATCATCGTGGTATGCAAATATATCTGTGGAGCTTTTAGTGGGCAGGAGCTATTGACGTCAGAGCGATAAAGAAACATGGATAAATGAGTTATAAGCAACTTTCTGTGTGTTTGTACCCCAAGAGAAATATAACTATAATGCTAATAATAAAGATATAAATTAAAAAAAAAAAAACAGCTGCCTTGTACTAAAGCTGAAGCGTGATTGTCCTTTTGCTAACAGACAGATATCACAGGATTATTACAGAGGTAACTGAGTTTAATGGTGGAATTTGCAGCTTTACTCACAAACTACAATACCTGTTCATCAATAAGATGAGAACCAGACCCATTATAAATCTAAATGTACTCGAATTAAATTAATTGAAAAGTGTGATATCCAAGTAGTAATAAAGATTTTTGCTGTCATAATGATAACAATAGTGCATATAAAAATAGTAAATGAACTGTTCCATGCTTCGGCGCGGTTAGTGATCACACTACATGAGTACCGCACATGAGCCACCTCTTCAAGCGGGCCAGGGCATGGTTAAACGAACCCCACTGGACACGGTACAGAGCAATCACACTTGTGAAATGAACTGGACTTTGGGGGTCAATCGTGCTCAAGCATGGATCAGATCCCCTAGTGTGAGTACATCCTAAATCTAAGTGAATCGCAGATAGCACACCACAACTATAACCATAACAGCACAAAAAAATGATGAATGATAAAAACATTGACAGCCAATCGGAATAATTTCTGCTTTAAAGACCTTGAGCATTTAAAGTGACAGATGACACAACTGTATTCTATACTTAGTATACACTAATATAGTTATCTTTATAATTATTGTTTTTGGTTTAAACAGGCCTTAATAGTGTTACTTCACTGGATGGCCAATTTCAAATGTATTTTGTGTATTTTCAAAATACAAAATACTGTATTTGTATTTAAATACATTTTTCCACACAGTATTTTGTGTTTTTATTTTATATACATTTTGATGTATTTGTGTCCATCTCTGGTCATGACAGATCACTGTATTGCCTCATTTAAAGCGGCACGTGAACCGATCATCTCTTCCTCTTTACTAGTTATAGCATGAAATAAACATGAATGAACATCAGAAGGTATCTTGTTTCAACCGTGGAAAGACGTCTATACACACCATTTTCAAGTTCAAGTCCACCAACATTAATCTACTCTCCTGTCTGATTTGTTTATCGGACAAACTGGCGGATTTGCCGTTATGATTGGTCAGATCACCTGTCAATCAAACTCCCTGCATAGGGTCAATTCAATCTATTTGTTCAGACAGTTCAAGTAAATGAACCAATTCAAAAATATGATTTAGCAATCAGAAGACCTCTAGAAAAATATTTACTTAACTGTTGCAGTTTGTCATTTGTTTTTAACTCATATATGTAAATTAGTTTATTTCTAGTATTTCTGTTTGTATTTTGTATAATCTGTTTTTTTTTTCAGAAAATACAGCTCTGATAAATTATATCATTATACTATAGCAATGTTGTCAGCTACTTTTGTTGTTTATAGCATA
Source organism: Spinibarbus caldwelli (assembly GCA_039654775.1). NCBI lineage: Eukaryota > Metazoa > Chordata > Actinopteri > Cypriniformes > Cyprinidae > Spinibarbus > Spinibarbus caldwelli. The sequence goes on from CM077224.1 coordinate 31,727,828, forward strand.
TTATAGCCAACAGTAGCTTGACTGTACTGCCTTGCAAAGACAAATCTGCATTGTTGTCAAGTTATACCTGAAAACAGTTGCTGTGGATCTACTATGCTAATCTATAAAGAGAAATGTGATTATCAAATCAATCAAAAATCATTTGGAAAACCCTGAAGCCAGTTTTTCTCACTTGCAATGTTGACACTGTTACTGCATTTTATACGTTTACTGCATTGACTTTGCAAACTTCCAAAAGTCCTGTCCTCAGGCAGTACTGCATATACTAACTATAACACATTTTAATCTTATTTTCTACAGCATAGCTATTTAATGTGCTGAGCCCAGCAGTGGTTAACAGGTAGCCCTCCTCCTGGGCTCCTGTTTTACGCTAGTCTTATTAATGAGTTTCTTCAGTCTGTCGGCGGTTATAAGGACTAATTTACAAATGCTTCAAATTATTTCTAATTAGCACGAGTGCAATAATAATTGTCTCTCTAATCTGGCAGAATAATTAATGGTATAGCGTGTAGCGAGTCCTCCGCGCTTGAATGATCTCTGTGGGGCGTCCAATGTTGACTGTCCACTCGAGGGGGTTCATGCCGGGAGGACGGGGCAGACAGAGATGTCTTTGTTAGCTGGTGGTTTGTGGGTGGCCCATCTTTAGCCTGGGAATTCAGTCTAGCACTAGTAATTGAGCTGCTAACTAGGCGGTGAATGGATGTAGTGTGCAGAGAATTGAAGCTTTGAGCTTGGCAGTGGAAACCTGGAGTTACAGCAGCTGTAGCTAAACACAAATGACACTTTCTGAGTCTAAATGTGTAAAAGGTTAGGACACTAACATGATTTGATAGGGTTTTGGATGGATTTACTTTCTTTTTTATTCTGAGGAAGTAGGAATAGTAAGTTGCTGACTGTTAAGTCCACTTCAATTGGGTCACACCTGCACTGTATTCATCTCTTGGAGACTTTAAGTGCTGACCTATTGCTCTCATAACTCAGTACAGAAATTCCCTCCACATGAGTTAGAACAACTCCAGTGCCTTCTAATTACACTCTAATGTGCTAAATTGGTGGAAAATTAGCTGCTAATAATCCCCTAATTCGTGTCCTACTAATGGCCTGTTATCCTAAATTGTTATGTTAATTGAGGTTCCATCATAGGAAGGGATGATCATTCTGTCATGGGTTAATGCAGGTCACTCACTCTTTTTTTTTCCTACAGGTAATTCTGTTAATAAAGTATCGATTGTCTTCAGCTGTTACACCTACTCTTTCTAACAAAGTACTTACCAGTGTACACTTTTACGTAACCTGTTAATGGTTGGAAATCACATAAAACCTTTTAAAATACATTTCAATTTGTTAAACCACTTAAAGTATCAACGCACAGTAATAAATTCATTTTCAGTGTAATGTGTTCTAATTGTTCGGCATTAAATTTGCTTCTTCACTCTTCTTCACAGATTTCTGTATGTTAGTCAGTCTTTTTCAAGCCTTGGTGTGGCAGTGGTTTTTAACTGGTGGATTGCAATGTACAAACGGCTGAAGGGTCTTCTAAATGCAAACAATGCTAAATGAAACAATAAAAAGTCATATAATTGTGCATTATTAAACAGACTTAAAGGAAGGAGATAGCTTTTGTAGTTGATATCAAAGGCTCAGCTTTCCATTAAAATCTGTGGTATTTTGATGCAAATGTATCTGTTACTTGTTAGTAGTTAGTTGAAATAAACAGGTGCAAGCATGGACAGATTGCTTCACATTCTTTTATCATTTAAAACTATGAGCAAAACTGCAAAAACTGCATTAAATACATGTTCATTTGCAGCAAAGATAATTTGTGCTGAACCTGCCTTTTTTATTATATATATATTTTTTTGCAAAGTAAGTAATTATTCTCTGACAAAAGCATGAAACAATCAAAATATCCATTTTCCAGACATTTTGAAACTAAAATGGTAATTTTTCCCTATTCAGCTTGTCTTGTCAATAATTATGGTTCATTCTACCATTGATTCTACCATGGGATTAAAAAAATAAATAAATACAATTCTTGCAAGATAAATTCAGAATTGCGAGATATAACATCACAATTACCTTTTTTATTTTTTATTCTGTGGTGGAAACAAAAAAGAATCTGAATTGCGAGAAATATTTTTGAGATGTAAACTCAGAATTCCAAGAAAAATGTCAGAATTCTACATTTATATTGCAAATTCTGACATTTTCTTGGAATTGGCCTTTTTTTTTTTTTTTTTTTTTTTTTAAGAGTCTGAATTGTGAAATTCACATTTCAGTGACAGTTACCTTTCTTATTATTTTATCCTTTGGGGGAAATAAGCTTTCATAAGTAATTATGCATTTCAGCGATGTTCAATTCTTGAGCAGATTGTGCTTTTGAATCTAATGTTTTCAGTGAATCCTTTCACGAAACCTTGCATGAATCAGACAAAACTGAGTCAATAGATTTGGTTTTAATAAAAAATAATTTATTAATATCTGCACAAAGTTTACAAATGACTTACAACTGAATTAATTATAGTATTGTCCAATATGAATACAGTACAGTCTTTTGCATGATAAACAGTTTAGGTGCTGGAATGGGTCACCACTTGATATCCCATACAAAATCTGGGTCCTGACGTAAAGCCACTGGAGAGCTGTATGTCGTCTGTTTAGCGGTAGCGCACCCTGTGCCACTGGCCGTCTGTAAAATATGCTAACGTCTATAAAGAAGCAGTGGGTCTCTTGGCCTTTTGCTGACATTTACAGCTACTGGGCAAGGACATGGCCTTTTCTTTCTCTTCCCCTTTTTCTCAGCTAATCAGGTGGCTTGAATAGGAGCCAGATAAGGCTATTGTTTGCCCTGACAATGTCCTGATGGTTTGGCCCTGTGGAGATCGCAGGCAAGGCTTCTCCCTTTAAAGAAGGTAGGCCACCAGAGAGAACTCATTAATGTGGTGCATCTGGGTTAATTAGGTGGCAAAAATGCTGCTCGAGTTTCCATCGAAAGAAAATTATTTAAAAGTCCCTAATATAAATAAAGAAAAGAAACCAGGCCTAGTTGTCACACGTTTTACTTGGGTGAATATTTCTCATGTTAAATAGTTAATTTCTGTATAGAAACACATACAGATTGCATGGTTACAGAAAAAGCTATTGAATATATAGTTCATATATGCCCCATGTAATCTGTCACATGCAGGAGGACCTGCCATTAAACAGCCTGTTTATATTTTAAACAGTAAAACAATTATGATACAAAACAATTCACGAAGAATATAAAAGTAACACAAAAAAAAAGCAAATTGTTAAGCCTAACAAAAATTGTAATTAATAGATAAAATTAAAATTACAGCATGTAAAACACATGACAACTCTCCACTTTTGTGATATTTATGAAAAATATGCTTGTCTGTTAGGTTTAAATCTGCCTATATTATACTGGCTTTATAACAATTAAAAATAAGGTTGCATTTGTTAACATTAATTACAAAAAGAAGTACTTCTAAAGCATTTATTAATCATAGTTAATGTTGATTTTAACATTTACTAATACATTATTAAAATCAAAAGCTGTATCTTTTAATATTAGCTAACATGATTTTTTAACTAACAAATGCTGTAACAAATGTATTGCTCATTCGTAAACGTTTTGTGGAGTTTGGAGGATGGACTTCTTGAAAATTATTCTGATTTAATATTTATTCATTTATAATTTTAGAATTTAAATAACTAAATGCTTGAATCCAACATATAAACACTGTTAGGGAATAAGTAATTTGATTTATGAGATAAAACCTTAGTGACCAAGTTGACAACTTCCCTGTGTGACATCTAGTCCTCTATAAAAAGCTAAACTAAAGTGAATTTCTGGTTAATACGTAGCCGACAGAATAAAAAGTGACCTGTGAGTGAAAGTGCTCTGAAACAAAGCAAGATTAAGAGAGAGTAGGTTTGACCCATAATCTGATGCATGGATAATTACTTAAATTTCAGCTGTCTTGAAGCGACCCTTTATATTTATTGTGAGATGGGGGCAGGGTTACGTGACGGAAATTACTAAAAGATAGCAGTGTTATCATTATGCGCTCTCTCTTCCTCTGATCAGAATCTAACAGCGTCTGCTTTTCTAAGAAGGGACGTCTTTAAATGTTTCATTTGTCTTAAGACGGAGGAGTGAAATGGGAAGATTTGCTTAAGCCTTTGAATACACAAGCAATGGAATTTAGATTCTGACTCAACACCAGCATCCTAAATAAAACACACCAGTATAACAGCATGTGCAAAGCAATTTTGGCTGAGTTGCATTTTGTCGTTGAAGTGATTTGCTGTGGTTTTTTTTCTAAACCTGAAGCAAAAAAACAGTGTTTATAAATGATAAGAAAATTGATTATTTTACCTGCATATTTAAACACATTTAAGAAAGCTGATCTGTGGGCTCTTGAAACGAGTGTTCAGCTGTAAGAACTGTCCACGCCAGCATCCACAGCCCTAAACATCCTCATCAGAAACACACAATCCTCTCTTTTATGCATATGACACAATGTCTCACAAAAACACCAGAAGAGAATCATATCTTCTGTATTTTATTTGATTTGTTGTTGTTTCATCCACAGGGACTGAAAAGATTAGTATCACATGTCAAGTGTGGCGTGCTGACGTGTTGTTTAGGGGCTGACAGGTTAATTTGTTTTCTCATGCTCCTCTATTGTCTATGTTTGTCATTTAAAACTTCCCTCCCTCTTGCCGTAGGAGGATGCGAGAGCATATCTGCGGTAGCCGCGAGCGCTGAACAGAAATCCTCACTGTTTCAAGCTGTTATTGTTTACACAGCGGCGTTTCCTCAAAAGAAACCAGGCGTCGGTGCTCTAGGAGATACTCCGGCTCGTAAAAGGAGCTGTGCTCCCATTGTTGTCTGTTGAGCTTGATTTGTACATACGGAGGTATTTTGCAGGTGCAGGCCAAGATTTTTTTGGATGGAACACCGTTGTCCCAAAATCAAATGTAATGAAAATGCATTTATGCATGTCTTTAGAAAGCGTCCCTCTGAATTTTAAAATGATATATTAAATATACTGTCCTTGCAGGATTTTTAAAAGTATATCTATAAGGTATTTTAAAACTCATTATGAATAATCATAGTACATTTAGAAATCCATCTGATTGACTAACACTTCTCAAATGCATTAGTATCACATACCTGCTATTTTCAGTTTGGTCAGGAGTACTCCATTTAAATCATGCACAAAATTACTTTAATATGGAATAAGTGTAAAATTGCTAGTGTATTACTCTTAAAACCTCTTAAAAGTCAGATATGATGGGCTGTGGCAGATAGAGCAGTAATATAGTTTTGATGTTACTGTATTGATGCATTGTAAATGTACTGTAAATAGATTTAGGTAATTATTAATTATTATTACAGAAAATCCTAATGCTGAAATATATATATATATACTTTTTATTTTTTTGTATACTAACATCCAGCTTTCTTTTTTTAGAATCTAGTAGTATTAATCACCATAATTGCCCTGGTTTAAAAAAGGAAATAAATGTTGAAAAGGGGGAAAAAAATATAATTAAAATATTTTTAAAAAGTTAAATTAATTTTTCTATTTGTTCACTTTGAACATTTGTATGACCATTTAGTTAATTGTTTTAGTTTACATCTTCATTTAAATAACTTGTAAACACTCTGGTTTATTATAATAGCACTTCAGTCAAACCCATCTTGGCTGACTTGTAATATTCTTAATGTCATCATAAAATAGCTGCATCATTTGGAATTCGACCTCTGTTATTAAGATATGGATTCTAAATGATGTAAAATGAGAGCGGTTAGGAGATGAAAGTGATGGTACCAATGCAGCACTGAGAGACTGAGCGAGCGAGGGAGGGGAAGAGAGGGAGAGAGAGAGAGAGAATATCCAGGGCAGTTGGACGTTTGTGCAGTCAGCAGTGTCAGTAACATCAAAGGATTGCGCCACTTCACACTGTTCATGTGCTGGTAATTCGGGTAATTCTATTGCAGGGTTTGTCGATCCTGAAATTATGGGCGCTACTGTCCTCGTGTGCCATATAATTTAGTTGTTTCCTACTTGTTTGACTGAAACGAACGGGAAGCGGCAACTAGGCTCGATATACTCAGAGGAGAATTGCCGCTATTGTTCCCCTATATTTTGGTCTTATGTAAAAGTGACATAGCCAGAGAAAGAGAAGCCTTCCCCTTTATTTCAACAGCAATTTATGCGCTGCTCCTTCCAGAAGCCACATCAAGCCACAACTTTGCTTTTCTTTCATTCTCACATTTTAATTGATAAATTCGAACTGTTTTTAGGATTTTTAATTTATTTATTTTTTTAAATGCTACATGAAAAACAAGATGCATTTCTATAGTGTTCAGTGGTTTTGGTGAGTTTGGTATCATTACTGCTGTTGATAACATTAAACATTTTAATCAGTGAGTAAATTATCCATGATTTCATAATGTTTATAAAAACCTCTGAAAACGTTCAGTCATTGTGTTGTAGGGATAATAATGTTTACTAAAGAGGTTGCACATATCTTCTGTTTTCCATGGTGATAACTCTTCAGTAACCAAAACAAGGCTTCCTCTGTATCTTATCAGCTACTGACTTTCCTTCACTAAAAAAAAAATAGAAAATAAAAAAAAATAATAATTAAAAAATGATGTAGGATTTACTTTAAAACTGTTGGCTCTCAGAAATTGCTGGTGTATTTTGTAATTAAAAGAAACAGAAAGAAACGGAAAGTAACAATTGGAATTAAATATTAGGTTTTGAATTAGAAAGATAAAAAAAAATGTATTTTCTTGTAAAACCTACTTAACTTTTGTTTTATTTACAATTTCAAAAATTTCATTCTGGGGAAAAAAACAACAGAAAATTGTTTAATTCTGTTAGTATCAAGGAATATATATCTGGGCAAAGTTTTAAACACCCCAAGTTTGCCTGAATCATGTACATTTTAATGTCTTTCTGAACAAGCATTTTCTTCGGTAGGCAAAACTCCACATAGACCTGGAGCTTACCTTTGTCTGTTTGTGCCACTGGGGGGCAGAACTCCTCTTGGAAGGAGAGAAGGATGGAGGATTTCACTTCACACTATTTCAAGTCTTATTTAAGTTTATTTAAATGTATGGACATTTTTAACAGTAGTTTATCACAGGTGATGCATCCTCTCTCTCACACCATCTGACACAGACACAGATCCATGTTAAACAGACCTGTTAAATGACTAATTTAGACCCAGTCACTATGCAGGTCACTGTGGCATTTTACATGAGATATTTGGACTTTTTTTTTGGTCAAAAATTTACTGTAGAAAAAACCCTATGTGGTTTATTCATTAACATATGGACAGATTCTACTGTTTTGTCTATGATGATTTTTTTTTAAAAATCATAAGTTTTATTTTTTTTATTTACATTTTTTTAATTGAATTTCATACATTGGTTTGACAAAATATGAATTGACTACACTATGATTTGAATATACTGTGACAGTATCCAGAATGTTATGCCACAATACAGTGGCATAAAATAATATAATAAAAATACTATGATCAAATATTTCCTACTAATGAGATTATTAAGAAACCAGTGATATTACAACATTCTTTTGAACTTAAATGTGAAATGGCTGCTTTTATTGTTGAAAGTGGTTTCATGTAACGGGTAAAGAAATGTTTCAGGTTCAAACCCAGCGAGGACTGATCCACGAGCCATTACAATTGTGTCCTTGCATATAAAAAGTCTGTTCTATGACAAGTTGCTCAAATATGTATAAATCTGAGCATGGTATTTAACATTGAATGTATTTAATTACATATAGGTAGTGAATATAGATAACTGATGAACAATGTAAAAAATAAAATCTATTACCTGTATGCCGTTCCACAGGAAATATATAAAAACTAGGGTATTAAACCTTTTAATATAGAAGTTCACATGATCAAAGGCACCTTCATTGATGCATTCCAAGAATATCAGATGAAAAGAATATTTCACGTGAAAAATGTAGTCCAGAAAAAATTGATTCTATGCATTCTATGCTTTTAATTATGCTGAAATTCTATGGCATTTACTCGTAAAAATGGAAATCCCATGTAATAAAGGCATCTTTTCACTTTCTTAATGTTTTTGAAATGTTTTATAATGTGAGATGTCTCCTAGGATTCAAGAAATTCTGTGCATAAACTCACTTTCATGTTTCCTCCACACACACACACACACACACACACACACACACACATGCACACACACACGGGCAATCACTCTCCTTACCTCTATGAGCACATGTAGATTGTCCCCTCTCATGTAGGTGCATTTACGTCTCGCAAATCAGGTTTTTTCCAGGGTAAATTGAGACACACTGCAACAACCATTCAAGTGAGTGATGTGGAATAAATGAAAGAAGCAGGACACACACAAACACACATACTTTATGAATCAGCCCTGACAGCAGCAATAGAGCAGAAGTGACAGTGGCCAGTTATCCCAACCACATCCACCACCGTTATTGATCCATAATCCGCCTTCACATAAAACACCCAATTTCATATAATGCCTATAATAACAGTGCATTCAGACTCAAGTAGCCGTCAGAAAAGAGGGGCGTCGTGCCTGATGCTGAGGGAGAGAGAAAGAATACCTCACATCGCAGAAAAGGGAAAATGGCACATGCATTTCATTTTCATCTTTTGTTTTTTTTAATTTTTATTTTATTTACTTTTTTATTCTTTTGTATTTTCTGGAGCACTAGGGAGAAGACTGAACATTATAGTTTTATGGTTAAGATAAAAGCATAGATTTTCTCAGTAATTGCACAATAAGCACCCATACCTGTAATTCCAGACTGACTGCTTATGGAAAAAATGTTCTCATTTATTCCCTTACAGATAAATTAATCTATTATGTATGTTTCTGAAATAAGCCAAGGCTGCATTAATTTAAGCAGAAATTCAATGAAAAACTAATTATATTTTTATTTATTACAATGTAAAATGTTTTGTATTATATATATATATATATATATATATATATATATATATCTCCCTAACATTTGACAATAACAGTACGTTTTTGCCAAATACACGCCAAGGACAGCATTTATCAGAAATAAAAAAAGCTTTTGCAACATTATACAATATACCGTTCAAAAGCTTGGAGTCAGTATAATTTTTTTTAAATTTAGCATGGATGTTTTAAACTGATCAAAAGTGATGATAAAGACATTTATTATGTTACATAAGATTTCTATTTCAGATAAATACTGTTCTTCTGAACTTTCTATTCATCAAAGAAACCTGAAAAAATTATACTTAGCTGTTTTCAACATAATAATAATAATAATAATAATAGTAATAAAAATGTTTTTTGAGCAGCAAATCAGAATATTAGAATGATTTCTGAAGGATCATGTGACTGGAGTAATGATGCTAAAAAATCGTGCTAATTTTGACAGCACTAGTTTTTATATAAAGATCAGTAAATGTGTGTGTATCTGTGTATGTTGAGTGGGAATAACATGCAGTTTACTTTACGTTGGGAGCCATGAGCTCAGGTTTCTTTGACACACAGAGATACATACACACATACACTGCTGTGCCCACTAGATCACAGCCTGCTCCTTATCATAGCAAAACAAGCGTGCTCATTAATAGGGAGCCCAAGCTGCAAGCGTCTATAGTACATGTTGGCTGGAAGGAAGGCTTATCACTCGAGCACTGTGAAAGACAAAGCAGGCTTCACACATCAAAGAGTTACAGTATGTGATATATTTACTGTTATAAATCTAGATAAAGATGGATTGGTGACTGGTGTGATGGAGATATCCTCTCAAGATACATCTGATTGTCATCTTGAGAACCAAAATTAACATTCCTATAATTCATAATCTTAATGAATTTGTCTGTTAATTGCTAAAATGTCCTGAAATAAATGACAAAACTTTCTTTAGTTTAATGTCTTGAGTGGTAATGTATGATCTTTTAATTATTGCAAATATGTTTACAATGAGAATGTAGTGTGGGCGATATGGCAAAAATATCATATCCCGATTTTTTTTTAGAAATATCATGATTCACGATTTTATCACGATTCTTTGTCATGTTACTATTTTGCAAGTTGTCTGAGCAGTGCAGCCAAACTAATTTAACTAAAATAAAGACAAAGCCTTTCAAAGTAATAAAATATAAAAAAGAATGGTGGATATTTAAGCTAAAGGGGGCGAAGATGTTTTATTAAAAAATAAGAACAAATATACACATTACAAATACACATAATATACAAATAAAACAAACAGTGTTTTATTTTCAGGTACAATTCATAGCTTTCAGTCACGTGACTGGCTCGACGACCCGGAGGGCAAAACATCCATAGACCTGCAGCACAAGCCTGTCAATTTTCCGTCTGTTTAACAGCTGCAAATATTTAGATCACCTCTCAAAAGAAGAAAACAAAGGTATGTGTACAAAATGCAACTTTTGGCTATTTGCAATCCATAATAAGCACCCGCTGCAATATTTCAATCATTAAACAGTGCGATAAAACGTTGTAAAAACACTCAAAGTGCCTTAATATATTTAAAACAGTAATATTACAAGATCAAATTCAGCAATCACCATATTAATGACGCATAATTTACATAGACAAAACAGATGAGGCCGAAATATGAACGCAATCCGCTTAATGGTTCAGTGTTTTCCTTATAACGGTTTTCTATGGGAAACCATTTAATTTGAAACTTTGCACATTGTGTTTATATTCTGGCTTCATCTGCTTGTCTGTACAAAATATACATCATCAATGAGGTGTTTCCTGAATTTCGCCTTTTAATATCTGCATTTTACTACATTACTACTTAATGCAAACTGCGTAAAAATAGCTGGCGGTCAGTGGAGCAAAGCTTCCTTTTGCCCTCCAGGTGGGCGTTCCTACAAGGGTGTGACGTCACGTGAAAACTATCAATAGGTGTATTGCAGGAGCATTCAAGATTGAATGAAAAAATATAAAAATAAAACACTAAATAGATTAATTCCTATTAAAGCAATTGTATTAAAGTATTTCAGTCAAGAATAGTGAGTGATTTTTCTCATTGTGTTTTGTTGTTTTATTAACATTAAAGGAATAGTTCGCCCAAAAATAAAAATTCTGTCATCTGTCTGTTAATTCTGTCATAGTGTTTTATTTTTATACTACCATCATTTACTCACTCAAAAGTTGTTTTAAACCTGAATGAGTTTCTTTCTTCTGCCGAACATAAATGCTGTTTTGAAGAATGTGGAAAACCAAACAGTTGCTGGTCCACAGCGACTTCCATAGGATTTTTTTGCTTCTATCAAATTCAATGTGGACCAGCAACTGTTTGGCTACCCACATTCTTCAAAATATCTTCTTTTGTGTTCAGCACAAGAAAGAAATTAATACAGGTTTGGTACAACATGTGAGTGAGTAAATAATGACAGAAATTAAAGTTTTGGGTGAACTATCCCTTTAATGACAGTTGACAGCATGTTCAGTACTGTCCCTTTAAGAGCTGCACGCATCTAATATACAGGCAGTCAGGCACACATCCGTATTTCTCTTGACTGTTTACTTTCATTTTAGACATAAACAACTGAGTCTATATGTAAACCTTGTGTGTTTTGACAATATTAGCGCAAAAGATAACTTAGTTCAGAAAACAGGCGCTGTTTGACAAGCTTTTTATTGTGCGCGCTTCAGGTGTACGGGCTCAGAAAAAGCGCACATCAGAACAGCGCACGAATGAAATGTTTAACCAGCAAGGCTTTAAAGCATATGCAAATAATGTACTTGTGATTGCGAGTAAGTGCAGTGTCCTGTGAGAGTAATTCTACCGCTGATTTCATACTGAATGTATGTGGCGTTGTACAGTTAATGCATGATGTTAGTGCAAACACCCCTGATTTATACTGATTAATACCATAATCTATCAGAAAACTCGATTCTGATTGGCTGGAAAGTGTGCTTTTAAAACTGTTTAATGCACAGGTAGTTCCAGTCAGTTTAATCACTGTTCTATATTAATGCACTGCTTTCATTGAAGTGCATACACATACAAAGAAACATTCAGGAGCACAGAAACACTGTATTTCTCTGTACTGAGGGGAAACTTCACTGTTTTTGAAGTAATTAAACTCACAGCTTCACTATTAGGAGAGAGACGCTGCACAAACGCAGGTCATTTACACACGCACAATCTCTCTCTCTCTCTAAATTACTTCAAATGCATCCATCTGTCCATTCAATTAGCTGTGGATTATCCCTTACATATGACTCATAATTCATAATTTGTATATTATATATACACTAACATTTAAAGGTTTGGGGTTAGGGTTTAGGGTTTTTAAAAGAGGTCTCTTGTGCAGGTGAAGGCATAATTTATTTGAGCAAAAATACAGTTAAAAAACAGTAATATTTTAAATATTCAAATATTTAGTCAGTTTTTCTGAAGCTGAATTTTCAGCATCATTACTCCAGTCTTTAGTGTCACATGATCCTTCAGACATCATTCTAATATGCTGATTTGCTACTCAAGAAACATTTCTTATTATTATAATTGTTGAAAATAGTTGGTCTGCTTAATATTTTTGTGGAAACGGTTTTTTTTCAGGATTCTTTGATTAAAGTTCAAAAGAACAGCATTTATATGAAATTGCAATCATTTGTAGCATAATATGTCTTTAATGTGACTTTTGATCAATTTAATGCATCCTTGCAGAAGTAATCATAAAAGGTTACTCAACCTAACTGTATATTTAGAAATGTAGTGTAAAAAAATATATATATATTCTCAAGGTTTTTTCCACAAGTCTGAATATTCACGCATGGGCCAAAAATTTGGGTAAGATGTCAGTGACAAAAGCTGTCAATGAGGCGGTATCTTTTCAAATGGTGTACCTTTGTACCTTATTTACCCTTAAAAGGTGCATATTAGTATCTTAAGAGTACATATTAGTATCAAAATGCTACATATTAGTATCTTTTGAAAGGTTATGGCCCCAGCGATCACATTTGTACCTTTTTTCTGAGGGTGTACTATGCATTAACTAGTGCATCATCAAGGCTAGTTTTACAAAAGACGGGCAAAGGAACAGAGAGTTAGTGCATGTTTTTGGCATTGATGTTTGAGGTGTCAGCGTGTTGTCATAAGGGAAGTCTCTGCCTCAATCCCTTTTTTAAAAACACAGAATGCCAGAGAGGCTGTCTTCCGCACTGCTGCTTGCTCAGCTTACTCTGCCTGACACCAGTCTCCGGTGTCCTAACACAGCACTGGCAGAATCATCCAAGACAGCGCTCGTTATTCTTTAAAAGTGGGTATTACATGCATAATTAGTTAGTATTACAGTGGGGTTTTTTTCAAGAAACATTTAATGACACTTATGTAGTAAAAATGTAAAAGGCTATTTTAAAGACACTAAAATCTCTAGATTTATAATAAACATGATTTTAGTTTAGATGAATGGTTTCTTTGTGGTGTTAAGTCAGAGTTTAGTGTAAGTAGTTCACTCAAATATTGAAAATTCAGTCATTTACTCACCGGATAAAATGATTCATTGAAAAGATTTGAGCAAACATTTACGTCTCTATAGGGATTTTAGTGTTTCTTCTGCGTAACAACTTAAATTTCAGTTGGTTGCTGAAATAAATCACCATGTGGTTTCAGAATATGTGGAACAAATCTGTACAAATTACTTTTATGATGCTTTTATAGTAATTTTGATATTATAAATGCATGGAAAGAGAATTCGAAATGTGTTCTTTTGTCTTCTGCAGAAGAAAAAAACATACTAGTATTGTTCATTATATGCCTTTACTTTCCTCTGGCTTTTTATTTTCTTCCCCCATCTTTTCTGACATTTGTGAGTTTTGTGACTCAAGTATGAGCTGGCATAATATAATCATGCCCCCTGCAGATAGTTTGTTCAGAAGAACCGATAACATGGCACATCCCTTCCTCATGTAATCATCCTCTCAGAAAGAGAAAAACCAGCACTCAGATAGAGAAATACAACTACTGCCTGCCATACAATTACTGGATTAATCATGTTATTCTATCGCTGAACCCCCTGAGAGAGATGGGGGGAGAGATATTTTGTTAAAGATCTGCTTTTTCAGAGCATTTTCCAAATGGCTTGTTAAAACCAGGAGGTCACAGGGTCAGGACTCTTAATTACACTCCAACAGGGTAGAAATGGCCAGAAGAGAAGCGGTGGAAAAAGACTAGAAAAGAGGACGAATGTGAAATGATATTGCAGGAAATTACAGCTTTGGTAATACTGCAGAATCCCCCCAATTTCGCTATACAATGTAGATGAGCCCCACAATCAGGCCTGGCGAAGGTGTCAGTGCAGGTCCTTATTAATAACAATACGAGAGAAGTGGCCTCTCATACAAAATCACTCTGGTTCCTCTCTCCCAATGTGAGGGGGCAGAGGTTTAGTACAAGAGAAAAACAAGAGAAATGTCTCATGAATTTATCTTTTTTTTTTCTTCTCGAACATTACAAGCATATAGCTCACAGTTCAGATTTGCACATCACCATATGATGATTCATTTACTGTGATTCATTTGCTGATTTTTGGTTTGTTTCTACTTCTTTCCTGATGGAAGCTGTTCACTTGTCAAACTGTTAATCTTATTTTTACTTCTCATATTTTTCTAACTGCACCATCTGTGATGCTTGTGTCAAATTTGACACGTGAAAAAACAAATGAAATTCAGTTAGGGTTCAATTTTCCCTTGAAGACCCTTTTTGGGGCTCTAAAAATTATTATAATAAAAAATCATTATATATTATATATGCAAATAGATTTTTTTTTACTTAAATGTCATTTCTATTAAATACCGATTCACAATTTGTTAACAGCAAATAACTCACTTTTCACTCATTTTTATTGATGCACAATTTGTTAACAGAAAAGAACTTTGTTTTCACTCACTTTTGCCATTTTGCAAACCTCACATTTTATAACAACTTTTGTGTTATTCGAATATTGATAAATTCTAATATTGATAAACCGATAAACACTGTACATCTTATAGCTATAGTTCATGTGTAACCTTTTCCTCCATTCTTATGCAAAACTGTTTATTGTGGTACAACAGGTGTTTAGAAAAGTGCTGTAGTGTTTTTAGTTGCCATGTTGATTCATAGATCACACAAAAAAATATAATGAAATACCAGCATAACATGCTGAAAGGTCCAAGTAATGGCCATTATTGTTACCTCAAACTTGGGTTAAATTTGAGACCAAAGATAAACCAATTTTTGTAAATATTATCATTATAAAACATGTTGGTAATATTTAACAAAAAGGTTCCAGTTGATTAACATTAGTTAACTGCATTAGCTAACAGTAACTAACAATGAAAAAGCATTTATTAATCTTATAGTTAATGTTAATTTTAACATTTACTAATGCATTATTAAAATCAAAAGTTGTTTAATGAACCTGAGCTAGCATGAACTAACAATGAACAGTATTTTTACAAACTAATGCTAACAAAGGTTAAAAAATTCTGTAACAAATGTATTGCTCATTGTTAGTTAATATTAGTTAGTGCATTTACTTAAGTTAACTAATGGTACTTTGGTTGTAAAGTGTTACCAACTTGAAGTTTGGTTTTGTTTGTTTAGATTTTTACAATGTCACAAAGCCTGGTTCCAAACACCAAAACTGTGGTATTTAGAGCTTGGGTCAAAACTGACCTGAAGACAATAGAGGGGTTAAATCATCTCACCATGACCCCCGTCATCTTAAAACAAGCAAACAAGGCTCTTTTAATCACCCCCCGTGTGCCCTTTTAAAGGCAATATTTTAGCTTCTTCATCCAAATCAGCATGTGAGTGCGGCCACAGTGGTGACATTTTAATGTGGGTGTCGTCGTCTTGCTGCCCCCACCACCCCCCCAACAACATGAGACATGCTGTCTGATTTCGTATTCATACCGCGCATATTAATCAAGTCGCCCTGGCGTTGGCCAGTTTCGTCCCTCCATTCCGTCTGCCAATCTGCATATCCGCATATTACAGACGGAGGGCCCCGTATTTAATTTCCTACAGGAGCAGATAATGATCGGCTTGTTCATGCAGAGGGGGGCCTTTGTCAGGAGAGGTCTGATATTTCACATGGAGTAGGAAAGCTCTGATTAATGCCGTGCTGAGCGGATTCCGTCGGCCCGTCGTTTCATTACAGGCGAGGTGATGAAACGACTCGTGGTGTCGGCAGAATCGAGGGTGGCCGCTTGGCAGATTTACTGATGCTGTTTTAATATGTCTGAAAACATCTGCGGAGGAGAGCGAGCAACAGGGGGAAAGCGTGGAGAGGCGTATTAGAGGGGCAAGAGGACACCCGCCTGCTGACCCTGTCAGACACTAATACGAGTCATTTGTAATTAGGTTTTTTACATCAAACATCGGGCGAAAGTCTCATTGATTAACCCTTGGTGTGTTAGAGCTGGAAGCAAAAGAGTTTTTGACTTGGTCTCTTCTGAAATGAAGCAACCTGCAATACTACAGTTTATTTGCAGTTGAAGATTAGCATGACTTACACTCTTAAGAATAAAGGTTCTTTACTGGCATCTATGCTTCCATTAAGAACCTTTAACATCCATGGAATCTTCCCATTCCACAATAAGTTATTTATAGTGGAAAAAGATTCTTTAGATTTTTTTTTAAATGTTCTTTACGCTAAGAAAAACTGTTCACTAAAAGGGTCCTTTTTCTGTGGCATCACTGTGTTCTCAACCAGACCATGTGGCATAAATCCTAGCAAACTAAATGTCCTGTGACTGACTTAGACAACTTATGTAAAACAATAACATGTTTTATAAGTTAAAGCTGTTGTTTTTTTAAATAAAACAGGAGAGCAATTATTTTCTGCAGTTCAAGTTGAGATAGTTTAGGACTGCATGAGATTGCATTTGTCCCTCCGAGGCCACACTGTTTTTTCAGTCCCGCACTGTAGTAGATCAGGCAGGACCTCAGAGGTACAGCTGCTGTGCCACTGTTTAATGAAATTGATTTAACAGCATTGTAGTTGTACTGGATTTACATAACCCTCTCTTTACATCCAGAGAGCCCTTGTCTAATTAAAATGTTCTGCAAAATGAGAGAGTTGTTTGTCAGCAGATTGCACTCTGGGGAGGCAAAATAGTGATGTTTCTCTGGCAGCCGAAATATTTGTTTACCCATGTTTTTTTCCCCAGCATCTTATATTTCTGCATTTAATGAAGGTCACATTAGAGGTGAGGTTTGTCTTTTTGTCTTTAAGGACTGTAATATACATAAAGTGTTTAATATATATATATATATATATATATATATATATATATATATATATATATAACATAATAAGAATATATAATATATACAGTGATATTATTAAAATGTATGTTATTCAGTACAGTTCAAAATTTGAGATCAGTAAGATTTTTATGTTTTTGAAAAAAGCCTCTTATGCTCACCAATGCTGATACAAAAATGCATTAAAACAGTAACATTGTGAAGTATTATTGGCCATATAGGGCCTTAAAAATGAAGATACCAAAAGGAAAGTTTGTTAAGACCAAATATCTAAAAGGGCATTAAGATATCCTTAATACTTCATGAGTTACAGGCCTGCAAACTTTGGAGAAAAAACTTGAAAAGACCACTTTTGAATGGTCACCATTGGCACATAATGCAACAAAGATAGCTAAAGTCAACATATTTTACTAACAGGCCTACTAATCTCTGTGTAAAAGTAACATTATGATGCTGCCATCTTTCTGAAGTCTTTTTTACCCCCTTGTAATTTGACTCTGAATCTCAGGTGAAAATTGCCATTTTGCAATTTAAAATTATTCTATTTTACTTGAATATATTAAATATATTGTGATGCAAAGTTGAATTTTATCTGAATTTCTTTGAATTACTGCAGACTTCAGTATCACATGATCCTTCAGAAATCATTATATTATGCTGATCTGCAGCTCAAGAAACACTTATTATTGTCAATGTTGAAAATTCTACTTAATATTTTTGTGGAAACTGAAATTGATTTCAGGATTCTTTGATGAATAAACAGTTCAAAAGAACAACATTCATTTGAAATAGGTCTCTTTTGTAACATTAAAAATGTCTTTACTCAATTTAATGTATCCTCACTTGAATAAAAGTAATTTCTTCATATACTGTATACATATATGTACAAGAAACATGAAAAATATAATAGTAATAATATAGTAATATATAATATTAAAAGCTAGGTATAATATAAAAAATATTGAAACCATACAAACAGTTGTTAGTCCATTGTTGCATATTGTCTGCCATGACTTAAACATGTCATAGAAGTTAACTAAACAATTGAATTTTCAACTGAATTTTAAGTAGAACAGCTGTTATTGGAGCAGCTCTGTAGAATTTGTGTGAATGTTAATTAGTTTACATTACTGGCTCTTATGAAAAGACATTGTGGCCTCAGCAGCTGACAAAAAATATTGTTAACAGGTAATAGAAAACACAGGATTCTGAAAAGCAGTTTTCCCAAATTAAATCATTTTAACGTGCCTTAATCCGACCAGACAGTAATAGGTTACCACAAAGCACTCAACTACTTTGGTCTCTGGATAAGTGTGATGTATGGGAGAAACACTAATCTGCTGTGTTGTGTTGAGCAAATGTCCAGCTGACAGAGGGTTAACTGAATCAGTTTCACACAGATTAGCCCGTAGGGAGCAAGACATAACTTGGTTTGCCCATCAATCCTCCATCTGTCATAGTTTAGGTCACAACTGTCATCCAGTTTGTAATGCCATTGTCAAAGCTGGTCCCATTTAGGAGTGTGATGTGCGTGTGTGGTATCTCTCCTCACAAAAGGAAGTCCAATTTTTCCTTCTGTGTTGCTTATCTGATGGTCCCAGAAATTTCATTTGATTGTAATTTTGATATGTGGAGTGCTTTTTCATGGCCTTTTCAGAATTTGGAGACAGACCCAGACTGGTGGGCCTCCAGTAGTGGAGGTCTACACTGGCATATTTGGCAAGCCTGCTTGACCAGGTTACCAAATCCCTTTTACATCGAATTCCGCATAAATCAAAGCTCATTAACTTCAAATGGCTTGAACGGATAATATGGGATAATGCACTAGCTCACAAGCGGTTAGCTGCAAGGCCAGGACTTTATCAAAGGTGAATGACATTCATGCTGCGACTAGCATTAGTGTGCTAATTGTGAAGACTATAATTAGCCTTGCATAGCAAGGTTAGTGGCCTAGAGATGCAGCGCTCATTCTCTCGCACAATGTCAAACGCACATGGGGGAGAAAATGCTAATGTGTTGTTTAGCTATTGTGCTTGCAGACCTTGAAAGAGATGAGAGTGAACCTGGAGTGGCAGAGGGGCTAAGAGAGAAAGAATACTGGAGAGACAAAGTGTGAACTGTGTAAGACACAGCGGAGGAGAAGGTGAGCGTGGCAGATAAAAGCGAGGATGGAAGAAGAGATGGTGGAGTGTATGATGACACAAGAATTCGGAGAATTGAATGTCAAGGAAAATTTCCTGGAAGTCGTGTTTTTTCTTGATTGAACTTCTGGGAAAAAAGTTTCAAGCCAAGTTTTTTTTTTTTTTTTGGAACACAAATGTAGAGTTTTTTTCAGAAATCTTCACACAGCTTTTTTTAAACAACATTTTACAGTGACCACACCTGTCAAGCACCAAAAAGAACCAAAAAACACTTTAAAAAGAGCATTTCTCGAAATATTAGACTATATACTCATTATATTTTACTTTACCTGTTAGTGGTGTCTAAATTATTTAATGTATGTTTAAATAAATCTATTACGAAACAGGTTATGACAGCCACTGTTTAATTTAAAAACTGCATTATGTGCAGTTTGCATAGTTTTTTTAAGCTGAGTGTTGATTATTATGTTTTAAAAAAGTAATTAAATAAGTTTGGGCTCTGTTGTTAACTGTAACCTTATAGCAATGTAAAAGGCCTCTCTGTAGTTTAGAGCATAAGCTGAGGTAGATATTTATATAGGAAATTTTTAATTATGATTAAATTTATTTAAAGAAAGCAATTTGTTCAGTAAACCAGTTTAATTTTTTCGCCCTGCTGTACTGAAACCATACCGAACCGTGGCGTTAAAACCGAGGTACCGAACCATCATTTTTGTGTACACTCTTAAAAAATAAAGGTGCTTCACGATGCCATAGAAGAACATTTTTGTCTAAATGGTTCCATAAAGAACCTTTAACATCTGAAGAACCTTTCTGTTTCACAAAAAGGTTCTTTGTGGCAAAAGAAGGTTCTTCAGATTATAAAAAGGTAAGAAAGAGATGGTTCTTTAAAGAACCTTTGACTGAATGGTTCTTTGTGGAACCAAAAATGGTTCCTCTATGGCATCGCTTGAAGAACCTTTTGAAGCACCTTTATTTTTAAGAGTGTACTGTTACACCCCTAAAAAATATCTAAATAAGAAGTACATAAAAATCATGTGCTATATTTTAAGTCTTCTGATGCTGTACGATAGCTTTTTATTATTGAACAGAAGTTCATTATTCACTCATAATCTTCCCCTCCACATGCATCTAACCTGTTATAGAATTCAAAAACAGTTTCAAAACTTCAAGATCATTATAGATTTTTCCTGAAATAAAATTGAAAAACATGAACAAAAACAGAAAATCTGACAGAACGCTCAATCCCTTCCTGAGCTTCCTTTCAGAGTCCCTCTTTCTTTGTATATTTGCGTCTCTTAGAACTTCTGAGTTGAGAACGGTGTACGTGATTAAGCGCTGGACTCAGCACAATGGAATACATCTCCTTCCAATGTCACGGACTGTGAAAGAACGCTTTGTTTCCTGTGTTCTCTCTTCAACATCTTCAACAGATGATAACAGGGTTTGTGAAATAATATATTGTGAGGGATCCTATGCCTTTTCCTGTGTCCCATGTTTTCCTTGACAGTACTGTAGATGAAAAAAAATGTATGAAACTGGACGCAAGTGTTTAGAAAAACAGCATATGATTTATATTTACTGTAGAAGTACTAAATAGTTGTGGTAAAAATTTTAATTGCCAACAAGTTAAATATGAATGACCTATTTGACTGTGTTAATAGTTAGTAATTATTTGACTTATTTTAAACCATTTGCCTACCTTAATTGAAATATTAATTCCAAAATATGTTTACTTGGTTTAAATTCATGGAACACCTTCTATTGCTCCTTTAGAACTTCAGCAGAGCTCATGTGATCTAGTCATTTATATATTGCACTCAACCATCTCCATGAAAACACGTCAAACTCAGTCCAAACATCATCTGTCATTTACCCATCAAATTGTCTGCTTTCCTTCCAAATACGATGAAATCTTTCAGAAATAGCAGCAGACTGAAGATCGATGCAACTGTCTGCTCAAGTCATCACTGTCGGTGTGTTTTTAGATTGTAACACTTCATCCGTGTCTGCATGTAACGGTGTCTGCTTCATCAGATGAAGAAGAAGAAAAAAAGCTTATCTATTTAATGTAACTCTATAATTTAAATATAAATGATAGAGAGTTCCAATTCCAGCCCCATTCTTTACCTTATTCCTGTCACATATAAACTTGGTGTGTTGGAGTAGAAATAAAGTGCTTAATGGATATTTAATAGGCGTGTAATTGAAATTGACTGTGGTGTTCGACTATTGAATGAAACTGTTGTTCCCTTCCTGGTCCTTCAAGAACACATTTACCATTCACATTCAGTATGGTTAGAGGTACAGTATTACTGATAGGGAGAAGTAAGGTTCCAATATGACAGCATTCATTTACTGTATGATTTTAATAAATATAATCATCTCCACTGAATATGTTGTTATTATTGCTGTTGTTATTGAATATGTATATATTTTTTGCAGTTTACTCTTAGTTTTCAATAGCATGTAACACTGTGTATGCTGCATCTGTCTTTTTTTGAGACATAGCTGTCAGATGGATGTTATGGTGCAGCAAGTCGTTTTTTAAGTCTCTGTTTCTTATATATCAGCTCCCCATTATCAATTTCTGCTGGTCGTTTTAAGCGAGACAACCTCTATTTTGCTAAATGCTAGTTTCACAAGATTTGAACTTGCGAAACTGGTACCTTTTAGCTCAAAATTGTGTGTAAAGAGTGTTTCAGAATGACAAGACAGAGTATGAGTGAGCGAGTGAGTGAGTGAGTGACTGTATTTAAGTGAGAGCTGAGGAGTGCTGGTCTAGGTGAGAGCGGTGGGTAATTGTAGTGATTATAGCCTTTGCTTCCTCTTCACCCTCTGATGCCATAACAGCACAGTTTTACCTTCAAAGACTGTGAATAGAGACCCCATTACGACCCTATTCTCTCAGCATTATCTCTCTTACACACAAACATTGTCTGTCTCACACATATATATCCCTGCTCTGCAAGTTGTATGTAAGTGCATATCATCTAATAATACGACTTGCCATTTGTTAGAGAAAATGGGGGTCCAAAATCTGGACAAAATTAGCCACCAATTCGCCAAAACATGAAACAGTTACAAGTGTGTCGTCCAAACAGGTTTGTGTGAGCAAGCTGGAGTGAAACATTATAAATTTACATGTCTTGTGTGACAGTGTCACAAGTTTATTGTTGCAAATTCTGTGTTTGGCCTCTATCATATGAGTCTGATTGTACATCTCACGCTGTAGTCTGTCACATGTGAGGCTCGCATGCTGCTCTCGCGAGGTGTTTAATAGGAGGGACAGCACGTGAATCACTCAGCGTCCCCAGCTAATTACTCGCGCCTTCAAGTTAATTAACTGCGAGCAAGGAGCAGCAGGGAAGGAGGACTAATTAAGCAGTGCTTAAAAATCACAGGATGAAACAGCATTATTCTGACCCAACTTTAAAAAAAAAAAAACGCTGAAATTGTTTTGTCGCAGGCAACGCGCGATGCACTGAGAAACGTAGAAATTCAATGGCAACAGACAATATTTGAGGCAGTCGCCAGATATGAATGCAGGATTCTGTTGGGTAATACAAATAACTTTTGTGAAAATTTTAATTGAACTTTTCACAGCAGTTTAAAAATTTGGCACAAAAAAAAAAAAAAGAAAAGTAACTAGACACATCCTTGGCAGGGTTGCTGTTGTAAGCCTAATGTCCATGACATTTATTTTGTTGACTTACAATAATCTATAAAACTGAACAAAACATCTTTGGCTTGACAGTTGTTTAGTATAATCCAGCATGTGTCTGTATGTATGAGAGAGCATCAACTTGACCCATTTAATTTGTTTTTTCATTGTAGGTTTTTCATTTTGAACTCATCGGTAAATACCATTATTCTCGTTTTTTTTTTTTTTTTTCAGTGTTGAATTCTCTGTTCTGATGAGTGACAAAGAACTTTCTCTGTGTCTGTCTATTTGTCTTTCTTTCTGCTGTGACAGCACTGTGACACACGCTATGTTTTGTTCTCTTTATTGGAGAGCAGGCTCTGGTTCTAATGCCTGCTGGAAACCTGTATAGAACTGCCTGCGTAATCCATTCTGTAGGAGGAAAACATCCTGGCTATTCTTTGGCTCTGTTCAGGCCTTTTTCAGAAGAACGAGCAACCTATTGTGTTTAAGGCAATGCACAAGATTCGTTAACAAGCTCTCTGTTCAAATACGTTATTATTTTTTTTATATTTTCAGTTAATATATACACTACTGCTGTTCAAAAGTTTGTGGCATATGTAAGATTTTTGAATATCTCTTTTGCTCACCAAGACTGCATTTATTTGATCAAAAACAGTAAAACAGTGACATTATGAAATATTATTACAAATGAAAAAGAACTGTTTTATATTTGAATATATTTAAAATTTGTATTTATTCCTGTGATGGCAAAACTGAATTTTCAGCATCATTACTCCAGTCTTCAGTGTCACATGATCCTTCAGAAATCATTCTAATACGATGATTTGATGCTCAAGAAACACATAAAAACATAATCAATATTACAAACAGTTGCGGTGCTAATAGTTGTGTGGAAACAAATCTTTTTTCAGGATTCTTTGATGAACAAAGTTAAAAAAGATTTATTTATGAATATTTCATTAAATTTACTGCTTTGTTGTTGAATAAAAGTATTCAAGTATTTTTTATTGCTAAAAAAATCTTTTGAATGGTAGTGTATCAGTTTTCACAAAAGCATTAAGCAACAAAATACTGTTTTCAACAATGATAATAATAGGAAATGTTTCATGAGTAACAAATAAGCATTTTAAAATATTGAAGTGGCAATGAAAGTCCAGAAAATTTCTTCTGTAAATTTGTCTTATGTTTCACTATGTTTTAAAAATGCAGAAATGTTCAACAATATAGTTTTTAGCACTAGTATTTATTATTCCTCTTAATTTTGCAATTTCCCCAAAACAGTGTTTTCTTGGTCCTTCTTTTAAATCAGCATTTGTATCTTTTTATATATAATGGCTTATAAATCTAATATATATTTAGATATAAATTTATGTATATCTCTATCTAAACAGAAGCTATAGAGTGCCTGTAAACATTCAGCTCTCGTGTAAGTTGTTTTGATTGACATCCCAGACAGACAGACTTCTGATATTCAAGGCCCGTCTCTAT
The DNA here is from genome assembly GCA_039654775.1 of Spinibarbus caldwelli. Classification (NCBI taxonomy): domain Eukaryota; kingdom Metazoa; phylum Chordata; class Actinopteri; order Cypriniformes; family Cyprinidae; genus Spinibarbus; species Spinibarbus caldwelli. The sequence goes on from CM077224.1 coordinate 31,752,460, forward strand.
TATGTGGCATAATGATATGTCTGCTCCTCTATGTGCATAGGGGCTGTTTGTTTAGCTCTCGCATTGGCTGCCGTGTGTGTGTGTTTGTATATGTGTTGAGCATGGGGAATATAATCTTGTGTAAACACAGAGCACGTCTCTCAGGTGGAGTCGTATGAATGAGACACACAGTCTCAGTGAGGTCTCAGAGAGCCGTGTGTGTCAATCCACGTGAATGGAGAAGAGTCTATCTGTGGAAACAGGCTGTAATCAGGAGCTCCAGCCTTTCAGGCTGCACAAAAAAGCCACAGTCTGACTGTTACAATTATGAATCTTCCTTTGACTTCTTTTGAACTTTAGTCATTCCTCTGCATTTGATTTAGGTTGGTAACACTTTATAATAAAGCCCCATTAGTTATTGTTAATTAATGCACTAACTAAAAACGAGCAATGGATTTGTTACAATATTTATTAATATTTGTTAAGGCAAGACACGTGAAGAGGTTAAATATTTTAACTAATAGATATCACTGTACTTCTTCAGTTGATTAATCACAGTGCATAAAGACAGTTGTTTTGTATTATACGTTTTTTTTTTTTTTCTGAAATGTTATGTTCAATTACGCAAATTAGGCATTATATAATTAAATGTGCACTAACATTCAAACACAGAAATCTGAACATTGGATAAAGCCAGGTTTAAAATTCTTGTTTCATTTGGTTTACATTAAAAGTTTAGGTTTTTACAGAGGGCATTTTGGAAATCCATGAATCCATGAATCAGAAAATATTGTCAAAAGTCCAAACCAGGAGAATGATGTAAGAACAAACCCCTCTGTAAAAACCTTCAGAATATAGTTAGGAATAAAAATAAAAAAAACATATTCTGAGAAAATGGCCAAAGATATCTAGAAACACAAATAATAAAATAAACACTTAATGGGATAGTTAACCCAAAAATAAAATTTCTGTCATCATTTACTCATCCTCAAGTTGTCCCAAACCTTTCTTATTGAACACGAAAGAAGATATTTTGAAGAATGTTGGTAACCAAACAGTTGATGGTAGCCATAGTATTTTGTTCAGACCATGGAGATAATGGCAACCATCAACAGTTTGGTTACTAACATTTTTCAAAATATCTTTTTTTGTGTTTGGCAGAAGAAAGAAACTCATACAGATTTAGAAAACTTTTTTCCCACGACTCTTAAAAAAAGACGTAATTGTAAATGATAGTCACACTTTATTTTAAGGTCCAATTCTTGCTATTAACAAACCATTAACTACGAATTTTGCCTCAATAAACTCCTAATTTGATGCTTATTAATAGTTATTAAGGTAGTTGTTAAGTTTAGGTATTAGGGATGTAGAATATGGTCATGCAGGATATGTGCTTTATAAGTATTAATAAACAGCCAATATGTTAATAAAAGGCATGCTAATAAGCAACTAGTTAATAGTGAGAATTGGTCACTATACTAAAGTGTTACCTAAATGATGAAAATGTTCATTTTTGGGGGGTGAAATATCTCTTGAAATGTATATTTTTGGACGTATATGCTAAAAAAAATTCATTGTTAATAAGCTCAGGTCTAAATCTTAAATATTATTAATAGACACCACTTGTGATTCAAATAATGTATCAGTAATTAACATTAACTAAGATTAATAAAGACATAATAAATATTTTTCACTGTTAGTTTATGTTAACAAATGGATCCTAACTGTTACATATTGTTTTCCAGTTTTCCTTTAGAAGTTTTGCAAAAACCCATTAATCTGTTCAAATTTCAACATATACATATGTAGAGTCTAGATTTTAACCCAAACCAACCACAAACCCTCTGAAAGGTTTCCCTCCTGTGACTCCGTTTAAATACTCTTGCAGTCCAATGCCGCCGTGACTGCAAGGGGTCGGACCTACACTAGACAAAACCAACACGTTCTAACCCCATAATAATGCAGGACCTCTGGAGAATAAAGCTGCTCTCTTTTTCCCACATCCCACTGTGCTCTGGGGCGCCTTTTTGTTTACACTGCCCTCACAATGAGCGCTATAGTGCCCGCCGAACAAGCTTGTATGGGAGTGTTCTGGGCCTGAATGTACAGCCAGCCACCGGCCCTGCTCTGAATAAGCCCCTTTGAATATTGCCAAGACCCCCGCTTGCATTGTTCCGCATTATTCCCTGTACAATAGATATCAGACTTTGGAAGTAATTTTTTTAAAAAGGGATGGGTGAATCAAAATAGTGGTAGGTTTTAGCTTTTGTTTTCTCTCTCTCTCTCTTTTCTTTCACTCGTCTAGCTCTCTTTCTTTCTTTTTTTCTTTTGCTTCGCACCCGCCCCGCATTCTCTCTTCTCTCTCGCTGGTTTTTCCCCAGCCGCTCATTCAGAGTTCTCCATTATAGCGGCAAATTAAATAAACCACTCCATTGCCTAAAGAGGCTGGGGCCCGGACTGAACCAGCCTAGTTTGCGAGGATCAGGGGAGCGAGGCAGGCGTGCATGCTGGGAGAGAGCGCACCTTGCTAGGCTTTACTCCACCTCACTCGTGGTTCTTCAGGCTGAAATGGTTTGAGACGAAGCGGAGGATGAGGAGTGGATGGGGGGAGCGAAGGGTCCCCACCCACCCCTCTGTCTCCAGTGGAGATGGGGAGAAGGACAAAGGAGCTCTCTCCATCCTCCGGCCCCCCTCCTCAAAAGGGCAGCAGGTACGGGGCATGGATTTTTTTTCCCCCGAGGTGGGTCGTGGGATGCTGGGGAAGTTGTAGGGGAACAAAAGGGGTTTATCTGAAGACCTCTTCTGGGGATAGGTTAATTGTGAACCGGCTTCTCAGAAGGAAGGAGAAATGTCAGGAGAAAAGTGCACGGCAGCCATGACAGAGGAAGAGGGAGAGTTACTGTCAGACTCGGTTTTATGCAAATGTTACGAAATACAGGAAGTGTTTACGCTATGGTGATGTTTTTGTGAGAGATGTGCTGGGAATTTCTTTGTGTTTGTGAAGATTTCAGTCTTCAAGGTGTATGTGATTTTGTTTATAGGAGCTGTTAGGCAGTTTATTGTAGGCTCAAACTTTTTTCTTCATACTTCAATGGTTTCTCTTTTTTGAATGCAGGTGTAGAAGCAACAGGTGCAAGTGGAGCTTAGAAGTGACCCTTTACACACAACCTTCATTTTTAGGAGTAACTGCTTATGAATTATGAATAACTGTTTGCGTTTTGATGTAATGTAACTTGAGCTGTACAGAGATATCATGTGGTTTTAGATGTGGCTGTACTCTCTTAAAAATAAAAGTTTCCCAAACAGGGTTTTCACAGTGATGCCACTGAATAACCATTTTTGGTTCCCTTTCAGTGAAGATTTAAAAAAAAAAAAAATCTTTTACCACTATAGACTTTCAGAAAAAAAGGGTTCAAAAATTGTCACTAAGGTAGTATCTTTTCATAAGGTACACCTTTTTACCTTATTTACCTCTAAAGGGTACATATTAATACCTTTTGAAAGGGTACTGTCCCAGTGACAGCTTTTTGTACCTTTTTTTCTGGCAGTGTAAGGAACCTTTTTTGGAATGGAAAGGTTCCATGGATGTTAAAGTTTCCTCATCGAACCTTTTCCAGTAAAGAACCTTTATTTTTAAGAGTGCATTCAGCATTCAATTATTTCCTGTGATTAGACTGGATTTGTATTTAAAGTTTTAAATATTACATTTATTAATTTAATATTATCAAAGCCTAATTTTTTTTTATAAATACAGTCTCTTGTTATTTCAATGCAAGTGGACTGTTAAAATCTACTGATAGTTTTCTACATTTGATTCTACACCTAGTTGTGGTAACATAGGAAATCATTTATGAAGAGAGAGAGAGAGAGAGAGAGAGGGACAGGTAGAGAGATAAAGAGAGACTAAAGGGACTAATGGACAGCCTCTGAGAGAGACAAAACAAAGGGAAGGAAAGGCCAGGTAGTAAGAGGTTGGCTTTGAGCACCGTTGGGCATCAGCCTGGATGGACCAGGAGAGCTGACCTCATTTACGATGTCTGGAGACTAAAAAGAGGAAAAGGAAGAGGTGGGGATTTTGAAGAGGGGCTGTCCCGCTGAGCGGCTCACACTTAGCCCCGCTGGGATCCGATCAGGCCCAAACTAGCATCAGATGGGGGGGTCTAGTTGTCTCCTCCCTGCCCTTTCTGCCGAAAGAGAAAATAAAGAGGTCCACTGAAAGTTCCACTCCAGCCGGTAGGGAAGAAAAGAGAGGGAAGACTGAGGGTCAAGACTGAGAGAGAAGTGACAGGTAGGGGAGAGATTTCGAGTGAGGGAGACTTTGGCAAGTGTACAAAATGCTTGAAAGATACAGAGAATGAGCAGAAGAGAAAATGAATAAGAGAGAGTAATGGAGAGAGACAGAGCTGAGGTCAGGGGCTCCCTCTGAGGTCTGACATTTGAGGCTAAGGATTGTTTTACGAGTGTTGTTAGCGTGTCAGGTCCAATTTGCAGGGCTTACAGGGCAGGGTTAAATAAGATTAGCAGCTTTACACACATTTACCAGATTCCACTGCCGCTGCCGCCCGCGTTTCATCATAGTTTAATAGTCCAGCTGGATTTTTATCTTCTCAGCAGGGGTCTCTCAAAAAACAAGTTTAGCTTTGATATTTCTTTTTTTTTTTTTTTTGCTTTCATTTTGTCTAATGACTTTTATATGCATTGTTTATTTTTAGAGAGTTTTGAATTTATAGGGTGGACGTTGGTATAAACTGAAATTAAGAATATATTAATATGAACATGAAATTGTAAAATTTTTGTTGCATTATGGTGTTATTTTCTTGTCACTTAAGCACATGACAAATAACTCACCTACCAAATATAATAATAATAATAATAAAATAAGAAGAATAATAATAAGAAGAATAATGATGATAGAAATACACAACCGTTTTGAAAGTCTCTTATGTGCATCAAGTTAAATTTGTGATTTGTGATTTGTGAAATATTACTATTTTAAATAATTTTAATATACTTTGGAGTGTAATTTATTCCTGTGATGCAAAGATGAATTTTCAGCATTATTATTCCAGTTTTCAGTGTCCCATGATCCTTCAGAAATCATTCTGATATGTTGATTTGCTGCTCAAGAAACATTTATTATTAATATCAATGTTTAAAACAGTCGTGCTACTTAAATATTTTTACAGTGATCCTTTTTTTTCAGGATTCTTTGATGAATAGAAAGTAAAAAAAGAACAACATTCATTTGAAATAGAAATCTTCTGTAACATTATAAATATCTTTTTTATAAATATCTTTGCTGTTACATTTAATCAATTTAGGCCCGGTTTCACACACAGGACTTAGGTTAAGCCAGGATTTTTCCATAGTTCAATTAGGACATTTAAGTAGCTTTTATAAATATACCTTAGATAAAAAAAAAAACATTACTGGTGTGCATCTTGTGGCAAAACAGTGAATCTGGACTGAAACGTTTGCCTTTTTGTTTGTGTGTGCACAGTCACTTTTTTGTTTGTGCACTTTAGTTTTTGTTGTTACCTCTATGTAAATCTTCAGGAATAAACTCTTTTTCAAAGGACCTCGAACTTTGCATTTCGTTTGGTGTGCGGATTGTTTGCCTTGTTTTTTTGTAAAACAATGAATCTGACATATTTTAAGATCACTCAGTGCAAGTTTCTTTCAGTTGAAATAGCCCAGACATGCATTTTAGTGTTGGACTAGGCTTAAGCCTTGTCTATGAAACCGGGGGTTAATGTGTTCTTACTGAATAAAAGTATTAATTTCTAAAAGAAAGAAAGAAAGAAAGAAAGAAAGAAAGAAAGAAAAAGAAAGAAAAAGAAAGAAAGAAAAAGAAAGAAAAGCTTATTTCCCTCAAACTTTTGAACGCTAGTGTATATTTTTAAAGTAACAATATATCATTTTAGTATTTGTTAACCTGCAAATAATGTTTGCTGATTGAAATAAAAAGTTACTCTTTTATAGTAATGAGAATAAGAGTCATCATTAAGATAAATGGGCATTGGAATATGGCGTGAAATCTCTCTCTCTCTCTGTATATATACACATACACAGAGAGTACATACGATGCTGCAAATTTTTTCTATACATTTCTGAAACAACGACAACAACAAAATTATACATGCATATTACTAAGACACTTTAGCAAGCACATCTCAAAATCACTGCAAGTGTCCGGTCTCCAGTACAATATCTCCCTCCTCCCAGCTCGACTACAGTACTCATTATTGCTCTGGCTCATTTCTCTCTCACTGAGCAGCGCCGTGGCAGGGCAGCATCACATTTAATTTAATTAGTCCAGCTGCACTGGCACTTGCGCCATTGGCTGGTATTGTCAGCACGTTTCGTACCGTGGCACACACAATCACTGATTGCTTTCAGATAGGGAGAAATATAATTAGGGTTTTGGAATGGCAGAGAGAGAGGAGAGAGAAGGAGGGGGTGTGAGGGGTATATTAGAGCCTTATTAGTTTCATTTGAAATCTGTAGATAAATAGGAAAGTTTTATTTGAGGCGTAATGAGATTGTAGCTATTTGGACAAGGATGGGTGACCCTTGTACATGGATTACAGAGGGATTATGGGTAATAACACGCTATGGCTGTGAGAAGTGGAGTATTGATCTGAGGCGTCTTTGATGTTTGCTACTGAAGAAACGCTGCTACTTCTCACCTCCAGATACATTTCAATTCAAATGCGAGTATATTCAGACCACTGTAAGAAAGAAAGCCATAAAAAACACTGAAGGTACTTGTAATTTTCTGACAGGACATTATCTGTTAAGTTTACAGACATTTAACCCTAAAACACAACACAATGCAATCCTTATTTCATTTCTAATCCACCTTTGGAACCCCATCCAGTGGCAAAAACATACAAAAGTACATCAGCTAACAAGGCCCAGCTGCAAAGTGGTTAACCAGAGATACCTTTCTTTCTCTTTACTGGTGCATGGCAACCACTGTGCAGAGCAACAGCCTGTTCTTTTTTTTATTTTACAATGTGAGCCACAAAACCCCTGTATGAAGACACTTGTGCTTTGTCAAACACCCATCTGAATGACACCATCATAGCCCTCTAATGAACCATGTGATGCCTGGGCATAATTGGGTGCAAGCCGACATTGCTGAATACAGTAAGCGTAGACATTAACACAGTAACCTGAGTGCAATCTACTGACTGCTCATTATGTTCACTGGGTATCAATAATAGTGGTGAGTGAAGAAGAACAGTATATTGTTTAAACAGATTTACAGATTTGATGTCTTGGTGAATTACTGAATGGCTTTTTGTGGTGGATTATTGTAGACATTTTGTCCCAGAAAAGTAAGCATTTTCCCAATTATTCCAAAGAACCTTAATAATGACATGATCAATTAAAGAAATTGTTCTTAGGTTACTATCTGAACATACATGTTATGTAACAACAGATGTAAACTGTGTAAATTGTAGATTATGAAATGCTTCTTATGGGTCAACTCAAGGCCTACAAACATATGTTACACAATGTTAAGCAAAAACTATATATATATATATATATATATATATATATATATATATATATATATATGTCATTGTTTACTCACTCTCATGTTGTTCCAAAACTGTATGCATTTCTTTACTTTGTTTTGGACCATTATTCACACCAAATGTGTATTTGCAAAGTCAGCTGACTAGTTCACCCAGAAACTGATCATTTATTCATACTCATTTCTTTTAAACCCATCTGATTTTCTTTCTTCAGAGGAGCACCAAAGGAGTCATTTATAGCACAAGTCCAAGCCGCATTATATGGCCTTAGAAGACTTGGAATATAATCAATAAACTATGAACTTCTTGTTTGATGTTTTTATGGATGTAAATGAGTTTGTTTCTTCATTGGAACAGATTTGGAGAAATGTATCATCACACCACTTGCTCTCCAATGGATCCTCTGTAGTGAATGGGTGCCGTCAAAATGAGAGTTCAAACAGCTGATAAAAACATCACAATAATCCACAAAAAATCCACGACTCCAGTCCATCAATTAACATCTTGTGAAATGAAAAGCCATGTGTATAACAAACAAATCCATCAAGACATTTTTAACTTAAAACCAAACCTAAAATACATATCTGCTATCCATAATAACACTTCCTCCAGGGAAAAAGTAATCTCACCTGAATCAAAAGAGAAATATGCACAGATCAAGCATTGTTTACAAGTGAAAACAGTCCAAAACAGTTCTAAACAAACATGTTGGTGGATTTTGATGTGATAGGACAACAGAGGATAGACTTTTTCCACTGGAGGAAGTGTTGTAAAAGATTTTGGGCAGAAGCTGCTTTAACATTAAAACATCTTAATGATGGATTTTTTTTCTTACAAACATGCAGCTTTTCACTTCATATGATGTTAATTGTTGGACTGGAGGCGTGTGGATTACTTTTGTATTATTGTGAGGTTTTTATCAGCTGTTTGGACTCTCATTCTGACGGCACCCATTCACTGCAGAGGATCCATTGGTGAGCAAGTGATGTAATGCACAATTTCTCCAAATCTGTTGTGATGAAGAAACAAACTCATCTAACATCCCTTGGATTCAGCAAGTTTTCATTTTTGGGCGAACTATTCCTTGAATGCTCTATTTATTACATTCCTCATACTGAATGATTCCTTTTACCAGATCAGTCTTAAAACACTACTGATTTTACTCAAACAACATATCTTAAGGATTCAAAGGAGTGCTGCTACTGAATATGAACCCATTCTTTCCATGTTACACATTATATTCTCATAGAGGCCACTGAACATCATCTTACGATGTTATGTTATTTTTCTTTATGGTTTTCAAAGATCCTTCAAGCGCTCATGCAGCTATACCATGGCATGTATCTGACACCATGCGGTGAACTATTAAGTGAGGCGTTGGGATTTTACCTTCCGCCCATACAGTAGAGCTGACAGCAGCTGTGACGGGTAGCTTAAGCAAGCCATCTGCTGTAAAAAGAATGCCTTTGATACCATTAGCCCCCGTGGCGCGCTAACATGTTGTTTCTAGAAGCTTCAGCTGATCCTGTGAAGCTGGCTGAGGTGGGAGACGACTGTGGGCTTAGAGATTCCTGTGCTAACAGCAGGGAGATGTGCGCATGCAGGCGGAGAACCATACAGTGATCATAGTGTGTGTGTGTGTGTGTGTTCATCTGCACAACCTGTGATCTTCTGATGAGCTGCTAATTTGGTCTCAAGGCCAGTCCGTAAGCAACACTGAGTATGTGTGTGTGTTAACGTGTTTCCATCTTTTCCCTTGATTTGTTTATCCTGTTGTACCCCCTGAGAGTCATGTTCTATAACACATTTAGCATATGTATGGCTTATGATAACTTATTAATTAAATTCTTAAAGGGACAGTTCACCCAATATGAAAATTCTGTCATCGTTTACTCACTCTCATGTTGTTCCAAAACTGTATGCATTTCTTTACTTTGTTTTGGACCCCATTGATTGCCATTGTATGGACAAAAATGGTTAAAACATTCTTAATGTTTTTTTTTTCATTCCACTGGATAAAGTCATGATCTTAATAAGTCATATGACATGAATGTGTGTGAAAGAACTTTAATTTTTAGTGATTTTTTTTTGAGTATCAAATAGTGAAAATATGCAAAAGTATGCAATTTGGAGCAGTTTCTGATATTTATACAGCCTAAAAGCACAATCAACTTCTGATCGCTTGTAATGTAAATCAATGAGATATTTATAACAGAAAAGCAGATTACTTTCAGAAGAGCCAGTGATATAAGAAGATCACAAAAAGTGCAATGAAGCTGACATAAAGAATAATGGAAATCACATTTTAAGCTGAGTAAACTACAAGTTGTAAGCAGTAGGTCAATTTTTTTTTTTTTTTACAGTGTAAGCAGGTATCCTTATACCTGGTGCATTGTTGAAAACATTAAAGCAGCATAGAGGAGCATCTCACAGTATATGAAAGTATGAAACCCACCTCTCAAGGCATTGATTTGGTACATTTGAGCTCATGCACTATTGCTGAAAACACATAATTACCCATTAGCACTAATGTGCTCCAGTCTTATTTGCACTATATGAAAGAATCTGATTAAGATGGAGTAATATAGTGTCTACCTCAGTGTATTTGGTTTCTTTCACTGCTGTTTTGAAGAGATTAATACACATTTACTCCATGCTTTATTATGGACTCCGGTAGTTTTGTACTAGGATAGTGCCTCGTGCATTTAGGAAATCTTCTGGACAACCTATATAAATATGAACTGAGATTGTGATATTTTGTAAAATAGATGTCACATACTTTGTGTGATTGTTGATTCAGTGAAGGTCATAGATGTGCAAATTTCTTTTCCTGAGCACAACCCTATCATCCCCCCATCCCTTTATCCTCCTCTTCCACTCAGAGTGTCAGTGTCAACGTGTAAATCATACGGAAATAAGTCTGAAAATTGAAAATGAAGCTGGAAATATGTGCATGAGACAGCCCCTTCTCCCCCCACGCAGCCCTTGCTCGAGTTTCCCCTCCCTTCCTGTCCAATTATGTTTAAAACGCGGTGGAGAGCAAGAACAGGCGCACCTGACAGATGTTGACCATTTTTAAACCCTGCTCGCTCTCACAAGTTCAAGAGACTCTCTAATTCACTTTGCAGTCGGGACATAACGGAGCAACGCCACTTACTGAGCTTTAAGAGCACAGACCAACACACAAGGATTTTAGTGCTGTGAAGTTCAGATCAGGGTAGAGGCATCTTGCAGTTCACTAAGCTTATAGTGTGATTTCCATGATATTTTTTTTAAGCATTTATCTATTTCTACATAGGTTTTCTCTTCACACTTTGTGTTCTTCCTATATCAGTTGTTCTCAATCCTGATTCAAAATAAATCATTACACAAGTAGAAAATCTGATGTGCATTGCTATTATCATTATTAAATTAATAATCAATAATAATAATAATAATAATAATAATAATAATACATTCTGTTGTGTTCAATTTAATTTTTTCTTTTCTTTCTTTATTTCTCTATCTATCTATCTACATATATATATATATATATATATATATATATATATATATATATATATATATATATACTATGTTAGATCTATATTTTTTCATCTGGACTGCTGGATGAAAAAGACACAACCAGCACAAAAAAAAAAAAAAAAGACTTTATTTTTTATAAAAGAACTTTATTTTCTAAAGTCTAATTTATGTTTTCATTTTATCTGGACCGGAGTCACACCTTTTTTCGATGGACACTTACAGTTAGTCCTTCATTTATTGATTTAAATGGTCAGTATCTGGAGACCACTGTTAAACCAGTTGTGTAATCCTACAAATACCGCATAATTGACTAATGGCAAGGCCTTTTCCACTTTCTCTGATGGGTATGATGATTAACACATTAACTCCGCGATATTTATTTTTCGCCTCAGCTCACAATTAATGGAGATATTCTGAGCAACTCTTCTGTGAAATCTGAGCGATGCGCCTGCAACTCCCTCAACGCCTCCGTTCAATATCATGCACCTTTTCACGTTTGAACGGGGTTTCTGAAGAACCTCACAACATTTTCCAAGTTTCTCTGTGATCCTTTGATTTTCCATAACTATTGTATAAATTATCTAGGAAAACTCGAACATATAATGTGTGATTAAACTGTAAAATCCGTACAAAGAAAAGGGAACTTGTTGGGGGTTTCGTATGTTTGCGTCCAGTAGACGGCGATCACAGTCTGTAAATTAATGTTGAGAACGATGTGACTATATTTTGCCTTTTTATCTGCACCTTTTGTTGACAGTCAAGTCAAAACAAGCGCAGTGAACGTTTTAGTACGTGTAATGCTTATAAAATGGGCTTCATTAATGGGGCGATCTTGTCACCTTGTTTTCCAGTGATGTCGAATTGAATAGAGGATTATTTTTTCATTATTTATAGTTATTGTTTAATTAATTGGGATGCATTCGGACTTCATACTTCTTGTGATACTGCAGTAAGTCAACGTTTCAGATACCAATGAAAAAAGAGCTGACTCCAGTGTTGGAAATGAATATGGCAGGTTACACCAATTACCTGTTTTTTTGCACACTAACAATTTTAGCTGTTCCCCACTTTGCACTTGATGACAAAAGGGCTCACATGGTACATGCACTGGGTGTGAGGCACCTGTTTCTTAGCAACCGCCACAACAGGAAAACACCTGTGGCATCAATTTATTCGGGGGACTTGTGATAAATATTGGAAATGATGCCGAGAAACTGTGCGTGAGGACAAATTTATATAGACCGCCTATCAAATATTCTATAAGACGTCTGTTTGCTGAAACATTTATCTCTTTCCTATTTGGGACTTGAATAAACGAATGAATAAACTTTTACGTGTTGTTATTGTTAAAATGACTGAAACAGTTTTTTTCAGTTTAATTATTGTGGTTTACTTAACGAGATTTTTTTTCTGATACAAAACCATATATGCTACTTCAAAAACAATAAAAATCATTGCTTGTTTAAAGTTCAGGCTCCGGGCTTTCAAAAGGGGCAAAAGATTCAGAGAGAAAAAAAAATCACTGATTTATTGTTTATTCCAGCGAAAATGATCATTTGGAGATCATTTACCCCAAATAACATTTGTCAGCAGTGGTTTGTAGCCAACTGTTTACCTTCCGCGCGCCGCAGAAAGACCCTTCAGCTGCGCCTGTAGCGCGCGCGCTGCGTCACCTGACCGCGAGCCATATGCAAATCTGCCCCGTCCTCAAACGCCATTGGCTCTCTCTCACTCATTTATTCCCTGTCAACGCGCATCACATGGCTGCTCTCCCACTAACTTTTCAAGCCCACCGCCGAAAGTAGCTCAAAGACATTTCTGCACTGGATGTGAAAATCACCCAGAGAGGAAGTTAGAATAAAACAAAGGGAGACGAGCAGCCGCAAAGTTACTCTCTATCCTCTGTCTGGATTGTACCGATCCTGTTCCAGTGGCCTCTTTTGTTATTAAGAGGTTCTGCACGTGTGTGCCTGCCAGGGAACGGGGACGCGTGAATGCTTCTGTGTGTGAGCTGAGTTAGTTAAAGCCAGGTGAATGTATAGCATGATGATGGAAACGGACTTGCATTCCCCGGGACCCCAGACTAACACAAACACGGGCCACACGGGACCCAACGGCGGCAGCAAAGTTAACCAAGACCGCGTCAAAAGACCCATGAACGCGTTCATGGTGTGGTCTCGGGGTCAGCGCAGAAAAATGGCTCAGGAGAACCCAAAGATGCACAACTCGGAGATCAGCAAGCGCCTCGGAGCGGAGTGGAAAGTCATGTCCGAGGCGGAAAAGCGACCCTTCATTGACGAGGCGAAAAGACTGCGCGCCATGCACATGAAGGAGCATCCGGATTACAAGTACCGACCCCGGAGGAAGACCAAGACGCTGCTCAAGAAGGACAAGTACTCTTTGGCGGGTGGCCTGCTCGCCGGATCCGGTGGCGGAGGCGGCGTGGGGCTGGGAATGGGTGCGGCGGGGGTCGGCCAGAGGTTGGAGAGTCCGGTGGGTCACAGCGGCGGAACCGCGGCGAGCTACGCGCACATGAACGGCTGGACCAACGGCGCGTACTCGGCCGCGGCAGCAGCCGCGATGATGCAGGAGGCTCAGCTCGCCTACAGCCAGCACCCAGGCAGCGGAGCGCATCACCACCACGGCCACCACCACCATCCACACAATCCCCAGCCTATGCACCGCTACGAAATGACGGCGCTCCAGTACAGCCCCATCTCAAACTCTCAGAGCTACATGAGCGCCTCGCCATCAGCCTATGGGGGAATATCCTACGCGCAACACCAAAACTCCAGCGTGGCTTCGTCTGGGGCCATCGGCACGCTGTGCTCGCTGGTGAAATCGGAGCCGAGCGTAAGTCCTCCCGTTACAGCTCACTCTCGAGCCCCTTGTCCCGGAGACTTGCGAGAGATGATAAGCATGTATTTACCGGCGGCGGAGGCAGGGGACCCGTCAGTTCAGAGCAGACTTCACGCTGTGCCGCAGCACTATCAAAGTTCCGCGACGAGCGTAAACGGAACCGTTCCACTGACACACATATGAACAGATTTCGCATTCAGACTCAAATAACCAAATATTTACCTCTTTTAGAGCATAACTACCTTTTTTGTACAGAATGTCTGTTCTTGTAAATTTTGAAAGTGATATTATTTAAATATAATACTTTAAACTGAAGGGATGTTGTCTGAATAATTTGTCCGAAATTACACAATATGCGTGAGCTTTCCACATTTACGAGGGATTAATTCTTCTTTTGTGTGTGTATGTGTGTGTGAGAGAAAGAAAGAGAGAGAGAAAGCGAGTGAGAGAGACTGTGTTTAAGACATGAAAAAGAGTGGGTGCTACAGTGTAAAATATAGTCAAATGACAACGTTTTTAAAGTTTTCTAAGATTTCTCGATCCCACTTTGATTTGTCAACACGTGAGTTACTGTATTTGAACTATTCCTTATTTGTTTGTTGTATTTTTCTTTGTACATTGTGAATATATTACAGAGAAAGATTGATACACATTTGTAAATATAATTCGGATTTGCCGGGATAAAAGGAAAACGTTTTGCGTTGATGTGAGAATAAATTTCACTGGTTTTGCTCTGATTCTGGAAAGTTAGTTTGCTGTGTTGTTTTGCTTTTCATCCCATGGGACTCGCGATTAAGCAGATGGAAACAGAGTTAATGTTCCAGTGTGAAAACGTTTATATGTCTGTATAAACAACGAAACCGGGCATATTTAGTTACACTGTCTATTTGATCAAATTTAAGCCTTTTTTATTTAAATACATTGGGACAGAACAGTGTACAAGAACAATTTTTAAATAGAAAACATTTTGAGCAGATGATTATTTTAATTATAAATATAAATATAAAAATATATAAAAATATAAATACGTATTTACGCATATACGTATACGTATAGTTGAGTCTAAAAGAAAACTGAAATTTTATAAGGCACTTTACGGATATATTTTTTATAATAATAATAATAATAATAATAATTATTATTATTATTATAAATCACTTTTTTATTTTCAAAGAATTTCCCATTATTACATTGCTATAACATTTACTCTAACAAATTATTTAGATGAGACATTTAAAGTTTTTAAAGAAATGAAGGAACATTTACAGTATAGAAAGAAGGGTAGAAAGCCTAATGTATATTTACTTATTATTCCTAATAATATTTTACTTGAGTGATGGTCTCTTTAAATGAGTTTTAGACACTTGTGAGCTCTCCACTCAGGCTTGAAGCTCGTGGTTATGTCTGCCTAAATGAAACTACTTCAGATCGTTGGATAATTACTATTTATTTGATGCCACTATTTTTGTTAAGCGTGATCAGCTGCTTTAATCGCGGTAAAGCTTACAAAGCTATTTTACAGTAATGAAACCTTCTGTTTTTTTCTTAATTTAAGAAGCTTTCCGTGACGTTGTTGCTGTGTCTTGATGCATATGATAGAGGTCAAAGTTCAAGACCTCTCAAAATAAAGAGTGTCCAATGAAAAACGACGAACAGCAAATAGAGAGCTAACTACATTATTCATTGTTCAATGGACCAACCCTTGTTTTTTCCCCTGAGCCCCGGATTGTGCAGACATATGCTTTAAATCCGCTCCACTTCAATTAAATCCGCCTGGGTAACCCGCGAGCCACTCATTACTATACTTGCCGGATATGGAATAATTGCTAAAATGTTAAAAATTTTAGTTTATTTCCACTTTCGATATGCAGTTTAAGAAGAATTCTGTTTTTTCGCCTTCTGGCTTATTTTTTATTTATTTATTTATTTTTTTTACTAAAATTGACAAACTAATTTTCTTATAATTGAATCTCTGGTGGGCCGTCAAGCAAATGTTGCTCGTATTCTCCGTGGGGTGTCAGTGGGATTAAGATGAATGCAGAGTGCGTGGCAGAGAGTGTTTTGTGTCAGGGAGAGAGGAGGATTAAACAACCCTAAAAGCTGAACCCCCGGGTCAGCGACAAGTCTCATTCTTATTACAATGACACCCACCGGAAGAGTGGCGTGACGCGGGAGCTTTCCCGCAACAAGTAGCAGGATTCAGGGAGGTCTTTGAACCTCTTTCTTTTATTTATTTTTATTTATTTATTTATTTATTTATTTATTTATTTATTTTTTACTTCGCAGACGACCGTGAGAATGTCGAAGTTTCACATGAATGTCTTTAGCAAAAACAGGTTAGTTTACGAACAAATAACGAAACTCGCATATTTCAAAGAAAGATATTTAGCCTATTTGCGAAACATTTGCATGTTTTTTTAGCCGTTTAATTTACGGTTAAAGCGACACATTACATGCTTTTTATACACATTTTCCCTTATGCGATTTTTTTTTTATTAAATTAATACTATTTTTTATACATTAAGCCCTGTTCTCGCATCACAAGGATAGGGCAATACACAAAATTGCTGTTCATAGCAACGCGGATTTGCATTCAGTAACAAAAAGAGTGAGCCCAGCATGGGCACCCGTCCAGCAGACTGGCAAACCTCACCCTATTCACCTCCACCGTTTCCTGGCAGAAGAAAAAGAATACATCCGCAAATTTCACCAATAAATCTATAACAGCCAGACAGACATTTATCACATTTACATCAGCATGTTCTAAAGTGAAATTGTCAAAATGGGCTTGTATTTTGTCAATTGTAAAACCGGCGATCCTTTGCTCTCACTGTCCTAAATGTTCCTAATTAGCATCGGGTTTATCATACCCCTGCATATTTTCTTACCTCCTCAGAAAAAAAGCTGGTTGCCGTTCTGCTACGGAAGATTACGGAGACAGATTGCAGAGGACGAATGTGCGGCGCCAGATTAGCGGGGAATAGAAACAGCAACTGGGCCAATAAATTCCTTGCGCGGGCCTTATCGTGCAATTACACGTTGACATGTTTAACAATCTCGCGGTCTTTTTTCCTAATCCACAAACCCTCCAAGAGGCACGGGACGTTATGCGCTACAGTCGTTTCAGACGTGGTTAAATGTTTGCTGAATAAAACCTGAAAACTGTGCTAACACGTTCCACAAAATATTATATTTTAGGGGACAGCTTTCTTTTCAACATTCTTCTCTCACGTTTAGATAACCAGAAACAAAAATTTATTAATTTTCGTCTGCTTTATCAAAACATCTTCGTGTTTGTCAAACCAATGTGCTGTTACTGTATGTGAATAGTTGCTACTGCTGCTTTTTAAGATAATCTTTCCTTACGCCATACTAAATGTGTCCATATAAGTTCATCGTGCATGTGCATTCATAGATCATTGAGACCTAAGCACTATACACTTGGAAGTTCCCTCAAAAACATACAACATGAGACTGTCATGATCTAAACCTGACATCGGGGAGAAAGATGATGATGACATTTAACACACTCTCACTCAAATTTCCTTTGTTATGTAATATATGATAGGCTCTCAATTTAACCTATTAAGTCGGTCTACATAATACTTTCGTTTATCATATAATATGGGTTTGTAAAAGCTGTTTAACCAACTCGTACAGTGTCAATTGGCTTTACAGTTTGCAATGACTGAAAAATGAGCTAAATGCATAATTTATTAAGTGTGTCTTTGTTTCTGACAAATTGAACGCAAGGAGAAGGATCCCTCTAAGTACGTAATGGGTTTACGAGTGGTCCGAGGCTCTGGTTAATTTACGAACGCATTTACGTTCTACGATGCTCGTATAGGAAACCTGCAGTAGAGATTAAGTGGGCTACTACGTGCGACTAAAGTTCTGCTCAGCGCATTTGGGAAGCCCAGCCATTTTTAGCGAGTTATCTCTTTCTCTCGGTCTCTTTTCCCGCATGCACACACTTTTACTTTCCCCTGTTACCAGTGTCCGCCTGTGCGGGGGCCTGCGGCGAAGTGATTGTGAGAGACTCTGTTGGAATTTGGCAGAGTGGCGGCTTTGGAACGGCGCCCCACGCTGACTGTCATTCAGCGGGCCTGCGCGACTCACTGTGCCGTTGGGAAGTGTCGCTCATCCGTGCACTCATTGGCCTTACAAAGCTGATTACAAGCATCAGCGAATTCCTGAAGGCAATGAGAGGCGATGCAGGTGCACGAGAGGGTAAGTTCCTGGTTGGAACATTCGCGGATGAAGTTGAAAGTTGTGAACACCCAAAACAGTCTCACCCAATAAGACTTTGAGATGTAGTCCATCTGAGGCGCTTAAGTACTAAATATTTACCATTTCTGAAATAAAGTTTCAGAAATCTCTCTCTCTCTCATTGGGAGACTTACAATAGTCTATTGAAGAAAGAGCATTGTAGCATTGACAGTCTTTGAGCTGCTTTGTTAACGTTTTATGGAAATAGGAATTATTTGAATACACATCCGAATTAAAATAAGTTTAAAGGTAATTATTTTTTAGGAATAGTTTTCCTGAGACTGTTGATGATAAAATCTCATTAAAGGATGGAATTCTTGAAATAAAAATAGATTTTGCTTTAGAAATAAATAATAGGCCTATTTAAAAAACCTTTGTCCGTGTGGCGTAACCAACATGCAGGAAACCATTTTAATATTATGTGACAACAATAAATAAATATAATCAAAAGTCTTAATTACTGTGTGAAGGTCATGTATTTTTACTCTGTAAGAAAAAGTGGGCTACGTTTTGATCAGATCAAATCGAGTAACCAAAGAAAACTTTTGGTTATTCGTGACTCAAAAATAATTGACCTTGAAAAATATGCTTAGAAATTTTGAGAAAGATACATTTTTTAGAACTTGTTTATAACTAGATTTAATAAATATATATCTTTTTTTTATTATCTCACACATCCTTAGTTCAAAATATGATGGATTTTTTTAAACCGCAAGCCAAGGTCTAAATAGCCTCACGTCTATAGTTTAGTAGGCTAAATATTTTGCATCTACACTCTTAAAAAATAAAGGTGCTTGAAAAGGTTCGTCAAGCGATGCCATAGAAGAACCATTTTTGGTTCCACAAAGAACCATTCAGTCAAAGGTTCTTTAAAGAACCATCTCTTTCTTTCTTTTTATAATCTGAAGAACCTTCTTTCGCCACAAAGAACTTTTTGTGAAACAGAAAGGTTCTTCAGATGTTAAAGGTTCTTTATGGAACCATTTAGACAAAAAGGTTCTTCTATGGCATCGTGAAGCACCTTTATTTTTAAGAGTGTACCCTACTTTTCAAGAGCTGACAGCAGTGTATACTGCTATCCTTAAGAATGACACTTATGTCCACAATTATGTGCGTGTGGGTTTAAATATCGATTGATTTTAAAACGTTTTCAGAACAGAATTAGATAGTCACATAAGTGTTGACTAAAACCGAGAGCGATCACTGGATCATTGGAATCTCTCGATGTCTCCTCTACATCACGTTCCTCAAAGGGAGATCCGTCACCTGAGAGTTGTCACCCTACTGTCACTTGCTGATTAACGGACAAAAGAGGTCTCCCGGACGGTCTATGGCAGCCAGTCAACCAGAACGGACTATGCAAATAGCCCGGAGAAGGCGAGAAGATGGCGAACAGTGCTCTCAATTGTTCTTTGGATTTCACAGTTTTCCGTGCGCAGCTGCATCTCTGTAGTTACCCAGGATACTATTTTGCATTCGCGAGCAGAAGCCTAAAAGGTCTCAACAGGCATCTGAAACAGTTGAGCTTATAAGCAAGTGGAAAGATTTAAATATACATAAATGTGAACAAAAAATTAAAGCAAAACGACACTTTACAATGTCATACCGACCAATAATCAGTAAGTGCGCGCCTGGAGCTGTCCAGGTGCTGAAATTCAACATGCTGAAAGGTGTGGCTTACACATGGTCAAACATCCAACAATTTCTTACACCAGGTTTTACTTTACAGCATTGGTCTGCTAGGCTAATATGTTTTTAGTCTAGCAGCAGAATATGATACAGAGTGACCAGAATATACATATTTCAAATGTCAGCTCAAACGGTGATTCAGGACAGGCAGCCACTGTCTCAACTCTTTCCACCTATCAGTGTCCACCTTATTTTTAACATAAGAGCTGGCGCGGACCATTTGTAACTTGAATGTGCGCGGCTTCCGGTGTCATTCGCTTCCACTTATTTTAAATGTACTAACCCGATCTCATGAATGCACGTTTCAGTAGCACGATTTTCTTTGGCGATTTTCATTTTATTTGGCGTACTATGTATACGAAGAAATGGACTTGCGTGCATATGATGCGCAATTGGTAGGCTTAGGGGTCTGGGGTAGGTGCGTATTATATGCACACAAAAACTGCGTATTTTATAAACGGCTAACACGTGCGTATCGTATGCCCGTCAGTTTCTGCGTATAAATCGTGCTACAGATACGCATATTCACACAAAATAGCTTTACTTCCATGTTGTAAAATGGAAACAGGAAACAATAAGTATTTTATATATTTTTGTCCTGAATTCACTCAATTTTTATTTTTTATTTTTTTTTATGGTAATGGTTAGGGCATAAAATCAAGTAATTCTGTCCACACAATATGCAATTAAAGGATGTCAGCCTTTTTTTTTAGTGCTGACCAAAGGGCAACCTGAAGTTATATTTGTAAGTTTTCCGTTCACCATTTTTTATTTTATTTTATTATTTTTTTTAAGTGCTCTCTCTCTCACACTCTATTTCTTTATCACCCTTGCACCATTTGCAATTGACTGCAATTTGCTGTTGGCCGGTGGGTAAAACCTCACCTCTTCTGGCTCTTGGCTTTGGTTGGTCAGAGCTGCCAAAAAATAAAAGGCTGTAAATTAGCCCAATTTATGATGCCCAGCGTGTAATTCTGCGATGCTTCCCATGAAGTGCCAGCGGGTGAGGGTACAAAAAAACAGCCAGAACATTCTGTTGCCCCGTGGGGCAGTTCATTAGCACATAATAACCTCTTAATCATGAGATGAAGTCAAAGTCTTCCTCTTGTGTAGTGCCATTTTTGGTACTTTCTTGGTTGGAATGGAGTTTCGGGTGGCACACACCCCACTGTGGCCAATGGGCATTACGCCCGTAAGTATTTGTGTGGGTGTAGTTGTGTGCATGTTTGTTGAATTTCTCATGGGTTTCTACAGTATATGTAAATCTTCAGCTTGGATTTACTTAACCACATGCATGTTGAGAACAAGACACACACAAACACACTGCCAATATTGTGCAAAGTGAAATGAATCTAAACTGACCTGATGTGGCCTAATGATTAAAGTTCTACTAACAAAATGGTTGTAGATTCAAACCCACAAGCTGATCCAGATTTTTGGATAAAAAACAGATTCATGCCAAATTAGTCATATTTAGTGAATTAGTTAACTGGTTCAATCTACAAATTTAAGGTATTAACCATAATTTAAGGGGAAAAAAAGAGGATGTGCTAGTTAAATCTAGATGCTGCTATAGTTCTTCTCGCTAATGTTTAAGCAGTGAAAAATGTTGAAGACCTAACTAAAATGAACCAACATTCATACTGTAAAACACTCTAAAAATAGTGATTGAACTGATGAAATATGATGTTTTAGATGCGTTTCTTCATCTAACGGGTGAAGTATAAGTCGTTGTTTTTGCATCCAATTGGTAAGCATTGCTAAAACGGTTTGGGTGGTGATTAAGCAGAACTGGAGCAGATGAGGGAGGCTTGATAACTTTTCAAGACCATCGAAAAAATTAGACAACAAAGGCAAATGGAGGAGAGAAAAAGGGAAGAGTGTTAAAAGAGTGTGCATGACCTAGGAATAATAAAAGTAAATAGCAGTTATCCCTGAGGTCCATCCTCAATGTTTCCAACCTTGAGAGAAGCATCAGAAGAAAATATAAAAAATAAATAATAAACACTGCTGGTCAAGTGTGTAATAACCATTTTTTTATGGTTTTGAAAGAAGTCTCCTATTCTCTCCAAGGCTACATTTATTTAATCAAAAATGCAGTGGAAACAGTAATATTGTGAAATATTATTACAATTTAAAATTATTCCTGTGATGGCAAAGCTACATTTTCAGCAGCCGTTAATCCAGTCTTTAGTGTCGCATTCCACCTTTGTGGAAATCATGGTACACAAGTTTGAAGTCATTAAAAAGTTCATAATAATAATGCTTTTATTCAGCAAGGAGACAATGAATTGAATAAAAGTCACAGTAAATGCATTTATATTGCTACAAAAGATTTCTATTTCAAATAAATGCTGTTCTTTTGAACTTTTTATCCATCAAAGAATGTCACCCTTTCTACAAAAAACATGAAACAGTAAAAACATTTTTTAACACTGATGATAAAAGAACCATTGTTAATAATTGAGCACTAATAATAAGTGATAGCAATTGAGCACCAAATCAGCAAATGATTTCTGAAGAATCATATGCCACTGAAGACGGGATGTAAATATTTCACAATATTACTGTATTACTTCATTACTGTAAATGCACCCACCCTTGAAAAGCTTAAGAGATGTCTTTCAAAAACATTAAAAATCATAATTATTCCAAACTTTTCACTGTTAATGTATATGCACATAATAAATTTACATTGTAAATAACATTCAAGATGCATGGCACTGACTTTCTGACACTCATACACAGACACTTAGAGGGACTTGTAATCATGAAGCTTTAAAGGGATGTTCAGGTCACACACACACACACACACACACACACACACACACACACAAGTGACAGTTTATCCCTGATCTGGGGTCAAGTCTCAATCTGGAAGCTTTTTGATTCTTTAAACCCCAAACCTGGGGTCTTGTTTCAGACTAGTGGAACCATATCTGTGCTGCTTGACACAATGAACTTGACAGACAACCAGATTTACCTGCCGAGGGTCTGGTTAGGGTTACTCTGCTCTTATTATGCTGTTTAAAAGAGAACAGGTAATGGAGTCTGAGGCGAGGTGGAGGACCGCAGACTGCGCCCTTTATTCAGCTCTACCTTGATTACCTGAAACTCAGGTAATTGCGGCGGCTCTATTTCAGACGCTGTTTACCCCTTCAGAAATAATCATCTGATCAGTCTGCCCTCACCTGGGGCAGTAAGAGCACTGAACTGGCACAACCCAACTCCCCTATCATTGTCACTGCTCCACTGACTGTTTCGCCACACTAGAACTACTGCAATACTAATATACGTCCATACACTAGCAGTCACCCGCCTCAGTATAACAGTAAGCTTAAGCTTTCGCCTCAATACAATGACTGACATCTCTAAAATTTGCGACAATCGGCAGTTTGCCAAAGACTAAGTGCTGTTACAGTATGTTTTATCTGATCAGGGGGCCAGGAGAGAGAGGGAGGGAGGGATGAGGAAAGCAAAAGAAAACCCTCTTCTAGCCCGTGGGGATAGCAGACCTCTTGTATTCTTGATCAGTATGCCTCTATTTGACTGTAACTATTTCCAGACCTCCTGCCTGCTTGGTTTGCCTATAGTGCAGGCCGAGCTACAATAGCATCCCGCCGCGCTGCTCCGGCTGCCTCCATGCTTTCAGGCAGAGCAGAGCCTCGCTGCCGTGGTGATTCATTATTCCGTTGCCCCCAGTGACCGGGAGCAGGCCAAGCCCCTCCTGCCAAACAGACCACTAAGTGGCAAGAGACGAAATGAGTGACATTTCCTAAATCTGACCTTTGTTTTCCCATTGAGTCAGCTGCCATGTTGGAGAAAAAGTAGTGCACTCTGTGCGCACACACGTTTTAAAGCCGTTTGTTTTGCTACTGTTTGTTTTGTAGTTAAAACACTAGATAAAATTAAACTGTTAACCTGCAATAATATATTGATATTTAAGTTAGTGAAGGCATGAATCTAATAAAACAAAATTTAAAAAAAAGTAATGTCACAAAATTAAAAGAAAAAAAAAGAAGAAATTAAATTTTTCTTTTAAAAAAGTCTTTTAAGACAACAATTTTGGAATGTGTTTTACTGTAGCTTATTAATAGAACTAAAATTAAAATACAATTGTCATTAAAATAATCTTTATGGCACTAATAGTCTTAATTTGTTTTCAGTCTTTGATGTGGAATATTTAAACGTTCTTTTTTTAGCATTGATGGTTCCATGAAGAACCTCCATAATGGAACCTCTACATTGCAAAAAAAGGTTATTTTTAGTGGAAAATGTTTCTTCAGATTATGAAATCTTCACACTAAGAAAAAAAAGAAGTTATTTTAAGAACTGTTCACTGAAGGGGGGTTGCAGTGATGTCATAGAAGAACCATTTTTGGTTCCCCAAAGAACCTTTCAGTGGACAGCTTAGAAACCATAGATGCCAAGAAAGAACCTTTATTTTTAAGACTGTATGTGACCTGGACATGTTTTATAAGACCCACCTATGGGATTTTATTAGTTTACAACTCAATGAATTTATGAGAGATCATGGCTAATCCACAGAAATGACGTGTTTTAAATGCAGATTTGACGCGTGCTTTTGTTCATATGAGTCCACATTTGTCGCACGTTATAAATGGCGTTGATCTCGCGCTCACCGCACCGCTGCGCTGCGTGCGTCTCGAATCTAAACCACGGTCGCCACTTTAAGCCGCTGACTCCAGACCTCGATAATAACATCCTGACTGCCCACCGGAGCCCCAGAAATCAAGCTTGCTACGGACGCTAGCGCTGTAACGGCTGCTCGGCGAGACCTATCGGTCACACAGAGCCGCGCACCCGCCGCGCTCGGACCAGCGCTAATTGGTTGACTAATTGAACTCTGCGTGCGGCTGCCCTCCGTTCTCGGTAATCAACATGTGTTTCAGGCGGTGGACGATTTCTCAAACTTCGGCTATTATTTTTTTTATGGCCATTTCATGTTCTTGACTTTTAAATGTTCAGACACTAATATAGGCTATTCATATTCATCTTATTTCAATAGGCTATCTATACAGTTGAAAAGACTTTTACAGCCTGTTGGATGTTACTTGTTTATTAATTTACTGGTCAGCTCTAATGCATCAAAATATACCTTATCACCTACAGCAAATCTATGCAGAACAGCATTTTTTTTACTTTCAGATTTTCTCAGAAACCCATTATGAAAGTTAAATGTTCCAAAAATGTTAAACTCCTATTGATTTCTTAGAAAATTCTGCATGTTTTAAAGATAATGTTCTTCACAGACCCCCTGGAGAAGTTGAAGGGACCCTCTGGTTGAAAACTCTGGATCCAGACAGAAACATTAAGCCTATGATTTTCTTTAGAAGAGCTGATATGTCTGTTCTTTTTATTCTCATTATTTTTTGTCACACACTGGTGCTGTGTTTACACACAGTAGCATCACATGAGATCGTGTTAATATCTCTATTGTTTCTTCTATACAGTAATTAGATTATACAGTGCAAATGGAGAGTTTAGCTTTCACCTTCTGACTTTTAGTGATCCCATGCTTCTAAATGTTCAGATTAGATCTCAAGCACACACACACACACATATATTCTTTTCTTAAGTGATGCAAGTAGGGAAAAAATCAGACAAAACTCTGACAAAACTCATGTCTAGATTCATTATAACTGCAAACTCTATTAAGCTACGGGAGCTTTGAAAGTGCAAACTCAGAATAACACAAATTAGAGACCCAAACACACACAGTCTCTGTCTCTCTTCACTCCTCACCTGTCTCTATCTTTCTTTTTCAGCTCTTTCTTTCTCTTCTTCTTGGCTTCCCTTATTCTCTCTTCTGTGGTTTGGCATCTCTCCATAGAAGAGGATTCAGGAAGTTTGGCTGGCTGCGAAACCATTTCATATGCCTGTTTTACAGGGAAAGCAGTATTTGTCTTTGTGTGAGAGACAGTCACCTTCATCTCCACACAAAATCCTCTGTCTACAGCCGACCCTGACCTCTCTGTCACCCATGTGATTCACCAGGTGCTGTACTGCATGAGTGGAGGAATCTAACCACTGCGCTCAGATGTGAAGATGGATGTTGTAGTTAGACAAATATCAGTATTTCTATGGTTAGACATGTTTACCATCTTCACAATGTAACTTGTACTGTACTGTTTGTGATAAGAAAATTAATGGCATTGACTTCAGGAGAAATGTGTTTTAAATCATGTGACACTGAAAAAAAATCAGGAATAAATAAATTTTTAAAATATATTCAAATAGAAAACGGTTCTTTTAATTTGTAATAATATTCCACAATATTACTGTTTTATTTTTAAAGTTACTTTAAGAACACTTTCAATCAAGATGAGTATCTTTTTAACAATCCACAAGGTCCTTTGAAAAGCGCTGTTGAGAGAAAAGCATTGCTGTATTGATGCTACGTTAGGAAATTGCTTTTGGTTGCTGAAAGAATCGACATACAGTTCTCCATCTTTCAAAAACTAAGCAAATAAAAAACAAAACATTCTCAGTCTACTTCCTGTCTTTTCCTTGGCACCATGCTTCAGTTCATCGCTCTGACCAGTGGAGATGTTAAGCAGAAGAAGGACTCTGAAGAATTGAGTGGATGTTAATCATGACTACTACACAGATTGATTTTGCACTATGCACTGTCACCACAAACACACAAATCTCATTCCAGGATTTCTGTCTGTTTAAAATTTTGATTTCTGAAAAGTCTTTTTATTAGGTGTGAATGTCCATTAGTCTAATAAAGAAAGCAGGGCTTAAAATTTCACTACACTGATTTTTCACCTAAAAAAAAAAAAAGAGCAGGTTTTAGACATTGATGGGATTTTTCTTTAGTTGCAGTCAGGTACACTGAGGGAGGCTAATTACCTCCATAAGAATAGGAAATAACTAAATGGACTCATAATGACTTACATTCAGAGTAAAGACAATGACCTGAACCTCATCATCCAATCTAACCATATACTGTAGAGCAAGATGAGAGATACCACAATTCAACCATCTGCCCAATCGGATCAGAGCAATCAGCTTCCTAAACCACTCACTCATTCGGCTGAGGCTCATTTCGTACCTTTTAACCTCTCCTAACTCCCCAGGCTTGGCTTTTAGTATGACAGACAAAGTGTGTAGGGAGTATCTAATGGAATGGACCCAGTGGGGTGCAGGCTGCTTTTGGGACTGAGCTGGGGCCTAATGTCAGGTGAACAGGAATATGCAGTAAGGTAGAGAGTGAGCGACCCGGGGTACTCTGCTCTTAGTGAGGAAAAAAACATCTGTACAATGCCGATTTCTTAACAACTTCTTTCTATGTCTTAGTCCTTTTCTTCCTTTTTTACCCTACCATCTTCATTCCTTCCTTCTATCTGCTCTCTCTCTCTCTCTCTCTCTCTCTCTCTCTCTCTCTATGTATCATTCAAATGTTTAGTGTTAGTAAGATTTCTAAATGTTTTTGAAAAAAACTCTTTTGCTCACAAAGGCTGCATGTATTTGATCAAAATGTAGTAAAAACTGTAATATTGTGAAATATTACAGTTTAAAATAACTTATTTTAATATCTTTTAACATGTTTTAACATGTAATTTATTCCTGTGATGGCAAAGCTGAATTTTCAGCATCATTACTCCAGTCTTCAGTGTCACATGATCCTTCAGAAATCATTGTAATATGCTGATTTGCTGCTTAAGAAACATTTATTCTTTCTTCTTATTATTATTATTAATGTTGAAAACAATTGTACTGCTTAATATTTTTGTGGGAACTCAACTGTGATGCTTTTTAAATTATCTATCTATCTATCTATCTATCTAGTTTTTGCCAAGAACATGAGATTTCAAGCATTTTTACGCAATCAAGTGTATTCAGAACTATACAAATTAAAGCCTACTTTCATTATACACTTTTTATTCTTTCAGATCATTGTTTTCAGAACTGTCTGATCTTCCAGTTTGAAAATGAAGCTGAACATTGAATTAAAGTATTCTAAAGCAGTTTTTTTTTTCCTTGAAGTCTTTTTGTAGACTATCATAGTGTATAGCTGTTACCTGAGAAGTGCTAAATGAACCATTCCTCTTTTCAATTTTTATTCTCAGCATGACTAAAATGATAACAGTCTAAAACTAGGAGGATGGGACCATTTTGTTAACAAAATATACTTAATGGCTATTCTGGAATCATATTTCAATAGCTAAAGTGATTGGCCTGATATTAAAAACCATTTTATTACATGAATGTTTATAGTAGTGATGTTAATTTGTAATTCAGAAAGCTCCCTGATAATACTCTGTAATCTGTAATGCAGTAACAGTGCCCCCTTTTGAGTGGAGAGGCCCTTGATCTGTAACCTTAAAATAGACCATGAGTCTGTGGGTGAGTGTGTGTGTGTGTGTGTGTGTGTGTGTGTGTGTGTGTGTGTGCTCCTATAGTTTCTGTAAGGTTTTTTTTTTAATGAATATCAACCAGTGAGGAATGCTTGAACCAGCTCACTTTTCTTTCACTGTACTCAAAATCGTTACAAAATGGAGTGGGTTACATTTAGAAAAGCAAATGTTCGTAATATTATTTGAAGTGAAATGCAATAAAAGTCTTCATTTACAGATCGTATCTGTTGTACAGTAAAGTGCACATTAAAAGCTACTTTGCAAAACCTGTCGGTCTACTTCCTAGCAAACTATTGCGTTTGGCAAACCAGCTGAGCGGACAGCGACTCCACATCGACAGGTGATACTAACCGTTGGCATTAACAAATAAAAACATCTCATATACCTGGGATGTGTGACAAGTCACTAGACAAAGCATCCCAGAATTCCTAGGATCTTGGGAGCCTGCCAAAAGATGTCAATCATCTGTAAACCAATCCAACATGAGAGTAGGAGGGTTCCAGGGATCATGTTCTGGTTGGTTTAGGATCTATGGATCTGCACAGCACCAAGTGGCCTTCAGCGATTACTGAAGTCAAACATCAACCATCTCACGTTAACCTGCCTCTGATGAAACTGATAAAACCTTTCAGGAAGGCAATAATGAGAAAATGCAACCAAGAGAGCCACTGTTTTATACAATTCCACCTGTGTTGATGGGTCTGACAAATGTAAAGTGCTGGATCATCTTTATGGAGTCTCACAATGTGTATTTGTTTTTATAAACCCTCAAACTCACTTGAAATGTAATGGCTTTGAACATGTCTTTAACAAACTGTAATACACTATGAATCAAAATCACCGGTTTCAATTACGACAGCAATGGTTCTGTCTGCAGGTGACCTGATTGAAGTCTCTTGAGTCAATGTGTATCTGATGCGATATGATGTACCTCAGGGAGGGTACTTGAAGAGAGAAGAGTGTCTCACAGATCAGAGATATCACTGATCCCATAATAATCCCATGATAATCCTACTGCGACACAGCACTTTATCATCCTGTTTGTAATGAGATATGGATTAGGCCATTAGCTATCAGCATGGCCACTAGACTGACACGCCATAGGCACTAATACAAGCCAAACAACCAGGAATTGAGGCATTGACCCAAAACTGAGCTCAGTCAAACCACCTTTCTCAACGTACTGTAAGTCACTGTTAACATGCCTCTCTAAAAGCATTCTACAAATGTTAATACAGATTAGGTAAATGCAAGTACTCAAACTGGTGATCAACAATAGAGGTGAAATCAAATACTGTTAATTACTGTATATAAAGTATACTGTATATATTTATGTTCACCAAGGCTGCATTTATTTGTTCAGAAATGCAGCAAAATCAGTAATATTTTGAAATATTCTAACAATTGAAAACTAATGGTTTTCTATTTTAGGTTTATCTATGTTTGAATATAATACATTTTGAAATATAATTAATTCCTGTGATGCAAAGCAGAATTTTCAGCATCATTGCTCCAGTTTTCAGTCTCACACGATCCGTCAGAAATCCTTCTAATATGCTGATTTTGGTTCATCATAAATGTTAATAACAGTTGTGCTGTTTACATTTTTAAAAAGTGATACATTTTTGAGATGCATTGATTGGAAAGTTCAAAAGAAGCATTATTTTGTAACATAAGTGGTTTTACTGTCTCTTTCGATCTATTTAATGCACACTTGCTGATTTCTGTAAAAACTTGATGTTCATTTCTTTAAAACAATCTTAAAAATAAATCACAGTGAGCCATACACATAAATTCTTAAATTATTACTTTTTTTCACGCAATATTAATTCAAAATTCACTTAAAATGCAATTATCTATTGACACGACTGTCAATAAATCATAACAATTTCATAATAATTTGAATTAAAATATAATTTAATAATTTCTACAAGTGGGTGATAATCTCAAAATGGCCAAATAATGTCTGATTAATCAGCCTGGCCAACATATCAGTCTATCTTTATTACAGATTCTGTTCATGATATTTTTCTAGTACTGAAGCATTGTCCATGAATCTACGCACTCCGGATATCCCTAAACAGGTTTGTGTGCACATATCAGTGACTCTCTGCAGTAAAAGCCTTTAATTTGAACTGTATTATTCCTTTAATTCATTATACCTTCACACTAGCGTGAGCATACCTTTCTTCCTGTCTGTCACACAGCCAAAGGGCAACTTTCATCCCGGATCAGGTGACTGAGTAAAGCTTCATCATGTATGATCTCTGCAGCAGAGGAACCCATGAGATGGTCCTACACACACAAACACACACACACACACAGTTAAACTCAATAACATACGATTCATAAGTTTTTCCCCTGCACATATAGAGAAAATGACTATATGAAAAAAAAAAAAAAACATGGTGCAATCACAATATAATGCAAGGACACTGGTTTCCACAGAAATCGTCCCATGTTTGTGGAAATACATTCTTCTGCTCACCTTTAAACACCTGACCCACAGCTGTATTCACTGGACTGATACAAAAGACTCCCTGAGGTTCTTCAGAATAGTTTTTATTATGGTACAGTTAGGTACAGTGAGATCAGAGAGACCTCAGCGAGAAAAGGAGAGTTTGTATCCTAATGACTTTGCCCTGTGGTGATCTCTGGAAGCAGAGCTCAAATGCATAAATTCTACATATTGTGTTGATGAATTGAATTTGTCTTTAAAGAGCAAACCCGGTCGATAGTGGTCATTCGCACCATGGTTTGAATGGCTCAAGGCTACGTTCCCGCTCCAAATGAGAACAAGAAGTTGATAGGGTCAATGCGCACACACATTTCTTTATGTATGTGGTGTGAGATATGTGTGTCGCTGTGAGACTATACTTCTTTTCACCTAAAGAGGCACCTCAGCCTTGTGCAATCTTCGCTCTTTTGATTTGAGAGCAAGATATTTCTGAACAAAGAACTGTCACCCATTTTCTCTATTAGAAACTTGCAGTGAAAACAAGTCTTTGACTGAGAAGAAATCCTTCAAACAAAAAACAAATGGCAGAATTTGCAAGGTTAACAGACCTGGGCCTGTATTCATGAAAAATCTTAGTGCTAAGAATTGCTCCTAGTAACAAAATTCTAAGAAAATTCTTAGAAATGTGGGTGTTTCCTCTTAAAATTAAAGAAAAGATCCTAGTAAAGAAAAAAGTAATTCAGAAAGCATCTTAACCCTTAAAATAGGTCTTAAGGTCCAAAATTGTTAGGAGTACGGACGAGGACTTTTAAGAGGCTTAAGAGTTTCTTTAGCAGTGGAGAAAATGGACGAAACATGAAGAGGGAGAAGAAATGTGTTGCACACAATGCATGATAGTGAGTTAATAAGACGCTACACATTAGATCATGCAGGGATCATGTTTGTGACCGATCTTATTAGAGACATGCGAACATCTCTGACACCGCGCAGAAATGCCATAGCACCAGAAATGAAAGTAAATCACTACATTTACATATTTGGCAACTGGAAAAATGCAACTGTGCAGCAGTGATGATTTGAGTCTGTCACAACCTTCTATAAGGACAGTGATCACACAAACAATTACAGCACTTTCAGAAACTTATTGTGTCGCTGTTCATTTCCTATAAAATATGCTAAGTATGACAGCATGGTAAATAAAAAATAAAGAATATATATATACATATATAATGTGTGTGTGTGTGAGTACGGTAAAACAGGAAAAATTACGCCTGCAATTTCAAAGTGAAGGCTTATAATAGACTCTACTCTTAAAAGTGCTCTTTTATTTCCTTCTTGGACAACCAACCAATCACAGTCTTCAAAAGACTGTCATAGCTAGCAATGGGGTCAGCCCCGCCTCCTCACTAAGATAAAAGTTTTTGTCTTTTCCTTGCTCAGAGTTGCTCTTAGATTGGTCCTGAATCACTCTTAAGCTAAGACTCCTAGTTAGAAATTTTTAAGCTAAATTAGGAGCTCTCTGAGAGGAATCTTAGAATCTTTAAGAATACGGGTCCTGGAGAGGAAAAACCGAAAGCCCAATTTACTTGGATTGTGCTCATGGCTGTCTCTTTTTCTGAAAGGAGTGCATGCACCGGTTTGCCTTCAAGGCGATGACACTAACAATAAGCTCTGGGACTGTAAACAAAAATGGGACGTACCAAAAGGGTCAAAGCCTGAGGAAATATAACAGTCATAACTTTCCCAGTAAACGGGAATGTGTTCCTCTATTTCGCAAGTCAACACACACACACACACAGCATCAGACGGTCATGTGGGATGTTCAAGGAGCTCTGAGTGCTATCCTGTTTACACTTTCTCAGATGGGACCCCGAGCACCTGGTAATTAAAATTGCTAATCATGCACAATTACCCATCCAAGCTCCCCACTCCGAAAGTGGCCTCTCACACTCTCTGGAAGTGTGGGGTAAAGGGGAAGAATGTTAGTCATCTTTTGATTAGCGTTCTGTGGCAGGAGCACCTCTCACCGCAGTTTTGTCTCGCGGAGCAGCCACCGCGAAGTCATCGACAAAAGAGAGGCGAACATCTGCTAGAGGTTGTCCGATGTTGCCAAGACCACCAGGCCAGGTGCAGATTTTACTGAGAGAGCTCGTTCCAGGGGAAAGAAGCACGTGGCGGCACCCTTGCAGGGCAAAGATCCCGACGCCGTCACCTGTTTCTTTGTGCATCACCAGCTGAGTGTGCAGGATCCACAGCTGCCTCCAACCCAAATCCCCTTCTTGTGTTTGTTTTGCTTCCAAAACGAGTCACCTGTTTTAAGTTGGTCACCTCAGGGCCTGTTTGTAATGAAAACCATTATTTGAACAGAAAACACATAAGCAAACATCACTTCTGCTCATCATATTGTAGTTAATAAAATCAGTAAATATATTTTAATGGGGGAAATGGTAAATAAATGATCTAATTATTTGATGGGTTTCAAATGATTTTTTGCAGTTATTTTCAGGGTGCACTTGTCTCGTTAGCAGTTAACTAACATTAAATACATAATTTTTTTATTATAGTTATTAATTTGGGATTAGTAATGACAGTACTTAAATTTTATAAGCATCTATTTTACATCTGAGTTTTATGGTTACACTTTTATGATTACATACAGTGCTGGGTAGTAACTGATTACATGTAATCTGGATTTAAAAATTACTTGTAATTGGATTATATTACATTTTAAAGTGCTCATAATCAGATTACAGTTACTTTTAATGAATTACATGATTACATATTATTCATAAAATGGCAATCAATTATTCATAAATTATTCCAAAAATCCTACTGTGTGTCATACCATTTATCTTACTATATTTACATGTAAATAATTTTGCAATCCATGCTTCTGAATATGGAGTAAAAAGCAATGGTATGTTTTAAAACAAGTTTTCTAAAATAAAATAAAATAAAATAAAAACATTTCATTAACTACAATTATCATAATGTAATCACATACATACATATATATATATATATATATATATATATATATATATATATATATATATATATATACATATATATATATATATATATATATATATATATATATATATATATATATAGATGTACCATATAGCATCTATTTTGCACATTTGAGTTTTGTGATTATGCTTTTATGAATTTATTTTCATAGACATTTGTATACACTCGCACAAAAATATTTAAAATATCTTTACACACACACACACACACAGACAGACAGAGAGAGAGAGAGATGAATGCATACTTGAATGTAAAAACAAATGTATATTTTAGACTCCTAACCTTTCGTTCTGACTTCCTTTTGGGGGAGGTTCAAGCTTTAATTAGGGGGTGACGGGGTCAGCAGAGCCCTTCAAAATGCATCCAGGTCAGGGGCAGTCCACGGAGTAATTAGCATGCTAGTTGGGGAGGGCAGCGGAAAACAATCGCCCCTGCTGTTTGCTCGAGTTCGCGCCCGTTGAACCGACTTAATTGGCCGTGTAATAATGTCGACCTGAAGAGGGCTTGCGTGAAAGGGCTGTCCCGGTTCCCACAAACCCCGGGGCCAGCGCCAATCTAGCCCTGTGCTGAAAGACCGACGGGAAGAAAAGCGAAGTGAAGGATTTCGCCGTTGTTTAATTAGGCGCGCCCTGTTGCCATAGCCACACACGGCCCAGCAGGCCTGCAGCGCGCGGATCACCGCGGGTAGTCAAACCCAGACCGGCCGCTGATTAGGGTATTGTTCCCGTGTTTATCATCGGGGATGTTAATTACTTCGACGAATGATCGTTATTAATGAATTTCAATTGGACTTTGTTTCGCTCATATTAGGCTTAAATCGAAGGTGCAACACTTCGGAAGCCCTGTTTAGTTCTGTCAGTAATTAGAGGACTGGTTTACATGCTCACAACAAACACAAATAGGTAAGTAAA
The DNA here is from genome assembly GCA_039654775.1 of Spinibarbus caldwelli. Lineage (NCBI taxonomy): Eukaryota > Metazoa > Chordata > Actinopteri > Cypriniformes > Cyprinidae > Spinibarbus > Spinibarbus caldwelli. The sequence goes on from CM077224.1 coordinate 31,787,117, forward strand.
TTTTGGTGAACCAAACTGGATAAAATTACAGGAAGATTTTGTATTTAATTATTGTTACTGTAGGCTAAATGTGCCCACCTTCATCTGCTATCACGGATAAGTCTGCGGGATTCAAAAACACACTCCATTCAGACGTGATGATCGCTGGATGATAAATGATAAAAAAAGAGATAAAGCCCAGATTACTTAATTGAATTTCATTATCTGAAATTATGACATCAGTTTCAACAGCATGTCCCCGTGTGTTTGGGTTATAATAGTGGCAAGCAATATTGTGAGCAATCAGCGTTTCTTTTCTTTGTTAAAATAATCATTTTACAAAGAAATCCCAACAAACAAAGGTTTCTGGTCTTTCTGTCTGTTCGTGTCTAGCACGCCGCATGTCTCTCAGGCTGGAGCGGTTGTCAGGAGCAGAGCGTCCTCCACTGGCAATGCAGGGAAACATATATTGACTGAAGAGAAACCGGCTGTTAGTTCAGTCGTTTTAGATCAACAACAGGTAATTATGCGTTATATAATGCAGACTGTAGCTCATGCAGGCCTGTGTCTCTCACAGGTGCATATACATTCAGAACACAGTCAACACAGATTGTTATTGACAGAACCAGCAGATTTAAATAAGGCCATCTGTCAAAAACATCCATTTTATTAGGACTTTGAAAGAGTCAACGTTCAATCATAATTTGAAAATAAATATCATACAGTGTCTGTGTCAATTAAAAGAGCCAGAACAACCTGTTTTAGCACAGAGACTTGTTCTTTTTATTTGCAGGCCTAATATTTCTCCAGCTGGATTTTATTTTCTATATTGGTCTTTTAAAACACTTACGTGTTTTGGCCCTTTAATATGATGAATATAATAAAGCATATTCCTCTTTTGATATTCAATCTTCTAAAGTCTGCTTATGCAAATAGTGGCTTTCAAATCAAGATGGCTTTCAATTTGATCCATCCTTGCTTTTGAAAGTGATGTCTGTAATTCTGATATAATTTATTGCAATACATGCATGTCTTTCTTCATCAGAGGAGAACCTCGTGGACACTCTATTTAGAGACACCAAATGAAGGTGTATTCAGTGTAGACTAAATAAGGTCTTTGATAAAGCAGTTTAAAGGTGGTTTATATATGAAACTTTGCATAAATCAGCAGTGGATTTGTTTTACTGGAGTTACGTGCAATATTAAAAAAAATAAATTACTTATAGCACCTTCAACATTATCAACCATTTCTGTAGATTGCAGTGTTGTGGCCATGATTTATCTTGTCTGCTTTAAGAGTATAACAAGTATCAGTGAGCTTGTTCAGCATCTCCATCAGTGCACTTCAAAACTAACGAGAGAAATCTAGGAACGCTATCAAAATGAAATTTCAGGGCAATTTGTTCTTTTATAATAAGAGGTTAAGAGTGGACAGTTTGACGACTCACTTGCCCTTTCTCTCATTTTTTCTCGCTCCTTCACTTTGCTCTCTGCTGCATTCATTGCTCAAGGTCAGAGCTGGAGGCAACTGTGAGGTTACGACTGTGACGGCAAGGTCAGAATCTTCACTGTCGTTTAACACGCTTTCTGCCACAGAAATGTAGAGGTGAAGATGGGGCGAGTGGAATGAGCCTGCTGCATGTAACCTGACATTTTTAAATAGGTAGGAAAAATACTTTCACAGTCCTTCACTACCTTTCCATTCAAAGCATTCTTAACCAATGGCCTTATTCTGTACCATATATGTCATATACATACATAGTGTGTGTGTATTATATACATACACACACTGTATATGGTGTTGTCCTCAGAAAGGGGGATTGTAAATCAGTTGAGAAAGAACTTTGTTTAAAATCCATTTTAAAAATCCAGTGTTTTGCAAATTATAAACCTTTACCAAAATTCCCTTCCAGGAGCCATGGTGGTCTCCACTCAAATCGAACAGAAGTGTCATCACATCATAGACATCCAACTCAAATCAAGTAAAAGGTCTTTAGCAGCACCTCAATGTGTTCTGGACCGTTGAAAGACATTTTAAATCAATAATGAACCAAACCATCTAGCGCTGCCAGAGAGAGTGCAGAAAGTTAAATGACTCATAAATAATCTTAGCAAATAACAGCAATTTCAGATCTAATAGAGCGATTTCACAAGTCCATGAACATGGCCACACACACACATTTACACGCATCTAAGAACACATAAATGTACACTCCATTAAACATTTTAAATGAAGACTTAGTCAGAGGATTACAACTTCCAGACATCTCCAGCAGTGTCTGTGGGCCACAGTCTTTATTTATCCTGATTGATTTTAATTTAATGAAATGGTCAGTTATGATATTTTGACACTTACCTGTTGAGTGTTGACTAGACTATATATCAGCATGATGTACGACAATATTATTATAACCTGGTTTTCAGCAATGCTTAGCAAAATAATTACATCCTTACGTAGGTCTATTTAAAAGCAATATCACACGGCTCTTTAGTCGTAGACATAAGGTCGCAGGTAACCATTTCCAATTTTAATATTCAGTATTGCAGTGTGAAATTGCTTTTACGCAACAGTTAATACTTTAAAATACAAAAATTCTTGTATTCAGTTCAGTTAATACTTTAAAATACAAGTTAATACTTTAAAATACAAGTAATTCATATAAAGTGTATTGTCTTCTCCGCCAACGAAAATGGTTAAACTACCAGAAGCCAAAGGATCAAATTTTTGTACTGCCATGTAATGCAGTGTAAATTCTTACATTCACTTACAGTTTGCGACAGAAAACGCAGATACTTCGACTTTTTTTTTTTTTCAGCATCTTTATGACTTAAACGGGGTATAGGATACTTCAAATCCTAAGATACACCTATATATTTATCCAAATCCACAAGCAAGCCGTGATGTTTTGCATTTTGGAATATAATCTCGCTATGTCAAAGTTTATGATGAATAAAGGTCCCCTCTATTGTATTATAGACCTCTTATTTGATTTTATTGAAATCTTTCGGATTTATCCAAAATAAAAAAATATCTATTATTTATTTATTTTAAATGTGAAAGATTAAATATTTGTTTTTATATATATATATATATATATATATATATATATAAATTCTTAGAGTTAGGAGTAAGGAGCTGGTTGTATTTAGAGAGTGAATTGTTGAAGCAACCTTAATGCTACACTTTGCTGCCACCTTGAGGTCATATTATATAACCACATGTTGTGGCATTGGGTTTTCTTTATTATTAATTCCAAGAATTTGCCTGTTAATGTGAGGTACAAAACTAGTTGCTGTGATATTTTATTGACAGTCACTTCTGCCATAAGGAAAGAGAAAAGGCCCAAGGCTTTCAAACATTTAAATCTCTTTCTTTATTACAAGCATGTTTACTTTTTCTTGCTGTTAATAGCTACAGAAAAAAACTGGCAAAAATTCACATATCTACAGATATCAACCTTTTAAAAACTTTGTACAAAAGGAGCCCGAACTGTACATGAATATTACTACATACGTATATGCTGTAAAGTGTACAGTAGTGTGTGTGTATGTATATTAAACTTATGGGCAACATCACACATTGTGCAGATAAAACAAAAAAAGCTTTAGATATTTAGTTAGTCTGAATAGGCTGGCACAGATGAAGCCCCACTACAGGCAATAAAGCCTTCAGTTATAGCAGTAGACATCTAATCAAATATTTGGTCACACCTGCTTTAAAAACAGTGAGTGTATTTCCTACAGTCAGTGTGAGCAATGACCATGCACGTCATCTTAAAAACTACCTCAAACATATTTAAAATCATCAAACAAGAAAACAGACCGTTAAAGCTATTTTTTTAACTTTCATCTTTACTGAAGTTGACTTCTCCCATGACCTTACATTTGGTTGTTTTAAAACTGAACAGTAACATTCTTACTCTGTAACTGTAAGTAGTTCTCTTCATCCTCTAGATACAAAAGTAGCAAAAAGACATTTTTTTTTTTTCACAAGATATACAAAATACCTATTTCATATAGCCTTTTTAGACAGACAGAATACAGTGTTTGCCAGTGCCTGAACGCACCCCTGAGGCAGACAGCGTTCAGTGATCAAATTATTCCTACATAACACAAAAAATAGTTCTGATTTAAAACAACAGTTTGTCAGAAACAAGAACAAAACACATTTGTGAAGGGACATTTGTTCTAGAACCACCTTCTTTTAGCTATGGTAGTTTGTAGTTGTCATTCGCGGCTATCCAATTAACGCTATGCAATTTTTGTTTAGTGCACAATAGTGGCTTTTTTCTTTTTTGTTACATTCAGAAAGCCAGAAAGAACTGTACAAGTGAACAAAAACAGGAAGTACAGTAAAATGCAAAACAAAAATAAAAAATAACAGTAAAAAAACATGAAATGAATTAGTTTAATCCTATTATATTAATCTAGGCTACTTAAAAATCATAACTTGAGAATCTATGTATAAGCACATTCTTGTTTTGTTTCAGATTTGCCAGCATTGATTAGTACTTGGTATCGTAGATGTGAATCACTTGGACTGGATTGAAAATTTGAACCAAAGTTATAAAAGTGGTTTATATAAATGAGAATATGACTCAAATGCTTGATAAAGCTCAGTGGGCGGTCCATTACTACGGCATCACACGGCATGCAACTTTCAGACCTCGATAATCAATAAAATAGACAGTGTTTGACAATTTTTACATTCATACAAATTAAATACACTTTTGGACCAGAAAATAAAAGTTATGTCGACATGTTAGATAATTATGTCATTCGTTCATTCATCCACTCAGCCTTTGTAAACCTTGACATCAATATACTCATCAATATAGTCTATATATAGATATAATGTGTGCATGAAAAAGGACATTCTGTTTATACTATTCTGTGATATTTCATCAACATTAACCCAAAAAAATTGTTCAAAAATGACTCTTACACCCTTTAACAAACTAGCTATACCCATAACGCCATTTTTTAATCTGACATTCTCTGTTGCAGGCCGACTGACGGGCAATGAAAACACATGTATTTGCACGCTTCACTGAACGGAACGCATGAACATACATTGAGGTTAAAAAGCACCAGAAGGCACCTACCCACAAGAAGCTTGGAGTAACCATCAAAACAGTGGTCTTGATAGTCTTTGACATCACCTACTTTCGCTCTGTCATGGATGATGGTTAAAATGGTGAAATGGGTGACTGGCCTCATCACGAGAACTGAACGACAGGGTGAGCGAAGGAAACACATGCGAGGAAAGAAGTGGAGATGAAGAGATGATGCTCCAGGAAAGCAACACTACATTCCAGAATCAATGTGAGCAGAAACAAAACGAGAAAAAAAATGGCATGGAATGTGAAGGACAGCAGGGAAAGAGTCATGGAGACAAACAGATGTAGTTTTGATGGCCAGATGGTCTGATTTTTAGTTTGGTTTAGTTCCATACCCGTTCCAGTGTTTCTTGGAATATAAACTTAAATGCATTCACACTCAATTCAAATCAATGTGAATTTGAATTCATTCACTGGACAGAGATGGAATTGAACATACTTCACAATATTTTTTATGAGAATGAAATATTAAGCAGGCAAGTCATCCGGTGTTCAGTCTGTTACAGTGTTACATCTGGAATTTAAACTGAATTGCATTCACACTCAATTCAAATCAATGTGAATTTAAATTCATTGACAGGACGGAGATGGAACTGAACATACTTCACAATATTTCTATGAGAATGATATATTAAACTGGTAAGTCATAAGGTGTTCATTTAATTTGTTATAGTGTTCTCTGGAATTTAAACTGAACTGCATTTGCACTCAATTCAAATTCAATTCAAATCAATGTGAATTTGAATTCACTGACAGGACGGAGATGGAACTGAACATACTCCACAATAATTTTATGAGAATGATATATTAAACAGGTAAGTCATCAGGTGTTCAATTCATTTGTTATAGTGTTATCTTCGAATTTAAACTGAATTGCATTCACATTCAATTCAAATCGATGTGAATTTGAATTCATTGACGGGGCGGAGATGGAATTGAATGCACTTCACAATATGTTTATGAAAATGTCAATTTAAATGGGTGTGAGGCACATTTCCTGGGAATCATTTTAAAAAGCTCATCTTCTGTGTTATGCACACTAGAAAAGAGCCATTTCTGAGAACATAGTGGCCAAGATAGGCCATCTGTGATGCTGACCTTGATTGGGCTGTTAGTTTAACGAGTTGTTTGTGAACAGTATCACAGGCTAATTACATCTGACTTATTTATATCAGATCATAAATTAGTAACGTGCAACAAAGAAATGATAGCAACCCAACACAGGGCTCCAACAGTTACATTAATACAGACAAAAGGCTTTGGGAACAGTCAAATAGGATGTTACAATCATGAAAGTATGCTGATGAGGAAGTTAATTTGTACTTTTTGTGAACGCACAAAGATGTTTACACCAACAGAACTGTTCAATTTCATTCGTTTATCTTCAGGAGCCCTGGGCCACGTTGGTGGCACTGGACGATGTCGAATAGTACTTTTATCAGCCTCCATCCTCAGCTGGTGCAATGTCAACTTAAGGCAGTGTGGTGGGATTCTTCTAATGCCATCAAACACTTTCCCTCCATTTCTCTTTGAGCATAAGGCAACAAACACACATTTAAATACTCCGTATTTCACAACCTTTGGTTCCAAACTGCAGTGTAAAAGATGAGAAATATTAGCATTAAGGCAGAACAGTCAAGCTAAGTTGGTTAGCGTACCCTTTAGCATTCTGTATCTGGTTCTACACTAAAAAACTAAAGGACTGATTATACGTAGGGAACTACAGAATTTTAAAGCAAATCGTCAAGCAGCTAGGAAAGAGTAACTGGTTGTCATGATGACACAAGTCAATGGTTTTACAAACTTTGGAACGGTAGAACATGAGTGGATTTCCACCTTTTTGAAAGTTAAAGGGTGAAACATAATGACAGTCCAGTTACAATTTGTCTTCTCGTAGTTGTTCTAACAAAGGCCTACTTTCACACTCGCACGCACGCACACACACGTGCACAAACACACAGAATTCGCTCTAGTACAGTACAGCAACAGAAATGGCCAAATTTAGCCACTTACAATGCAATCGGACAAAGACAATCGCAGGCTATGGAGTGTTCCTTGATAACAGGTTTGCACAAACGCAACACCAGTTTGTTCTATAAAAAAGTAGGACAAGAAAAGAGAAGGAGCACAGGACAAAAAAGGGAAAGGGAGAACAAAGAAACAGAGAACAAAGAAAAGAAGGAGAAAAGAACAGGACGGTCAGTTTTAAGATCATCCAAGGCCATTTTAACTGTCATCCACATTATTATTTAGTGGTAGGGGTTGCATTTGAGATGGAAAGGTTTGTGCTACTACTGCCCAGTGTAGGTTTCAAGTAATTTTTCACATGAAGGATTTACAAGGGTAGGTGAGCGAACACGTAAACCCACAGTGTAAAGGGAACACGCTCTCACGTTTAAACGTACACACAAAGAAAACAAGGTAAATAGGTCCCAAGGCCGCTTAGCACAGTACGCCACACTCGCAGATGCATTAACAGTTTCAGTTTGGCCTTCCTCCAGCTTCTAAATTAACACACAGCATCGCTAGCCCATTAGCGTATACCACAAGAACGCCTTTCAGTGCTTTTGTTTCAGATAAAGGGTAGCAAGCCAAGATTGGTCTCCAAATAGTGTCCCAATCTTGACTCTGGAATAATCGAGGGCTAATTTGATTGGATAAGTAGACTATTTCTTTCATGCGGCCCGAGACTCATAAGGACGTCTCGGGCCCCGGTGTGCTGTAGGCGTAAGCTGCCCCAGAGAATCTTGGGTTTTCTCCTATTCGGAGGAAGGAGCTGAAGGTGCAGTAGTCAGGCCTGCCCCCCCAGTAGGTACACATCAGTTTTTTGGGAGGGGAGGAGTCAGACCTGCGGTGGGTGTGGTTCTGGTTTTCGTTGCCACGTCTGTCGTGTTTCCGCACAGGTGGAGCATGGAGGGAGGACAGGGGGGTGAACTCGGACAGGTGGCCCTTATACAACTTATCGGCATTCTAGAGAAAAGAATGAGGAAACAGTGAGAAAGAGAGTGAATTAGCAGATTGCATTGTATACTGGCATGTAAATGCAGGCACTGGTCATGTCACCAGCTGAAACAACACAAATCCAAAGCCCCAGCAAGAAGCAATGCAAAAAAGAACAAAATATTGCATACAAAATCACAAATCCAATGTTTACCACATGCAACTAAACACAAGTCCAGTCCCAGAAGATGCTAAAATGATCGATTGAGAGGCTGTTACAGGATAAACTGCTGAGAGAAATTTAGCTAAGGCTAGTGAGAAATTAAGGGGTTTTTTTTCCCCCATTGGAGGATGAAAGGTCATTCACCCCAAAATCAAAAAAAAAAAAAAAAAGTTAAATTTTTAAAACAAAAGTTTGGGGTTGGTGAGATTTTTAATATTTCTGAAAGAAGTCTCATAGGTTCTGCAAGGTTCATATTTATTTGATAGAAATACAATAAAAACAGTAATATTGTGAAGTATTATTACAATTTAAAAGAACTTCTCTATTTTAATACATTTTAAAATGTAATTTTTTCCTGTGATGCAGAGCTGAATTTTCAGCAGACATTACATTAAAATGTACTGTAAACAGTTTAATATATATATATATATATATATATATATATATATATATATATATATATATAGGCAAAATAATAGGGGGACAAATGAAACTATTCAAAAAAAACTTAATTTTCTTTAGGAAAGCATAAATATAATTTCTTTTTTTTGTCTTTTAAGTTTCCAGTGAATCATCAGGACAAGTTCACAAATTTTGTGAGATTCACCAATCATAAGCACATTCTAGGAATGGACATAAAAGGTGGACATTTAGAAATATATGACAATCTTTTCACTGATTTAGACACAATATGAAAAAAGGATTTAAGAAGAGAAAAAAAAAATACCCATGCATGTCAAAGTGTTAGATGTTAAACTGTATGTCAAGCCTGCTGTGTGTATTTGTGTATGTGCCAGAAGAACCCATAGTCCCCATGTCCTGTTAGCTGCATATACAGCACACCCCAAACCACAACCCAATACCTTCATTCTGAAGCTTTAAAACCAAACCAAACCAGTCTGTAGGTTTCACACCAAACAACAGACCCACACAGGTGCACCAAAGGCATTTTAAACCAGTTTGCTTTCACTGGAAAGAGCCAATTAGCAGTATTCTGGAATTCTCAGATTAATTCTAGAACTGCACACGTCATCTGAGAACTCTAGAGCTCCTCGAGTTAAGTGTGGATTAGTTCTTTCTGGCTTTATTCTTCAACTTCACATTCTCTTTACCATAGAGCTGCTAGGCCTCAGTGGTGTTCTGAACGCCATCTAGCAGTGAATCATGAATGTTTGTCTCAACCCTTTCAAAGATCCTGTCAGCCCTCATTCTCTGTGAAACATCACACACACAAACAGACTCAAATGTGGCATAACAGACCCATGTGCACAGTATTTTCTAGACTTTGTCTTGACTTTGAAGTCTCTTGCTGAAAGTGAAAGTACGGCAGCAGAAAATGCATTAAACAACTTCATATCTGCAACATAAAATACACATGTACAAACATAAACATGCACACTTCATGCATGCAAACATGTAAAGTGGAGTAATAAAAGGCTTTGAACATAAAGAGAGACACCACAGGGTTCTGCAACGCTTGTTATTGGCCTCATTAATGTTCAGTAGGTCTGTCATACTTGTGACCCTGTTGTGTCTTCGCTCACTGATACACACACACGCACATGCAGAGAGAGTGTGTAGGTTCACCTCCGGCTCAGTTCAGAAACTGACACTGCTGGAGGTCTGGGAGAGCATAAAGATGGTGGACTGCTCAGCAGTGAGACACTGCCGCTTTGTCTGCCGTTACCACAGGTCAAGGGTTAAGCACACAGGGGAAGGGGAAGGTCAAGCATCAGAGAGGAAGAGCATCAGAAGAGAGAAAGAGAGATGGAAGAGGAATAAAAAGACAGGGTTTAGAAAGGTGAACAACCGGTCTAATCCTCAGAGATTAATAAAGGAAGCATTCAAAGTTTCTGGAAGTGCAAGTGTTAGTGTTAGATTTTGCATTTTTAAGGTTCTTTCTTGCAGAATTATTAGTAAAACTTTACAATAACATTTAACTTGTTTACCATGTTATCCTGTTTTGTTATTGTTAACTAAAACGTAAACTGTTAAAAAAACTGTTAATTGAAATAAAGCTGAAATAAACATGTAAAACATTAAAATCTTGCCTAAAAATTTGAAATTTTGCCTTGGCACCTAACTGAAATAAAACAAGTTTTAAGTTTAAGTACTAAAATTACTAAAACTAAAACTCAAAGTCAAATATATAAAAAAAAAGACAAGTGCACAAAACAAAATGACTAAAACTTCAACTAAAATTAAAATGTAAACAGAAAAATAAAAGGTAATTATAAATATTAATATGTACTATAACAGTATCTAAATAAAACTAAATTAACACTGTCAATAACATTCATTCATTAGATATCATAAACTAACCCTTAGCAGTTTTTACTGCATGTATTAATCTAGTTTAATGATAATTTATAAATTTACAATTTCTTATTAATTCATGGTTATTCATAATACATTAATATTAATTTATACAAGAAGATAATTTGATTAAAAAAATATATATATATTTTTAAAATGTAGGAACAGTACAGCGTTACTGTACATTAACCAAGATAAATGCTGTATTTTTATATATACATTTACATGACATATTTCATTACATTAGCACTCTGGAAGTTTAATAGGGAAGATGAGTGAAAGGAAAAGCATCACACGGGTTAAACCAGTGGTAAGGCAGTTTACACACGCGCACACATTAAATTTCTTTCTGAAATTTTTCTTAACATAGTATGATAACATACTATGTGTGCACACATAGTAAAATTCACAGTATTCATTGTGTCATATATTGTTTGACAAAGAGTCTACAGGTCAAATAAAACCATTGAATGACTCAAAGAGTCATCCAACATAAAGACAAATCTACAGATGAAGAGAATCGTGAACTGCATCCAGAATCCACTTACATCAAGCACACTGGGAACCAGTCCGACGCAAGTGTAAATCTGAAGACCAGTTAGTAGCAATGATCACAAACTAAAGCACTATTGAGCTGCTTCACTCACATCAACAATTATTTGATTGAAAATAACACAAATATTTCTTTTAAATAGCTGTATTCTTGCAGAAGGAATTCATCTTAGTTGGGTTAGACAACATTTTAGGTTGATTCAGAAGTTGATGCGAATTAAAATGAAGCTGCAGTCAATTCAGTACACTTCAGCTGCAAAAATGCTACAAATATATAATATAAAAATAGCTACAAATTATCCTGAAATCTTAGGTTTTTAAAATATATATAACATTATTTATTTTAAATAGCTGTCTATTACTGCAATGAAAAATACAGACAATTATATAGATATGACGTGAGCTACTTGTATCTTTTCATCTCTATGCACATGTAGATAGTGAGCTGTCGTACCTGTATTCTCTCTGTGGTGGTGGGCCATAGAGCTCTACACAACACTTTCTTCACCACATCAGGCAGCAGACTGACTATAATCAGCAAAATTATACTGAGCCATGCAGGACCGCTGGACAACATCTGCATGAACACATAGTACATCCTCTGATAGTTCAGGAAAGGCCTATGAAGAACAGAAACACAGCAGAGGAATCATGTTAGATTCAAATGTATTTGATTTAGTGATATTAAGTGTGTAACGGGGCAGGCCGTACCAAATGATGCCTCCCCACAGGAGGGAGAAGATGACATAGAAAAGCAGTGACCCCCATATGACAAAGTGGTTGATCCACGTCCAGTAATGTGTGTCCAGGGCAAGCTAAAGCATGTAGACACAGTGAGAAACGGGAAAATACAGCTGGTGAAGTTGACACCAGTTGGCAACATAACACATGTGTGTGTGAGATGCATTACCTTTAGCGTGACCGTGAACACCAGGATAGTGAATACAAGTGTTCCAAAGGTCCAGTTTCCAAACATCTGGAACAGAGAAATATTGAAAAAGGCAAAAAGAGATTGACGCTAACGCAAAAATTGCCATTCGAATGGGTGTTAGTGCACAGCTCACCCTTTCATCATGTTAATGCATGTTTAAAAAAAACTTATGTGCCTTTATTTGTACAATTCAGTAGCACTTGGTAGAAAAAGATTAGTTTGAATTACCCGGTAAGGGTATATAATATATTAATAACAAAACTAATCCTTCATTTTTTTTTTTTTTTCATAATACGGGAAATACTAGACCATACAAAGAAATATTATGCAAGAAATATTCTATATAAGAATAGCTGTTTAGATACTATATAATTAAATACTACACTGAACAAAATTATAAACGCAACACTTTTGTTTTTGCCCCCATTTTTCATGAGCTGAACTCAAAGATCTAAGACTTTTTATATGTACACAAAAGGCCTATTTCTCTCAAATATTGTTCACAAATCAGTCTAAATCTGTGTTAGTGAGCACTTCTCCTTTGCCGAGATACTCCATCCACCTCACAGGTGTGGCATATCAAGATGCTGATTAGACAGCATGATTATTGCACAGGTGTGCCTTAGGCTGGCCACAATAAAAGGCCACTCTAAAATGTGCAGTTTTATCACACAGCACAATGCCACATATGTCGCAAGTTTTGAGGGAGCGTGCAATTGGCATGCTGACTGCAGGAATGTCCACCAGAGCTGTTGCCCGTGAATTGAATGTTCATTTCTCTACCATAAGCTGTCTCCAAAGGCGTGTCAGAGAATTTGGCAGTACATCCAACCGGCCTCACAATCGCAGACCACGTGTAACCACACCAGCCCAGGACCTCCACATCCAGCATCTTCACCTCCAAGATCGTCTGAGACCAGCCACCTGGACAGCTGCTGCAACAATCGGTTTGCATAACCAAAGAATTTCTGCACAAACTGTCAGAAACCGTCTCAGGGAAGCTCATCTGCATGCTCGTCGTCCTCATCGGGGTCTCGACCTGACTGCAGTTCGTCGTCGTAACCGACTTGAGTGGGCAAATGCTCACATTCGATGGCGTCTGGCACTTTGGAGAGGTGTTCTCTTCACGGATGAATCCTGGTTTTCACTGTACAGGGCAGATGGCAGACAGCATGTATGGTGTCATGTGGGTGAGCGGTTTGCTGATGTCAACGTGGTGGATCGAGTGGCCCATGGTGGTGGTGGGGTTATGGTATGGGCAGGCGTATGTTATGGACAACGAACACAGGTGCATTTTATTGATGGCATTTTGAATGCACAGAGATACCGTGACGAGATCCTGAGGCCCATTGTTGTGCCATTCATCCACGATCATCACCTCATGTTGCAGCATGATAATGCACGGCCCCATGTTGCAAGGATCTGTACACAATTCCTGGAAGCTGAAAACATCCCAGTTCTTGCATGGCCAGCATACTCACCGGACATGTCACCCATTGAGCATGTTTGGGATGCTCTGGATCGGCGTATACGACAGCGTGTTCCAGTTCCTGACAATATCCAGCAACTTCGCACAGCCATTGAAGAGGAGTGGAACAACATTCCACAGGCCACAATCAACAACCTGATCAACTCTATGCGAAGGAGATGTGTTGCACTGCATGAGGCAAATGGTGGTCACACCAGATACTGACTGGTTTTCGGACCCCCCCAATACAGTAAAACTGCACATTTTAGAGCGGCCTTTTATTGTGGCCAGCCTAAGGCACACCTGTGCAATAATCATGCTGTCTAATCAGCATCTTGATATGCCACACCTGTGAGGTGGATGGAGTATCTCGGGAAAGGAGAAGTGCTCACTAACACAGATTTAGACAGATTTGTGAACAATATTTGAGAGAAATAGGCCTTTTGTGTTGAAAAAGTCTTAGATCTTTGAGTTCAGCTCATGAAAAATGGAGGCAAAAACAAAAGTGTTGCGTTTATAATTTTGTTCAGTGTATAAACAATACAAGATGCTGAAAAAAAAACAAAACAAAAGATGCAACATAATGGGTACAGGCGTTCACCTAAATCATGAAAACCAAAATAACATTTATAATTTCCAGATTTCATTCTTTTAGGTAGGAATTTATATGATATATTATTTGTATATATAATATATTATGAGCAGAAAGATTGTAGACCCTATACAATGTAATAAAATAACCTAATAAATTATTAATATACTGTAATTAATTCTAATTATATATATTAAAAATATAATTACTGTTATCAGATTTCATTTATATTTAATATATTTATATAATTAATCAATACACAAAACATCATATTTTAGTGTCTTCTTTTTATACTAATGGTTGATTACCAATTTTAATTTGACATTATGATAGCGGTTTTAGTTGCACTGAATTTCTGCATCAATGTAGAAATCAAAGAAGCATATGAAAATATATGTAGGACACTCATCAAATGTTCCTTTAAAAGTCTTTTGAATCTATTGCTTGTAAATAATTTCCAAGAAATAGCAGCATTATATTATTTTAATGGTGCTGTAAATGAAAGCACTCTTGTGTCACCCTACTTTGTTTTACAGAGATTATTAATGATGTCTGGAGTTCGGTGATGTCATGTGCATTTTATATTTTGTCCATAAAAGCCTCATAAATAACTAGTGAGCTTAGATAGTCCCTTAAAATGTTATAATGGATTCGGTTTTGCAGATTGGCCCAATAAACCTTGGGTGCTTCTCTGTGTGATTGCGTTTGTATCTTTTGGGAGGATTTGTTCCCTCATTGTTTGCAGTCTTGGCAAACGGCTGAATTTAGACACAATGGATTCTCTTCTAGAACATTCCCCTGTCTGCGGACCGGCCACGCTGTTGATGGCACTATGCAAAACAACATCAACACTAGGATGAGAGCTCTTTATAAAATCACTGTATGTTTACCTTTAAAAAACGAATCACAATCAAAGTCAACAAGCCACAGCAAAACACAAGCAGGTCAAAGACTGTATGGCACCAAATGGTTTTAGTGAACAATATAATGTTGATGAGTTGCCAATTTAAAAAACAAGGACACACAGTAAATGTCAACAAGTTTGAGGAAAATGCATTAACTTACCTTAATGAGCAATCAAAATGAAATTTTGTGTTAAAAAACAAAAAACATATCAAGGGCAAATGATGTTTAAAGAAGTTGAAAGATTTTTCAAAATGATGAATCTGATATTTCAGCACAGTTTTGCAATTTTATGGTTAATCAGGTAATGATTCTTCTGTTAATGATAGAGTTTTTGCCACTTTCCACAAATAGAGAAAAAACTGTGTTTGAAGTTCTTTTATTTCTTTATTATTATTCAACAAACAGTCAGTGAAAGAGGTGTTTAAGCATGTTAATCGCCAATATCAAACTAAATACTATATGAGCTATTTTATTTTAATTTTATACAAGGTTGGTAATTTTTACAACCCTGTAACCAAAACTAAATAGACAAAATGTATAATAATAAAAATAATCATTTTGATTAAATAATTAAAAAAAATATTAGTTAGACTTTTTTCCAACTTGCAATAAAGACATTATTAAACTCTATACATTATTTGTATATATAATGTATTACAAGAAGAAAGAGAGACCCTATGCAATACAATAAATGTACTTAATAGATTATTAATATATTTAATCTATACAATTATATTATCAATATAATTATTAATAAAATTTATACACAAAACATCCATTTTCAGTATCTTTTTTACCAATAAATAAATAACTAATTAGTATGATAAAAATAATAACAACTATGATATAATAATATATATTAAATATAACAAACATTAGTTTCTCCTTTTTTGATAGTAGATTTACTATCAGCTTGCGTCAGCACAAATCCTCATTTGGCGATAAAAAAAAACTACTGTCAGGATTTACTAAAGACACACAGTGGGAAATTAGCACTGAAAAGGCATGGACAGTTATTTTTGCGACTCACCATATTGAATATGCATTTGTAGGAGTTTCCCTTTCAATCTGTAAATTTATGGGAGGACGGTATTTAAATGAACCATACAACGTGATTTACTAAGATTTGCGCTCATCAATTCACTGGTATTTGCGGCATTACTTAACGCCCAAAAAAAGCATGTCTCAAAGCAGGCGGTAATTTGGACTGCTCTCGGTAGATTGCGCTGGTCATTATGGAAATGAGATATTGCATCTGTGTTCTTTAATGTGCACCTTGTCATTAAATCACCCGCAGAATTTTTCCTTCCCATCGATGCTTTAATGGAATTGTGCTCTAATGCCAATTAAATCTGGCCCTAAATGTTCACCATCTTAAATCTTACACATCATCTTATATACTTTTCACATACAAACAAACAAATCAAAATATTGAACCTCCAATGGTTTAATGAGTCACTAATGTATACCCTATTTGTGGAAAAAGCCTCCAGCATGCCTTCTAATTATAAGTTTCTGAATAGATTCTCTTCCATTCAACATGTACTGTACCAAACAAAGTGAAATGTTGAATAAACATGCCCTCTTGTTCATTCATTTGCCCTTGCAGTGAGTCATGAGAGGATGGACGTGTATCCTACAGGCCGATGAGGATGAGTATGACAACACCCCTCCAACTCGGGCGTTTGCAAAAAACACAGTCGCAACGCAACACAAGGGACGGACACAAACTCCTACTCGATCACAAGATGATAGACAGAGGAAGATGAACGGGGGGGCTTACTACTCTACACCTACAGTGGCTGGTCCTCGGTACAGGGGACACTGGGATGCTGTACGGTACTGTTTGAGAGCTACGATGGCAGTGAACGGTTAGTGGTAGTCGACACTATGTGAGTGGGAGTGGCTTTAGGGTGAGGGGAGGGGCTGAGGAGGGTAACAGTAAAACTAAAACTAAAAATAGGATGAGAAACAGATAGGGACAGGCTTACCATCTGTGTGTTGGTGGCCATTAGCTGAGGAAAGGAAGAGAAGCAGAAAAGAAAAGAAAGGCAAAAGGGGGGTAGGTAAAAGGAGGAAAAGAGAGAGGGAGAGATAGAGAAAGAGAGAAAAAGAAGAAAACGAAAGAAAAGAAGGAGAGGGAGGGGACAGGGAGCAAGAAAGTAAAGAAAAAATTAGGATGTTATAACTGAAAGTAAATCAAACAGGTAAAAACGCAATCCAAAAAGGTTACCATGATTTAACTTAATGGCACAGAGAAAGATGTCTGGTCTGACTGATTAACCAGCATGCTTTGTGTCGCATAAATGAATGGAGAAGCACCTGTAATGACTTCAAACATACGCAAAGGAGGACAGACAAAAGTCTGCAAGCTGGATCAAGACCTCAGTTAAACCACAAGTATGTACATTACAAACCACATTAACCACAAAATAACTCACTCAACAAACATCGGCCACCCATTCAATCTGTATGCGACTGCTTTATTTGACTGAGAAAACAATGAGCTCAAGAAATAAAAACGGCTGGTTAAGTTGATTAAAGAAAACACACACAGAAAACTTGAAAACGAAATCATGGTTTAGACAGTGACTGCATTACCTGTCCGTTGCTGGTGAAGGTTGTGTTGTCGAAAAGGAAGAAAGCACCAAAGAAGAAGACCACGGCATCAAAAACCCCCAGAAATGTCCAGTAGATGAAGGTGGGCCATCTCAGGAGGGAATTCTTGGCAATATCTCTGTAAATAAGAAAGATTTTAAAAATTTTAATATAAAGATAAACTGTATATTGTTTGCAAAACCACACTGTAATATGAATGTTACACTTTACAGACCTTTAACAATGTACATTTAACATACAAGTGCATGTAATACATTATAAGCAACAAATTTCAAAAATCATGCATAGAGATATTATCAATAACTAAAATAACTAAAACTATTAAAAATATTGGTCATTGAAATAAAGCCAAAATAAATTATAAATATTAGATGAAAAACAATTAGAAATGCTGCTTTGGCAAATAGCTGAAATTTATGTTGAAGCAAAAAAAAATTAAACAATGGAAATGAATAAAATCTAAAACTGAACTAAAAATAAATTAAACCTAGTGTAATATTTAAAAAAAAAGAAAGAAAGAAAGAAAGAAAGAAAAAACTAGTAATAATGGGGAGAATATAAAAAGTATCTTTAATCTCATATGTTTCTGCTTGACACAATGAGATTAAATGAAGAACCAATGGAAAATTCACATTCATTTAGCATTTTGCTGAAGTTTCTGCTTCTCAAATTAATAAACTCACACCTTTAGAGTTTTGGAAGAGATCTCAGGAATGTCTCAAACTGAACTCAGGTTCTGTAGTCTTTTATAGTCTTGTTTGTATAAATGTATACCAAATGACGTGCAACTGATATTAAACTGAAAAGCAAAGGAGCAGTCAAACATTTCATTGTAAGATCATATGGTTATTTTTGAGTGCTCTATGAAAAATCAGTTTAGTCACAAACCACACTTGAGATTGGATGGATCATTTCAAATTGAAAGTGAAATTGGGGTCAGAAAAAAATAAGAATCACTTATGCTGCTTGTGTCCATTCTTTAAAAACATATAGAAAAATGAAAAAATAAAAAATATCAGATCAGCGCTTTTTCTATTCAGAATGTCCTTGATGGCTACAAGTGCCACACTGTGTCAGTAATGAACACTGTATATATTGAATAAGCAATGCAGAGGAAAAAGAGAGGGAAAAAAATGCAGTGTCAGGACATTTGGTGATAAAATGTAGAGCGGTTCTAAAGGTATTTCTGCCCAGTGTAGTGTGTAAATTGAGTTTAGTGCAAGGTTCTGTGCAGATATGTTTGCCAAAGGCTGATGGAACTGTCCAATTATAGCAGCCTCGTATTTGGAAGCAGTGTGTTCATGTGATTAAGTGAGAAAACCTGGAGGCTCACAATCAGAAAGAACATTTTATTAAAGGGGAAAATATAGAGAGAGTGAGACTGTGCTACATCAGGCGGTTCATTAGATGCAAAACTGATGTAAGGAAAATAAAAGTTTTCAATTTGAAACGAATCAGCATATTAAATAGTCCCGGAATGGGCCAGTGCTGTGCTGTCACTGTGAACTGCATTAGTTGAATATGTATTATGTACATTATTATTTCTATTATGCATGTTTTAATTCCTTGCAAACAATTTATTTTTGTGCATGAAATATTGCTGCCTCAAAGTTTGCTGATATATATATATATATATATATATATATATATATATATATATATATATATATATATATATATATATATATATATATATATATACACATATATATACACACACACACACACACACATATATATACACATACATGCAGGTGCATCTCAATAAATTAGAATGTCGTGGAAATGTTCATTTATTTCAGTAATTCAACTCAAATTGTGAAACTCGTGTATTAAATAAATTCAGTGCAGACAGACTGAAGTAGTTTAAGTCTTTGGTTCTTTTAATTGTGATGATTTTGGCTCACATTGAACAAAAACCCACCAATTCGCTATCTCAACAAATTAGAATATGGTGACATGCCAATCGGCTAAGCAACTCAAAACACCTGCAAAGGTTTCCTGAGCCTTCAAAATGGTCTCTCAGTTTGGTTCACTAGGCTACACAATCATGGGGAAGACTGCTGATCTGACAGTTGTCCAGAAAACAATCATTGATACCCTTCACAAGGAGGGTAAGCCACAAACATTCATTGCCAAAGAAGCTGGCTGTTCACAGAGTGCTGTATCCAAGCATGTTAACAGAAAGTTGAGTGGATGGAAAAAGTGTGGAAGAAAAAGATGCACAACCAACCGAGAGAACCACAGCCTTATGAGGATTGTCAAGCAAAATCGATTCAAGAATTTGGGTGAACTTCACAAGAAATGGACTGAGGCTGGGGTCAAAGCATCAAGAGCCACCACACACAGACGTGTCAAGGAATTTGGCTACAGTTGTCGTATTCTTGTTAAGCCACTCCTGAACCACAGACAAAGTCAGAGGCGTCTTACCTGGGCTAAGGAGAAGAAGAACTGGACTGTTGCCCAGTGGTCCAAAGTCCTCTTTTCAGATGAGAGCAAGTTTTGTATTTCATTTGGAAACCAAGGTCCTAGAGTCTGGAGGAAGGGTGGAGAAGCTCATAGCCCAAGTTGCTTGAAGTCCAGTGTTAAGTTTCCACAGTCTGTGATGATTTGGGGTGCAATGTCATCTGCTGGTGTTGGTCCATTGTGTTTTTTTGAAAACCAAAGTCACTGCACCCATTTACCAAGAAATTTTGGAGCACTTCATGCTTCCTTCTGCTGACCAGCTTTTTAAAGATGCTGATTTCATTTTCCAGCAGGATTTGGCACCTACCCACACTGCCAAAAGCACCAAAAGTTGGTTAAATGACCATGGTGTTGGTGTGCTTGACTGGCCAGCAAACTCACCAGACCTGAACCCCATAGAGAATCTATGGGGTATTATCAAGAGGAAAATGAGAAACGAGACCAAAAAATGCAGATGAGCTGAAGGCGACTGTCAAAGAAACCTGGGCTTCCATACCACCTCAGCAGTGCCACAAACTGATCACCTCCATGCCACGCCGAATTGAGGCAGTAATTAAAGCAAAAGGAGCCCCTATCAAGTATTGAGTACATATACAGTAAATGAGCATACTTTCCAGAAGGCCAACAATTCACTAAAAATGTTTTTTTTTTTTTTTATTGGTCTTATGAAGTATTCTAATTTGTTGAGTGGATTGGTGGGTTTTTGTTAAATGTGAGCCAAAATCATCACTATTAAAAGAACCAAAGACTTAAACTACTTCAGTCTGTGTGCACTGAATTTATTTAATACATGAGTTTCACAATTTGAGTTGAATTACTGAAATAAAAGAACTTTTCCACGACATTCTAATTTATTGAGATGCACCTGTATATATACACTATATTGCCAAAAGTATTGGGTCACCCCCTTCTAATGAACAGGTTTGACTACTTTAGTAATTTCCATGAGTACAAGTCTTAATGTTTAAGCATATAATGATATTCTAGGGAATTGTGTGCTTCTAATTTTAAAGCAACAGTTTGGACAGGACCCTTTTCTATTCTAACATGACAATGCCTCTGTGTATAAGGCAAGGTTCAAAAAGAAATGATTGATTTAGTCAGACAATGCCTTTGTGTATAAGGCAAGGTTCAAAAAGAAATGATTGATTTAGTCAGTGTGGAAGAACTTGACTGGTCTGCAGAAAGCCAAGTCCTAATCCAAGCTGAACACCTCTGGTGTGACTTTAAATGCAGATCTTGAGCCAAAAACTCTTTACCAAACACCAATGACTTGTACATACAGTGGGTACGGAAAGTATTCAGACCCCCTTAAATTTTTCACTCTTTGTTATATTGCAGCCATTTGCTAAAATCATTTAAGTTCATTTTTTTTCCTCATTAATGTACACACAGCACCCCATATTGACAGAAAAACACAGAATTGTTGACATTTTTGCAGATTTATTAAAAAAGAAAAACTGAAATATCACATGGTCCTAAGTATTCAGACCCTTTGCTGTGACACTCATATATTTAACTCAGGTGCTGTCCATTTCTTCTGATCATCCTTGAGATGGTTCTACACCTTCATTTGAGTCCAGCTGTGTTTGATTATACTGATTGGACTTGATTAGGAAAGCCACATACCTGTCTATATAAGACCTTACAGCTCACAGTGCATGTCAGAGTAAATGAGAATCATGAGGTCAAAGGAACTGCCTGAAGAGCTCAGAGACAGAATTGTGGCAAGGCACAGATCTGGCCAAGGTTACAAAAAAAATTCTGCTGCACTTAAGGTTCCTAAGAGCACAGTGGCCTCCATAATCCTTAAATGGAAGACGTTTGGGACGACCAGAACCCTTCCTAGAGCTGGCCGTCCGGCCAAACTGAACTATCGGGGGAGAAGAGCCTTGGTGAGAGAGGTAAAGAAGAACCCAAAGATCACTGTGGCTGAGCTCCAGAGATGCAGTCGGGAGATGGGAGAAAGTTGTAGAAAGTCAACCATCACTGCAGCCCTCCACTAGTCGGGGCTTTATGGCAGAGTGGCCCGACGGAAGCCTCTCCTCAGTGCAAGACACATGAAAGCCCGCATGAAGGACTCCAAGATGGTGAGAAATAAGATTCTCTGGTCTGATGAAACCAAGATAGAACTTTTTGGCCTTAATTCTAAGCGGTATGTGTGGAGAAAACCAGGCACTGCTCATCACCTGTCCAATACAGTCCCAACAGTGAAGCATGGTGGTGGCAGCATCATGCTGTGGGGGTGTTTTTCAGCTGCAGGGACAGGACGACTGGTTGCAATCGAGGGAAAGATGAATGCGGGCAAGTACAGGGATATCCTGGACGAAAACCTTCTCCAGAGTGCTCAGGACCTCAGACTGGGCCGAAGGTTTACCTTCCAACAAGACAATGACCCTAAGCACACAGCTAAAATAACGAAGGAGTGGCTTCACAACAACTCCGTGACTGTTCTTGAATGGCCCAGCCAGAGCCCTGACTTAAACCCAATTGAGCATCTCTGGAGAGACCTAAAAATGGCTGTCCACCAACGTTTACCATCCAACCTGACAGAACTGGAGAGGATCTGCAAGGAGGAATGGCAGAGGATCCCCAAATCCAGGTGTGAAAAACTTGTTGCATCTTTCCCAAAAAGACTCATAGCTGTATTAGATCAAAAGGGTGCTTCTACTAAATACTGAGCAAAGGGTCTGAATACTTAGGATCATGTGATAGTTCAGTTTTTCTTTTTTAATAAATCTGCAAAAATGTCAACAATTCTGTGTTTTTCTGTCAATATGGGGTGCTGTGTGTACATTAATGAGGAAAAAAAATGAACTTAAATGATTTTAAATGGCTGCAATATAACAAAGAGTGAAAAATTTAAGGGGGTCTGAATACTTTCCGTACCCACTGTATGGGTACAGTCATTTTAGACACTTCCAAAACTGTTGCAACAGAGATGGAAATACAATTTTTAAATACATGAATTATGTTTCCATCTTTGTTGCCACAGTTTTGGAAGTGCCTTTTTCTGTTCTAAGGAAGGGGGTGTCCCAATACATTTGTCCATATAGTTTATGTACAAGTCATTGGTCTGCATTTAAAGTCACAGCAGAGGTGTTCAGCTTGGATTAGGACTTGGCTTTCTGCAGACTAATCAAGTTCTTCCACACTGACTAAATTTTTGAAATATATACACTTTCTTTTTGAAATGATTTCGTTTTGTGTGTGTGTGTGTGTGTGTGTGTGTGTGTGTGTGTGTGTGTGTGTATATATATATATATATATATATATATATATATATATATATATATATATATATATATATACACACATACACATATATATATATATATATATATATATATACACACATACACATATATACACATATATATATACACACACACACACACACATACATATATATATATATATACATATATATATATATATATATATATATATATATATATATATATATATATATATATATATATGACAACTATATTCTACATTCTACATAGATGTTTTATGACACAAAAAATATTTTCTTTTTTAATTAATTATTTTGGACTACTGGTGCAAGTGGGAAAAGCAAAAAAATAAAAAATAAACAAACTATCACTTAACTATTTCAAAAGTTCTTTATGAATATGCTATGAAGTCTCAGGGACAACAAATCTCAGGATAAGAAATAATGAGTGTTTCGAGTCTGCGCGAACCAACAGTCATGCTTAAAAAGAGGGCAAGGTGAGTATAAATAGCCAGTGTGTAGACAAGGATTTATCAGAGGGTCTCACAAAGGGACCCAGAAATAAAATAGTGAACAGATAGTAAACGTGCTGCTCCACAATACCTCCCCTGTACACGTGATGACACGTACCACACATCACGTATCAGCCAATAAAGCAACTTAAACCTAAGTCCATATGGATTTTCCATTTTGGGTGATTTTTTTCTCATTTTTAAACCTATGCTTTAAGTTTAAAGTATTATTATCACATCACATTCAGACCATAGGTGTAGATAAAGGAGATGTTAGTAAAACCCAAACGTTCCTCACCTGTAGAGAGTAGGGTCCCGTTTGAGGATGTCCATGTTGATGTGCTGCTCCATCAGACTGTAGAGGAGGATGGGTAATGAGGTGAAGCTGATATTGTACAGGGTCAGATATGCCGTGTCATACAGTGGCTGCAGAGGGACAAAAACAATTAAACCAGTTTGCTATAGTTGCTGCAAATCAACAGTTAAGTTCAGTGTAAGCACAGAAGAGAAATCGTTTTTTCTTTACGTGCACTTTCATATTCCAGAAGTCAATTTAAACATCTATTCTAAATGTAGTCTAATAGTGATAGACCTTTAAGACACTTTGAGGTATGCGTTTACCTGCTGAGAGAAGCCACAGAAGAACTGATAGAGAAACTGAGGGAAGATGAAGCACACATTCTGTGGAGAGAAAACAGACCCTTAGTACCTGATGTACTCAACCC
The DNA here is from genome assembly GCA_039654775.1 of Spinibarbus caldwelli. NCBI lineage: Eukaryota > Metazoa > Chordata > Actinopteri > Cypriniformes > Cyprinidae > Spinibarbus > Spinibarbus caldwelli. The sequence continues at coordinate 31,811,704 of CM077224.1, forward strand.
TTTAGGGGGATTGTGTGTGTGAATTCTGTTTGCTATAAATAGCGCTGCATTAGTGTTGCATTTTCAACAAGACTGTTCAGTGGTTTAGTCAGAACTCCTGGGAAAAAGTAGCATCCACACATATTAAGCAACTTTTTTCCTGTGTTTACAACCGCAGGCAATGTTGTTTGTGTTGTGTCAGCTAGCAATCAGCTATTTTGCTTGAGATGATCTTTTTTATTTTGTGTATCTACACATTTTGTTTGTTTGAGTTCACCTTATAGAAGAAGTACTGGACCAGCTCAGCGATTCTGATGTAGTAGTAGTGTCCATGTACCAGCAGCATCTTCTTCAGGTGTTTGAACTTGGTAATTGCATAGTCGCTGTTACGGGCTGCCTGACGCCCCTCTTTACCCATGATCCCTAAAGGCAGAATAACCAGTCAATAGGCATGTAAGATATTGCAGATAGTTGTTAAACAGAAGCCTATCACAGATTTACTTCCTGGAGAAGTGATAACTTCTAAAATGATTTGTTTTTGTATGCGAGCATGAAATCACCTATGCCCACGTGAGCTTCCAGAATCATGCTGACATCATTGGCTCCGTCCCCGATGGCAAGTGTGATGGGGTGTTCTTTTGATGCTTTTATCAGCTTAACAATCTGAAAGAACAGTTTCATTTCGACAGGTCAAATCAGAACAACTGAGAGATTAGATTATTAATCAGGGTTTTTGGCCGTTCATGTGACTGAGGCGATGGGATAATATCAATCCTATCTCATACGAAGTGACTATTTGATTTGGCTTTTCGTACACATGAATTGCATGGGATTTTACTGTTCGTTTCACATCAATAATTGTCTTGTAATGCTGTGAGTTCTCTCACTTCTTGACTTTACAGTCTCTGGTTTTCCCAGCAGACCCAGAGAGTGATTGACAGGTTTAGCGTGCAGTAAATGAGAACAACAAAGAGACCAGAGTCTCTTTTGACTGCGCAGTGTAACTCAAAAGCTGAGAGATTACAATAAGGGAATGAGGACAACCTTTCTCTGGCAGGTGGCTGTTTGTGTGAGTCAGGTTTTATCATTATTGTGGGAACCAAATGTCCCCAAATAGACACCAAGACCTTAAATCACCCTTAGTCAATGGAACCCACAAGGAAAATGGTTTAATACACATGCGAAGTAATGTTTTAATGAAACTGTAAAATATCAGATTGGAGGAAAAAACAATTATTTTTTAGTTCCAGCTAGTTCCAGTTTTTTTTTTTTTTTTTGCCTTTGATATGCTGTGCAATGTTCAAGTTCATTCAAGAAGAAAATATGTTACTCTTTTTATGGAATCATCTGCACAACCGTTTCATTCAAGAACAGATATTCAAACGTTATTTCCTTGTCTGGAACAATTTATCTGAGACCACTATTTTTTTGGTCAATGTCAATATGCAACTGCCAATATGCATTTCTAAAATGTAAGTTACTTAATATTAATTTTTATTTAACCTTAACCTAAATGATACTGGAAATAATGAAAATGATATGATATAGGAAATGGCTATTGGGCATTTACACTACCATTCAAAAGTTTGGGGTTAGTTAGATTTTCTAATTTTGAAAGAAATATTTTTATTCAGCAAGGATGCATTTAAGTGATCAAAAGTAAAGACTTCTACATTGTAACAAAAATATATATTTAAAATATATGCTGCTCTTTTAAACTTTCTATTTATTAAAAAATAGAACTGTGACAATAATAAAAAATGTTTCTTGAGCACCAAATCAGCAAGACTGAAGACTGGACTAATCGCTGCTGAAAATTCAGCTTTGCCACCACAGGAATAAATTACATTTAAAAATTTAATACAATAAAAAAACATTTTAAAAAACTATTTAAAATTGTATACTATTTCACAATATTACTATTTTTACTGTATTTCGAGACACTTAATTCAAAAACCTTACATCTTATCCCAGTCTTTTGAATGGTATTGTATACTCTTTGAAACTGATGTGCTGTAGTACCTGTGCTTTTTGTAAGGGTGCCATGCGACAGCAGAGAACAGCACTGCAGTTCCTGCAGATTTCCAGGAAAATCTCCTTATAGTTCCCTCCATTGTTGGTTCCATCCTGTGTCGGCTTCAGAACAGCTGACAGTGTCGCCCCATCGATTATCAGACCATAGTCTTGGCAATCACCTGAGAGCCTGTGGGGACCGACACATATGTGTGAAGGTGTCTGCGTGTGTGAGTGTCTAAGTGTGCATGTAAATGTATCCTACTGTACCTACCCTGAGAAAGTGTCCCTGGTCATGCTGCCATGCTGTCTCAAGACAGTTCTGCTCAGATCGAACATGACGTCGTGGAGACTCTGCTCCTCTGTCCGCTTGGTTGTCAGTTCCAGGATTTGTGTATTGCGATGGAACAACTTGCTAGCATAACATGTGGCTGCTGCCGTCTCCATTTTGTCCCCTGTGAGGACCCAAACCTTCATACCAGCCTTGTGCAGGGACTCAATGGTGTCGGCTGCTTTGTCCTGCAGCCTGAAACATAAAATGACAACCAAGATGATTTTAAAAGCAGTTCATGTACACAGTTAACACAATGTCGGTATAATGAGCCAGATGGGGTGCCTATTTACCACTGAATCGTCACTTAACTAATGACCAATCCGAACTTAGCAAATGTTGACAATCGCCATATTACCTTTCTTATGGAAGTTTAATGGAAGTCTTGAGTGTTTGGATAGTTTTAAATGCAATTTTAAATAAACTTTCAGTTTGCACAGTTTTTAATCACATTCCTCTGTAATTGAACTATTTACACAATTTTCCACTATTGTTCAAAACTTTGGGGGGCAGTAATTTTTCAAAGAATCCTTAAAAAAAAAAGTATCACTGTTTCTGCAAAAATATAAAGCAGCACAACTTTAATCAATGTTGATAATAATAAGAAAGGTTTCTTAAGCACCAAATCAGCATATTAGAATGATTTTTAAACGATCATGTGATAGAAATTTTAAAATACATTAAACATAAAAAATGGTTATTTTAACCATGTTACTTGTATAACTTTTATAACATATGTCCTTTTAATAAAATATTACTGTTATAACTGTATTTTTATCAAATAAATGCAGCCTTAGTGAGCATAAGAGACATCTTTCACAAACATTAGAAAAAAACGACCCCCAACTTTTACTCTGTAGTGTAAAAACAAACAGGATATAAAATTCTTTCCTTTCTGTCACTATTTTTCAAGCTCAAATAAGAATAATTTTCATACAATTCTTTTGCCATTTAACAGAAAATATGTAGCTGTAGAGTTTAACACTGAATCAATTTAAAATAATTCTTTTTACAAACAAATGAAGTTAATATGTCACACTCTGACATAAATAGTAGCCAAAGAACAACATCAAATATACAAAGTGACAATTACGCAGTTGTTGCTTTGAAAGCCCAATTGTCTCAATTGTATAGTAGCAGCAGAAAGATTTGGCATAGTATATAGAAATCCCGTGTGCTTTATTCTTTGCGCAGTGCTGGAGTGAAAGTTAATGGACAGTGCTCTGCATGGCTCAGTGGCAGGGAGGTCTTCTACAGCAGTGTGATGTCTCAGCCCACTTCACTCAGTAATTAAGCAGCCCAGCAGTCAGGATTCACAGTGCCACTGCTGCCAGATAATTAAGACTCCACCCCCCACTGCACCTCACTCACAGCCCAGCCATGCAGGAAGTGACATTCTCACAAAGACTCCCAGGAAGAAACCACAAGACGTTCTACTACACTACCTATTAAACATTCTAATAACATGAATTGCATTTCACTTAACAACATTCTGTTGAAGATAAACAAAAAAAAGCAACATTCTACTTGAGTCATAACATTCGTTCTGACTTCCCCAACATTCTACTTGGTTCTGTGTTTTAAAATCTTGGCTTAAAGTTGACACAAAATCAGATTTTGTGTTATATGCTTCCTTATTACACTTTTCTGGCCTTATTGTGCAAGATTAATGTGCTTTATTTAAAAAAAATCCACTGTTTTCATGATAACATGCTCTGTCTTTAAAATGACTTTTCTTTGCAAATGATGTTACCTAGGCCAAGGGGGCGGGAAAACTAATGTAACCCAATAGCCAAATAGCTATTTAAGGCATTGTATTAGGCTGCTGTTTGTGAATGCAGCCTCCCTAAAATCTTGGCAATAGTTAACACTAGTTTAACAGTAATTTAATGCTGAATAACTTTAATGTAACATTGAATATATCCTCTGTACAATCCACTGTAGTCTTACATTCAAGTCAGGTTCTATTCTGCTATAGAGCACCTACTTTTCTCTATGGAATTAAATTCCCAATAGATAAAAATAAAGTCCCACCTTTCTTTTTAAATTATTGAATATCCTGTTGCACTCAGAAACACAACCTTTAAGGGCGCAGTGACATTTACAGAATTTTTGTGGTGAAATAATTTCTGTATTTCAAGTCCAGTCACCACATTAACACAGATTTCGCAACGGGTTTAAGTCGGTCATGTGAATATACCGCATTGACCAACATAAAGCTGCTTGATTTGAACGTGACTTCTGTGTGAGCTGTGCATCATTCATTCCTACACAACTGACGACAGACAACGTAGCTTTTAGCCCACAAAAACGTAACTACATTTATAGAAGTAAAATCTGTGGCCATTGCCATGTCGACTTGAGTGCTTCAGGGATTGTATTAAAAAAAAAAAAGCATTGCAAATAGTTAACGCTGCCCCTTATCAAAGCTTAGCTTCCTGTATATTTGACTATAACACATGATCTTGAGTGATCTCTTGAAGACACAAACAGGCTGGTGCCTACAGGGCACTGATTGCATCTAATCAACGCAGCCTGACAAAATAAGATCCCGTCCAGTAATCATTATTTGTTTGCTCTGTTAAATTCATTAAGGCGGGCAACATGGATTGATGTGTTTATTTATAACATTGGGTTGGACGGCATCCATAAGTGCATAAGCCAAAACAGTAGTTCATCAGAACTGTGTCTGCCGGCCCCCGATTGATTCAAGAGGGGGTCTAATTACGTTAGCTGCTCATTATCAGGACACTGGAGCCTAACGGATGGACTCTATTGATTGCCTGTGCAATTAGCGCTAACTCACACTGGTTCTGTCAGGGCCACGGGTGCTCACGTGAGCTTCAAACGGACGCTGGACCTGTAACTCTTCCATCCAGTTGTTGGGCTGATCGGAACCTTGGCTTTCAGCCAGTTAACAATCTAATATTGCTAATGCACATCCATTCTCCATTTCAGTTCAGGGAAATGCACCTTGTTTATTTAGGCAAATGCATAATGCATTTTATGGAAAACATAAGTTATTATTAACATGCTGATATTTTTACAGCAACATGCAACTTGGAAAGCAATATCGGACTTGCTCAGAAATGCATCGTACGTCACGGTTCCATATTTCGACAATGGATTTTTTGATGGCGTAGTTGGCAGAAGCGAGAGTGAATGAGGCCCTGATTCTTAGTACTGAAGGGTAATCTACATATTCACAGATGAATGACTTAATGTGACACTACCATAACAAAAAACCTGAAAAAATGAACAGTGTTTCCCTGATTCTCTACAGTCACTCCTGTGTAGCTACAAACTTGTAAATTGCTGGGAATGTACTGTAAAGTGGAGTCCAAAAGTCTTAGACTACAATGAAAATATGAGATTCAAAAACTAATTTAAACCAATAAACAGATTTTTTAAAAATAAAACATTAAAATTAAACACTCTTTGATGTTTTTTGGAACATACTCAAATCACCATGCATAACAATACTAAAACATTTTGCTCAAGTTATTCACACATATTTTGTAAAAAAAATAAATAAATAAATTAAATTAAAAAAAATCTCATATCATGCTGGACAACAATAGATTTTTTTCAATTAAAATTTTTTGCTCAAATTATTATTCACGTATCATTTGTTTAAAGAAAATCTCAAATCATGATGGATAACAATAAGAATTTTTCCTATTTCCACTGTTGGTCTCAGACATTTTGATCCCACTGTATCTACTGTACCTTTAAGTGGCAGAGTTATTTGCATTTGCATTCTGAATATGACAAAGGAATACTGAACATGAAATGGTTTGGATTCCACTCTGTCAGCTTCTTGTAAGTTCTCAACTTTAAAATCGAAAGTTTGAATCACGTCAGTAGAGGAATTTGTAAACAAGTCAATCAAACTTAGATGGTATTTGTGGTATTTGGTAAATGTTAATCAGGTTGACTGTGAGTCAGAAGGCAGTGATTCACCTATCTTCCACAGCCGTGGCTCCCAGCAGGATGAAATCCTTTTCGATGACATCATAAGCTTCAGCCAGTTTCTTGTCGCGCTCCTGCAGAGCTAGTTTAGCACTGTTGAGGAGACGGCACGTTTCCTCATACTCCTCATTAGTCAGCTTCTTATAAGCCACACAAAGAGTCCGTAAGCCCTCCTACAGGGGAAAGATTTGAAACAAAAGTGTCAGCTTAGCCTGCCAGGTCCATTCATTTACGAAAAGAGCCTAAACTCAACTCCAGAATTCATTCTTTTTCCTAAAACAGCATTAATCTTGGATATAACTTAACTCAGAATAAACAATATAAAGGAAAAAACAATATCTTGCTAAGAAAAATGAAAATGTTGGCATTATTTATATTTACTCTCCCTTGTATTGTTCCAAACCTGTGACTTTCTTTCTTCTGTGGTACAACAAATGGAGATATTTTGAAGAATGCTCACACTGCTCTTTTCAATAGAATGAATCATGTGGTGACATACTCCTAAAAAGTATGGAAGCTTATTACCACCGCCTCGTAAAAAAGGTACTGCGACTGAAAATTGAGAGTTTTAATCTTGTGATTGTGAATTAACATCTCGCAATTCTGAAAAAAAAAAAAAATTAAAAAATCAGAATTGTGAGATAAAAAGTTGCAATTTTCAAATTTCTTTTTATTCTGTGGTGGAAATAGGCTTCCACAAAAGCCACATAATAAAGCCTGTATGACTTCAAACATTGTCATGTCAAATGTTACGTTTTATGCACACAAATGTTATTTTTATGATTTGATCTGATTTTGCTGCAAAAGAGCAGTGTGAACATTTTGCAAAACATCTCATTTTGTTTTCCATGTAAAAAAGAAAGACATACTGGTCTAGAACGGCATGGGGGTGAGTAAATAATAACACAATTATCATTTGTTGGTGAGCTATTCCTTTGAAATGTAGATTATTAAATAACAAAAATCCTCTAGTAGAAAAGTTTCCATTATCACTATTAATAAATCACTCACTACTGTCCTGCAGACAGTCTTGAACACAAAGATTAATTTCTGTCTGTCTCTACAGAAACCTTTTCATTATGGCTACCAAAATCATGAATCAGCACAGACACCAGTGCAACCAAACCCCTTTCTAAAATGATGTCATTCCTGACCCAGATCTGTGAGTAACACAATGAAGTAACATAGAGCTGTGTTAATCTGACATTAGATTCATTCCTCATGCCTGGGACCATAATTACATTCTTTTTCTGCAAATGACTTCATATATTTGTCAAGTTTAAGATAATAATATTCATTAGATTATCACGAGCAAAAAGCACAAATGACTTCTGGGTGCTACAGAGACATTAAACTAATAACAGTTGTTTATAATACTCATCCCTCTTATGAAAGCTAATGAGATCAGTGTTAGGCCGCAGTGTGAGAACACATAAATAGAATGACAATAGACACATTGTCTTTGCTCTCTTTCATTTTCAAGACTTTCCTCTTTCAGTTCTCTTTGAGGATGACGTTCATGCTAAACAAAAGTTGCACAAGCAAACACATTTGAGAGGAGCTTTTTTCCATCAAGATCTAGGAAGGTGCTTTTGTGGCTATAAATAGCTCTGCTAAAATAAGAAAGAAGATGAAGATGTTTCCGATTTCTGCTCACCACAGCGTTGTGCTCTACTCGCGCTCTGACCTGCTCCACCTTCCCAGAAACCACCCGTGGGAAAATAGAAGAATCCGCACCTTTACAGAACAAATAGTACTCTCCTAGAACAAACAAACAATTATCAACACAAATGAAGTGTTAACAGCTATAAGGAAGAAACTGTACCACCACAAGTATGTCATGCTTTCAATACATTTATAATAGGTAAAGCAACATTTTTGTAATTCATGAAATCAAACTAACCTATTTGTCTTTGAAATTTTATATATTTTTTCTGTTCCACTCTGAAATGCATCATAATATGATATCTAAAATGGGTCACAAACATTGTTACATGTTGACTTTAAATTAGCACATTATTATGCTGTCAGGCTCTCAATGTATTCAAGAATATCCTAATTGCTTTTTATATTAGAAGATAAGTTATCAGGCCAATTGTGTAACAGAATGTATTCAGGAATCATACAAATGTCTAAATCTTGCTCTCATTTGTATGCTAGTGGCACATTGACCCACTTGCATTAACTGGCCCCTTCATTTGGGCACACATGGTGACTCAGAGACTTTCAGAGGAATGTGTAACAGTCACTTGCAGTTCCAGAATGAGTGTGCATGTGTGTGCTTACTCAGCTATGCTTTGAGGACAAAATTATCCCCAGACATTAGCTAAATCCCTTTGGAGATGTTCTCAGATGCGAGAATCATTCATAAATAAAGTGAATAATTAGGGCTGCCAATCTTTAAAACTGTAATAAATTTATTGCATGACATGCAGATTAATCAAATCAATCACAAATAATTGCACATATCAATATTTCCAGAGATCATTCAAAGACATTATTGTGGCAAAATAAAACACTGAATAGACATGACAATGTTGCCTTACAAGTTAATATATTTGTATTATTTCTATTTCATTAAACATAACTCAACATCACTAACCTCAATAAATAAATGAATGAATGAATGAAGTAAGTTTTTTTTTAATAAGTTTTTTTTTAGGCAAGGAATTAATTATACATAATTACACATTAATTCTGCATACTAATTATAATTAGCTTTACATGTCCTCATTTAGATTGCTAAGTAAATATGTGTGTATGCCTACTTAATTTTGAGGATACATTTGTACCCAGAAGTCAGCTGAATCTGACAAAAATCTCCTTTTAGGGGACGTCCATATTTGTAAAAAAAAAAAAAAAAAAAAACTAAATAAATAATTTTTTTTTAAAAAATACATAAATAAATAAATAAACAAAACAAACAAAAAATAAAAACTGTTAAATTATCGAAAGTCTCCATTTGGAAAAAGTTGTGTAAGTAAAAGTTGTGTGTGTGTGTTCATCCTACCTGAACTTGATCTTACGATAACACTCATTCTCCTCCTCACTGAATCAAAGTTCAACACCTCCAACAGCTCAAATCTGTGAAGAATAAACATAAATGCACACAAAAAGACAATGTTGCAAGTGTTTAGATTCAAAAGGGTAACAGATCTACTATTACTAACTAACTACATTTGTGTACACATAAATCAGTGGAATATGGAACGTTGACTGGGTCTTTTGGGATACATCTTTATCACAGACAGACAGTTTTTATGTGACTGCGCTCTGTGCTGACCCTCGTGTTCTCGGCTGTAGGACAGTGTGTAGCTGCACTAATTATGGCTGGTCCTTGTCCTTCAAGGACACACACACACACGCACACACCATCTCACAAAAACTGGTCCTTTTACAACACTCACTAAACAGGGGAACTTTCCTTCCCACAACATACTGTATAACGGTGTTATTTTAATAAACACACAATGACATTTATATGACAACCTGCTGAGTAAATACACAGATGATTACAGATTAGGCTGAGCAAACTGTTCCTTTGCTGAGGTTTCTTTCTCACACAGCATGTGGCAAAATACATAGCATGACAAGAAAATTAAAGCTGCAGTCACCACAGGGGGTGTAAGCAGCCTGCTAGTGTTTTGGTATGAAGCTAAAAGCTTGTTTGTAAATTCTATAAAAAAAAAGTGTAAAATGCATAAATAAACATGAATAGAAGAGATATATATATATATATATATATATATATATATATATATATATATATATATATATATATATCTTCTATTCATGTTTTACCTTTACATTATTCAATTTATTTTACTATTATTTGAAAAAAATACTTAATTTTTTTTATTTTTTTAAATGACAATTTGAATATTTATTTAATATTTATTAAAAATAATTATAAAAAGATTTTTGGTAATAATCAGTATTTAACATATGTAGTAAGATTGTGGGTAAAACCACTTTCTGAGACTGATAGACTGTCCAAAAGCATCCAAATGCTGCTAGTTTCCTGTTGGTCATTGCACTCATGCTGTTTTCCAGGTGGCTCACCTCTCCATCTCATCCTCTCTGTTGAGAATCTCCATGTGACTGTCCTTCAGACGGAGATAGGTGAAGCCCAACCTGAACAGGTGAGAGAAAAGGAAGGCAAACTTAGTGTGTTATTGTGATGAAGGGCAAAGGTTAGACACAACCGTATGTACAGCAAATGTAGGGTTCAGGAAAAGGACAGAAAATGGGCATAAAAATGCTTGGACTGTTTAGGGTTAGGGTTATGCAATCCCAAAGTGAGAAATAGTATGTCAGAGGCTAGAGTATAAATTATCGTGGGTCTGTGTTAGTGCATGTATGTACAGTATGCATCTTGCCTTTTCATGCCTTCCACCAGTGCAACCTCGTCTGGAGAGGAGGAGATATAGAAGGAGGTGGATTTGCCCTGATGGATTCCTCTCTTAATGCCATCAACCGTCTCCTCTTCCTTCACCTGGACTGTGTGACAGAGGCACAGCGCACGGAAAAACAGCTCCTCTCGCTCCTGATGAGACAAACACATACACACGTTTCCATTGAAATACTGCACACAAAACTGCTGCTTCATTCTTAAAGCAAAAAGACTTTTTAAAACAATAAAATATTACATTTAATAATAGTATGCAATGGCATGAGGCAATTCAGCCATCACACACACACACACACTATTTCCCTTTACTTAAGAGTGAGTCGTCTCAGTGGAACAGAATCATTCATCTGTTTCCTCACACACCAGAAGAAAGGAAAACAGAGAGACTAGCAAAAAGAGATTAAGTAACAGAGACAGAGAGATACAAGGAGAGAGAGGCTATCTGTATCTAACTCTGAACAAAATGCAGTCAATACTCATGTATCCAGTAAATATTTGGATACATTTGATACAAGCAGGCATTAAAAATCTCAACAACAGTGAACTCTGATATTTCACTTTATTATGCACATGCACACAAATATCATTACAGAAACTATTTTGAATGGACAAACTGAGTTTATCCAAATTGTTATTCATAAAATTCACATTCAGAAACACAACTGACGAGATGTGATGGAAAATTTAACAAGTTAACAAATTCTTTAATAGATGGTTTAGCTAATCTGCTGAATTAATGTCACATTGCTCTAAGCTCATTTATCAAAGATAAAATTAGAATCCATCCATCTTTCCACCCATCCACAGCTAAAATATTCATGCAAAAACTTGCCTTTGCGATAATATGATTTATCTGTGCAATGAAACATAACTCCCGCTCATAATAACACGTTCATTCTCTCATTGTACAGAAGTTTTTACAGCTTCTTTAGCTTCTTTTCAAATGTCTACAGTGGTCCAAAATGTATCTGCATACTCAAGTTGCACTTAATAATAATGAAATGACATGGTATTAGATAAAAAAATAAAAAAATACACAATGCATTTATTTTGAATAAAGATGGGGAAACTTGAAGTAATCTGACTTTATATGTTCAGAAAGAATCATGTCAGTTTTGTTAGATATATTTGTTTTAATACTTTATTTATTTATTTATCTACTGCATTTTAAGTATGTAAAACAAATTTAAAATTATCAATGTTGAAAACAGTTGTGCTACTAAATAATTTCGCGAAAACCATGATACATTGTACATTTATTTTATTTTGAAATTGAAACCTTTTGTAACACAGAAGTAAAAGTGTTTCCTGTCACTTTTGCTTGCGGAATATATATCATATTTATATGATCCAAAATAAAAGTTTTCGTTTACATAATGTATGTATGTGTGGTGTGTATATTTATTATGTATATATAAATACACACACATGCATGTATATATTTCGGAAAAATAGGTTATGTTTATATATTAAATATATTTATTTATAATATAAATGATATTAATATAAATATATACGTGTAAATATTTTCAAAATATATACTGTATGTGTGTGTGTATTTATATATACATAATAAACATACACAGAACACACACATATATTATGCAAACAAAAACTTTTATTTTGTATGTTATATATTTATATTTATATTTTATAAATATATATTAATCGCTATTATATACATAAAAAACTGACCCCAACTTAAAAGTATAATATATGTTCAAATATCCACTGAACTATGATTTTCCAACAGTTATGGAAACACAGAAAAACAGAGAACAAGCTCACCTTTCCATCTACGCCCGGAGAGGAGTCGATCATATCCATTCCGGTAGCTCCAGGTAAGATCTGCCCGTTACAGATGGCATGTGGCACGTAAACATGCCCATCCACACAACATTCCCTCAACTCCATGTTATTTTCTGTCAAAGTGCCAGTCTTGTCTGTGAAGACATATTCCACCTGTGATGGAGAAAGAAGAGAGACAGTCAACCAATAATGACTGAGGGAGCAGTTTTGGAGTGGACTGAAGAGGTTTCCTACCTGTCCAAGTTCTTCATTAAGATCTGAGGTATTGACGAGCGGTCCCTCTCCGAGCTCCTCATCAAACATGTCATCATCCCACAGGATGAAGTACGAGCCAAGGAACTTCTGCATCTCCACAGTCACATACATGGACACAGGAATGATGTAGTTGAACAGAACCATGAAGGCAAGGAAATCTGTGAATGCCCGGATTAACTGAAGGGACAAAATGCAGGGAATTAAATAAGCGTGAGTTTGTGCAATTGTTTAGCTTTGATTGTGTTAATGATATGAAAACATAAAATATAGTTAGTATATACAATGGAAGCCATAATTTGAAATAAGTACGATTTTTTATGCTTTTGAAACAAGTCTCTTATGCTTATATTTAAAATGACTGATTCGTTTTTAAATACATTTTTAAAAAGGTTTAATATTATAATGTAATTATAATAATATTATACATTTATTATTCCCATGAAGCAAAGCTGAATTCACATTCAGTGTCACATGATTCTTCAGAAATCTAATATGCTGATTTTCTGCTCAAGAAACATATCTTATAAGTAGTAATGTAGTATAAAAATAAATAAAATAAATTTTAATAAAACATAAATATAATAAAATATTTAATAAAAACTAGGTTTTCACACCAACAGAATTTGTCATTCTCTGAAAAAGCTAAATTACTTAAATTTATAAAAATGAAACAATAAATATATAAAACAAAATATAAAACATATAAAATTAAATATATAAAATAAATAACAAATAACAAATAATAATAAACAATGATAAAATAAATAAATATTTAATTAAAAATTAATTAAAATAAAAATAAAAAAAATATAATAATAATAATCAATGTTTTATAGCACGTACTACATGTCGTTGCCTCTCAGTCTCAGTTTTCTGGTTGTACCAGGGCTCATCTCTGTTCGGGTTGGCCTGCCAGGCATACTTCAGGACAGTATTGATCAGAGCTTTACTGATCAGAATGCAGAGGTACACAATCAGGTAAGCGTTCATAGACCTGCAGGACAAAAAGCGATGAGATGATCCAAGACTCACATAATATGAGCATAATCATTTTTGGACCTAATGGCAAAGACACATATCATAAATCAGTGTGACAAGATCTAACCGCAGTAACTTTCCCTGAGGGTGTCTGAGTTTAATATCACTCTTTTTCAGAAAAAAAAAAAAAATGACATCTACAATACTAAATTAAATTAAGTCTAGAAAAAAAATCAACATTTATTTGATTGAAAAAGTCAATGTTATCCAAACTCTGAAAGGAGATCTCTGAAAGTACACCTGCTTATTCAATATAAACACATTTTACATGTTTTCTTAATGGCTGCATCTATCTGTCTGACAGAACTGTCAGCGAGACACATGTGAGCGCAACTTGATACAAATTGTGACATCAAATACAGAAGCCAGCAATTTGCTTTACAAACAGCACACTAAATGCATTACTCTGTACATGCTGACAGCAAGATAAACTGATCGAAACCCTATCACTGTCTCTTACTTTTCAACAGCAGAGCGTTTCTGAGACTTGGACTGGTAGTTGAGGGCCATCTTGGTTTCCATGCCCGTGTAGATGGCCACAGCTAGAGAAACAAGAGAGGACGAAGAGCATTTTGAGATCATAATTCCCTTCTATGACCATCTCTGTACAGCCTCTTTGATGCTATGATAATGTAAAAGCCATGGTTACATAACTGAGCTCTTTTTGTCCTACCGTACGGTGCCATTATGTCATAATGGCTCGGCTGTAACAAAGTTAAACATTTTGAGAGCTTGCCCTGCTCTTAGAATCCTCACGTGTATAATGTGACATTCATCTCCCTCTCTCGCCCTTTCTCTCTCTCTCTAGCAATTAAGAACTTCTTTCTGATCTCACAAGCCTCAGTGACTCATTTAATTACAGTGGCAACAGATTGACAGAACGACTCAATCAGCAACTCTCCTCTCTCGTTCTCCTGCCCTTCCTATTGCCTAAAAAAATCACATTAGCATTGTGCCATATTATAGTGATGGATCTTAGCATTGACATCAATACAATTAGACTGAGTGCAAACAGTGGAACACAGAAACTAATACATATATACCTTGAATCGACTGCAAATATAATTAATGTGTATGTGCATAAATGAAACATAAATATGTAGTGTTGTTTTTTTATTACCATGTATGTATTCAGTGTTTTTCAGAGTGGCTCCACGTAGCAGCAGGTTCTCAGAACCCAGAGGTCTAAAATAATTAAACAGATCAAATGCAGCATTTACAAACATGATTAATAAACCAAATTATGCTCACATCTTTTTACAGTTTGTATGTGTTGTACTGAAAATTCACCTGTCACATTGCAGGACTATTTTAAATAAAAATGAATGTAAAAGATTAAAAATTGTGAAATGGTAAATGGAAATGGTAAATTAAAAGAAATGGTGACCAGTTAAAGAAATGAAAAAATGCACTTCATATTATACATTCATATAAATTAAAACACAAAAAACAGTCATGTTATGTATCAACTATCCTAATATTAATTAACTAAGTGTACTAAATATGAAAATAAATATTTGTGAAGCTGCCTAAATGAACATTGTATTCTATTCTATTCTATTCTATATAACATATAATAAATTAAATAATTATATCATATTATTCATTTTATATACTTATTCAGACCTATTAACATATTTGCATATATGAAATTTACCAAGATAACAATATTTGCTGTATTTTATTATATGAAAAGCAATATATATTACATATACTATTATATAATATTAAATATTTTGTATTTATTTAATTTCAATACTGTATACGTTCATATTTATTTACATAATTGTACCAAATACAACATAGAACATTTTTAATTAAAGTTAGAGTGGATTGTAAGGAAATCTAAAGAGGAGCAGAGTTCTTTAGTAAGAATCAGGGTTGGAAGAGAGACCTGTTCTATGAAAATGAAAAAGTGTCCCTCCTGAATTCAGTCTTTCACACACTGGCCCCTTAATTAAGAGTCAATTTCCTGAGTATAGATTTACCTCGCGATGGGCTCGTCTCGATCCAAATAAATATTGATGCGTCCCACAAATCTACAGCAGAAGAGGAAGAAAAGACAGAAATTAATGTCTAGTCTGGGCTCTGTGTCGATGTGTGTGTGTGTGTGTGTAGTTAAGACACCATGTGAGGATATTTGTGTGGGGTATCTGGAGTGTGTGGCATGCAGTTGTGCCAGTCCAACAGTAGTTCTATGCACAGTCAGTGTCTGTAAGAGAAAGCGAGGGTTTGTTTATGTGTTTTCTGCTGATATATGTGTGTACCACTCACTTGTACAGGTCTGGCTGGGGTTGTTCGCATTCTATCATAGCGTGCAGTGTATCCACCTCCTCCGCTGTGCTGAATGCCTTTGTGTCCTGAACTGCATAATAGGTCTTTGTATAGAGAGGAGAGCACGAGAGAAACTAGTTGGCATTCCAAGGTCAAAAACTCTCACACATATTTCTACTGTCTCCCATCTAATAAGAATTACTGGCAGTGTGCTATATAGAGTAGTCAAAACATTTCAGTCACAATGTACAGAATAATGTTTAGAATAAAACTGAAATTTGAAGTTTTAGGAATAATAACAGTAACGTTTGTCTTTCTATAAAATGACCAATCACCTTATGGCTGGACTCTCCATCTAAGCTGGCTGTCGTGACAAAACATGTTCCATCTTCTCTACTGGTGGAGAGCAGTATGAGGTCACATGGAAATGTCTCATTCTCCTTAACCTCGACAATATCACCCACCTAAAAGTTCAAAGAGCAAGAAAGGGTCAAATTCAACATTTACAGTAACAGTTTGAATCAAATAACAACCTGAAGATAAGTGAAAATATTTTACATTGTGTTGTACTTTTATGAGTAGGAAAAAGTAATGGTGAAGAGTGTAATTTTTATGTCAATGGCAACATCATAACTAACTGCAAAAATTATGACTGACTCCAAACAGTCTCCATCAACCATTGTATGGACAAAACCAGCAATCCTGGACCAAACTCAACACCAATTGTTGAGCAAATGTTGATACGTGAAGACACTGAAACAAACTGCAGAAAATACCCACTGTGACTTTAAGAACAGGTCATCCAGTGTTCATCATTTTTTGGTCATTTTATCATACAATATCGAAATATACTTCTGGAGTGACCTAAATACTCAAGTATTATAATGTTTTCAGTATGTTCCCTGACAGAGTGCTTGTATAAAGTAAGATACACTAAAGCTGAGTGACATCAATATCGACGAATCAACTATGGAAAATGAGTTGCCACTAACATAACAGTGGAATAATAAAAAAAAAATCATACTCATGAATCTACATAAATGAAAATCCTGATCCTGGTGGTTGTTCCCGCTGGCCTGTCTGCATGTGTTGCGTAACGGATTATAGATGCTGACTGGATTATCAGTAGGAAAAGCTGTAATGGTAAGTATTCAAGCACATTCTCTCTATCATCACAGCTTCCAGCGTTTTTCACTGTGCTTTTCAAGTTTTATATACAGTTTTATATTCTATATTGAAAGAGAGAGAGCAATAGTTTCAAAATTAAATAACAAAGGATTCCCACAGCATTGTGGGCAATGTGGGCACACTGTCATTCTGCTTGTTGACAGGCCAACATTCTGTTTCCAAACAGCAAGCTGGCTGTGTAAGCAGAAAGCTGGATAGTAGAGCGAAACTTTGTTGATTTATTTCTCTGAGAATTAAAAAAAACACAGCTTAATTTGCATACATGGTAAGCCATTTACAAGTTGATTTCCCAAGAAATGCAAACACCATGGGACTTTCAAAACACTACTGTTTATTTAAGCGTCCTGAGCAGCCCAATACTGGCCCAACCAATGGTATGAGCTTGTTTCACCAATGGAGTATTGGGGGAAACCTGTTTGAAAACAGTCATGTTTTTCAAATCCATGTAGTGGCGCTAACAGCACAATTCACTGATCTATATGTTGTGAGCTCCAGATGTTATACTCATTCTATGTGATTACGCACCCGTAGCTTTTGACTCTGTTTGCGTACGACTTTGCCATGCTGGATGACGTGGACTGGACATTGGTTTATAGCGTTGTCCGCTTTGTGCCTGATCCAGTCCTCATAGCCCTGCAGAGAGTTAGAGGGGCGAAAGAGACCAATGAAGGAGTGACGTTACAATTATGATACCTATTATAGAGGAAAGTTAAGGGTCTTTTCTCACCTGTTTAATGGCTGTGACAGTGATGACAAAGAAAAGAGGCAGACCGCTGGTCGTAGGACTGGTAGGTGTGTCAATGATCAGCTACAGAGAGAGATGGTGAGAGGGGAAATATCACACATCATCCTGTCACAGAAAGGTCAGCTCATGCTAATACGACAATTTCCATAAGCGACACCATCACAAACCTGCACTAGAAAGATGATCAGAAAATAGAAATTGGCAATTCTTCTGAACTGCTCAAAGAGATTCTTCGGTATAAAATTCCAGAAAGTATACTGTGGAGAAAAAGAGATATGTTTAACAAAACAAAACAAAACAAAAAACAAGAAACCAAAAAAAAAAAGAAACTTTATGCTTAAAACAAGCAAAAACCAATGTTGTAAAAAAATAATGTAATTTAATATACACTTTCTAATGCAAATGCAGCTATTATCTTACACAATTTTATGTCTCAGGTTGTTTTAATGTTTTTGATCTTTATAATATTTAATATATTAAACTTTTTTTAATATAAATTGGAATACAAAAAAATAAATTATTTTAAAAATGTGTTCATCAGCTAGTAATGGTGACCACCTGACCATGTCCTCCTGATCATGTTTTTGTGTTTATTTTTCTATAACGACCAGATGACTGTACATCATCCCTTGCGTATTGTTTTTGGTTCAGATAGCTGTTTGGCCGTGGAGCACATCTGACCTTTGAGGATACGATTCTGTTGTCAGGAAATCTCTGTGGAATGTACGCTTCTGTTCCTGGTGGAGGCTCTTTATGTCCAATATAAACCGTCCTGCTGTCCACCCAGCTCTCCTCTCCTGTACACTAAAACAAAGAGACAGAGAGAGTGGATTATTCATTTATTCATAGATATTCATGCATCATCCATCCAATGTGACTGCTTCCTGTTGGAGAACACACTCTTTAAACAGTATTGAGATGGTCGGCTGGCCTGACTTGAGTTCACAGGTCAGATCCACCCACTGGAGAAAACAAGTGCACAAATGAGGAACCAGCTTTGAGCTACAACTATAGAGTTTTACTCTGATGAGAAAGAGAACAGATACAGAACGTATGGTTCCTGTCATGCTTGATTTGACTCTCAAAGGCAGGGGAACA
Organism: Spinibarbus caldwelli; assembly: GCA_039654775.1. Taxonomy (NCBI): domain Eukaryota; kingdom Metazoa; phylum Chordata; class Actinopteri; order Cypriniformes; family Cyprinidae; genus Spinibarbus; species Spinibarbus caldwelli. The sequence continues at coordinate 31,830,817 of CM077224.1, forward strand.
TAGTTTCATAAAGAGAGAGAGAGAGAGAGAGAGAGAGAGAGAGAGAGAGAGAGAGAGAGAGAGAGAGAGAGAGAGAGAGATGAGTGGCTTTTAGTGTAACCCAATTTATCACCCACCTGGCAAAAATTACAAAACTGCATAATTTAAGATATTTAGGACTCATCTACATTTAATGTTACACCGAAGTTTAAAGGAAATGTTGACCCAAAAATGAAATTTCAGTCATCATTTTCTCATGTTGTTCCAAACCAAGGTTATCTTTAACTAAAACTAAAACTATTAAAAACGTTTTTGTTGTAATACAGCTGAAACAAAATATATTATAAATATTAGATGAAAAACTTAAAACTCTACATAAATTAACAACTAACTGAAATAAGTTGAAGCACTAAAAATTACTAAATGGAAATAAATAAAAACTAAACTTAAAAATAAATTAACCTAAATTGTAATATTTAAAACATAAATAAATAAAAATGACAAAAGCACATGACAAAATTAATAAAAATTAAACTAAAATGAAACCTGAAAACATAAAAAAAACAAAAGCCATTTCTACTAATAAATATTATTTTATATTTAAATATTATAAATAACACTAAAATAACACTGTTACAAACCTGTATAACATTCCTTTTTTCTGTGAATTGAAAATGTACAAACAACACTGGACTGTATAACAGGTCTGGAACAACATTAGGCTGAGAAAATGATGACATAATTTTTATTTTTCTGGGAACGATCTCTTTAATGCATACAATAACAATATGACTGACAGAAAATAGTACAGGAGGATGCCCACTGCTACTGTCTTTTGCATTCATTTCCCGTACTACATTAAGTAAAAGCAAAAAGTGAAAAACTATGTGACAATAAAACCAACAGCGTGAAATATTCATCCTAGCAGGTTTGCACATATCTTAATTTCTCTCTTCATTTTTCGTTACTCATACGTCACTCAACATGTGCTACTCTGAAGCATCTGCTCTTGCTACTGCTGCTGACTTCACACCATAACCAGCTTTAATAGGTTTGGATTATGCAAGGAAAGCTGATCAGGATGAAGGGAGTCACCTAATACCGTGTGTCTTTACATTCCAGCACTACAAGTAACCTGTCTGAAACCGCAGCTAGTGTCAACGACCGTGATGGCATTGGCTGCTATGTGACTCCGCCTTTCCCTCTTCGTCAGGGCAGGATTAAATCCGGCCGAGCCTCTTAAGCGCTTACGTAAGATGAGAAATATGAGCTATTACCACTTCAAAGAATGCCTGTATCCAGCACTGCATGCAACAGGACATGCGTGAGGATTTCTGTCATATAAAGGACAGTGAGAATATGTTGAATGTTCTTGTGTTTGCCTTTAAGCGTTTAGGTTTTGGCAGGGATTTAAACATATATGAGGTCATGGTCAACTGTTGACAACATCAATTATATAAATTAACTCCTTTAGCATTCATACTGACGTCATGGTCCACAACAATGTCAAATTCTTCACATCACCTTGTTCATCAAGGAAAATCCTAAGAGACCCATAGGAAGACAGTCTGAAGCTTCTCTGTGTGACTCATGCATCTCGATGCCTCTGTGTATTTGTGTGTGTGTGTTTTTGACCTTGCAGAGTGAGTTCAGACACCATCCACCCAACTCAAATTACTCAAAATGTCTTTCAGCTCCCCTAAAACGACAACACACATTCAAAAGAAAACAAATTCAAGGATAAATCGCACAAAACACTTTCAAAAGAAAAAAACAATACATTATGCTTTCAACTGGAAAGGAAGCATCGTTATAGAATAATTTGATTTTTTTAATCGTGACATTATTTTCAGAACAAATAAGCAAATTTTTTAAATTCTTATTACAGTAATAATAAAATCTCATTACTGTAATGTGAATTATTATTATTTTATTAATTATTTAATAATATTTAAAATAGGGGTGTCAACGTTAACGCATTAACGCATGCGATTAATCTAAAAATTTTAACGCGTTAATATTTTTTTAACGCAAATTAATCGTTTGATAATGCTTGACCCCAACTTCTTCCCGTCATCGCAGCGCGGAAGGTTATCTATCATTGTGTGATGAGGGTACAGCGAGCCAGTGTTGCCAGGGTAACGGCACAAGTGGGCTATTTTGAAAATACAGTTGCGGGAAAAATTACAGAGCCGCGGGTTGCGGTTTTTTGGGCTACTTTTATAATGTACCGCGGCCGCCCAAAGTGTATATAGACAAATAAAAATGAAAATAGATCAGTTTACTAATGTGTATTATACTTGGAATGTATCCCTGGCAACTTAAGAACGGAGAGGCGGCTGTAACATCACAAACAACGTGAGTTTCAGTCAGAGCATACATGTTGAGGCTTTTACACAGCAGAAATAAACATGACAACAGTCACTATAGATTATATAAGATAATAAACACACGATTACGATAGGATATGGTTTGTATGTGATTTTCTTGAGATGAATGTGTACATCTGAAATGCTAATTTGTGCAGCGATATATAGCATATTTTAACAACAGTAAACGACCAAATTCCACATGTGATCGCAAAAGGAAGTTATTACAAACACTCGATGTTGGTTTAAAGTGAGCTCTGAGTAAAAGTTTACTATTAATCTCATAAATCGTCTTATGAAGTATGATGCTAATGTTAGCTCTAATGCACCTGCAGAACAGGTCCAATTCTTCTTCATAATGCATTTTGTCATAATACTTCACGTAAGATCGCAAGAAAATGCTTTGTTGTATTTATTTAGAAATACTTTTGATAATAGTTGGGTAAATGTATACTGGGATTGAAGCGATGTGGTTTAGTAAACGTTTTATTGTGAGTATAAAGGCTGATAATGGCTGAATAAAAACAGAAGAATAATGATAAAAGAATAATAAGGATTATGTCTCATACCTGGCGGAGGTGTGAAAGGTTCTCTTTCCTTAAACTAGTTTGTCATGCATTTCTTTATTTCAACACATTTACAGGTAAATCCTATTTTAAATTTGCGATTAATCATGATTAATCACAGTCCAGGACTGTGATTAACGCGATTAAATTTTTTAATCGATTGACAGCACTAATTTAAAAGTATTTTCCTATTTATAAAAATCATTTATTCCCACCCTCTATGCTAGACTCATCATTTAGACAGTGGACGGCATCCGGTTTGGTATGCTTTAAAGACTTGTATGCTGACAATTTATTTAATAGTTTTGAGAATCTCTGTATAAGGTATGACCTCCCACACAACCATTTTTTTTTTTTAGATATCTTCAGGTTCGCAGTTTTGCTAAGGACAAATTCCCACTTTTCCCCGTCCTTCCCCCTACCTCCCCTTTAGATAATCTTACTCTTAATTTTAATAATAAAGGATTGATCTCCCTATTATACTTCAAGCTCATGTCTTTGAAAGAGTATAATCTGGATAAAATTAAATCCAGATGGGAAGATAAACTATGAGTATAAATCTATCAGAGACTTTTTGGGGGGAGGCGCTTAAAAATGTCCACTCATCATCATCTTCTGTTAGGTTAGGGTTCATACAATTCAAAGTGCTACACAGGGTCCATTTGAGCAAGGCAAGGTTGGCTGGAATGTACCCTGGATTAGATGCAGCCTGTGATAGATGTTCTTTTTCTCCAGCTGATCTAGCACATATGCTTTGGTCTTGCCCTTCTTTAGATAACTACTGGGCATTGGTTTTTAAGTCTATCAGTGAGGCCCTGGGGGAGACACTGGGGCCCTGTTCTTTAATAGCCATTTTTGGAACTCCTAGTGACACCATGACCATAACTTTAACAGCAACTCAGAGGGGCATTATTGCTTACACTTCTTTACTCGCCCGCAGAAGAATTTTGTTATGCTGGAAATCCCCCACCCCTCCATCTGTGACAGCTTGGTTGGAAATTTTTTTGATTTTTATTTTTTTCCCCACTTCTCTTTTAAAGCTGCCTTGGGATGTTCGGGTCTTGGGGGGAATGGGTTGTTATAGCAAAAATAGAATGAAATGAGATTGCAATGTCAACTGTTTTATTGTATGTTGTTGTTGTTTTTTTTATTCCTTCAATAAAAAATAAATAAATAAATAAGTGTACACACACACACACACACCCCACTACATAGAATATATAAAGTATAACAATTTAAATAAAAATCAACAATTCAAAAAAAAAATAAATAAATAAAAATAAAAATCTAATTAGAACAAGATTTCCAGTACCCTAGTAAAAAAACCTATGCCATAATTTACACTATTTAAAATAAATTTATTTCATACTAAGAGTACTTCAAACTTACTAAGAGTCTTTAAATCCAAGATATTTAAAGTGTACCTGAAGTACACTTGCATTAGTTCACTTTTAGCACAATCAAAAACACTTCAGTGTATCTTTAGTTGGACTTCAGCACTACTCCACACATTTAAAGTGCATTAAGTACAAAATTAGTTGTTCCAATTTAGCAGACTTTAGGTATACCAGTTTAGTACACCAATAGTACAATTGCAGGGTATTTTTATTAAGCACATAAATATGTAAATGTATTTGTAGTAGGCCTATACTTAGCACAAAATAAATGTATTTCAAATAAATTTTAGTATTTTTTTAATAGGGTACTCACACTGGAAATAATGGGAATTACAAAAAAAAATCCAGATTATAGTAGTTATTGTCATGCTAATTCATAAAGTTTGAAAACAATGTATTTCTTCAAAATATAATGTATTTTATTTTATTTATTTTATGAGATTCACCCTCAAATATGAGGCTGCTTCACAGAATGTGCTAGAAGTGTGGTCAGAGAGAAAATTCCACTATAAACTAGGACTGTGCAATTAATCGAAAAACAGTTTCGATTTCGCCCTTCAACGATTATGAAAATACAATAACCGAGATAAAACGATTATTGTGCCCCATTCCGCCCCCTTTCCAGCGCTGCGCTTTTGTTCCTCCATAAAAGCCCAATTTCACGTGTAAATCAGTAAAATCATGTAACGTGACTTTTTGCAAAATGGGACGTGCTTGATTTATAGAAGTATATTAGATTTATTCGTGTTTTTAAAAGCATGAAAGAGAACTCGCGCTTCCTCAGGAGGATTTCTGTTATGAGACGGAACAGAACACAGATATGTGAATGGTCAAAAATGGTCAAATACACTCAAAATGTGCTAGAATGCGGTGCTTAGTGATTATTCATGTAAACCTTCGTCAGTCATGTAATAAATGAACAAAGAGTTGAGAATGAAAATACATGTGTAACAGTAAATTGGATTTGTGTGGCTCTTGTGACAGCGGACTATATTCCTGCGGCCGACTGTGTGCTTAATATTAATCAAACAACAAAAGACAAATTCAAAATCACACACTGCTCTTGAGTGAAGGACTTTTGTAGCTTTAATAAGAAACAAAGAAAGTTTAATTCTTACAGTTAAATATGCTGTTTTATTTTACATTTGTTTATTCATTTCTGTTAGTTAGTAGGCTGTTAACTGCTTGAGACTTGCATAAAAAAAACCTTAAAAGCACAGTTTGTTTCATTTGTATCTTTTTATTCGATTGTACTTGTCCTTTGCTTTTTTTTTATTACTGACAGTTTAATTATTTTCAATAATTTTGAGGACTTTTTGTTTGTTTGTTTGTTTGTTTGTTACTAATAGTTACCTAGAACTCTGCTCTGATATTGAGAATTGTGAAATTTCACTGGTCTCTACAATGTAGATGCCATAGCAACCTTATTTACAGGAAATATATTTGATATGTATTACTATCTTTAAATAAATCACTCATATAAAGTTTTGGTCATATGGCCCCCTCATAATCGTGTTAAATAATTGTGATTACAATATTGATCAAAATAATCGTGATTATGATTTTTGCCATAATCGAGCAGCCCTACTATAAACAGGCTTAAACTACGTAAAGAATTCTTCTGATTTCCTCTCACTCTGTGTTTTCTCTGTTATAGAGGTGGATTTAAGCAGACGGCACTGAGCAGCTGGTCAAAGGCTCAGTGAACCCTGAGCCCCATAATCACACCTAATCCACTGCCATAAAACACACAAACACACACACACACACACACACACACACACACACACACACACACACATGCACGAAACAGACAGACCAACACACTGTTCTGTGTTCTTCCAGGCACCTGATGGGTCTGGGATGACCTATATAAACATCCACCAAACTAGCTAGCTAGCAGGCTAACACGAGCTAGCTAACACGGAAAACAAACAGTTTAATCATGGATGAATTGTGGTATATTTACCGTTAAAGGAACAGTTTACCCTTTATCTAGTGCTCAATTACTCACACTTATGTTGTTCTAAACTTACATGCTGGTATTTTTTTTTCCATTAAACACAAAAGAAGAAATTTCACGCTTCTATTACATAGAACAAATAACAGCATGTAAGTTCAGAATGACATGAGGGCAAGTAAATGATGGCAAATATTATTTTGGGGTGAACTATTCGCTTGAACTAAGATGGCCTGTTCAGAATAATAAGAGAAATCAGACCAAAATCACTGCTTAAACTCCCATGAAAACAAAGTACACAAGCTCATAACTGAGAAACAAACAGTCACACAGGAATGAGAGGTGGCAGTAGTCTGGTCACTAGTCAAAAGGATTATATCACGCTCAACTCGTGCCTAAGCGCCTGAGAAACAGCTCAAGTTACACTACCACACACACACACGCACACAAACACACCATCGCCAACTATCCATGCAAACATCGGCTGAAATTCCTCCAGCCGCTGCTGATCAGTGCTGATCCAGGAACAGCTATCCCCACCTATGAAAACAAATATATTTCGATGACATACTTCAGGATATACAGTAAGTGGCAAAAACTGGTCCTAGATCAGCACTTTCCACACCACCACAGGCCATACAGACTGAAATTTAATGCTCTCCATGACGACATTTTCCAGTTGTGACCTTACTAGCTAATGACAGTTTGATATTTTGCGAACAAACCAAAAACAGCAGGGAGTATATGAAGGTAGGAGGGCCCATCCAAATATATGGAGGTGAGAATGCATATCCAAACCAGGCTACATGGATGCATCCTTCATTTTCCATGATATCCTACAGTCCTGTGTTTTAAATAATGTAATAAACGCGCATTTATTTATTTTATTTTATTTATAGATTTTATTTGACTTCAGATTCCACTTCTACTCAGAAATAAGCATTGAAGATAATAAATATAATATCATTCTAGATCATCAAATCCATTTATATTGAAAGTCTAACACTAATACTAATTATTTTTTTATATTGTTTCATATATGTATTTATATATCATTTTTATTATTATTTAAATTGTAAAGTATCGTGCTGTCTATAATTTAAGCTGATTTTAAAAAATATACATATTAATTATTTCATTACTTTATATTATTTATTTTATTTTGCATATACAAACATAAGTATGTCAGAGTGAGTTAATTAGTATAAGCCAATTCAGGTAAACATGTAGTGTCAACTGCATAACTTTTCTCCAAATTCTTTCACTTATTTAAAAACATTTTATTTAAAGAATTCGCACATTCAAAAAAAATGCCAGAGTGAGTTTATCATTACAATAAGATCCAAGTAGTTAATGTGAGTTTGTGAGTATGTGTAAGATAAAGGCAAGAGGAACTGGGTTTTCTGGAAAATGTGAGCTATGACTTCAACCACTACTTTTATAACTACTAAACTGATCTCAACACACTCTCAGAGTGTTTCAGGGCATCACTGAAGTTACATGGCTAAAAATAGCACTGCATGATTCCTGTAACTTAATGCAGTGCTGCCTGACAGACTGCCGTATGTGAAACACGATACAAACAATTAAATAAACGACAGTAACTCATTTCAGATCAAAACACTGACGGTTCCCACAAACTTGACTTAGGAAATTATTTTTGTGGCAAAATTATAATCATAAGAAGTTATAATCAAATAGAGGCATATTCAGTGATAACTCAAGCTGTCATCAGCTTACATGTAGGTCAGCTTTAAATGACACTGGTTTAAAAGTGTGACTGTAGGGTCACATGCCTGAGAGGAGGAAGATGTGGAGATAAGAAGGGAAATGCAGAAACGCAGAAGCGCTTGACCACTTATTTTCAGAATAATACATCTTATTTTAATACAATATCATCCAGACCAATCTATTGTTATTATTGTTATTAAATATTATTGAAAAGTGAAGTGGAGCTGAATCTGAATCAGGCAGGTGTCTGTTCACACCTCTCTGATCTGGATTTGGATTGTTTGAGCTCATTATTCACCCTCATTCTCTTGATCTCTCCGTACCAGCGTTTCCATGACCCCTGCTCAACCTGGGTAATGAGTGAAACCAGTAAACCCTGGCCTACTGCCCAAGTATCTCTGTCTGTCCTATTGTTTGGTCACATGGGTGTCGGCTTCCTATTCCAAAAGACCTGTTGTTTCAGTACAACTTACGAGAAAAAAAAACTGAAGAAACAAAAGGAGAACGGGGGGGGGGGGGGGTGGGATTCCTGTTTACGAGAAGGAAATGTAATATCAACAGTGGAAAAACATAAGTGTTTAAGGACGTTTTCAATTTTTCAGAGATAATTGTAGCCTTGAGGGTTTTAAAAGGACAAACATCCACTGACTTTTTCCTCTAAACAAAGTGGGACAACATTTGTTTGCATTTCAAATAATCTGTGGGAGGACTCTTAATTTCACCTCCTCCTCTCTCTCTCTTCCTTTCTTACTCATTCTACATGAAGGCAACCTGTTGTCTTAACCGAATGCCAGAAATAAACACCCACACACATATTGTGCCTGGTAGCCCTTTCACTCCACCCTACACACACACACACACACACACACACACACACACTCAGCAACTTTCTATCACATACACACACAAGTACACGATCTCACACATCCGCTCCACAGGGGAAAACATGCCCTTTTGGGAAAATAACAGCATAAAGACCTTTTCATGGATGTAACTGGCCGGTAAGAAAAAAGAAAACAGGTTTAACTTAGAGTGGTAAATGACTATAATTGCATGTTTTAATGCTGTGCTGACTTTGAACTCAATAGCTTTTCAATGCCAACCTGACAAGATCATCACAACCAACAAATATCAAATAATATGCAAAGCCAGGTTAGCCTTACAGAGACAGACTTTTGAAAACCCAGTCAATTTTGCATCTTATTTAATTTACACACAATTTTAATGGGATAGTTCACCTAAAAATAAAGATCCTGTCATGTTAATCCAAACTTGTATGATTTTTCTTTCTTTAGTGGAATATAAAAAAGACACACTACCGTTCTTAACATTTGGGGTCGGTAAGATTTAATTACGTTTATGAAAAAATCCCTTATGCTCATCATAGCTGCATTTTTTGATCAAAAAAGATGAAAAATGTGAAATATTATTACAGATTAATATAACTGTTTTCTATTTGAATATATTTTAAAATGCAATTTATTCCTGTGATGCAAAGCTGAATTTTCAGCAGCCATTACTCCAGTCTTCAGTGTCACATGATCCTTCAAATATCATTCTACTTCGCTCATTTGGGGCTCGAAATCACAAACTGCCCACTTAAACAAGATGATGACGTCTAAACAGCCTATAAAGGTTTTTTATTCTTATTTTATTGTTTGGCTTATGTGAAATTAGGGGTGTGTAAATCTGAAATCGATACCTACTATAACAGAGTTGCGTGACATAAAGAAGTAGCTCATTCAAAATAGACTGAATTGTCCTCCTCAGACTGCAGGAAACACAATTTTTGCACAGTATACAATATATATTGGTATGTGAATGATTCATGGGCGGTCCATCTGGAGCCAAGAACAATACTGAAGAAAAGAAGCAGAAATAGGACATCAGTGAGTCTGTAGCATGTCAAAAGTGTAGGCATTTGTTGTTAAAATGAATTTATAAATATTCATATTCAGGATGCTTTGAGGCTCTGAGAACAGGTGGTTCAGATAGATGTTTAGTCTTAAGAGTAGCAGACAGCTGGTGAATCATCTTATCTATAACAGATTAGGTTAAGACGCATGCTGATGCTAAGGGTGAGCCACTTATAGAAACTAGTAGTCCAACAAAACCAAGGAGGCAGGAAGGGTGAGAGTGGGAAAATGCTTTCTCTGTGTGAAAGTGTGAGACTGAAAGAAATTACATATAGAACACACGGCTGAAATAGCAGCACAGTTGATTGCCGCTATTCTGTTTCCACAGAGAAATCGCTAGGAGAATCAGAAAGAGAAAAAATAAAATAAAATAAAATAAATTAAAAAAAAGATTTCACCAAGAACAGAAAATTCTGTACAGATTGTGTGCAACCGAAAGCACATCATTGTAAACACTGAGATCTGTCATTCAAAGCATCTGTTGTGTCTTGTATTAATGATGTAAACGGTCCTTCACATCAGCTATTTTAAAACAAAACAGATTGCCCCAGCACTTCATACCAAACCTCTACCTCTATGCATGGCTTAATTTTTCCTGAATAAACCACAAATGTTGCAAATTTGGGTCAGTATGTCTGTGCAAGTCTCAGTCAAGTAGGTATAATCCATTTACCTGTGCTGAATTTTGCATCAAACATCTCAACAACTGCCTAAAATGTTCCTGGGTCAGTTTTGCTTTCTAGTGATCTTGTTGTGAATACTTGAAATTCTCAAAAGATTCTGCACTGAAGACACAGATTCTTCAAGCTAATGAATTTACACACAGTTTTAAAGGGACAGTTCACCCAAAAATGAAAATTCATTTACTCACCCTTCATTCCAAAGCTGTTTGACTTCATTTCTTTTGTGCAACACAAAATAAGATACATTACCTTTCAAAAGTTTGGGGTCGGTAAGATGTTTTTGAAAGGAGTCACTTTTGTTCACCAAAGTGGCATTTATTTGATCAAAAATACAGTAAAACTAATAATTTTGTAAAATACTAGAATTTATTATTAAAATTATTACAATTTCTTAGAATTTTTATTAGAAAAGACATTATGAATGTCACTTTTTACTAGGGTTGGGTATCAAGAACTGGTTCCGTTTTAGAACCGATTCCAAATTTCCAAGAACCAGGTACTCGATAAGACACTTGCATTTCGATTCCGCTTAATGATTCCTGCGTTCATATTTTAATGTGATTTTAAACGATTTGCGCGCAGGAAGGGAAAGAACTTGAGCACTGTTTGCGTGCAGCGCACACATCCGAAGCGCAAGCACAGAGAAAAGCGGTCCTGGTGTGGGTTCCCGGCCTGCGTCCGTTCTCGAACCGTTCCATGCATTTCCACTGAAGAAGATTTGTTCCGAGCCTAAACGTGCTTCTCTTTTACATTTATCAACCAATATGCACAAAAATACGTCAGTATTTCATCATAAACACAGCCGTTTTTGTCTTAAGTGAAAGTAAATAGATGTGAAAGAAAACGCATGTGTAAAAAGTATTTTTAGATCTGCCCGCGTGTGTTCGGTGTTAAAAAAACAGCAGCCTAATAAACGTGCTGCCTGTCATTAATGTTAATCAAAGAATAAAAGAAAATCACTCACTGATTTTGACTGAATATCGTTCGTAACTTTAATGACAATTAATGTATATAATATTCATAAAAAGCAAACTATAGTGTTTTTAAACTTTTGATTTCAATTTCTGTACCTGAAATTTGTTCAGTTGTATTTATTTATGCTATTGCTAATTGATTTGTCTGTTCCTATCTTATTACTGACTGTTTACTTGTCTTTAACAATTTAATGTTTAAAATTTATTAGTCTAGTTGTTTTTGCTGTGGTATTTTTTGTTAAAACCATAGGCAAATGTTCCTAAGGCCTAAGTGTTCCATAAGTTGCTTGCTCATGTTATTCAGCTGCAACAGAACACTTTGTAAAAAGACAGAATAAGTTTGACATCTAAATGTTTCATTTTTTTTTTTTTTTAGATTTTTTTTTTTTTTTTTTTATCTTATTGGAATCGAACTAGGAATCGATAAGAATCAGAATCGATAAGCAGAATCGGAATGGGATACCCAACGATACCCAACCCTAGTTTTTACCAATTTAATGCATCCTTACACAGTAAAAGTATTAAATTCTTTCAAATAAATAAATGTATTTATTTGAACATTTGAACTCAGGACGCCCGAATTACAATGGCGCTATATGCTGGCGTGCTGCCCACAAGGCTAGATTCACCGCCAACTGAATTTTCTATTTCAATTTATATCCCTTCAATAGGGAAAAGGATATTATTTGTCTCTTCAGTTTATGACAAAAAAAAGAAGAAAAAAAGCATTTGAAAATCATAAAACAAATGCAAAGTCTTGATGTAAACTCAATAATCCAATAAAAGCACTGAACTGTTGCAGCGCAATACTGGTTAAAAGTTAACTGGTTAAAAGAGAGCAATTACTGACATTTTATGTTTATGTGGCACGGCAACAATATTTTATGAGTGGAATAAAAGCATACAGCAGGTATCCACAGTGCAGTCTGAATGTGTGGATTTTAACAACATGATTGAACATTCCATTATATGCAGCTACTCTGACTAATGCAGCACACAGCAAGTTATATAACCTAGAAAATCTGTCAGTTTACATTCCCGCAAACTTTTCAATTAATCAGAAAGCCACTACACCGATAGAGGGTGTTTTATCAATGCATAAAACACTAATAACATAACAGGGAAAATATGAATGCATTCTTATGTCTGATTGATGTGCATTAATGGATCTTTTCTTGCTTGCATGCATTCAAGTAAATGCAAAATAAATGTATGTGTATTACAGACCTTCTTTTATATGGAAAGCGAGTCAGCAAATGTGTTTCCAAGCAACAACACAGCAAACTCTGTGGTATATATGGTATATTAGATCCATACCATAAAAAAAGCAAGGCAAGCATTAAGTGAGACTAAAAGCTTAATATTCCTCTAGCATTTAAGGACAATAAAACCACAGTAGTTCATTGCAGCTAAGTACTGTTAAAGAGGAGACCACTGAATGTGGTTCTGCCATTGATCAGATTTTAGCTTTTAAATATGTCTGGATTGAAGAGTGCTTTACAGAGTTGTCTCTGTGTGATCACATTAAACCTTTTTCTAATCCTGATCTATTTTATAAAATCAGTTATTGGATTGTACAACAAGGATGTAATGGGTTTTTTATAGTGGTAAAAGCTTACGGTTGGTATCAAGAGGGTGTCTGGTTCGAATCCTTTAAGGACTGAACACTTAACCCCAGGTTATACCAGTGGGACTGTCATTTAACAATGTCTCCTAAATTAATACTCACTGGAAAGTATTTCTAGATAAAAGAAAACCACAGAAAGGAAAAATCAATGGTGTGTTTGTGCTTTTTTTCCACTGGGCTCATTATTATCGTCTAAAGAATTATAAGCACATCATCTATGCCTGAATTATTCTATCATGGGAAATTATTATATTACTGTATATGTGGAAAAATCACACCTTCATATCATAGTAACACTTGTGTATTGTGTGCCTTATCTGTCCAATGCATACTGCATAAGAATTACACAATACATTATTGCTATAAATAAGACTTGTGTGAGTACTGCCCATGTGAGTGAAAAAAGTCAATATATCCTCTTTTTTCATCTTGCATTATCATGCCAACTGAGAGAACCAGGAATATAGTGTTTGTATCCATCTGTCTACATGTGTATATTTCTCTGCATGTAAGAGTGCACAGAGGGAACTAAAATAGCTTCAGCAATTATATAAGAAAGAGAAAGAGATGCTTTTAGCCTCTCTAAATTAAAGTAAAGTAAAGTAAAGTAATATAAAGATAGTAGGAGATGACATAATACATTACTTAATAATTGATAGAAGTCAGTAGAAACACTGAAAGGCACTATGGCAGATGTTCCCAACCTCATGGTCACCAGAGACACAGATGGGGTCATGGAGGATTTCTATGAATTTTATGGCAGAAATTTTAATTGTGGCCTATACAGATAAGCTGATAATTATTTTATTTTATTTTATTTCATATTATGTCTGATAACCGATTAACGGCTGATTTTAAAATGTTTTACTTTTGTCCAAATAAATTAAAAATGAACTACATTAAATTATTAAATTGTTTTTAAGATTAACTTTAAGTGTGCTACAGTAAAATGTAAAAATGGGGACAGTAAAATACATAATAAAATAAAAAATAAGTAATAATAATAAAAAATAACAGCATACAATTAAATGTCCAATAAATATTGTGCATCCCTAGACCAAACAGTAAAATTTACATGAGATTAACAATGGTCAAATCTTCATTTAATTCACAAAATCCATAAGAAGTGAAGGGCATTTCATCTGTAATTTCAGCATGAATACAGTAAACAAGCACAAAATGAAAGTGAAATGCTTTTGTCGTGGCTCAGTTGATGGTGTAGGTATGATTCAGGTTCCAAAACCACAAAAAAAAACAGAGCTGCACGTATTTTATCTCACCCACTGATAAACAAAGCGAGGATGACTGAAAAACAGCCGTTCTAACACAACCCACACACATCCTGGCTATTGATGCAGTGGTAGCTCTGGTAACATTTGCTAAACACTTGTGTATAATTCATGGATTGTTCACATAGTAGCTAGCGATAAGAGCTATCACGCTTGTCCAGTCAGCTCGTCCTTAAGGTTAACAACATTTTACATGACAAAAGGCATTTTAAATATAGTTTGTTGGGGGAGGCGGACATGTCCGTACAGGACTGAGATTAATAGGATTGTCAACAGGCCAAACAATCAGCCCCTAGCCAAGAAACAGGGAGAAAATGTGTGCGGTAAACAACTCCAGGACGCTAGTAAGACGCTATTGAAAAATTTTACCCAAATTGCTATAGCTTTTCAGTCTGTTGCTGATGTATGAACTTTTCTGCTTCTCATAATACTTTTTAATCATTTTTTCTGGCAACATAATTTAGTTTTGTACAACCATTTTCTCTGACCCTTAAAATTAAAGGCTGTTTTGTGCTGCTGATGTACCTTTAAGATACTCCCACTGAATTTCTATGATTTTTCCAGTCTTATGGATAAGCACTTTTTTATGAAAATCAGTTTGCTAATGAATCATTCACCATTTTGCAAACCAGTTTGAATGATCCATTGGAAAAAAAAAAAAATGATACTCATAAGCATAAATGTTTTTAAGGAAATATACAAGACAGGCTGCCAAGCAAATGTATAAAAATCTGCAAAACATAACAACACTGGCCATCTGTGGCGATCATGCTACGCTCACTCGCTGACCGGGGTTCACGCTGTTGCTGGTGGAGGTGTATCAATGGTAAACGCTACACTTGCTCTCAAATGCGCTCCATCTGTCAGCTACTTCCGCCCCCAGAAGAGAACAGAGAGGTCTGGAAGCTTCTAGACTTGAATGCCATAATGTTCTTCTCTCATCAAGCTTAATCTCAACTGTCTCTACTAGATGCCCATTGCCTTATACACGTTAGGACTCCTTCACTGGTCTATGCTATCTCATGGGGAAACGCCGGGCCAATGTGCTACATGTGCACATAAAATATTTAGAGGCCTGGAGTTAGTATCCATTAGTGTAAAGTGTACCTGTCCTTGTGTATCACCATATTTAGCAGCACAGTTAATGAAAGCACAAAATGAAAAAAAAAAAGAATAATTGATGTAAGCAAGTCGAAGATAACAATAACAATGATTATTGTTGTTGTTGTTGTTGGAAACCTGTGATTATCGTAATACCTAATAACAAAGACAGTATTAAAACAATAAATAGGCAAATAAATACAACAATAAATATTAACAAAAATGTATTTTATATATACACAGTATATAATAATAAGAGTGCTGTCAAATGATTAATTGCAATTAATTGCATCCAAAATAAAAGATTTTGTTTACATAATATATGTATGTGTACTGTGTATATTTATTATGTATATATAAATACACACCCATAAAGTATATATTTTGAAAATATTTACATGTATATACATTTATATATTTATATTCTTACATTTTATATTATATATAAATATATTTAATATATAAACATTCTTAAATATATACATGCATGTGTTTGTATTTATATATACATAATAAACATACACAGTATACACACATATATTATGTAAACAAACTTATTTTGGATGTGATTAATCATAATTAATCGTTTGACAGCATTAAATAATAATAACAATAATTCTAGTTGACAATGATAGTTATTTCCTATAACATGAGCAAACTATTATTCAGAGACAAAAATTGATAGATAAATAAATAAACAAATGTTGTTGTTAGATGATGGACTGTTTAATTATTATTGGAAAAAAATAATAATTCTAATAAAAATAACAACAACAACAATACTATTTACTATAATTACTGCTTACATATTCCACTAGAAATATTTAATGAACACATAAGTCCATACACAAGAGAATGAAAGACTGAAGCCCATGGCCAAGGCCATCTAGTTGACATGCATTGGTCACAACCCATGACCCATCAGTGGCCAAGCGTGGGAAAGTACAGAGGGCATGTGTCATCTCTCGTCTGTCTGTGTACAGATCAAACAGATGTTTAGAGCCCCTTACAAAAGCCAGCAGCTTGGACCAGATGTGCGGCACTCTCTTGAGGAGTCTTCCAGAATTATATAAGAATAATCACTTAAACACTCAAACCCCCGCCCCTCTCTCAACCCCACACAATAATCAATCTTGCTAGCATGTGACCAGCCTCAGGATGCAAGCCTCAATCGGTCACGTTTGTATAATGTGACCAGGAGTTGTGGCTGAAACACACACATATGATGATCACATGATGGTTGTTATTAATAGTACCCAGGATTTATAGATTGATGTCATAGTACTTGCCAAAACAGATCAATAAATGTTAATGCATTGTCTGTCTGGCAATTTCATGTAAAATACACTGAAGCATAAAGCCATGTGCTTGTCTGTTTTCAGTTAAAGATTTCAAGGATATGTCAAGAGAAATAATCTGTCATACTCTACAGTATATTAAGGACAGGAGGGACCCTTTCTTGATCCAATTCGGGAGTGTGAGAAACTGAATGTATAGGATCCAGTCTCTCAGGGTGTTCACAAGCTCCCGGTGGTCCTGACCTGCAGCAAGCACTTTTATCATTAACCTCACATTAAAACACATGTTTGCTCCTCTTTAGTGGGTCGCTCTAATTAACCCATTTACCAAATGAGTCATATAGAAGCTCTGCTAGGCTTCACTTCTCTGCAGTATAATGACTTTACACACACTAATTCACACATATACACAAAGTTCTACAGCCATAGAGCCTTAAGGAGTACAATCATATTGTGTATTTTATGTATTCTGTATATTTCAACTAATGGATTCTGATGGAAGTGTGAAGATGGGAAATGAACAGAATACGACTAACTATTTTATAAGTTAGTTTTTTAATGAATTCCAGTCATTCACCTGTTGTCCTGTTTTCTCAAGTACAGTATCTCAACCATTTAGTGTTTAAAAGCAACACTCAACTGTTCTAGTTCTATCATCTTCACTTATACAAGCTTCCTGAGAATTCCAGCAATTCCAACTAACAAATACTCATAAATAAATTTATTTACTTATTAAATAATACATTTATGTGAGTGTGTTGGACCAAAAGGTAACAGTGTTTAAAGTGTAACTAAAGCACAACGAACATACTGATGTTTTTTCAGATGCAAATAAAATTCAGACGAGGATCAATGTTCAGCTCATCTCAGCTAGGGATCCTGCGTTCCAGCTAATTGAAAAATGGAGCCATAGGTTTGTAACTGACAGCGCACTGCAGAGGAATAATTCACTCTTGCCCCCACTGTGAACCCAGAGGAAGAACAGATGAAAAGAAGGTTGAGAGAGTAAACCTGATTTGTCCATTCACTGGTTGAGAAATCTTTTCACCAGTGCAATGGATACTGAAAACTTTTCTACACCGTTATATCTGTGAAAAATTATATTCTTCAACAAGTCTATCTATCTATCTATCTATCTATCTATCTATCTATCTATCGTCAAAAAATCTATATATACACACTGCATATAACACATATTTTAGTTATCAGTGTATTATTAAAAAGACTCAAAGTTGTGTACCATGATCATTTTCCCCTTTTAAAGTTATAATCTTACACAAAAATAATAAAAATAAAATCATAATGACATCATCATGCTTTTAAGAAGTGACATCTTCAAGGATAAATCAAATATTCACTTATTACTTTGTCTTAAGTTTTGATACACCTAATAATTGAAGCATTAAATCCTCATTCCAAGAAGCATATTGTAGTTTCACACCCTTGAGCACAAGGATTGTAATTTCAAACTCTAAATTGTCAACCCTGACACTTTTTTTCAAGTCACATTAATATTCCAGCATGTATTAAAATATATTAACTTGGATTGAAATGGAAAGAGCAACTTATTAACACTTTATAAACAAATGATTTGTCTGACAGATTTTAAAACTCCTACAAATAAATTGCTTTAAAAATCTCCTCATCAAAAGGTATGTGTTTCATACAATGATCCTATTGTAAACAGAACAGCAGTTTAAGATCTACCCATCAAGTTGACTACAATCCCACCACAAATCCGATTATATCATTTCTTCCTGTTTATTCACATATTCTGCACTCTAATGGTGTTTTCATGAACATTTGATGAAGATGCTTCCTAATACCTCAGCATAAACACTTCCTGCATAAATATAAAATGAGCTGTTGCATAAAGTTATATTTTCACATCACTGCTTTCAGTCAGGTAACACCACAATTGAGCTTGCTCAGCTTCATCCCATTCAATTCCCATACAATCAGTGATATAGCTTCAGCTTTTATCTTCCTACAAAAAATGGGTGTTACATAATCTGTCTGCTTCTTCCACCTGCCAGTGACTTTCAGTAAGCCCAGCGTATGGCAGAAATCTACCGTTACACAGCAGTGTTTAACACGGACTGCCGCAGAATGTTCTCATGTGTCCATACACTGATAACAGATATGTGACTTACAGAATGTGAGAATGGTCAGTGCATCTGCACCAGGCCACTGAATAAAACATAAGATGTCCAATTTAAGACTCTGGGAAAAAATTAATTAATTAATTAATTAATAATAATAATAATAAACTTTTCTGAAAGTCACAGGCAGACATTACTAAGCAGAACATGCACCTTTATGGAAGAAAGTAAAGGAAAGCTGAGAAGACTTTAAGATATCAGTTATACACCCTCAAGCCATCTGATTCCAAAAGTCAGAGCTCTTGTATGTGAACTGTTGTATAAAAACTATGCTAAACTCCTACTCGTGCTGATGGTCAGCAGTCTATCTCGTGAATATAAAATTTTCAGCTCATAAATGTTCCAGTGGTTGTTAATGAATATATATGGCAATTAATATGGCAAGTTGCAACATTTTAAACTGTAAACAAATAAAGTCTATACTGCTCCGTATCTTTGCATACCTTTAGGCTTCCTTGCCAGTCACATATTAACTTACATGAAGCAATTTTTCAAAAAGACAGCTGCATAAATATAATAGGAGTAGTACAGAATTATGTAGACTTTTATACTGTTATAGTATCCCATTATTCTCATTATACTATAGAGCCTTCTGTGGAACTCACCCGTATTATGTAACACAATGAAGGGCAATTTCTACTCTCAGACTAACATTAATAAAGTGACTTAATCCTCCACTTAACAATGAAACCACTATGAACTCTCTCAACCTGTTCGTCAGTTTGAAGAAACGTCTTCATTCACATGATATATCATCCAGAGACTCAAAAGCCTGTGAGGTCTTATGAGGTCCTAGCTGTGCCCATTAACGGCTTTTCCCTGTGTGATTTTAATGTTACACAATGCTTGATCTGGCTGTCGCTTCAACCAACCTCTTTGCTCGTCTTCAGCTCACATGGTTCAGTAAATTCAGCCTAAGATACAGAGTGAAACAGTTGAGACTTTTCTGTGCGAGATACAAGACTGCTTGATTATCCACAAGAAGATGTGCAAGCAAATATCTAAATGTGTTAACATCTCTGTCTATCTTTGGGCCCTCAAATTCCCCTAGGGAAGAAAAAATAGGTCAATAGAACAAGATTCTGCTGAGCCTTTAATGTTCAGAATACCTGTTCACATATGAATATTTTCAACAGTATACTCCTAAAAATAAGAGTTTTTTTTTTTTTTGCGACAATGACATAGATGAACCATTTTCAGTTCCTTAAAGGTTGAACAGTGAACAGTTCTTAAAAGAACCATTTATTTCTTAGTGTGAAGAACATTTTAATTATCTACAGAACAATTTTTCACTACAAAGAACCTTTTGTCCAATGTAAAGGTTCCATGGATGTTAAAGATTCTCCATGGAACCACAGATGCCAAGAAAGAAGCTTTATTTTCAGTATTGCATATTACAGTGCTTACTAGGTAAACTAATATGGATCTGGATCTGGAATCTTGACTCAAACATTTAAATTTTGCAAAATGTGCTGAGATATGAGTCTTGACAATCAGGAACCAGTTTATTCAGGTAACTACTATAAAAACCTTAAGATGTTGCTTACAGCCTTTAGTGTCGTCTATATGTCTAAAGCCTAAAGTGGCTCAGATGGGTCCAGGATATTAAATGTGATGATCATGACCCTGTACACATGTCCACCAACCAGCATTAGTATTCAGCCACAGAAGAAAGCAGCTTCCAATCTAAACTGACCACAGGCGCTTTCTGGTAATGATAGCCCCTTAATATTCTCATCCATTACAACTTATCATTGTCAAAATAATAAATGACCACTCAAAAGAATGGATTGTGTTCTTAAGGAATGCAACATGGTGTAAAAAAAGTTCATTTATTTTTCAAATATCCCATGGAGGAAGAAGGCAAATGCCATCATCATACGCAATCCCAGCAGTTAATCATGAGTAATTCTGGAGTCTAAAACAGCACATTCTCTTGGCGTCACTAAGAGTCACAGACGGCGTCGAATATTATCCCTCTATTCATTAACGTCCCATGCTCGCAAATGGAGCTGCCGAAAAAAGCCAGGTGCTCTCATGAGGTTTGGTTTAATTTGCCAACTCTTAATAAATCAATGCTCCTGCTTCCTGTGAGATCCTAGGAAGAAATGGCCCATGGTCACGGCACACGGAGGCGTCATGCCCACTCAAAGTGAGGGGGCACGTGCTCAGATTTTTGAGCCAAGTGGATTTTTAATGCAGCTTCCAAAAGACAAAAAAATAGCCGATTAATATTTTCTATATTTGATACAATCACACCGGCGTGATTAGATCGTTCAGTGCATCATATCATCAGCTGCTAAATTCAAATCTGCGTTCGTTGACTGGTGCTGAGCCAGAGACAGACACGTTTGTACAGCACTGCACATTATAAACAATCACACACGATTCTGTTGAGCTTATGAATGCAATAACCAATCAGAGGTGTTCAGATGAGACCCGGTGTTTTCTTCACTCGCTCGCTGACTGAATACCTCTTTCTGGCGAATTCTCTCATCAGAAACAACAAAGTGCAAATGTGTGTATTAATATAGTAAGATAGCCTATTCATTTCATAGTGTAAACAGTTTCAGTGATTTCAGTGAGTTTTTGAGAGTGCTTGATTGAACTCTAGACCGTCAGTAAAAATGTTCTTTGATCTCTTTCTGTACAATGAAAGTGTTATGATTAGTAGCCTAACTTACAATGTTTTTATTCACATTAACTTTCAATGTTAAATTCACATTAAATATAAAGTCAGCTGTATTAAAATATGTTATGGCATGACACCCATATCTGTTAATTAAGTAAACAGACAGGTTTTTATGCATAGTTAATAGATTACATTATTAGGTTACTTTGACCATTGCCCACTAGATCAACTAACATAATCTATCAAAGGGACTTTGTAATCTATAAAGGTAAGAACCAAGATATTTCATGATATAGTTAATGCTCCTACAAGTGCAAAGACGGCCAACTGTGGCCGTAAATTCATCTTCCATCTCTGCTTGAGTACTAAAACATAACTCTTATTTTCCATGTCATTTTCTAAACAGCTGCTGGTCCAGCAACTGTTTGGTTTGGTTTTATGCTCAACAGAAGAAAGTAAGTTAGAAAGAAAGTCATACAGGTTTGGAACAAGGGTGAGTAAATGATGACTGAAATGTCCATTTTTTGGGTGAATACAGCAACTGTTCTTATTTTTTTCTCATTCTTCAACACAGTCGCGTAGCTACGGGTGGACCTGGGTGGGTCGTTTCTTAGTTTTCACTCTTCCTATAGGTGCATATCATCATACGCTTGTCAAAATGATGATTCGTCCGTTTCTGTTAGTCCCACCCACAATGTTATGTTTACGACGTAAGGATATAATAGTAAAATGAACGCGTTTGTGAAGTTAAATTTGAAAATAGCCTAGTGAAGCAAACATAAATCAGATAAATTCTTTAAGAAGTACAAGTCTTAGCAAAAAAATCCGGACCGTCTACAAATGAAACCCGACAGACCTGTGGGTGCTGGATTTATCGATCGGAAACTTCTGAACCAAGTGTGTTTGAAACATCATATTAGCATAGGTACAGTGTTTGATCCACTAAACAGATGCGTCCTTTGTGGTAAGAAACACATAAACATTGTGCTAGATCCTGGTCGCCACAACAAACTGCATAATGTGCAGCTGTGCACATTTCTGCGGTCCTCGATGTGCGTGAACTGACAGAAACGCTTGATTACGAAATCTTCAGCGAAGCCCCGTTGTTTCAAACTGAGGTAATGCTTTTTAATAAACTTCCTTTAGTTAACGTTAGTAAATGCATTAACTAAAATTAGCAATACATTTTTTACTGTGTTTATTCATCTTTGTTAACCAGCTCAGGCAAATTTTAACAGATACAACTTTTAATTTTAATAATGTCCTATTAGTAAATTTTGAAATGAACATTAACATAAATTACTAATGTTAATGCATGCTTTAGAAGTACTGTGTAATTAACCTTGGTGCTGTATTTTTTGTTGGCAATTTGACATGCAGTTTTCATATGCTACACACCTGGCTCACCCAGTTTTATGTAGGCCCACCCACTTAAACATTTCTGGCTACGCTAGTGCTTCAACAGCAATCTTTATAATTCTATAATCTGATGTACTATGCAAATTGCAACAAGTGAGGCTCTGCGATCACTAAATCAAGTTTTCTTGGCTGTAGAGATCTCTAATAGGCAGGATGGCAACCAGCTAATTAGCCTGTGCTCATTAAGTAGCCCCCTCACAGGGAGTACTAATTTTGTAATCATCATGAGTCCTGGGCATGTTAATAACATGACTTCATCTGTGACTTTGATCTCATACATAATTAAACAAACCAGCAGGAAGGCAGACAAACATGTTAGTCTTCATAATCCACCCTGATGGGTAGAGAAATTTACAGGAACTGGCATGTTTACATGTAACTGCTTCTAAAACAACAAATGTAGTGGGTTGGAATGGCATAAAATATTGAAAATATATGGTTTAAAATATTGAAATGTTTATAGTGAAAAACATTATAAAATAGTAATGCATGCATGTATTAAAAGCCTATCTATCTGTAAATATATATATATATATATATATATATATATATATATATGTGCTGTCAAACGATTAATCGCGATTAATCGTATGCAAAATACGTTTTTCTTCACATAATATATCTGTGTGTACTGTGTATATTTATTATGTATATATAAAGACACTAAAGACACCTGCATTTCTTGCACCTTTCGCGATTATCTGTGTGTACTGTGTATATTTATTATGTATATATAAAGACACTAAAGACACCTGCATTTCTTGCACCTGCATTTCTTGCACCTTTCGCGATTAATCGTATGCAAAATACGTTTTTCTTCATATATCTGTGTGTACTGTGTATATTTATTATGTATATATAAAGACACTAAAGACACCTGCATTTCTTGCACCTGCATTTCTTGCACCTTTCGCGATTATCTGTGTGTACTGTGTATATTTATTATGTATATATAAAGACACTAAAGACACCTGCATTTCTTGCACCTGCATTTCTTGCACCTTTCGCGATTAATCGTATGCAAAATACGTTTTTCTTCACATAATATATCTGTGTGTACTGTGTATATTTATTATGTATATATAAAGACACACACATACAGCATATATTTTGAAAATATATACATGTATATATTTATATTCATATAAATTACATCATATATAAATATATTTAATATATAAATGTAACATTTTTCTTAAATATACACATGCATGTGTGTGTATTTATATATACATAATAAATACACACAGCACACACACATATATTATGTATACAAAAACTTTTATTTTTATATATATATATATATATATATATATATATATATATATGTGTGTGTGTGTGTGTGGTGATTGGGTAAATTTTTAAGTTCCCTGGTTTGGCTCTGCCTTGCATTTTTAAATCACAAGACTAAAAAGTGCTCTCTGACAATACAGCACTTTAAATGTCACTCTGACCTAAAGAAAGAACATATTATTATAGCTTCATACAGACGCAGTCCGTGAGTGTGTTGATAAGTGATGTGTGCGCTGTGGCTATCTTTGCATGAGTGAGTGAGCACAGTTGGACTGTTTGGCTGTGGTGTTACTGTTATCTACTTTCCTATTTTTCTTGCACCTGCATAAAGCAGGCAGTACATCATCAGAACATGTGGGGAGTCACTTGGGAATATTGTGTTACAAAGTGTGACACTTTGTTTCCTTTCTCATTATCAGAAGATATAGCACAGGTCTGTGGGGAACTAGAAGTCACTGGGTCACACTGTTAATGGCCGTCCATTTTGTCCTGTCAGTTTCCATGCCTTATGTTTAGTTGTGTAGATCCCCGTTCCACAGTCCGTCACATGCTCCGTTTGGGAGTCGCTTAGACAAGGACCGCTTGTGTCGGACTGACACACACTCATACACACAATGCCTGAAGAGCAGTGAGATGATAGCAGCTTTCTTGATTGGTAGTCTTATCAGTCTCTTGCCTATTTCGTCGCTCCATTCGATTCAAATAGCTCTGCTGGTGTAGACAGACAGAACCTTTCAGTTGAAACACAGGCACTACAAAACCCAATATTTAATAAAAATATCCCCATCCTAAAAAATCTCTCTGTACCATTCTGGCCTGGTTTTTACCACCTGGGGCCTTATGGGATCAGACAGGGGTGAGGTCACATGACCAGAACTTTTGGCAGCTCGCTCCGCTGAACTCTCCTGTCTCCTGTTAATCTCGTTTAGAGCAATCAATGTTTTTAGTGATGGTTCCATGGGATGAAAAGAAAAAGTGAACGAGGACAGGTGAAGGTTAGAAAGTGGTTTTTAATAGATTAAGGGATATATTAAAACACTCTTTTATGCTTCACATTCATGAAACTTCCATCTGGACATCTGCGAAAAGCCAAATGCCCATTACATGCTAAAAATAGCTCTTTTAATCTAACAGATAAGTTGATTTCAGCAAAAATTCATTAAAAAGATTAGAAACATAAAGTCAGCCCTAAAAATAAATAATTACTATCGTGTCAGAAAACATGGCCTAGAAATGCTGTAATCAGGACTCTATGTACCATAACCAAAATATTTCCTTTCACACTGATCCTCTACCTAAAACTGTCTTCAGACGGACTGTTAAACTGATCTCAGGTCAGCAAAGGAACAAGTGCAACGTGAATTTCCATTCCCAGCAGGCAGGGACACCTGGATTTAAGCAGCTGAGCCCTTGTAAATGCTTCCATCGATCTGTGGGTACACTGTATAAACTCAACGACCCTTTCATACAAAGACAGTCTGACTCAGCAAAGAATGTCTGTTGAGTAACTCAAACCAAACATCATTATATCTCTACACATCTTCTGTGCAAGCATGCAGGATATCTTGATAAGGGCTGGCAGATACACAAATCTTTGAAGTCATTATGACAGATTAATTTTTTTATTTACATTTATAGACATGAATTTAGTAGTAAACAGGATAACATCCCCAATGATTAAGAGAAATAGCCTAAAGTTGAAAAAAAAACATCATCTATGTCAAATATATAACTTTTAGATCCAGTGAAGGTCATTTCAAACCAATCCTTTCTTTCCTACTCCACTCCCCCCATCTTAAAGCTAAATGTAATGCCCAAAATCCTCTTTCAAATAAATACCTGCCCATTCAATGGCATTCAGACTTCTTTATTGCTATCGAGTGGAGGTTCATGTTGTCTTTTAACAAGCACAATTCAATTTCACAGCCATCAATAGGCCATTATTCCAGTGGCTCATTCCTTTGACTGTTGCATTAAGAGTGCAGTAAGCTCTCAAGAGCTACAGTACTTTCTATGGGAGCAGAAGGTCTACAACAAGTTTTTATCATAAAGGGCATATTTAGTGGCTTCAAGCAGAGGTATGATTTAGCCTGTCATATCTTGATTTACAGTAGACATAGACGTGCATCAAGAAAGCTTCAAGAATCTCAGTGAACATTAAAAAAACTCTGAAAATACATCAGCATTTTAAAATAAATCTAATATTACTTAAGAAAATCATTTAAACCCCCCTAGAAAAATGGAAAAATTCCCATCCTAATGAGTGAACAACATTCTCTGCTTGTCGCAGCATGTTGGTTCTTCAAAGGACAGCTGAAGTGAGCCTAAACAGGGTTACACCCAAAAACTCCAATCTCAAGGCCTTCTCTCACAAATGTAATTGTCTCTACACTGTAGTCTTGGGCTGAAATGTTTGATTTAACTGATAAGACATGTCCATGTTATATTTCACCCACCAAAATATGCATACAACAACTATCTAAAATAAAATCATTTTTGTTTTGTTTTGGGTGGAATATGCTCTAGGCATTTTTAAAAAAAAAATTGTGAAGTTGTGCCAGACGGAGGACGAAAAAAAGAGAAAAAGTGGCTGTTATGTTGTGCTAAATGCATCACTTTTTGAATCACACTATTTTCTGCTTGAGAGAAGAGAGATAAGTTGATATTTTTATATTTTTATGGAAAGCGACAACTCTGTCAAAACATTACCATGCCTTTCTGACCTTTAAGTTTTCTTCAAGGAAATCTAGCATTTTTCACTGTCACTCTCACACACAGCCATGTTTCCATCCTAAAGCTACATCTACGATTATTTCAGTTTTTTTCTTTTTCTTTTCTTTACTGAACGCAAATCCAGTAACAAATACACTGGGGAACAAACATCAGCATTATTACATCATGTTTGACCACAGCACCAGTCATTAGATCATTCTACTTAGAAAAGAATCACATGGCGCTGCTGTTTGACAGACCCTGAGGGACCAGCGTTCGGCTGACAGTGTGCTGTCATTTATCAGCTGCTCAGAATGGAATGCAGCAGGCCGCTCGAATGGAAAGTCTAAATAAGTTTGTGAGAACACATTTAGCTTTGTATGTCAAAATCTTCTAGTCGTTTCATAACACAGCTCTCAACTCTGTAAATTCAGGCGCAGACCATGAACTTCAGTTGAACTATGGTGAACATGTCAAGCGTGAGGATAATGATTATCATTTCATCACCCATATTGATTACCAACAAATCCTTATAGGATACGGTTCACGGGTCAGCGTCCGCTGTCTATGAGATGAATGGTGAACATGCGTACGTGCCTGCATGAGTATGCCGCATGCAAACAGTCCTCAGCAGTCTAAAACCTTAACTTCACACAAAAAAATTAATTCTGCCACTATGGAAGAAAGAAAGTCATACTGGTTCGTAAAGATATGAAGGGAAGTAAGTGATGACAGAATGTTCATTTGCATGAACTGCTCCTTTAGCAACATCACCCTGATCTGCTGCTGTTAGCTTTATTAAACCAACGTGATCCATCATAAGAGACACATACAGTAAAAATATCCACATATGGTTTGCTCAGATATGTTGTGGATGTTACTATCCAGCCAAAGGCACAAACAATGACATAAGCTAAAACTATTTAAGTAAAACTGATGGTTGTCTTAATTATATAGTTTTATTTCTCGTTGCTTGGTCAGCTAGTTGCTGGCACTTACTGTGTTGGATAATGTGCTCTAAAGTGTTGCATTAGGTTGGATTTATTGATAAAATATGTGTTGCTTGCGCCATTAAACTCCATTAATGCTAGTCATGTTAACATGTTTTAAATCAATGCAATATGTTATCATGGTTGACATAACTGGCAAGCTTACGGCATACAATAGTTTTAAAATAGTATGTGAAATGAAACATTATGCAACAACAGTATGTTAAACTGTTGTCACATGACCTCATTACAATTTTGATTTTGTGATTTATTTACAGTTATCTTAGCAGATAAAAACTGCTAATTATTTAGCTATTAGATTTTTACCCAAAATGCAGTCTTAGGTAAACACATCTTCGCTTTATGCATTGTACCTTATGCATTTTCTACTGTCTTTTTTTTTCTTACAATGCACATCAGATCAATTTATGAGTTCAGAAAGAGTTTAAAAGAAAAGAGAAATCACAAAAAAATAATACTTCTGGTTAATTTGTGCATAGAAATTACACATAAACAGAAATTATAATTGTATAGTAGTATGTTATTCCTACATATTACATATTCCTAATAATACTTCTACTCCTAGACTTCATGCCAGTTAGTCTACAGCTGATTATGGTCATAGTTGGAAAGAGGAACATTTATGTACTGTATGAACTTGCTTGGCATGACTTTCCATGTTGTTTTACTGTCTGACCAGCTGAATCATATTCCTGCTCATGTAGGATGATTTCCAATAAGTCTTTCCTGATGCTGACCACAGACAATGAGATTACCTCTGTACACAGAGCTCAAATTACCTCAGAACCTCCTGGGACAGGAAATGGGCAGTCATGCTACTTCCTGTCCAATGCTGGAAATTATTCAGAAGCCGGTGATGGCTGGGAGTTGCGTTTTTGTGTAGTAATAAAGAACTGGAAACCTGTTCTGTAATGTTAATAATTGTAAGTATTGTTTATATATAAAGACAATTATTCTGTATTATAAAATAAAAAAATCAGTTAAAAACTGTACATTTGCAATATTCGAGGTAGTATAGTATGCATACAATATACTGCAGCAATAGAACGATTTTAAGTATTTTATGTATGAAGTATTTTAAGAATTTGAATACTGAAAAAGAAAAAAAAAAAAAAAAAAAAAACACGCCTCACCTTAAAATAAACCTTAAATAAGAATGCGCACACTGGGATTGCAACTGATAATTCTGACATACTTACTATGAATTCTAAACTAATCTATTCTCTCTTAAACAGGAAACATTCTTCCAGACTTCAAAGCAGACAACAATTTCCATATTTCCAACTAATTCTAGCTGAACTAAAAACGATGAGCTTTGCATATTAAAAGAGGTTTCAGATTTCCATTTCATATTTATCTTCCTACAGTGAAAATGCCCATTCAGTAGACAGACTCTGGAAGTGAGCGCTACTACAGGTGGAAGCAAATCATTTCACTGTCATTCCTTTGTTGTCTGAGTCAGTCAAATCCGCAGAGGGACTTATTTCTCATCTCCTCTGACCCCTCTCATTCTCAATCCTTCTCTCTTCTTGTCTTCTCTCGCTCCATCTCTCTTCCCCTCTCGTCTACCCGGTACTCTCATTTGCCATTTCTCCTCTCACTCTGCCAACCTGCATTTCCAAGCATTAGATCAAAGAGCAGTGGGGTGGACTGTGCTTTTCACAGGCAATCTTACACACACACACACACACACACACACACACACACACACACACACACACACACACATTCATGTGACTACACTCAGCCCGGTCTCATGACACAGCTCTCTCTAAATGTTCGGTTAGGGTGGGATAAACAAACTGCCTGTTTCCCAGCAAAACTGACATGCATTTAACTTTCATAAAAGTTTAAACTTTTCCTCAGGATAAATTCATTTCAAAGTTTAGAAAAAATCAATTGGATTTTACTGCTTTGCATTTCAAATGAAGCATTGTTCTCAAACCTCAACGATGCAAATATGATTTTGAAGGTTTAACGATAACCTTGCTTTAACGTGCCGAGCTTAACAATAAAACATTTATTTTAATAGTCACATCATTTTTAACTGGTCAAAAAGATCATGCAAACCCATGAATATGATCAACAATTGTAATATTTTGTGACACAAACAGCCCAGGGTTATTTACTAAAAATAAAACAAATTAAAATAAAATAAAATAATCTTCAACTTATTTTAATTTACCTTGTTGACAAGACAACATTTCTCTTTTTCATTTACTTTATGTACTACATTAACCACAACTAATACTGCTATAAAAATGAATAACTATATAGACATATTTAATAAAAATTACAAAAATAACTATTACATTAATAACTCAAAATTCATTAAAATCTAAATTCAAAACTACAAACTAATTCAAAACTATAATAGTATCTCAATGATAATAAAATAACACTGACGCAATCGTTCATCAGGGCACCCTTATTGTTGAGCCCCATGTGTTACATGGTTTACCGTAAAACCTGAGCAAACAAAACACACACATACAGACAGACAGGTGAGAGGTGTTTGTGACATGACACAACCATTACTACTCACGTCATGTTTATCACACACTTTTCATCAGGTTTTCTACAGACTGTCTAGACAGTGCAAGAGATTTTGCTCATCTGTTCGCATGTCAGCTTGATACAGTGACAGACTACAGAATAACAGATTCATATGGCCTTCAGTGATGGAGAACTAAATAGTCATGCAGTTTTTTCATAGGCTTTTTCACCATTTCAGCTACCAACCAACAAACAGAAATATTGTTCAAAATTGTGTCTAACATATTTATTATAACATTTTGTACTGTTTCGCTGTAATTGTTTTCTATTGTAAAATGTCCTTAACCTTACATGCCCGCCTGTTTAACCCACTGACGAATCTTGACAGCATTATTTGATTCAGTTACTGAGCAAATCTCTTTCTCTAACCCCCCCACAGCTTGGACAGTTGGTTTAGCATGTACTCTTGCCTATACTGAGTGCTAAGTGGCTTAAAAGCAGGTCTAATCTGTGTAGAAATGACATACAGTAACCTATCGACTGAACACGTCTATGAAAACGATTGGATTATATAATAAAACGATGTAGAGCAACAATGTGTCTTTGTTTCTTATTCAATTTGATGGGAGTTTTTTTACTGACGCACAAAACAACATGCATTTCTGCCTTTAAGCCACTTTCAATTAATAGAGTATAAAATCATTTTTATACTTTTGAATGATTTTTCGTTTTGTAAACAAATAATAAAAGAAGTCAAACTAAATTATATATCACACAAACAAACTAAATAAATAAATAAGCATTTATTCAAAATTGAGCTGCAGAAAAAAATTATACTATTTTTTTTAAGGTAAGTAGTTGCCAACAATTTATTTGAGCTACATTTAAATAAAAAAAAAAAAATGTTGACAGTTAGTCAACTAAATTTGTTGATTTAAATAAATGAATTGCAACCACTTACCTTAAAAAAAATGTAGTAAATTCAATGATTCATTTTTTCAGTGTGGTTTGTAGTTCATGATGCAGTTATATTTCCCACAAATTACAGAAAAATAGGTAGCTATATGATCATTGCTTTTACAGTAGCCTAACTAGCAAGGATATTACTGCCAGTTGATCTCAACTAAAATATTATAGATTGCCAAAAATCATGACTTTTAGAGAGGAAATACAAACATTTGTTTGGCAAAAAAATATGAATAAATAATAATTATGTCTGATTTTATATTTAGATTTTATTTTAGATTTTTTATTTAGATTGTATGTTAGTGTTTTTTTGTTTGTTTGTTTTTATTATTATTATTATTATTATTATTATTTTATTCTATGTTAGATTTTAATCAAATATATCTAACAGTTCTTAAAACCAAAACATGGGATTTAGGGATTTCATGGGGTGCTTCTAATGCTTAAAAAGAAAAAGAAAAAACACTTACGGGATACTAACGTATTATACTGACAAGTGTGCAATACTAAACTATTCACATTTTTTTTTGTATCATTCATCCACACCTGCGCTTTACCTTGTAATTCATTGAGGCAAATTTCCAGTTTTGATATTTCATAAAACACTCCGTGAATCTCAGTCATGAGTGAGCTCAGCCGGTGTCATCCTCGTCAGGCATGAAAACATAACATTAGTGAGTTCGTTTGAGAATCAGGTCGCAGTCAAACGCTGTGATAACTTCATCACGAACACCTGAGATTAGTAACAGCAGATACCGGTTGGTTGTGTCCATATTGCTAGCTCTTTCCATATTCACAAAGAGCCTCAAAAGTGATGCACCAACGCCTTACAAACGGACACACGAATATACAACGTGTCATTTTAGCTTTAAAGTACAAAAAAAAAACAATGTGTATTGGAAGCAGCGCTGCTCTTCGAAACCAGACCAACAAGTTGGAGAGAGTGATAGCGTCTGTACTCACGTATCGAGTGATGAGCTTCCTGATGCTACTCAGATCCATGCTGCTCCAGGTGTGCTGTCTTCGTTTTCTCCTCTAATCGTGAAGAATGGACACATGAGACGCTAGCTGATCACTGTAGCAAGTCTCTGATCCATAACTGGCTTCTACGGCTTCTTCTTCAAGGCTTGACAACTCACAACTTGACGCGACTACTGCGATTGCGATATCTACAGAGCAGCACCTAACGTTACTGAGATGAAGAAGAAGAAGAAGGCTACTGTGTGAAGTCCAGTCGTTGTCATAGTGACACGCTCCGGTTTCACACACAAACACACTGACTGAGGAGAAAAACAACAAGCGCTCGTTTTCCCAGGTTTTGCTTTAGTATGTTGAGGGACTGGCCACTTCTTCCTTGTCAAGCGTCCCTCCGGTGTACTGACGCACTCGCTCTGCTTCTCCTCGGTGTAACGTTAGTAGAGCTCTCCTCTCTCCCGACTCCCGTCGGTAAGCACCGGAACGTCACGAGCCCCGTGAGCGCACGCGCACCCCTCAGCCACACCCACCGGCCCGCCCGCGGGGATCGTTCAACTCGTTCAGCCTGCCCTCCGGTGTCCGGTAACTCCCCGTCCACTTACTGCCAATCAATCTCCGGCAACACCCCGGTGTAAGGTGAACACATGGCCTCTCAGGCGTGCTTTAGGACTGTGTGGTGACTTGAAGAATAAATAGTTGAATACATTAATTTTATTTTTAATAATTAATTTTATTAATTTTATTTAATAGTTGAACACTGTTAATTTTATTAACAGTTAATTTTATTAACAGTAATAAAAGAAACATTTACATATTTTAGCAGACGCTTTTATCCAAAGCGACTTACAAATGAGAACAATGGAAGCAATCAGAATCAACAAAAGAGTAATAATAAGCAAGTTCTAATGTGTTTTTTTATTTTGTTAATTATATAATAGATAAAAAGAAAACAAATCGATAGAACAGAAAAAAAGAATAGAGAAAGCTAGTGTTAGAGGTCTTTTTTATTGAAAACAAGCAGAAAACAAATAGAGTTCAAGTCTTCATGTTTTTTGTTTTAATAAAAAAGAAAACAAATAGATAAAACAGAATTAGAATAGAGAGTGCTAGAGTTCTGAGCGTCAAATAAAGATGGAAGACGTGTTTTTAGCCGTAATAAATAAGCATATTATAATTAACATACTAAACAATAAAAACACTTATCTATTGCACGTATAGGATCGTTATAATTTAATTATTATAATGTAATTAAGATTACAATAATAAATATCATGTATGTTATATTTTTAAATAATAAAATCAACAACAATGAGTAATTATTGATAATATTATATCATAATTATTAATCTAACCTTTTGGATTGAAAAACTATCAAATTAGTTAAATTATTTAAATTGTTAACTAAATAAATTACATTACTAGCCAGTTACACCTTTAGCTTTTCATAAAAAAAAAAAAAACTATGTTTTTGATATTAATACAGTTAAATATATGTCTCGGTACAATTAATTCAGCAAACCTACTTCTACTTTACACATTTATAAACGTAGTAATAGTAATCATAATCATCATAATCATCATTATTACATAGAATAAAAAATTTAATAATAATATAGCATACAATAATTATTCAGATCATTTTTTATATATTTTTTTTTTCTTTTTTTTTTTCATTGATGGACTTGTTTATGATTATTTACCCCTTTACAGTTTTTAGTAAAAGACAACGTTTTTGATTATTAGAAGATTTAATCAATCAATTATTATTATTATTATAAATATTGAACATTTTTTATGATGTTTTGCGCTTAGGTAACGTTTGTAGGGAGGAACGTTTACCTAGGTCTCGTTTCCCAGCCGGCTGTTTTTCCGCTGCGCACCGCTGCTGTGTTTTCCGACTGTGGGCGCTTTTCGGCGGGTTCCGTTAAAATGGCGCTGTTGTTGCCAGGAGCTGAAACCCAGCAGATGAAAAGCGACAGCGGTTAAAAACGCACCGCGGACCGTTTCTGCTCGCACGGAGGGTAATATATACGAGCACAATGGCGGCGCTTGATCAGAAATCACCCAACGTGCTTCTGCAGAATCTGTGCTGTAAGATCACGGGCAAGAGTGAAGGTAAAGACACACATCTCATTCTGTCACACAGCTGCTAAAACATGATTAGTGTGTGCAGTGGTGGACTAGGCTGTGAGTTTCGATGAAAACGGACAAGGTGATGTGATTTGATAATGTTTGTGATGGAGGGTCAGAGCAGCAGAGATGAGATGCTGTAAGTGGAAAGGCTTGATGCTGGATAAAACAGGGCCCCTGATGCTTCAAACTAAAGCTGTTATCTGTTATCAGCTCACTGCTGCTGTCATATTTCAAATGTAGGCTCTGTATGAATTAATCCCTAGTCTGAAGGAAACACATCTCAGAGAGTCCACAAGAGACATAAACAAATGAGAAACAGACATTTCACTTTATTGTTGGACAAGAGACTTGAGAAACAGCAGACATACCAGAATATGATCCCTGCTTTCAGTTTCCTAAAAAGGAGTTAATGTCCTATGTGTAATCAGATACCGATTTCACTCTAGATTTTCACATAAATGGCATGTAGGTCTGTTATTGAAATGTAATGTGTCTTCTATATGGGTATAAAAATGTGTTTGTGTGTTTTAGATCATTTTTACAGCTCCAGTTCTTTAGGTTGTTTATAACATGGCATCTGTTGTCTGTGTATCTTCTGTCAGCTGATGTAGCCCATCAATTCCAGTACGCCGTGCGGGTCATCGGAAGTAATTACGCACCCACAATTGAACGGGATGAGTTTCTGGTGTCTGAAAAAATTAAAAAAGAATGTGAGTAATCTGAAACCTTGTCCTTACTTTATTCAAGTGCAATTATGCATTCAGGAGGCTTTCACAGAACATGCTGTACAAGGCTTAAAAATAAGGATTTTTTATTTGTTTTTTTATTTTTTTAATCTGTTTGGTAGTAGTTCCAATTTATACTTGCCCTGTCAATAAAAATATGAGATTTTATTTGTAAAACATATATTATGTGTTGGTAAGAAATATGTTTTCATTAAACAGTTATGTCTGTCCAAATAAATAACAAAAAATTTCGTTATTTTAATAATAATTCTTGAAAACCATGAGTTCGCTTTGGATGAAAAATGATGGCATATGGGGATTTGCTTCATTTTCGACCTATTCTAATTCATGCTTCCAAAAGAAACCTTTCTCAAAATTTTAACAAAACCCCATCTAAGTTAGACTTTAACCTAAGTTAACCTTTACCAGATCAGTTTTACTAATTTTTTTCCCCTGATATTTAACCATTTTTCCATCAGATACACCAATAAATGGCTAATAACTTCCAACAGAATTGCCACTGTATTTATCTGTTAGCCAGATCTTAACCAGACTTGTTTAAAAGTTTATAAAATTCTGTTTACATTTTTTTTTTAATCAATTTCACTGTTAATTGTAATTAATTTATTATCTGTTATCACAATACCCCAGAATAAGCTTTGCGTAAACTTAAATTTATGGGGCAAAATACACTTTTTTTTTAATGTAATAAACGCATTTTAAAAAATTGGTCGGGTCACAGTCAGAGCACTGATTAGATGTGTATGTCATTTGCTGCCAGATTGCCTGCAGATGTGCTACTAATTGTAAAGCATAAATATCACTGTCAGCAGGCATTTCATAAGCTAGACTGACAAAAATATTAATAATTTTAATAACGTCATTTGAAATGGAATATACTGTAATGTTTATTTACTGTTTTGTTTGTTATATTTCTGACAATGTATAATTATTCCAGTGAACTACTTGTCTTTACTCCTTAGCCTAATAAACAATGCTTAAACCTTAATTATAAACTGTAGTTTAAAATTAATTATTTATTAATTTTTTTTTAAGTTGGTAGACCCACTTTGTCATTTATGTCTTCTGTTCGAAAACATTAGAATTTGTCAGTTTATTTTGCCTGTTGTTGGTTTTGTTGCTGCTGCTTTTAAATCAATTTAATAACTAGGAAATGTTTTTGGTCAAATTACAGTAATGGACATTTTTTAAAAACATTTCTCCTGGGAAAATATTGTGATTTTGATCAAATATAATTTTGAAATATGCTATATATTTTTATTTATTTTATTTTTTGTTAAATAATATTGTATATTGTTAAATTATTGTATGCAATTCATTGAAGTTTTCTTATTTAGACCATTTAAATCTTATTATTCCTGAATTTGCTGACATGGCATAAAATGGTAAATAAATAGCATAATATAACAAAAACAGAAATAAAACATGTTGTATATCTGGGACATATAAGCATACAATTAATCGGGTATGAAAAATGAATACTGGTCAATCTATATTACAATACTGGCCCAATATTGCCAGTGACCATTCTATCAACAGCACCTAAACTCATTAGGCTGTCCTTTAATATTTCTGGTTTATTCAATTAAGATGCAAAAATAACATTTATTTTTCTTTTCTTATTTATTGTAGTGCTGAAACAAAGACGGGAAGCAGATGCTGCCCTTTTCTCTGAGTTGCACAGAAAGCTTCAGACCCAGGTCAGTATTCTGCTCATCGCAGCGTATAAGGTCTTTGTTATTTCCAAGTTATACATGATACATATAGATTAGATATAATGGATGGCTTGTGGTATGGTTAAATATGCTGATTGATTTGTTTCTGGTGAACAGGGTGTATTGAAACATAGATGGTCCATCTTATACCTCCTGCTCAGCCTCTGTGAGGACCCAAGGAAGCCGTCTAACCGTGTTCCTGTATGTTCCTGAGATGTTTCTCCACTTCTACACAGTAACATAATAAAAATAATTTTACATTATATGTACGACAGAGAATCTTCTTTCCCCTTCACAGGTGTGTAGTTATGGAGCTCTGCTTGCCCAGGCTTTGCCCCGTGATGTCCACTCCACCCCGTTCTACTACGCCCGTCCCCAGAGCCTCCCGCTCAGCTACCCAGAGCGCTCAGCCACTGCCCATAACTCCAGCATGGCTACCAGTGGCATCAGCAGTATGGGAGTATTCTCGATCAATGGGCCTGGGCCGACCCCTCCGTCTCTGCTCACTGGGTGAGTGACAGTGATGGACTGACTTAGTGAATCTTGTTTTCCATACAGTGAAAGCATACGGTGACCGTGGGCTGTCAAGCTCCAAAAAGGACAAAATATAAAAGTCACATATATCGCTTGTTGCACAAACTTAGGTGTCAGTAATGCCAGACGACTCTGACAATTTTGTCATGTGATTTATGTGAAAGTGAAATTGGTGGTTTTTGGTCAGTTTTAGATTTTTTGGCTGTTGTCTGTAGGCTTAAAAAATAACTAAATTCTTCAAAATTTCTCTTTTTGTGTTTGATGGAAGGAGGTCATTATTTACAGTGAGAAAAATGATAACAGAATTTTCATTTTTGAGGTGAACTATCTTCAATGCACCAATGCAAAGGCTGCATTTATTTGATCAAAAATACAGTAAAAACAATATTATAACCTATTACAATTGTTTTCTAATTTACAAACTGTTTTCTATTTTAATATATTTTAAAATGTAATGGATTTTTGTAATGGCAAATCTGAATTTTCAGCAGCCATTACTCCAATCTTCAGTTTCACGTGATTAGAAATCATTGTAATATTTCTGAACACAGAGAGCTTTTGCAGATGTAGCATTTAGAGATCAATGTCTGTTTATTGGTAGTATTTGATTGCAGTCCATTAAAAATGATTCCATTTCTTTGTTTCTGGTTTGTTTCAACACAAATATTTACAGATTTTTTTCTTCAGTAATTGTCTTTTGTCTACAGGGAAAATAATCATGTCTCATGTAAAGAGTTTTTCACTTACTGTACATTCACAAAAATGTCTCTAAAAAGTGAAGCTGTTTCTAAGTAAAAATCTAGCAAAATTTGTTTGCATGTGCTACTTGGTTTGACGTTTTGTTTTAGCACAATGTCTACACCCAACATGACTAATATTGCTCGCATTATATTCATAAAAACTGTTTATACTGTAACCAGCTGTTACATCACATTGCAATGCACGCTATGTTTCATAAATGTTATTTATTTTCGATTGTTTTATTGTGCTTCATATAGTGCTTTAGCCCAGCGACAGCCTATGACAAATCATATGGGGTTTTTTTTCTCTCCCTCTCTTTTAAATTTTTTTTTTTTTTCAGTAATGCAGCTGTTGTATTTGTAGCATGTTTAATTGAACTGCTGTACACTCATCTATTATTAATGCAGCTGTCTAGCACCTGCAGCACTTAAGATATTTTAAATATGGCCATGTACTCCAAGCCCTGAATTAATTGATTACTGGATCCATTTCACAGTAAATTTGTTGAACCAACAGCATCATTACAGTGTCTGAACCTCAGTGTCATTATTTGTTTAAAGCTCACCATTACAAGGTAATTAGTGAATTCCCACAGGTTTTGCTAATGGGCGAACGGGTTTCTAGAAAATGGGGTTTGAGATGAAAATTAATGTAGCAAAATGGCAATGCAAACGTTTTAGAATTTTTTTTTTGTTGTTGTTGTTGACCTTCTATAGTAGATTTTGGCAATTTAATGATGAAATGCAGAGGTTTTCAGATGAACTTGTGTGTATTTATAGGAAACATCTGCCACTTCTGTAATTTTCAGACCTGGACCCCAAGCTGTCGGTGAGTCTATGAGAGGGTCTCGTCTAGCCTGGACTCTC
This sequence comes from Spinibarbus caldwelli, assembly GCA_039654775.1. Lineage (NCBI taxonomy): Eukaryota > Metazoa > Chordata > Actinopteri > Cypriniformes > Cyprinidae > Spinibarbus > Spinibarbus caldwelli. The sequence goes on from CM077224.1 coordinate 31,870,107, forward strand.
CCGGTCTCCAGTTCACCCTCTGGGGCAGCTGCTGCCCCTCGTCCCCCCAGTGGACCCTCTTCCAGTCCAGCACCCAAACTCCCACAAAGACAGAGACGGGATGGAGATGGCAGTGGTGAGTGTTTAAAGGGAATGGCAGGACGTTTCAGGAAATAACTGGGTGATTATATACTAAAATAAAGATAGTATTTTAAAACTAAAAATAGAAATGACTGTTTAAAATATGTGCTGAACACCAGTGACAGGTGCCTGGGAGTTTTATGCTATAGATGCCATAAATGTTTCACTCTGTATACAAACTCTTATATTTAATAAAATTTTCAGTAGTTTTTAGGCTACTCTTGATTAGTTAATTGTAATTTACATTTGATTTTTATCCTTTAGGTGTAGAGATATTCCCTCTGTAAGAGAGAGCTATTTCAGAGGCTTTAAAGATGCAGTTGGCCACATGGCACCTTTCTCTGTGACATATATATGAGTGTGACCTTTACAGAACTTTAATTTAAATTCTCCCTTTTCACTATATTTTTCTGTCTCCTCTGGCCCAGCTGAGATAGGGGAGGCTGCTCTCGTCCGAGACATTCTTTATGTTTTCCAGGGAATAGATGGAAAGTTCATCAAGATGTGCAGCCCAGAAAACTGCTACAAAATTGATTCAAAGGTAATTCTTTATTAGCTGTATCTTCCTTTCATTCTGGTCTTGTCTTTCTCTTTGATTTTTGTAGCTCACTCACTCACATGCAGACTATGTAACTATAGTAACTAGGTTATTTTTGGTTGCTAGGAAGTAGGGCTGCAACGATTAGTCGACATTATCGACAACGTCGACAATAAAAAAAATTGTTGACACATATCTTTGTTGTCGAGTAGTCGTTTGATCTCATATGAGCTAATGTAAGAGCCTGCAATAATGCGGTTTGACCAGTGTGGCGCTGTAGCGCAAGACTGTAATTCAGCTCTCCTGGATGCAATTCAAGAGAAGAAGACACAGCGCTTCAGAGCAAATGCAGCTGAAAGAACCTGAAGCTGCTGAGCAGCGTTTGGATGAATATGTAAATATATGCTCCTCAGTAACGAAATAAACACAACAAAAACTGACAGCTGTGTGAAAGCAGCAGTTAAAAACGCATTTGATTACAGCGATGTGGATGTTTGCATGAGCTCTGCAGTAAAGTCCAGTCACATCACGTTTATTTATATAGTACTTTATGCAATAGATAGCCTTAAATCAAGCAGCTTTACTGTATTTAACATGAAAAACCAGTCAGTGTCGATTTCAGTTAGAATTACAACTTGATTTTCTGTTATAAAGCAGCTCTCCAGTGTGGAGCTAGCTAGTGATCAAATATTTTTATTAGTGGGAAAAAATATTATTTCATTAAAGTGATAGTTTAGTTTACAAAGATCAAAGCTTGATCTAGCTCAGGACTGTTTTGATTATCATAACCCTATAAGGTATTTTAAGAGAGATTATTTTGTGAATAAAATAGTTTATCCAAAAATAAAACGTCTTATCACTTACCTTTATTTTGTTTCTTATCCATATGACTTACAAAAAGAGATGTTAGGCAGAATGATGTGTCATTCAATTACTTTTTCATATAGCTAATTACATGATGAATGAGAGAGTTTCTCTGTCGGTCATCTATTTTGTGTGCCAAATATATATATTTGCATAAATTTAATTGTATAATATTACATAATATGACTTTCAAAAGCTGAAGTGATTACCGTTATATATTTGTTAGAATATGCTTAACTCAACATTTTAACTAATTGCAAATGCCAAATAATCAATGTCTACTGATTAATCAGTGAAATAATCGTCGATTAGTTGATTAATCGTTCTAATAATCGTTTGTTGCAGCCCTACTGGGAAGCATAAAGGAACAATCAAATTAAATGTTTTGAAAGGTCCTTGTCACATTTCGAACCACTGTCACAATAACAGTTGGAATATAGATATATTTGAAAAATTCTAAATATACACTTCCGTTCAAAGTAATGAATACTTTAATCAGTATAAGAGATGCATTAAATTGATCAAAAGTGACAGGAAAGACATTTATGTTACAAAAGATTTCTTTTTCAAATAAATTATTTTTCAGAAAGTTCTTTTGAAATTTGTTCATCAAAGAATCCTGAAAATATGTACCACATTTCCCACTAAAATATTTAGCAGCACAACTGTTTGTAACATTCATTGATAATAAGAAATGTTTCTTGAGCAGAAAATCAGCATATTAGAATAATTTCTGAAGGATCACGTGACACTGAAGATTGGAGTAATAGTGCTGAAAATTCAGCTTTGCATCACAGGAATAAATTGCATTTTAAAATATATTAAAATAGAAAACCATTTTACTTAATTTTTGATCAAATAAAAGCAGCCTTGTTGAGCTTCAGAGACTTCAAAAGCTTTTTTAAACAAAAAGTACACCAACTTCAAAGTTTTCAAAAGAAGTGTATATTAGCATAAAATGATAAATAAATAAATGTTGCAAGGTTGTTGTATAGTTAAATTTCACAAGAATATAATCATAAATATTAGCTTGCTCTGTTCTCGTAAAGCAGATTTTTAATTACCTCTCATTTAAATGGCACCACAAATAAAAAGCTTATGAATGTTTATTTAATCATAATGAACAGCAAATCAAAAACAATCCTCAATTCATAATGACTATATTGTGAAGAAAATTAACAAAGGGCTTTTTACTAGCTTTTATGTTCTTCATTTATTTACTTATCCACTTCAGCTACAGTGCAAACACTTTAGATGTCAGACTGAGATTCTGGGAAGTAATTATGAGCAGAATGTTCTAGTATTGCGCTGCTTATAAAAGTACTTGTAACGTGAGTTCTTATTAAACAAATTTAAGCTGGAGCACCTGTAGACACTTTTGTAAGTACATAATGGGAAATATAGAAGCATTGATCTCATCATCAGCTGCTTCTGTGTGGCTACAACTCACGTGGCCTCATGAATCCATTTGAGCCAAGCGGCTCCCAAGGCCTTTTCCTTTTCTTTTTTTTTAAATTCCTGGCAGACGTTGACCGTGAATCAGAGTTAATCGATCAGGTGTCTTTTTTAAGTGACATTTTTAAAATGGGGCATCTATTTGTTTGAAAAAGAACAATGTGCTTTTTATGTCCAGTGAGGTGTGCTGGATAAATAGACACTTTGATGGGCCAGAGCTGTTTGTGTTTGTTCTGGACGTGACATATATAGTACTCAAACCATTAAACCACAGATGGAGATGAATGCCTGAAGTCCTCTCATAAAACCTAAAAATCAAACTCCATTTCAATGTCACTTTTTAAGCATTATTTGATTATATTAAACATAGAATCAATATTAATATGAGGGTATTTCTTGAAATTTAGCCAGAAGTCATTAGTTTAACTAATCCAACTAATCTATGGATCATTGTTTTAAGAACCTCTCTTTTTGCATATTCCCTTGTAGTTCTGTGAGAATCTGTAAGAAATGAACCCTTCATTATGGTATTCAGTCTGAGATTTGTTGTAGCTGCTTTGTCTTCGTCTCACTCTTGGGGAGAAAAGTAAAAGAACTGGTTGTCTGTTTGGCAACTGTTTGCTTTGAAGGAATCTTGGTGACCTTTGCAAGTGAACACTTAATCAAAGACTTAAATGGGCCTTTTATTAAAAGCTATTAAAGAGTTTTTGTGTTGAATGGAACAGATGTTGCTCACAAAGACCCAAAATAAGTGAAAGTCAAGATTAGCTAAAGCCATTTCTTCAAACTGATGAGATGTCTTTGCCACTGTGTCACAAGGGCAGATTACATACTGACCAGTTCACAGGCTGCCTACACTAAAACACACTTTCATTTCCCACAGCAGATATTTAAGTTTAATTTTTAAAAATAAATGCATTCTAGTCGTTTTACCTATAGTCTGTTATTATGGGATCATAAACTCCTGCTCTGCATGTTGTGAGAGAGTAAATAACTGTATGTTTTGTCCTTTAGGTGCCACTGTGTAAGTCCCTAAGAGACACTAGCAGCAGGCTAGCAGAGCTCGGCTGGCTCCACAATAAGATTAGAAAATATACCGATTCCCACAGCCTGGATCGAGCCTTTGGCCTAGTCGGGCAGGTAGGAAATGTGACATGACAGGAAATGAACATATCATATGTAATCTTAACTCCTACACAAATCTTATAATGCAAGATTATACATTTTAAATTCTTTTGGGAGTTTTTTTGTTTGTTTGTTTTTTTTAAAGAAATTAATACTTTTATTCAGCAAAGATGCATTAAGATGATCAATAGTAACAGTAAAGATGACTGTATTTTACTATATATTTATATTTTAAATAAATTCTGTTCTTTTGAAGTTCAAACTATCAAAGAATCCTGAAAAAAATGTTTAACTGCTTTCAACAATGACAGCAAATTGAGCAGCAAATCAGCATATTAGAATGATTTCGGAAGAATGATGTGACACTGAAGACTAGAGTAATAATGCTGAAAATTCAGCTTTGCCATCACAAGAATAAATTATATTTTGAAAAATATATTAAAATAAAAATGTTATTTTAAATTTTAATAATATTTTACAATATTACTGTTTTTACTGTATTTTTAATTAAATTAAATTAAAACATTTAAAAATCTTACAACCCCAAACTTTTGAACAGTTGTTTGTAGTCAGGAATAATTCAGGAATTTCACACTCTATAATTTCAGTAACACTTTTGCTTCCTGTTTTTATCCTCAGAGTTTTTGTGCTGCATTGCATCAAGAGCTGAAGGAGTACTACAGATTGTTGTCTGTACTTCATGCACAGGTGAGTATGGGACACCACTTAATGCGCAGGGGAAAATGTGTGTTTGACCCTGAAACATTCGTTTGCTCAAGCCTGAATTTTCCGCCGCTGTTTCCTATCTGGAACAATCTGCTGGATAATATAGTAAAGTAAAGCCTTGACCAATTTATGTAACCTGTCTGAAATAACCTTGTTGCGTAAAAAGCACACTGAAACAACCAAGCATGAGAACCAGCACCAATTTCAGTGGAAAAGCAGTAACTGACGTGTATATGTGTTTAGCTCCAGGTGGAAGAAGATCAGGGTGTAAACGTGAGCGTGGACAGCAGTCTGACTCTGAGGAGACTACTGGTGTGGACCTACGACCCCAAGGTCCGGCTGAAAACACTAGCCGCACTGGTGGACTACTGCCAAGGTTAGTGGTGGTACATCTCATTGATAAGATACAATCTGCAACACAATCAGCATTAATGTCAGACTACTGATCATATTTCACAGTAATAAGGTGCATTTAGTGCAAAGATTTGATTTCAGATAACTCTCTCAGGGCGTAAAGGAGGAGAGTTGGCCTCGGCTGTACATGCTTATGGAAAGACGGGTGACCCTCCCATGAGAGCGTTGATCCAGCACATCCTTGGTCTGGTGTCCCACCCCATTCTTAACTTCCTGTATCGCTGGATCTATGATGGGGAGCTGGAGGATACATACCATGAGGTCAGGACTCACACACACACACAGCTTGTCTTTGCAAAGTCACTCCCAGATATCAGTGTTAGAACTTGCTGTGTGTTTCCAGACTGTAATTCATTACTTGAGCAGTTACTTTAAAGTCAGCACACTGCAAAACTATGTACTCTAATCTTTACTTAGATTCTTTTGAACTTCAAACTATCAAAGAATCCTGAAAAAAAAAATGTTTAACTGCTTTCAACAATGACAACAATGTCATGTAGGCCTGGGCTAAATATTCAGAATTCTGTGATTTTGCTGGCAGTATAGATTTAGGTGAATATCTCAGTGATAGTAGTTAACTTTGTTTTAATTTGGCCATTAAATGTCCTGAAGAGTGTATCATTTGCTTCACAAGCCTCTGTCTCTAGTAGGAGTGTGTGTTAAGACAGATTTTTAATAGTGTCTCTGATTTTACACATCAAAAGTGAGGTAAGATGTTGAAACAGTTTGATTCACTTCCATGAATCAGTTCAGACCTGTGTTTTTAGGATTATTTATATACTATAGTATTTAGTGCTTCAAATTTATTATTGTTTGTATACTATTTTAGTTTTTATGAACATTTTGAATGAGCTTTTTTTATATTTTCAGTTTTCATTTAAATGTGTGTATTTTTATGTGGTTTTGTATTTTTTTATTAGCTCTTGTTTTTTAGTTATTTAGCTTTATAACGTAAACAAATTTCATTTAGTTTTTTAAGTTTGGTTTTCATATATCATTTATATTTTATTTCATTTTATTAGATTTTTAATAGTTCTAGTTAACAATAACAACACTGGTTCAGACTGTCAATTTTAATGAAGGGATTCAAAACTTTGATTCAACGATTTATACACATACATATACAAATGAATGACAAGTATTTGCACGTGCGCGCACACACACACACACACACACACACACACACACACATGTATATGTGCATGAAAATATTTTTTTTATCATTAATTTGTATTTATTATATGCATACACTTATTGTTCCTTGAGTTAATTAAGTGTAAAAAACAAAACAAAAAAGATATTTTTACCTTCACTTTTACACTGTTTTATTTTTCTTATTGTTCTTAAATTATATATTTTGTAACTACTTGGTTGAGTTGTAAAAAAATACCACTTAATCAATACAAAGTTAATAATTAAAAAAAAAAAAAAAAAAAAAACATTTAACTTTTATCTGTCTTTGTTCCACCATATAATAGAAGCCAAGCTCAGGCCAGTGTCCTCAAATTGACACTGTTGACTTGTGCACTGTTGTGTGTCTGAGAAAACGGCTGCACTTGAGTGTGATTTAGTGTTCCAGACACAGTGAACCACAGTCTCCTACACACAGACACCCAGATGAGGACAGATGAGGGTGCGCTAATGGGCCCGTCTCCTTCCACTTCCTCTATGGCCTTCTGTCTCTCTTTCAGTCCACTATCACTCTCACATCTACTTCTCCTTGTCCTCCACCATTACCAAATAGTGTCAATGAATCTTTCTTTACTTAGTCTGTGCCCACTCGACTAAGTCTGAAGTCGTCAGGCGTAGAAGAGTTATCCTCCAATCAACTCCCAGCTTCCCCTCCGCCCGGGCACCAATCAGACGCTCCTGCCTGTAATCATAGGATTTAATCTCGCCCTTGCTGAAGTGTAACAGGCATTTTCACAGTGTAAGCAGTGTTAAGGGTGGAGGTGATGGAGAGGGTTATATCACTAATGTACCCATCGAAGCCGCTCTCCTCCTGGGCCAAGGGTTTACGAGCTCCTCGTTTCGCTTAGCATCGTTATTCTTGGCAATAGTCATTTTAATAGTTTCCATGTTGAAAGTACTGATGTGCTCTTCTGCGTTCGTTCCCTCCATCTGTGTAATTACCACAGAAGGTCATTTGTTGTGTTACAGCAATAGATGAGCAGTCGATGGAGGTCATTTATTTGTCTTTGAGCTGCAGTGATGTTTCATCAGTGTAAACATTATGAGTGTGTGTGTGTGTGTGTGTGTGTGTGTGTTACAGGTCATAGCATAATAACTTTCCTAAAATAAAAAAAAAATAAGATCTCCATCTGACATTCGAAACCTGTGTTCAGTTCTTTGTAGCCTCAGACCCAACGGTGAAGACAGACAGACTGTGGCACGACAAGTACTCTCTGAGGAAGAGTATGATCCCCTCCTTCATCACCATGGATCAAGCCAGGAAGGTACAGCACTTACATCATGAGAGTACATCATGTACTTGCATTTCATAGTACATCGTGCACTTTACATTGACTTACATTGAGTTAAAATCCGTCATGGCATATTATAGTTGTTATTGATCTATGAACAAGACCTACACAAATCAGTTACTTGATAGTTGCTTATAAGCACCAGTCAAAATGTTATCTAGAAGATTCTGATCCTTAAAAATGGCTTGGGACCTCCATCAATATAAGTCTTAGAGACATATATGGAAGATAAAATGAGCATACACAAAAAAAATTGAGTGAGTAAATGAGCACACAAATAATATTTGTTATAAAACAATTAAAACACTTAAACGTTTTTACATATAAAATATGATGTACAGGTGCATCGCAATAAATTAGAATGTCGTGTAAAGTTCATTTATTTCAGTAATTCAACTCAAATTGTGAAACTCTTGTATTAAATAAATTCAGTGCACACAGACTGAAGTAGTTTAAGTCTTTGGTTCTTTTAATTGTGATAATTTTGGCTCACATTTAACAAAAACCCACCAATTCACTATCTCAACAAATTAGAATACTTCATAAGACCAATAAAATAAACATTTTTAGTGAATTGTTGGCCTTCTGTAAAGTATGTTAATTTATTGTATATGTACTCAATACTTGGTAGGGGCTCCTTTTGCTTTAATTACTGTCTCAATTCGGCGTGGCATGGAGGTGATCAGTTTGTAGCACTGCTGAGGTGGTATGGAAGCCCAGGTTTCTTTGACAGTGGCCTTCAGCTCATCTGCATTTTTTGGTCTCTTGTTTCTCATTTTCCTCTTGACAATACCCCATAGATTCTCTATGGGGTTCAGGTCTGGTGAGTTTGCTGGCCAGTCAAGCACACCAACACCATGGTCATTTAACCAACTTTTGGTGCTTTTGGCAGTGTGGGCAGGAGCCAAATCCTGCTGGAAATCAGCATCTTTAAAAAGCTGGTCAGCAGAAGGAAGCATGAAGTGCTCCAAACTTTCTTGGTAAACGGGTGCAGTGACTTTGGTTTTCAAAAAAACACAATGGACCAACACCAGCAGATGACATTGCAGCCCAAATCATCACAGACTGTGGAAACTTAACACTGAACTTCAAGCAACTTGGGATATGAGCTTCTCCACCTTTCCTCCAGACTCTAGGACCTTGGTTTCCAAATGAAATACAAAACTTGCTCTCATCTGAAAAGAGGACTTTGAACCACTGGGCAACAGTCCAGTTCTTCTTCTCCTTAGCCCAGTTAAGATGCCTCTGACATTGTCTGTGGTTCAGGAGTGGCTTAACAAGAGGAATACGACAACTGTAGCCAAATTCCTTGACACGTCTGTGTGTGGTGGCTCTTGATGCCTTGACCCCAGCCTCAGTCCATTCCTTGTGAAGTTCACCCAAATTCTTGAATCGATTTTGCTTGACAATCCTCATAAGGCTGCGGTTCTCTCGGTTGGTTGTGCATCTTTTTCTTCCACACTTTTTCCTTCCACTCAACTTTCTGTTAACATGCTTGGATACAGCACTCTGTGAACAGCCAGCTTCTTTGGCAATGAATGTTTGTGGCTTACCCTCCTTGTGAAGGGTGTCAATGATTGTGTTCTGGACAACTGTCAGATCAGGAGTCTTCCCCATGATTGTGTAGCCTAGTGAACCAAACTGAGAGACCATTTTGAAGGCTCAGGAAACCTTTGCAGGTGTTTTGAGTTGATTAGCTGATTGGCATGTCACCATATTCTAATTTGTTGAGATAGTGAATTGGTAGGTTTTTGTTAAATGTGAGCCAAAATCATCACAATTAAAAGAACCAAAGACTTAAACTACTTCAATCTGTGTGCATTGAATTTATTTAATACACGAGTTTCACAATTTGAGTTGAATTACTGAAATAAATGAACTTTTCCACGACATTCTAATTTATTGAGATGCACCTGTATATTACATTTATTATTTATGTAAATTATGCATTATTTCGATCTATATCTACCTCATGCCTGTGGTCATAATATGTTTATGAGCACAGACAATATTATAATATAACTATATTATATTATATAATACAATATAAAAATAGTGTAACAAAAAAAATTATAATATATTTATATTATAACAAGCACAGTAAATAATACATTTATAATGCATATGAAGTATAATATTTTGTATATGTATAAAATATACATTATTGTATTTTAATATATTTCCTATATTATCCGTTATAATTATACCGTATTTATTAGAAAATTATTTTAATATAATTAAAAATAAAATATTTAACAATGGTTTTTTTCTAATATTTTAAAATATATTTATATAACAAAAAAATACACTTGTATAAAATACAGTATATAATATTTTGTATTTTATGTATAAGATTTATTATAAGTTTATTATAAATTATTATATTTTACTATAAATTAAATAAATATATATGTATATATGTATATGTGTGACCCTGGACCACAAAACCAGTCTTCAAGTGTCAGTTTTTCGAAATTGAGATTTATACATTATCTGAAAGCTGAATAAATAAGCTTGTTAGGATAGGACAATATTTGGCCGAGATACTACTATTTGAAAATCTGGAATCAAAAAAAAAAAAAACATACTGAGAAAATCGCCTTTAAAGTTGTCTAAATGAAGTTCTTAGATATGCATATTACTGATCAAAAATTAAGTTTTGATATTTATGGTAGGAAATTCACTAAATATCTTCATGGAACATGATCTTTACTTAATATCCTAATGAGTTTTTGCATTAAAAAAAAAAATTATCATTTTGACCCATACAATGTATTTTTGGCTATTGTTACAAATATACCCCAGCGACTTGAGACTAGTTTTGTGGTCCAGGGTCACATATATATATATATATATATATAACAAATTCTAGCAAATAAGATTTAAATCATACATATTATATAATACAAATATATTACAATTATTTTTTTTTTTATAAATATATTATTATTATTAGTAATGATATTAGTATTATAATGCTGATTTTGTTGCTCTCCAGGTAAAATGTGTGCAATAAAGTATACAATAGCACCTATTACTAACCTATTACACACTAGGAAGGATGTGTATTTTGCACAGGTAAACACCACTCACACTTTCTTCCAATTTCGTTGTTTAATGCAAGACATTAACTAATAGTGAGTCATTTTCAGACTGAAATAAGCCTATAATGATGTGTTTTCTTCTCTTCTGTCCTTCTCCAGGTGCTGCTCATTGGCAAATCCATCAACTTCCTGCATCAGGTATGCCACGACAGGACGTCGCCGGGAAAGATCATGCCTGCCTCCAAATCCACCGACTCTCCCAAAGATGGTGAGCTAGCGCTAATGCAGTTGCTTAAAATAGCTGCGTTTATGCTGGCTAATGCGATATTTGTGGCTATAATGGCAGCTAATAGTTAAATAACCTGCTGAAAGCGAGGTATGGAGAAAGAAGAGAGAGAAGGATTGATCTGTTGTGGAGGAAAGTGCTGTTTTTGACCGCCTGTCTGTGGTGTCGTTGTCCATATCGATGCTGGCTCTATTTAACGTCTTTGCTAGCATGGCTAATCAATGCTCTTAGCCTCCAGCGTACATCTCTGTCCTTCAATGTGATTCTAGAAGGTTCTTTATTTTCTGTTGTTTTGTCCTTCTCTTTCTTTCTCTGCATTGACTTTGTGTTTTACTTTTTCTGGCCTTAAAGCTGTTTGGTCTTTACATGTATATCCTTTGTATAACCTTGCAAAAACTTTTTTTTTTTTTTTTTTTTTTGCAAAAATCTTTCATGTTTACCATAATTTTGTAATACTTTTATAACACAGTCATGGTGATTAGTTTCTAACTTGTTTTATTGTTTTCACATTTACTTTGAATCTAAGCTTAGATTTAGTTGGTTTCGGTGGTTTAAATAGTTAAAGTTTATTCTTTTTTCAGTTTTTAGTCTGTCAGTTAGGGGTGGGCGATTTACCTGTAGACACAATTAACCAGTAGAAATTTGTCAACCGGACTATCGTCTCTATCGCGGTACACACTCATGTGACTTTGCTGTGCTACATGGTCACAAAAACGTATAGTTTCCATGCATTTTTGAGCATTGCGGTTTAAAAACAAGTCATTTTAAGCTGTTGAAAAGCAATCAGCAGCGAAAGAGAAATGGTCTCTCAGATAGCGAAATGTGTTCTGAGCGCTGTCAGAGAGGCGCACGCACGTGAAGACGGTGCTCATAGAGTCTTGAACAGTATTGAACAGTTATTTTTGCTGCTTTATAGGCTAGGCCTTGACGGTTAAATACACACACTTGTATGTGTCAAAATGGCAGTCTTTGCAAGTATCCTCATAAACACAGTAATTTAGGTCTTAAGTGAAAGCAAAAGGCTGAGAAAAAAATGCATGTGTAACAGTATATTGGATCTGGGCAGCTCTTAAAGTGACAGCAGTCTAATATTCTTGCGGTCTGTCATTCATGATAATCAAACAACAAAAGAGAGAAAATCTCTAACTGCTCTTGACTAAATCATTTTTGTAACTTTTGTAAATATAAATTTAATTTACACAGTAAAGAATATGCAGTGTTTTTATACATGTGATTACTTTATGTATATAGCATTTCTTATTTTTGTTTTACTATAGTTTTTTGTCCTATTGTTTGTAATTAGTTTCTTATTCTTATTTAATCGCTGACTGTTTACTTGTCCAGGGCTCGCAAAATTGCTAGCCCGACGTCCCGGGGCTGTTGTGTTTTCCAGTCGGGCTACCAAAATGTATCACCGCCCTGCCCGACGGGGCTCCCACGGGTCCTTAAAAACTCTTCAATTTAGTTGTATCAAACTTAAGGCCATAAAAAGTTTTAAATACATTAAATGTTATAATAAATGTCTTAACTATAATTTCAAAAGGTCTTACAGTTGGGGACGGAAAGACAAGAATGGCGATACAGCTGGATTAAACTTCAAAAGGCAATGATGCAACTGAATAAATATGAGTGCTGTATGTTTCAAGTCAAAACATGGCGCAAATGTCTTTGTGAATATATCTGAAGGGAACCGACTGTCCACAGAAATGTGTATTTGGCATTTTTATTTCATCTTACCTATAATGCCTGATAAAGCAGCTTTATGTGCACGGATGGTGCTGCTTTGTGTTCAGCCACTAACAGGAAGTTTCTCTGAGCGAAACCGCTATATTAAGCCGCTCCTAAAGCGCCACCTCGTGGCAGAGAATGAATTTGCATTTCCAATAAGCCTTTCTTGCTGTTTATGGTCAGATCAATGCAAATATCGACCCATGTTTTTACGCAGCAAACACAGAGTTGTAAATGAGAAAGAAGTTAATGTTCCTTCTAAAAATCTAAACAATCAAGACAGTAATATTTATTCGTTTTAAATTAATATAATAATTTATATGCTTGATTTATCCCTTTTCATAAAAATGGTCTAAACGCTGAAATGCTGTTGTATAAGATTTTTGTTTTTGTGAAAACCTGTATCTGAACTGTAAATCATGTCATTTTATTGTTTAATACTGTATGTTACCATAGACATTGTCCAACCCCGCTCATACTGTTCATTTTACGTGTGCAGCTCTTAAAATGGGTCATAAATTGCCTTAAATTTATTTTAAAAAATTCTGCAGATACCCTGTAAATAGTGAAATAAAATTCCTTCCTTCATATTTGTTGATATTTGTGTATTGAAAATATTTTTGATTGACATTTAGACTCCTATCTGATTTTCTATATTAAAAAAAAAAAAAAAACGTCTTTTTTTTTTTATTATTTGGGCTAGTTAAATTAATTTTTGGGCTACCAAAATCTGAAGAGTACCTGCCCGAAGGGCTACCAGGGATTTTGAAATTTTGCGAGCCCTCTTGTCTTCGGTGAGCTTGAGTTTGTTTTTTTTGTTTTTTAATTTAGGCTAGTATTAGTTTTCTGTGATATTGACGCGGGTGACAAGAATTATGAAATTTTTGTAGTATTAAAAATTTTGATATAAAGACCTTATTTAAAGCAAAAATAACTATATTGAGATATATATTGTTACCATGAAATAAAATTACTTGTATCGTACTTAATTAATTACTTAAATTATAAGACTTTTGTCATATCTCCCATCCCCTGCTGTCAGTTAAGTGATTCTTTAACTATTGTGTTATTTATATATAAAATTAGAAATCTTTTTAATTTATGTATACAAAAATCACAACTAAAAGAAATAATTTGCTGCTTGGTGGATAGAAAACAAGATGCTGAATGCTTGTTAACTACAAAAAGATTTCAGTTTAGTTTTTCAACCCCTCTTTTTAGTTTCATTTCATTTTTCCCCCATTATTTGTTTATAAGTTTTGTCTTTGTTCTACTTTTTAGTTTGTCGTAACCCTGGTCACTGCTTATTTGCATGTGAAATGTCAGCTTGTTTGCCACAAGGATTTACCAGAATAGTTTATTTTCATTTTTAGTCTTTTTTTTTTTTTTTTCTTTTCTTGCTTTGCCTCACTTTTCCTCTTCACTTTATCTTCATTTACCACTTTTCTTTCCACTTGTCCTGTTTTCTTCTCTCTCTCTCTCTCTCTGTCTTCCTGGTTTTTGCTTTTATTGAGCACACTGTGCATCTTGTTTTCAGCGGCAGAGTTGTTCACTGATCTGGAAGGGGCCTTTCAGAGTAAGATTGATGCTGCATATTTTGAGACCAGTAAGTATCTGTTAAATGTGTTGAATAAGAACTACCAGCTGCTGGAGCATCTTCAGGCCATGAGGAGATACCTGCTGCTGGGCCAGGGAGACTTCATCCGACACCTCATGGACCTCCTCAAGTAAGTTTGTGTGTGTGTTCACGAGTGACCACTCATTAAAACATAGACGTCTCAGTTTCAGCTGGATGTGAGTGTGCTTGATTTTATTGCTTATTTATAACAGATCCCTCTCTTTTCTTGGAGTCATCAATCTCTCTTTATCTCTCGCTCTCTCTCAGGCCAGAGTTGGCGAGGGCTGCCACGACTCTTTACCAACACAATCTAACTGGTATCCTGGAGACTGCTGTCAGAGCAACCAATGCCCAGTTTGACAGTCCGGAGATACTGAAGAGGCTTGATGTCCGGCTACTGGAGGTACTTAGAAGGGACTGCGTCCAAAAAATGAAACGCAGGCTGATGGTAAATTTCAGTACATTATTGTGCATCATTGAATGTAGATCTGGTGTTCTGTTTTGTCCAGGTCTCTCCTGGGGACACTGGTTGGGACGTCTTCAGTTTGGATTATCATGTAGAGGGGCCCATTGCCACGGTAAATAAACTCATTTGGCGTAAGCCCAAAGTTAATTTTATTTATCCGAGTTCTGTCCTTTAACTCTGACATTGTGCATGATGTATATTTCTTCACCAGCAGACCGACGAGATCCACACACACCGTCTGCATGCAGCATGATTTTTCTGCTCACTTAAAGTTGATCTTTACTGTTAGCCCATAACACATTTGGGTTTTGACTTGGGAGAGATTTAAAACATTAAACAATAAATTCTAAAAATGCATAGTTTTTAGCGGTCTAGTCGTGGTCTGGGTCTTGGAAACATCACCCATACCAAGACTAGATCACTTGAGACTTGGATATAGACCAAGGGCTGTCAGAGTGTCAGTCCAAGAGCACAAGCAGTAAATTTCAGTGAGCCAAGGTGTTGGATTGACTGCAGCATTCATTTATAATGTTGAACACCTATTAATGAGAAGTTATTCAACAGATACAATTTGTTTTTGTTGAAAAATATCAAGTTATGACTACTTTATAAGCTTATTTTCCACTGGGTCAAAAATGACCCAGAATGCGAAAATAGTTTGCAGTTGTTATTGTTTTTTTTGTAATGTAATCTGTTAATTTTACATACATTATTACATTGTGATGTCTAAATTCACTTGTAGGGCCCTATCATACACCCGGCACAATGCGGCGCAAGGCGCGGCGCAAGTGTTTTTGCTAGTTTCAGCCTGACGCAGTTCTCATTTTCCCGTCCTGCGCCGTGTTGTTTAAATAGCAAATGCATTTGCGCCCATTTGTGCGCACATGGGCGTGCTGGTCTAAAAAAGAGGTGTGTTCAGGCTCATTGCTATTTTGAGGAACTGAAAATAGACTGCGCCATAGACCAACTCAAACCTAGTCTAAAGTCAATGGCGCAAAATTTTTTTCTTCTTATTTAAAGAGCGCGTTAGTAGAAAATGCGCCTCTGGGCGGGTCCACAACACGCATTCACTTTGCTTATTACACACAGGGACGCGCAGCAGCACACAAACATGCCAAATATTAAAAATTAAAGGATTACAGTGTAAAAGAATATTATTGTGTAGGCTACATAAATATAAAAATGTCATACATGTCATAATGGATAGTCATTGCGTGTATCAGAATTAGCCTACCTATTTGCTCACGCATGAGCAGATCCGTTTGCTCTCTGGAAACACGTTCAGTCTGTGCGCCTTAAAATTCCGCCGTTTAAATAGCGAATCCGTCATGGCACAAGCGCAACTCACTCTTAAAGGGAATGGGAGGTGAGACTCTGATTGGTTTATTGCACGTTATGCCCAAAAACACACCCATTACTCATGAAGAGAATAGGGACAATCCTTTTAGACCATGAGCCGGGAGCGCCGACCGTTTTTCCCGTCGTTATACTAGCAAAAGTGGATTCAGAAACGCCCTAAGTACACCTGCGCCGTGCGCTTTAGACTATGCGCTTAGATCGTTAAAATAGTGCCCGTAGTCTTTAAAATGATTGATTTTAGTTTTTAGTGTTTATTTCTAATTTATTTAGTCTGTAAAAAAAAATGGTGACATTTAAGGTAAAATACGGGCAGCTTTGGTTGCCAGAACTTCACTGTAAAAAAATATGGTAGTAACATTTTAGGTTTTACAGACTTAACTTAAATTCACAGTAAAAAAAAAAAAACTGGATTTAATTTATTGATATAATGTTAATATACCAATGTATTGAAGTACTAAAATGTGTTTGTATCATTGTTATACACTGACAACCACCAAAAGAAGGTTGTAATGATAAAGTCACGTGATGAACCAAAACTCATAAGCAGCTCTTCCACAAGCTAAGTAGGGAAATATTTATACCGTATATAGAAGGTGCACAGTGTCATTCACACAAACACTAAACACCATCATGGTAACACACGATACTGAAATAATGCAATAAACATTCATTTAACAACATCAGATGTAACATACAACCCTAATGAACATAACTGTAAGAAAAAACTAAGGGGAAAAAAAACAGTTATCTCAATGAAAAAACATCGAATATGAGGTGTCATACGGTTCAATTTAATTTTTTTTTTTTACTGTAAATTATACAATGACTTGTTCTTTTTCACTTCCAAAAAAAAAACCTAATCTTAACAGTATCTTACTGTATACAGTCTGTATACTATCTCACTGTATATAGTACGGAAACTTACTGTTAACCAATTAACAGGTTTTTATTGTAGCATTTTTACAGTCTTTTACTATTAAAATTACAACAATTTTTACGATTATTGGCCATGACATTTAAAACAATTACCAGCTTTTCAAAATTGGCCAGAAAGTTTATGTCAGTGCATCCCTAACCACATGTCATACCTGTGTCAGGTGTTCACCCGTGAGTGCATGAGCCACTACCTGCGAGTGTTCAACTTCCTGTGGAGAGCTAAAAGAATGGAGTACATCCTCACAGATATATGGAAGGGTCAAATGTGTAACGCCAAACTGCTGAAGAGCATGCCGGGTGAGTGCAGTTTTCATTGGGTTAGATGTTATAAAACCAACTTAAACTGTTTACGAGATCTAGCTTTCTCAGCAGATAGATAAGATGTGTGCTGTGTATTTGCGCAGAGCTCTCCGGTGTGCTGCATCAATGTCACGTTCTCGCTTCCGAGATGGTTCACTTCATCCATCAGATGCAGTATTACATCACATTTGAAGTACGTCCCGCTGTACGTTTGGCCTCCTGTTTCTCCTTCCAAGAATTTGAGCTGGATTATTTATCGTATTGTTTGTTTCTCTCTAGGTGTTGGAGTGCTCTTGTGATGAGCTGTGGAATAAGGTCCAGCAGGCTCAGGATCTGGATCACATTATAGCAGCTCATGATGTTTTCCTGGACACCATCATTTCTCGCTGCCTGCTGGATGTGAACAACAGGGTACGATGCATTTACACAGGGTAATTGTGTACTGGTGGTGATCCCTCATACTTGTCCTCATTTCTGTAACTCTGTTGTCCTCTGTGTGTGTTTGCAGTCTCTGTTGAATCAGTTGCGCGCAGTGTTTGATCAGATCATTGAGTTCCAGAATGCTCAGGACACTCTGTACCGCTCTGCTCTAGAAGAGCTGCAACTACGTATCCAGTTCGAGGACAAGAAGAGACAGAGGGAAGAAATGGTATGTATAGACAGTAAATCAAATCAGTGCTTTTCCACACGTTTAATGTTAATATAAAATGAATAGGTAATAATAATTACTGTCATAATGCTTTCATCCTGCAGTCCAAAAAACATTTTCGCATATTTTGACAGGTGAAATGAGAACATTTATCAGCTATAGATATATTTAGTGGCCATCTCCACATTGGAATTGGATTATTTGTGATGTAACGAGTCTGTCACCAGCTCAGTAAAACTGCATCATGTTAACTTTACAGCTCAAATTATGCACATTTTGTTTGGAAAAATAAAGTACTTGACCAAAAATATGACCACGGTATCTCTACTTTTTAAAACCTCCAGAATGTCTTGCCCCATAGATTTCTATTATACAGTAAGTGTAATACTGTAGACAAATATTGCTTATAACCGAGGGAGGATTTTTTTTTTTTTTTTTTTTAATTGAAAATGTATCACGGTTTCCACAAAAAATATTAAGCAGCACAATGGTTTTCATTGATAATAATGACACTGATAAAAAATAAGAAATGAGCAGTAAATCAGCATATCAGAATGATTTCTGAAGGATCATGTGACACTGAAGACTAGGGTAATGATACTGAAAATTCAGCTTTGCATCACAGGAATGAATTACATTATAAAATATATTAAAATAGAAAACTGTTATTTTAATTGGAATAATATTTCACAATATTACTGTTTCTACTGTATTTTTGATCAAATAAATGCAGCTTGGTGAGCATAAGAGACTTAAAAAAAAATTTTTTTAATTTTACCAAATCCATAAGCTCAAAAACAAAAATGGCCATTGTTATAACCGGAAGTTCAAAGAAAGCAAGACTTATAGGCCAGAACATTACTTTTGGTTAAGTCACATGTTCAGAGGGTCCATCGCTATAAAGGCGTCTGATTATCTCCATGCAAAGAGAATTATGTTCCACTCCTTTATTTGACTCTGGAAAGTGGCCATTAGCAAATTTATAGGCCAAAAACGAAAGTGGCTGCTCTTTTTATGGGGACGGTGTTGGTTTTCTATTGCCATTGATTTTTTATTTTTTTCTTCTCCTCTCGTGTCAGCTAAATTGCTGTAAATAAATGTGAGTGTGTCTTTTTCTGTGTTTGTTTATGGCTCTGTTTCTGTGTTTCAGGGCGAGTGGGGTGTAACAGCAGAGCAGGAGGCCGAGGAGAACAGACGTGTGCAGGAGTTTAAAGACACCATACCAAAAATGTGCTCTCAGCTCAGATTACTCACACACTTCTATCAGGTACCCTACACACCCTTTCATACACTTTAATATGCTCACCCAATAAACCGATATCATTTCATGCATGCATGAAAAAGTGCTGAACCAGCAGGTCTCAGCTCGAGAGAACATGCTTAATGGTGTTCAGTAGGGCGTTTTATGCTGATCCAGACATTACGTCTGCTACAGTCAAACACTTAATGTTAATCTTATACAATTACAGCAGAACGTGGTTTATACTCACCACATATCATGCTTGAATATTAGATAATAATGTAGAATGAACATTGATCATGTTTATATGAACAATTTTCTGATTAAAGCCCATATTCTGGTTAACGATTTATTCTGGAAAGATATTTATATGCTTTAGAGATAATTGAATATTCTTGTAATATAAATGTAATCAGCATATTTGGAATAAACTAAGACATGCTCCTTGTTTTCTCACTATAATCTTGTGAAAATACTGGAGATATTAAACACATAATTGAAATATGTCCAAATTTCACTATTAATCAGAATTTTCATGTGAACTTTTGTCTCTTTTCATTTTCATATTATCAATGTTTATCATCAATTTGTATATTTGGAGTTTTTAAAAATGTACAATGTACATGTAGAAAAAAAAAGTATTAAAATAAGAGAAAAGAAGAGAATATTTTTGAAAACCTTTTGAAATCTGACATAGTCAAGACAGTTTAAAAAGTGTATATTACTGTATATTAAAACAGATGAATAAGTTTTTGAAAACTTTTTGACACATAACCTGACAAAAAATGGTTTACTATTTGAAATAAGTCCTGATATTATCTGCTTTAAATACGACCCAATACCGATAATTTCAAACCTGCTAATGTTGATCAATAATGATTATACTCCCCTATATTAATTAAACACCTTAAATTATATTTATTTATTTAGGGACAATTCACAGTAAATGTACTGTAACATTATCAGTCTAAAGAAAATTTCATTCGTTGTCCCTAGGTGGCAGTTACAATATCAAGAGATAGAAACGTGAACTCAGTGCTAGAGTCTAGTTAGCTCAAGATTTTGTACGAACAAGCACCTTAAGCTCATCTAACCCTGAGATGGTTGTTTCTCTTTAGGGCATAGTGCAGGAGTTTCTGCGGCTGCTAATGACCAGCTCTGATGAGAGTCTTCAGTTCCTCAGTTTCCGTCTGGACTTCAACGAGCATTATAAGGCCCGTGATCCGCGTCTGCGGCCCTCGCTAGGGGCCAGTAGAGGGAGACGAAGCTCTAACATCTGACCTTGCAGACTTTGGGAAAGTTAATGTTATGTGGTTGCTGTCAAGAGACTGTTCATTAATAGGGCTACTCAGAACTTTTCTGGCGCTCTGTAAGAAACTCATATAACAGGGAAACTGTTTATAGAATATCCTATTTCAGTGTCATCGCCAAATGATTTCAGTCACACACAATTGACTATCTAGTGGTTTTACAGTGTAATTGTCAGTAGCACAAGGTCGTGCAGGTCTGTTGTGTTTCTTTCTTTTTTTTTTTTTTCTTTTTTTTTTCAGTTAATGTGTGAATATTAGTTTTTGTTTTGGTAAAGATTTGTTTACATTTTTGGTAATATTTAAGTCTATTTGTTATTCACATTTCTTGATTTTCTTCTAATGCCTTTTCTTTTTTCACTTCAACGTGAGTTTGCGTCTTAAAGTCTCCTGATGTCGAAAAAAACAGACAAATCTGATTGGCTGTGAAGTCGGTCAATTTCTCTGAGGCTTTTGTGGCATCCTCTGGTTCTGGATCAGTGCTGAAGGAACCTTTTTCCTCTTTCGAGTCCATTTTCATGATTACATGATTATTTTTGTTGTTATGTTTGTAATTATACAGGCTGTGACCTTTGTACTGCGTGTAAAAAAGAGAAACCATAAATGTCAACCAGTTTTTTAATTTACATGAATGGACCTGTTAAAATTACATGCACTTAAATGAACTACGTGACCTCTGTAAGATCCTGTAAACTCACCTCATTTCGTACATGCAAAATCAATTACCCACAATGCTGTGTGATCTTATCGAGCCTCAGGTTGATACTGTGAGGACAAAGTCGCTATTCTGAAGTACTGGATCATTATGGGCAAGATTATAGATTACTGTTGTAGTGTTTATCCCTCCCTTGACTTTCCCATGTTCATGAAATGTATTGATGGAAGTGGCCTGGTAAAGCTGGTGAAAATCCGTCTCGCCCTCCTCCCCCGTAGTGCGCACTTATGTGGTGAAGATGAAAATTGACTGAAGAATTCCTTTTGTCCTTGGGTTCAGTGGAAAAGATAGTGAAGTGTCACTGCAAGTGTTTTTATAGGTCTTTTAATGTGTCGCAGGGAATTGAGGGTTAAGCAGAGTAAAATGATTGTCCATTAAAGGGTTTGAAACTCTTTCTGCACTGTATTCACCTTATTCCGCCCCGCCCACTTTTAATACTTCGTTTTTCCACATTTTGTCATCCGACTTCCGCTAAACTGATACGGCACATCCGGTAACTAGTTCAGTAGTTGTAAGATTGTTTATAGCTAGCTATAACTGTGGCGAAATGGCAAAGAACGTTAATGCCGTAACGTTAAATGTTATAAATTGGGAGCACGGTGAAAACTTCTTACAGAGATCAGATGGTCTCAAACTGTCCCATCCATCGTCACTGTTAATGTGGATAGACAATATGAAGAAGTGGCCAGAGGTAACCTATGGGGACATATTTAACTACTTCGTCCTGTCAGAAGGAGTTTATGGAGCAGCAATGAAAAATTATAAAAGTACCGAGGCCTACCAATATTTACATATTGGGAAAGTGGGTCGTGTACTGTTACACAGCGAGGGTGATTTCGTCTTTTTAAAAGCAAATGTGCACCCCAGCCAGTTGAGTAGTCCAAACCACTCGGTGTGGGTGCTAGTTAGTAATCTGGGATCAGTGGAGACTACTGGATGTTCGTGCATCGCTGGTTTGGGAAGGTCGTGTAGCCATGCAGCCTCGATATTATGGAAGGTAAGACTATCACACACATCATCATTATTATTTATTAATCATAGTATCTTGCAACGATTGTGTTGTTAACATAAGTATGTTATAAATGTATAAACTTAAGTATAATAACGTGTTTGTGACTTACACAGCTGCTGACCTGATGACCATCTGCAGACTAAGTATCTTGTCTAATCTCTTAATTGTACAGTGGAGTAAGGTAAGTGAACATTTATAAATTACATATTATAAAAAGAGGAGGCTGGAACTTGGAAGTGAAAAACGCCCTATTTTCAGGTGTGCATAATTATTAGGCAGATTTTCTTTTACAGATAAAATGAGCCAAAAAAGATTATATATCACTTATAAAAGATTAAATACAAAATTAATAGTTATTAAGATTGATGTGGTTTGGAACTGGTAAAATGTACTTGGGGGGGAAATATGATCAGAAAATCAACTTGCCTATTAATTCTGCACACAGTGTATATGCAAAAGGTAAGGTAAAGGTAAGATTTGGTAGGTGTACATTGTGTAACATTAAGTCTAATCATGCTATCACCTGATACAAGGAATAAGGTAGATAAACATCAAGTGTAATAATAATGAATGATGTTGAAATAAGACAACTGTGAAAGTTTTGAAATTGCTTTTAAGTATACAAACTAGTGCTGGCCAACGATTAATTGCAATTAACTGCATCCAAAATTAAAGTTTTTGTTTACATAATATATGTGAGTTTACTGTGTGTTTATTATGTATATATAAATACACACACATGCATGTGTATATTTCAGAAAAATGTTATGTTTATATATTAAATATATTTTTATATAATATAAATTATATGAATATAAATATATACAAGGAAATATTTTCAAAATATATACTGTATGTGTGTCTTTATATATACATAAAAATATACACAGTACACACGTATATAAACAAAAACTTTTATTTTGGATGCGTTAATCATTCCCATCAGAGACAACCCTCAGTCCTTTATCAGAGAGCACCTCTACCCCAGGTTCCATGGGAATGCAGCAACTCACCATGGCTTAGAAAGCGAGGCATCTGCTTTACAGTGGCTAGAGGGTTGTGGGTTTACAGTCAGCCGCAGAGGCACTGTCGTGTGTGCAACCGAGCCCTGGCTGTCAGCAAGCCCCGATGGAGTTTTGAACTCAGAGGAACTGCTGGAGATCAAATGCCCTCTCCTTAAGAGTGATGAGTCTCTGGAGGACCTGTTCAGAAGTCAGAGGTATGATGTGAGGATGGTGGAGGGGACACCTCTGCTCCAGCCAAATGGTCCACGGGGATTCTATATGCAAGTGCAGCTTGCCATGTTCTGTACAGGGCTGACGGCCTGTAAGCTGCTCATCTGGGTTCCATCACAGCAAGTTCTGCTACATGTCACATACAATGAGCAATTCTGTGCCAAGACTGTAGCTAGACTAAAAACCTTTTATTTTAAGTATATGCTTCCTCATGTGTCAGATGAGTTTCAGGTAGGCATCTTTCCACAAGATACTTGCAGCTTTGTAAATAAGCAGGAATGAGAATAATTAGGGTTAAGGATAGGATATTATGTAATTGGGGTGGGATGTAGAGGGTGTAGGTGAAGACTGGAACTATTTTAAATTAGTTGTTTTAAATCCGTTGTGTTAAACAAGAGGCAGACTGTGATTTGTGTTTTAGAAAATGTATAATTTAATATAAGTTGTATAAAATCAGTTGATTTGTTGATCAGTGTTTGTTATTTTCAGGAAGCAAGAGACACCTTCTACTGACCATCCTGTAGAGGTAATATTTCACCATTTAATTTCCATATGTAATAAACCAAGATGGAATTAATTTGCAAACTTGACATGACTTATTCCTTCAAATCAGAGATTAAAGATAAAAAAGATGAAAATTAAGATGAAAAAAAAAACTATTCACAAAAGGTAACGTCTGGTGACATTGTAAAGGTTTATAAAAATAACTATTACAGCAGGTAATGTCTGGTGACATTGTAAAGGTTTATAAAAATAACTAGTACAACAGGTAACGTCTGGTCACATTGTAAAGGTTTATAAAAATAACTATTACAGCAGGTAACGTCTGGTCACATTGTAAAGGTTTATAACAATAACTATTACAGCAGGTAACGTCTGGTGATATTGTAAAGGTCTATAAAAATAACTATTACAGCAGGTAACGTCTGGTCACATTGTAAAGGTTTATAAAAATAACTATTACAACCGGTAACGTCTGGTGACATTGTACAGGTTTATAACAATAACTATTACAGCAGGTAACGTCTGGTCACATTGTAAAGGTTTATAAAAATAACTATTACAACCGGTAATGTCTGGTGACATTGTAAAGGTTTATAACAATAACTATTACAGCAGGTAACGTCTGGTCACATTGTAAAGGTTTATAACAATAACTATTACAGCAGGTAACGTCTGGTGATATTGTAAAGGTCTATAAAAATAACTATTACAGCAGGTAACGTCTGGTCACATTGTAAAGGTTTATAAAAATAACTATTACAACCGGTAACGTCTGGTGACATTGTACAGGTTTATAACAATAACTATTACAGCAGGTAACGTCTGGTCACATTGTAAAGGTTTATAAAAATAACTATTACAACCGGTAATGTCTGGTGACATTGTAAAGGTTTATAACAATAACTATTACAGCAGGTAACGTCTGGTCACATTGTAAAGGTTTATAACAATAACTATTACAACCGGTAACGTCTGGTCACATTGTAAAGGTTTATAAAAATAACTATTACAACCGGTAATGTCTGGTGACATTGTAAAGGTTTATAACAATAACTATTACAGCAGGTAACGTCTGGTCACATTGTAAAGGTTTATAACAATAACTATTACAGCAGGTAACGTCTGGTCACATTGTAAAGGTTTATAACAATAACTATTACAGCAGGTAACGTCTGGTCACATTGTAAAGGTTTATAACAATAACTATTACAGCAGGTAACGTCTGGTCACATTGTAAAGGTTTATAAAAATAACTGTTACAACCGGTAACGTCTGGTGACATTGTAAAGGTTTATAAAAATAACTATTACAGCAGGTAACGTCTGGTCACATTGTAAAGGTTTATAAAAATAACTATTACAACCGGTAACGTCTGGTGACATTGTAAAGGTTTATAAAAATAACTACTTACACTATTTACACTGATTAGTTAAAGAAAAACCACAGCAAAATGTATCGACAGTTGTGGAACGCACCTACAAATCAACACTTATTCATCCTCTACATCAGAAATTATGTCGCTGTGAAGGTTGCACAGGGCTGCACAAATTCTCAAAATTATATCAATTTTAGGGGTGAGGTTAATTGGAACTGTTTGAGAAAGGATTTTTTTTGAAGTTTTTCAGTCGGCATATGGTGGACACGTACATTGGCAATGCGTCTAGTATTGGTGGTGTCTTCTTCAGAGAGTTGCATGCCTGTTGGTGAATGCTGGAATGACAAGTTTCACCTTCCTTTCATACAGGAGATCGGTAATTGTGAAGCATCTGTCTGCCATTACTTCATCGCCTGGACGAAGGTATTCCAGGAACCCTTAATTTGCAGTTATGAATTTGTCACTGCACCTTCCTCCATACGCTGGTGACATGAACATGATCAGTCCACATGGTGCAATAGAGACCAGGTATATGATAGTGTTCTGGCCATAGTAATGGCTGTAGGACTCACCTCTTGAGTCAAGGTTGCGTGGTTTTTGAAGGGGTGTCTCTGAACAGTCGATCACACATGTTGTATTTGAGAAATGTTCTCCGAAACACTGAGGCATTGTTGCCTGGATTGTCTCCCTGGGAAGCCATGGTATGTAATCCCTCATGTTCTCCTCCATGATGTCAATCCAACATGAAATCACCTTGCTTACAATGGACTGAGAAACACCAAACCCAAAATGATCGTCCATTAAAGGGTTTGAAACTCTTTCTGCACTGGCACATGTGTACAAAGCAGAATTTAAAATGAGCAAACATCCTGTCATTCTTTTCTCGAACAAATAAACCTTTTTATATAAAATAAAAATGAGGTCACTTTCCTTTTTTCCTTTTTAAAGGTAAATTCTAGTATCAATAAAGATGTGGTTCATAATTAAACCAGATTTATCACTTCAGTAAGTTTTTAGACTTTAATATTGAAGATTGTTAACTATTGAACAACAGAATTGTGATACTTAACTGAAAGCTTTTGTGAGGTTGGTGTATTTGAGTTTGTTGCACTTCTGGTTTTCTGATTTTCTCCTGGTAAACCCTATATTATGGGGATAAAATATCCCCACAAAGATGGCAATATCTGAAATCCTTGTCCTTGTGGGGAGATTTTTTGGTCCCCATGAGGAAACAAGCTTATTAATCATATAGAATGAAGTTTTTTGAAAATCAAAAAATGCAGAAAGTTTTCTTTTAAGGGGTAGGTTTAGGTGTAGGGCGAAAGAAAAGTTTGTGCAGTATAAAAACCATTATCCCTGGAAATAAAGCATGGAAACCCAACGTGTGTGTGTGTGTGTGTGTGAGTGACCTTATAGCCATATTTCATAAACTTTTATCTATCATAAATACTGCCCCATCCTGTTTTTTTTCCTGTCCCAAATTGGCCTTGTCTTGACATTCCTTACTAGTCCAGGTGATATGTGAAAATAATGTTCACTTTTTCATAAAAGCATGAAACTTGGTACACTTGTATAGTTTGCGGCCCTAAACATTTTCAGAAATGGAGCCATTGCAAAAACACATCATGGTTGCCATGGCGATAAAAAATTATGTATTTTGTGTCATATCTCCTGAACCAAACATGATAACACAGTAAAGTTGATGTCTACCCCTATGCTTCGATGGTCAAGGATTACAATGATACCATATACAGCAACATAAACTGTTCAGGTGAAGAGTTAATGGTGAAATCAGCAATGTGAGAAGGAAATCACAGTATCACAGCATTTACAAAAGTCCATGTTATGGCTATTCATTTTTTCTTTCTTTGATAATTAATATTTTTTTCAATAATACATTAAAAGATTGTTCAGAGATATAAAAAAAAACATCTCAGGTAATTGTATTTTTCCTTACCTCTAAGAGTCAGGTAGGCGGTAGTGTGTTTCCAATACATTCTTGTTCTCTCTCAGCAACGCTCTAACATCACACGCAGACGGCCACACAATCAGGTGAACAGTTAATGGTGAATTCATTGACTTTATGAGAAGGAATGCAATGAAATCTCAGAAGATGCAGAATGAAATTTCAAACATATTTCATGTAAACTTAATTTACAATCAATTGTATAGATTCATAAGAGTGAGGAGGAAGTAGGAGAGTGCAGAGCCTGTGGCTGTTCTGTACGCAAACATCATGTCTTGAACTTGATGTGAGCCCCAACCGGTAGCCAGTGCAGGGAGATAAAGAGAGGTGTGACGTGGGCCCTTTTGGGCTCATGGAAGACCAGTCGTGCCGCTGCATTCTGAAACATTTGTCGAGGTTTGATTGCACATGATGGAAGCCCAGTTAGAAGAGCATTGCAATAGTACAGCCTAGAAATGACAAGGGCCTGGGCAAGAAGTTGTGCAGCATGCTCTGTTTGGAAGGGCCCGACACTCCTGATGTTGTGCAATGCAAACCTGCATGATCGAGCTGTCTTTACAATATGGTCCTTGAAGGTCAGCTGGTCACCAAAGAATAATTTTTGATGAACCTAGCAGGATGATGAAATCATGCTGTAGAGTCAGATTGGCAGGGAAAACGAGAAGCTCAGTCTTTGCCAGGTTGAGCTGCAGGTGATGTTCCTTCATCCATGCCAAGATGTCCGCCAGGCAGCCTGAGATCCATGCAGCTACTATTGGATTGTCTGGTTGAAATGAATGATAGAGCTGTGTGTCATCAGCATAGCAATGGTAGGAGAAACCATGTGCTTGTATAATGGGTCCCAGTGATGTAGTGTATATGGTGTAGAGGAGGGGTCCAAGAACTGATCCCTGAGGAAACCCTGTGGCCAATTGATGTTCTTTGGATACCTCTCCTCCCCAGGAAACCCTGAAAGACCTACCTGTGAGATAAGATTAAAACCAGTGGAGTGCAAATTCGGTGATGGTAGACAGGATAATCTGATAATTCACAGAGTCAAAAGTGGCAGATCGATCCAGCAGAATAAGAACTGATGATTTGGAATCAGCTTTCACTATCTGCAGGGCTACAGTGACCGACAGCAAAGCAGTCTCAATTGAATGGCCACTGCTGAAACTTTATTGGTTAAAGTTCAGTTGGTCATTCTGTGAAAGAAAAAATGTAACTGTCTATAAAGGTGTGAATCAAATGGCCAATACCATTAGAATAACAAAGGAACAGCATTCCTCAGCAATGTCTTATAGATTGCAGGATCTCCAGTGGGAAGGTCCTAACAGTATTGTTTCTAGCCCTTTTGTCTTCAGGTATAAAATGATATCCCACAGACAGAACTTTGGGAGAAGCTAGGATTCATAAAGGGTTAAGATTGTTTGAAGGAAGACATGCTAACATCGCTATTGGAGACCTGCTACACTACCATCTTCAATAAATTATTCTTCCCACAAAAATTTTGCAAATTTTTTGTATTAGAGAAATCTAGTACATTGGTAAGCCACCCAAAAGACTGCTCAGCAAAAATACAGTAAAGAGATGATGATACATGGGGCAACTTTTTAGGTTAGAAGGGGTAGTATGCACTGGCCTGTCTAGACAAATATTGTCTTGACAAGAAGTTAAAGTGGATCATAAAGTGTCAGTTGCTGTATTTACATCCAGATATGAGAAATGGGTGTGTGAGGGAAGAGAGGATGGCACTACAGAGGAAAGATGGAAGGGTGAAAGGGAGCATAGGTTTAACCTAAAAGTAACTGGTAGAGGAATTGGTGGCACACGTAGTAATATGTAAGTTAAATGTAATAAAGAAGTGAGCAGAGATGTCTAGAGGTTTTACCAAATGTTGTCTGTGATACAATTGCATGTGTAAATTAGTCAAGCTGGTTGCCTGATTTGTTAGTGCTTGTGGTAGTAAGCCGAATGAAGCTAGGAGTGGAAGTCTGCAGTGTAAGGCTTCTCCAGATGGATTTCGAAGTCACCAAAGTGACTCAAGTGGACTACCATCCACAGAGAATGAGGACAGCAGCCCATACAGCTCCTCTATAAAGGTACCAGTTGACCAGGAAGGTGATAAATCATTACAATATGGAGTTCAACAGGAGCTGTTACCATAATAGCATGAAACTCAAAATTATTTTTATTGCCTAGGGAAGAGTGGGTTGAGTATTTCCAGTTATTAGAAATAAAACCAGTACCCTTCCAACCTGACGGGGGTTGTGAGAGAACAGCAGGGGTTGTGAAGTCTTCTGGACAAATCCAGGTCTCAGTCAAGCCCAAGATACTAAGAGTAGACTGAGAGGCAATGGGCAGACTGAAGTTTGTTGACAGCTGACTGACAATTCCAGAGACCCACAGATAATGACAGAGGTGCAGCAGAAGAGGTGCAGATAGGACGCAGTTTAGCAAGATTGCATTGCCGTCTGTGTGTGATGTTAGAGCATTGTTGAGAGAGAACAAGAATGTATTGGAAACAAACTACCGCCTACCTGACTCTGCCTGAGAGGTAAGGAAAAATACACTTTATTTTATATCTCTGAAATAAATGATTGAATTCTTGAAAACAATCTTTTATTGTACAATTAAATAAAATATTAGTTAAGCTGGTGTGTGGTGGATCATCCAGGTGGATGCTGCACTTTGGTGGTGGTTGAGGAGATTCCCCCTTCCATGTAAAGTGCTTTGAGTACCCAGAAAAGTGCTATATAAAGGAAAGGACGTGTGGCCAAATATGGTGACCCATACTCAGATTTTGTGCTCTGCATTTAACCCATCCAAGTACACACACAGAGCAGTGGGCAGCCATTTATGCTGCAGCACCCAGGGAGCAGTTGGGGGTTCAGTGCCTTGCTCAAGGGTCTCACCTCAGTCATGGTATTGAGGGTGGAGAGAGTGCTGGACATTCACTCCCACCACCTACATTCCTTGCCAGACCTGAGACTCAAACCCACAACCTTTGGGTTACAAGGCCAACTCTCTATCCATTAGGCCACGACTGCCCCGCAAATTGCAGAGCAAGCCAGCCAAGAGAAATAAATGTAACAAAATAATTATGAATAAATTAAAACAATCTTTTATTGTACTGTTGAATAAAATATTAGTTATCAAAGAAAGAAAAAATTAATAGCCATAATATGGACTTTTGTAAATGCTGTGATACTGTGATGCTCAGATACTGTGATTTCCTTCTCACATTGCTGATTTCACCATTAACTCTTTACCTGAACAGTTTTTGTATCATTGTAATCCTTGAAGGGTTAGACATCACCTTTTCTGTGTTATCATGTTGGGTTGAAGAGATACGACACAAAATACATAATTTGGTTATGGCGGAAAGTAAAATGGTCACCATGGCAACCAGGAGGTCTTTTTGCTATGGCTCCATTTCTGAAAATGTTCAAGGCCTTAACCTGTACAATTGTACCAAGTTTCATGCTTTTATGAAAAAGTGAACATATCACCTCAAATTTTGCACATATCACCTGGACTATACTGAATCCACAATTATACTCAAACAATGTCATAAGTTTGACAATATATTGAACAACTGATACTCAATTAATTACAGTAAATAGCTATTTTAATTATCTTATTGATTTAATAGATATTACCTTAAGTTTTTCCCCAAGAAGTAATATTTGGACCCTACAGTGTGGCAGAAAAACAGGTAAATGTTTTCCATTGTATTATTTTACACAAATTAGCCTAGTTATTCAAAGAAGAAGAAAAAAAAATCAAACAAATATATTTTTAATTCGTGACAAAAAGTTTATCAGTAAAAAATCTAAATTTGCAACCCTGTGTTACCCATCCTGGCATAGATTTTTATTTTTTGCAAGAAAACTCCAAGAAAAAACATTTTTAGCCTATTATAAATGTACTGAACAAAATAAACAGTGCTTAATTGATACGGCTCGCTGGAATATTACATTTTTATTGTTTAATGACTGCACTGCGTGGTCAGATATTTTTGGATTAATTTTGTATATTTTTGTAAAAAACTATGGATTTTTTTCATAGCAAGATCTACTCTACAAGCTCTACTGTATGTTCAGGTATTTCCTATCAACACATAACATAACGCCAGGTAAAAAACAAAAAAACAAATCCGTGTGGCGCCATCTTGTTAGTGTGTAAAAGTTAAAACTACTGGCTTTTAGTGAAAGACAATTGTTAGGCAAAGTATACCAACTAAGCTAGTCCACTGCTTTATTAACGTGGATTGCTGATTAGTTATACTATATTAATCAGTATTGTTGCAGCTATTCGTCTTGATGCTAGTTACCTTGTAACGGACTCGGAGTATTTCTTTAAAGGAAGCTAAAAGCTCATCTCAAGCAGTTTATTTAGTAAGTGGCCGCGTGATTAACGGCGGATCATCTGTAGTGGTTTATTATGCAATAATGACTGTACTGACACGAGTTTGCAGTTTGTTTTTACCAAATTTTTGGTCTCCATGTAACGCAGAAATAGCATCTTGTAATTCTGCTTCTCGACCACAAGATATCGCCATGTTTCAAAAACACAGAGGATCTCTGGCTCCTCTCCTCTCGAGAACATAACACAGGTAATGCAGCATTGCACTCATCCTACATGCATGCAGTTATTTGCTTTAACACAGTAGGGAAAACATTTAGCAAAGTAATATTCATGAAAACATACTCACAACATACCAGAATAAAAAATAACAGAATTTACACCTGAACAAACCGAAATGTCCTTTCTTGACCTTGATGGTGATTTCTAAAGCAGTTGCAGTTGTCTGCACATCAGATGTAATTTCAGTGCAGTTATTTTCTCTGTTAGAGAGGATAATATATGGATATGACATATCAGTTATGCATAATGCTTATGAGCACATGCATGTTTGTAGGTCACAGTCTGTTTATGTGCAGTTTGCATGCACTTCTGTCATAGGTGAACATACAATATAGTGACCTTAACATCACGCATATGTGCATACCTGTGTGTGTGTGTGTGTGTGTGTGTGTGTGTGCTGACTCTGCCTGACTGATGCAGAGCGTGAGTGTATGTGTGTCAGTGTGTTGCTGTCTCATTCTTGCCGCTTTGCTGAGGCACCTCTCTCTCTCTCTCTCTCTCTCTCTCTCTCTCTCTCTCTCTCTCTCTCTTCAGCATCTCTTGCGGCAGCAGCAGCACTGGTTTGAGCAGCGAGACGGCTTCCTCTCTCCCCTCAGCAGATTCCCTCTCTCCTGAGCAGCAGCACAGCGTGTCTCTGCTGCTCCTGGTTCTCTGCGTCCTGCTCATCATGATCCTGTGGGTGAAGATGGGAGAGGACTCTCTGAAGGAGCTCGTCAGACGACTTACTGTTATCGTACATAAAATCGGTAGGAGGAGCTGTGACTGTGTGTGTGTGTGTGTGTGTGTATGTGAATCAGTAGTACTGGGAGAAATATATGGGAACTGTAGCTCAAGGTTGTTTGCAGCTTCTGTTTGTCTTTGCTTTAGTAAATATTTGAGAATGTGTTGTGTTGATTTTACCTCTGAATAAATGAATCGTTCCTACCCATGAAACCACAACAGCTGTTATATTTAGATCTTTATGTTTAGCCTAGTTGCTCAAAATTATTGTTGTTGATGACACTCCTTATAAGCCTGAAAGTGAAATTTCTCAGTATTCTCAGTTAAAATCTAAAAATTGGAATTTGAAATTGGTATTTTGAATGTTTTTAATTAGAATTTAATTTAAAATTTTAAAAAATCCCATTCAAAACACCAATTGAAGTTCAAATTTTTGAATTCAATTAGAATTTGAAATGGGAATTTTGAATGTGATTTTTTAAAAATTAGAAATAGAATTTCATTCTAATTAAAAATAATTTAAAAATACCACCCTCAAAATCTAATTCTAATTTTGAAACTAGAATTTAAAATTGGTATTTTGAATGTGATTTAAAAAAATTTTTTAAAGAATTTTGTTTGAAATTTGAACTTAATTTAAAATTTTAAATTGGTAGCTTGAATGTGATTTTTTTTATTAGAAATAGAATTTTATTATATTTAACAATTATATTTATATTATATTTATATAATTTAATTTAACTTAACTTAAGAAATGCTTAAATACCATTTTAAATAATTCTAATTTTGAAATTCGTACTTCAATTAAAATTTGAAATTGGCATTTTTAATGTGATTTTAAAAAAAATATAATTCAACTATTTATAAAATCACATTAAAAATGAATTTCAAAATGCAAAATTCTGAGTTCTAATTAAGGTTGGAATTAAGTAAATTAGAACTTTTGAACTAGACATTGAATTTTGAATTAGAATTTTAAAATTGAATTTGGAATTAGATTGAAATTAGAATTATGAAGTTATTTTCGCAATTAGATTTGCAATTAGAATTTTGATCTGTAGGTCCTCTTTCTCATGCTCTTTTTCACTGTCTGTGGTGGGTAACCCTAGCTGTCTTCCTCCTCTCATTCTCTGAGAAGTTCAGTTTGTCCTATTTCCTTACATCTTAGCAGTCTGCCACTGGCAATGAGCTAAAAACATACACCAGCACAATGAAACAGCAAACACGCAAAGTGTAGTAACATCCTTTCTCACATTTAGTCTTTCAAAAACATTATATGTCTGTAAATGGGTCATCCTTTAGTCTGGAGGTTTTGGCCTTTAGCATTCTGGTGGATAAGATACATGTTACTGTTTACAGTGTGGTGAACTCACGCTCAACCTGCTCATGTTCCCACACTCACTTATTTGCTGAAGCACTACTAAATGAGATTTCATTAGTTTCTTCCCATGATGCGATTTCCAGAACACAAGGTAGCATGAACAGGTATGCAGAATATTCATTTTATAAATGACTCATTTATGCCTATTTATCAGACTTTTAAATGAATTGAGCAATGAACCACAGACAGAAGAAATATTAAATAATTAAAGTAAAATATTTGGAAGTATTAAAAATATTAACCAGCACAATTATTTTCAGCTGATAATAATAAGAAATGTTTTTAAGCACAAAATCAGCATATTAAAATGATTTATGAAAGATCATGTGACACTGAAGATTGGAGTAATGACAGCTGAAAATATTTGTAATATTTAACAATATTACTGTTTTTTATCAAATAAATGCTACCTTTGTGAACATAAGAGACCTTAAAAGCATTAAAAAAAATTATACCGACCTCAAAATTTTGAATGGTAGTGTATATTTAGTCTAATCAGACCCAAATATTAATGTATTAATAAATATTTGTATCAGCTGTGTATATGTGTAATATCATAGCTGGAAATGAGCATCAGAAGACCTGCTGTGTTTTTTTTATAAGAAAAGAACCAGATTTTAGCTACATTGTGGGGATCAACTAAATGAAAACGTCTAAATTGTGCATTTATGAGAATCAAAAAAATTCAGAAAGATTCGTGTGAAGGCTTAGGTTTAGAAAAAAAAAATTAGGTCAGTATTAAAACAGTAGAAGTCAATGTAAAGTTCCCACCATCACAGAAAAACCCAGCTGGCTTGTGACAGCCTTCACTGTTGAAATGTGGTTAAAATTATGTCATTATGTCAGCTGTTGTTTCAGTGTCTAAAAAAAAAAAAAAAGTTAAACATTTAAACATTAAAAAAATGTTTAATGCTAAGTGGTTGTAAAAAGTTTAACAAAATACTTATAAACCAATTCCAAAAACATTACAAGATCTGTACAAAATGTAAGATGTGTGTGCGCTGCAATGTCAGTGTTGTTGTTGATGAAATGCAGATGTGTGTGAGTTTTGGTGTGACCATGCTAGCAATTTTGTCATCTATGTTGACCTGAGGCTGTCTCTCTCATACAGTATGCTGCATTATGTGTCTTAAAAACTTCAAGCGGAACCTGCAAGTGTTTATTGGGTGTTAAAAACTCTGTCTAGGCGAAGAGCTAATGCTGGCCTACTCATGTTCACAATCTCTCTCTCACACACTCACACATGACATAATGTCTGCACTCATAATGTCACCTATTGTGTATATCTGTCTCATTACATCTCCCAGATAGTTAGATCACAGATCTAAATCAGAGGTAATAATAATAAAGATAAATCCTTGATAAATCCTGATAAATCTTTACGACTGGTCTTATAAAAACTGCATTGATCTGACCTTTAAAAGCATAGTTTCTCTAAAAATGAAAATTCTGAAATTGGACCCCACTGACTTATGAAAAGAAGCATAGACATTTTTCAAAATATCTTCTTTTGTATCCTTTAAAAGAAAGAAAGTTTGGACATGGGAGAGAGTTAATTAATTTTAATTTTTCAGTAAACTACCACTTTAACACACAGTTTAGTGACACGACTGAATCATATGCATCTTCTATTGAAAGCAACATAGGCCTAAATATTGCTAAGAATTAAAATAATTATTTGCTTGACAAAGCCAACATACTTACAAGTTTCTAACAGTATATCTTGTCCTAGAGTTTTAAAGCTATGACCACCAAACTCAGTACAGACCTTCAGGAAGTTCTGACTTGGTATGCTAAAAACAAAACTACATTATAAACTTTCTAGCAATATGCTAAATCTTGGTAGCGACGTGCTGAAACATCATGTGTGCTAAATCATGCTAGCAGTGTTGTAAAACATGCTACCAACATGATAAAACATGTTAAAACATGCTAGCAACATGTTATGTAATGTGCTAGCAATGTGTTAAAGCATGTTAGCAACATGTTAAAACATGCTAGCAGTGGGCTAAAATGTTAAAATGTGTAAACAAAATGTTTAAACATGCTAAAACGTGCTTGCATTGTGCTAGTGATGGGATTAGAGGAGCACGGGACACTACCTAACATTTTTGGTGTTCTCAGTCAGTAAAATCAAAACGTTCTTTGTCAATAAAATAAAATTATTAACTTTTTCAAATAATGGCATATTTTAAGAATTTTTAAGATTCTAATTTTGAAGTTTGACAATGAACACAATAGCTATGTTTCCATCCAAAGATTCGAATTTAAATTATGCGCAAAACTGGAATATCGCATAAAACATGTGCGAATAAAGCACCGTTTCCATCCAACGAGTCAAAGAGAACAAAATCGTCACTTCCTGGTAAACTGTAGCACTAAATATCACTAAGAATATAGGAGAAGCCATTGAATATAATAATTTTCATATATGATATAAATTACTTGCGCCTCAGAGAGAGCAGACGTAACACAATAAATGCTGTCACTGCGTTCGGAGGATGCCAGTTGTTTGGGAACACAGTCGTGTAAGACAATTATACAGAAATACTTTGATGACAGACTTTGCTCAGGCTTTTCAGAGTGACTACAACAACTTATAGATGCTGTGAACGAGATCGGTCAGCTGGTTAGTCAAGTTATCCCGTCTCATAGCGCAAAGTCACATGACTTTTTTGATGCGCATGGAGGAATTTATTCGGTAAATGTGTTTCCATCGTAGTTTATGCGCATTTTTTCTTATCGGATAAAAAGTTTATCCTACTCAGTTGTGCGCATAATTTTTTTATGCGCATTTTCAGAATTTATGCACATCTTGGCATTTCCATCCAGCGAATTTTTTATGCGATAGTCCAAAATGCGCATAAAAATAGGTGGATGGAAACATAGCTATTGAGACGGCCCTGATCGCAACACACAGCTAAAACAGTGTGGGCAAATAGATGAAGAAACACATTCAGACATTCTGAAAAACACAGAGATAAACACAACACTCCCCTCCCTCCACACACAGCTCTCCCAGAACACGAGACACATAAACGAGCCAAAATACTTTACATTTCTTGAAATAATTATTTCTGAACATTAAACATTGACTGTCAGTCTTTATTCACCTGTTTCTCATGGTTTCTCATTAAAGGGGTCATCGGATGCCCATTTTCCGCAAGTTGATGTGATTCTTTAGGGTCTTAATGAAAAGTCGGTAATATAGTTCAGTTAAAATTTCTCAATGGTAGTGTAAAAAAAATACCTTTTTAAACCTGTCAGAAACAGCTCTTGTCAGAGCAAGCCGTTTTGTAGCATTTTCCTTTAAATATTAATGAGTTCTGCTGACCCTGCCCCTCTCTTCCGAGGCGCTCTCTGAGGGACTGTTTACTTTAGCCACATTCATCGTAAAACTTACTAATTAGCACATTATTAGGAAAGGCGATTTGCAAAGATTCATTAAAAACCCTTATACTCACTTCTTCTGTAGGTGAAGCTGGATCACGAATGATTCGCGCGAACATTGACGCATTTAGGTAGATCAGGGGGCGCATTCCCTTCAAAAACAAACGTAATCCTCTGTGTCTTCAGCGGCTCAGATGTTGAGAGTAAATGACGACTGCTATATTCATTATTACATCCAACAACAGAACACCTCAATCGCTTAATCTGAGACATCTTGTCTTCCCCTGCACCGGAGTCGACACAATGGCGGGTCTAAGGCAAGACGGCCGTGTCAATCAACTATCGTGGGAGTGGCCTGTGCAGAACTACGTCATTCTGACAGGACTCTTAGAACAGCCTGATTTGAGAAAGGGGATTTTAAAATAGGGATTTTAAAAAAAACACTAGGTGGATTTTTATCGTTATAGGATGGATGTGTACACACACTTCCAACACACATTTGTTCAAACAACTTGTAAAGTGAATTTTGCATCCGATGACCCCTTTAAAATTCATAAAAGTAAATAGTGTAAATTACATCGCTAATGTCATAGAATCCAGTTGCACATGAATGTCATGTGCAACTGGAATTTAAAACTCTCTTCTGCTAGTTAGCGAATTTATATTGATAAATAACAGATTGGAGATTAAAATAAAAGCCAATTTGTCTCATTTTAAATTAATAATAAAAACTGAGATGAAAATTTACTTCAGTTAGAAATTTACTTTTGTATGGTAAAATAAATATTCAGCGATGTCTTTAAAAGATTTTTGAATTTTTGCACACTTTTTTCTCCATAGAGTGTTGATACTGCAACTAGTAAATACCGTAAATTTGGTTATGCTAGCATGTGTGGAAATATTTAAACCATGTGTGTTACAACTAACCCATCGTTAGTTTGTGCCCTGCGCTCCCCTACATGCCATAGACATGCTAAAACATGCTAGTAACATGTTAAATATGTGGTAAAATATGCTAGAAACATGCTAGCAGCACGTTAAGACATTAAATGCTAATGTTAAGAAATGCTATTGGAAACATACAATCTCTAGAAATGTGGTCTGATGTGGTTTCTTAGGAATCTTATGAGGTGTAATTGGGTCTGAAAAGGTTTATTTGAGACTGAACGGGTTTGATTTGGTTTCTTGGGGCCTAATAAAGTCGAATGGGGTCTGAAGTGGTCTAATATGGTCTGTCTGAGATTATATTTGTTTTCCTTTCTTCATCTGACTTACTTTCTGTCTGACACTAAAACCTTCAAATCTCAAGCTTTTAAAATCATGTCAGGACAGGCTTTGTCAAGCATGTCAACATTATCTGTCTAGTTGTTTGATTTATAGTACTGTAGGTGTTTTGTGTTTACTTTTGAAAAGCTCTAAAAAGTCTCAGCTCAGGATATCCAGTATCAGAAGAGTATAATACAATTCTGATACAAATAGCAAATTTGTCATGTGTTTTATGATAGTTTTATACACTTTTCCTCTGCTAGCACAGATTATTATAATACGGCTCTAAATACTGTACTGTGTCGGTGGGTTGCTGTGGTAACGGATTCTGCGGTCTTTCAAGAGGAGACTATTTTCTTCTGTAGGGTTACTTCTACCGTGGTAATAGGATGAGAACTAGAGGGCTAAATTACATGCTGTGAAGGCCTTTGCCCAAACCTTGGCAGGCAGTTTCTCTCTCTCCTCTTTTATCTGTGTTCTCTGAAGACGACAGTGCCAAGGGTGAAACAGGGAGAGATTCAGAGCAAAGAGAGAAACAGAGAGCGACTGTGTGTGAGAGAGAACGAGAGAGACAGAACTTCTTTCGGATAACAGATAACTGTGACCTGGCATATATGGTAGCTATGAACTGTATGTGTGTGTAAACTTCATTTGAAAATATAAGCACTGCTTGACCTTGCAAAATGATGTGTTGAATTAGCTAGGGCATTGCCAGGTCTAACCAGGACAATTAAGACTCTGCGGAGCCATCCACATGCAAATATATTTTAAAAGTGCATGATTATAAAATAGTTAATGAAAGGGTGTATTTTATATATGGTCATCTAATTGCAAATACTGTATGAATTATCCAAACCCATTAAAGAAGCATGCTAGTTGTAGTCCCATGCATTATTTAGTGTGTGTATCCCTGCAGTCTGTGCTCTGGTTTATTTGGGTGAATGTAGGTGACTGTAAGAGGTGTGCAGGTGCTCTATACTAACCTTAAGATGGCTTATCCTGCTCTACATCTCTCTCCATCTGACTCCTCATCACACACACACACACACACATACATACATAGGTTTTTCTATCATGGTAAAGACTTTGCATTGACTTCTATTTGAGTTTGTTTATTCCCTAACTCTATGCCTTTTTGCATTTTTATATTTTCATACTAAATATTTAGTATGTTTTTCAATCTTTCTTAGAATATATATTTTTTTTTTTGTGCATGTTTTGTTTTAGGATATTTTAAAAGAATATTGTAAAATGTTTCATTGAATGATTCCTAAAAAATTTTTAAAAATTTATGCAAGCTCTTGTTTCTGTTTAGAGAAAGTTAGTCAATTTGGCCCCTAAGTGGCGCACAAGAATGCTGGAGATTAGTGTCTGTGATTGTGTGTGTGTGTGTGTGTGTGTAATTAGCAGAGCAGAAGGGGATTTGTGCTAAAACTCTCCCTCCCTTCTCCTCCACTCTTCTTCTCTCCTCTGCAAGAATACGTGTGTGTTTATTGCGACAGTGTGCATGAATGCCGGGGTTGTTTCCTTACAAACAGGAGGTCCGAGATGCGTCTGCATGCAGCCTCTCTCTGCGGGTCCCATCTGACAGTGGAAGCCGTCTGAGACCAGGACTGGGCTGCTGTAGTCTTCCCAGCATTCTCTTGGATCAGATCATCCTGGCTTGGGATTTCATTGGTCTTGCTTAGTTCAGATTGCCCTAGTGCGGTCAGGACTGTTTTAGCCTCGGTCTGGACCGAATGTGGATCGATCCGGATTGGTTTTGGGCTGGTTCCGAGACATCAGGTCGAGCCGAGGCCAGTCAAGACTGGTTTAGGTACATGTAGGAACCAGTTTAAATGTCTCTGCATGAGTTTCTTCGGGAGGGCCAGGACGCCCCACAGCGGATCCTGTCCCGACTGACCCAAGTCCTCTACAACCTATCAGCTACGGTCTTACAGGGGGTCCCCTTCTCTCCTTTCACAACCTTCAGCCGCAAGAGCTCCTGGAGGGACTGGAACGGTGAGAGACCAGAATATGAGTGAGTGAGTGTGTGTGTGTGTGTGTGTGTGTGGGTGTGTGTGTGGGTGTGTGTGTGTGTGCGTGTGTGTGTGGTGGAGTTGCTTTCAGATGGTTTTGCTGAGGAAACAGGATGGACATTGCAGACTGCCTCTGTTAGATTCTGAGTCATTCAGTTTTAGGATACTTTTTTGAGCGGTTAAAGGAATAGTTCAACCAAAAATGAAACTTCTGGCAACATTTACTTACCCTCAAGTTATCCCAAACTCATATGACTTTCCTTCTTGGAAACTGCAAGATTTTGAAGAATGTAGTACCAGTTGATCATGCATTTTGAAAGAATGAGAACTGAAACTTTCAGGCTTCAGAAAGGATGCAAAAGTACCATAAAAGTTCCATAATTGCTTAAATTTAGGATTTATTTAATTTATTATTATTATTATTATTTTTTTTTTTTACAAAAAGTTGTCTTGAAGGACAATAAAATAGTGCATAAGTCATATGGACTTATGGTACTTATAATACTTTCATGGTGACTTTGTGTATGCTTGAAGTCTGAAAATTCTTTTCTTTTTTTTTTTTGTATTTTGTAAATGCATGGAAAGTAATGACCTGCACATTCTTTAAAATATCTCCTTTTGAAGGAAAAGTATATACAGGTATAGAGTGACTTTAGAGTAAATGCCCATTCACCAAGCCTGACAACTATAACTATAAAGTTTTAATATGGTTATAATTCTATGGAATTAGAATTGGAATCACTTATAAAATCTTTTTTTTTCCAGCTAATAAACAATAAAGACATTAATAGCCAGTCAAAGTCCACCTGACTTTAAAGAGCTTAAGCATTTAAAGCAGGAGATGACAGAAACGCAGCTTGCACTTACAATAAACAGAAGCCGTTTTGGTGTGGACGCTAAAATAGTTATCTTTATAGTTATTGTTCTCGAGAACAGGCCTTAAATAAAGAATGGAATGGATGAACTATTCCTTGAACATGAACATCCGTTGAATTTAAATTCTTACGTTTTGGGTGTTCAGATAATTTTTAGGGCCAAATTAAGTAAATGTTTGTGCATTTGTTTGTGTGTGTGTGTGTGTGTGTGTGTGTGTGTGTGTGGTTGAGGTGGTTTCCTCGTGGGATTTCTCTCACATCATTGAGATGCATGTGGATGGCCCATTGCCCGGATCGCACGGACACACATCCTCTCTCTCTTTCTCTCTCTCGCTCAGACACTTTGCGCTAAAAGTTTTGTTTTCACAGTAAACCGGTGCATCTCAGCACAGAGCTGGACTGGTATATTTAGGGAACACACATGGCATGAGAGACTGATAGACATGGGCAAATAGCGTATCATCTCAACTTCTCAAAAAAGATATTCACACACACACATATCCCCGTAACAAACTGAACAATTGCTTTGCTTTGCGTAGTACACAGCTGACAAACTAGGGAATACACGCACTCAAAAACAAAGCACTGCAAGGACAGCTTGTGGCAGTATCTGTACTGGAGAGCAGATGTCAGACGTCCTGAAATGTGAGTAAATCTCTGATCTTAAGCCGCTCTGTGTCTGCTTCTCACTTGTAACAGGAAGCCGCTTAAGTCGGAGTGTGTTTGTGTGTATTTGCTCTTTGATGTATGACTTTCTGTGTGTTTAATACGAGACGACTCCCAGCATCCTTGTGATGTTGTCACACTCTTTTGTTCTGTATCTGCGCTATGCAGACAAGCTATTTTGGACTTCATTATCTGTCATATGCAGACTATCTTTTTAGACTGATCTCAGCCCAGCTTTGGCATGAAGTCTTCAAAGTCTTTTATTATTAGAATATGATGTTTGTACACCGCTTCTAGCCAAATTGTTCCTTGACTGTCTGCGTGTAGCATTTTTTAAGGCAAGCATCACTGTTACTATCACTCATCAGTGTTTTTTATTATCATTGAAATACTGTTACAGTTTTTATTCATGTTATGAATTAGTTTTTATTTTTATATTTCCTGTTTTCATTTTAATTTAAAATTTTCACAATTTTGGTTGTGTTTTTTGTTATTTTAGAAATTTTTGTTTTTATGAATTGGTGAATATAATTTGACTTAGCCTATTTTAGTACATCAAGTTAAACTAAATGAAAATGAGAAATATTGCCTTGGCAACTAGCTGAAATAAAATTACTTTTTTATATTTTATTTTATTTTAGTTAACGTTTATTTCATTTGAAGTAAAAAAAAATATTTTAATTTTAGTTAACTATGATAACGCTGTTGCTCATACTTAGAGTGTGATATATTTTGAGTTTGATATCTAGATTTGATATAAATCATGGCCACGTGGAGTTCTCCAGCCTGCTGTATGTTGTAATGGTGTCTGGTAATGGTTAACTACACCTGCAGCGGTTTGCGTGAGGTCAAAGTATAATGGACAGCGGTTAGAGTGGTGAAGCGGTGCTGGATCCATTTACGTCTGTGTTTGTGTTTGCTGTGAGAAGTAAGTCCTGATAATCAGAAATGGAAACAGTGTGCTGTTTCATCCATAAACCTGGGAGGACACAAACCAGGTACACGCAGACTCCGCAACAAGGTAAATGTGTTTGGATAACCTTTGAGATCTTGAACT
Source organism: Spinibarbus caldwelli (assembly GCA_039654775.1). Taxonomy (NCBI): domain Eukaryota; kingdom Metazoa; phylum Chordata; class Actinopteri; order Cypriniformes; family Cyprinidae; genus Spinibarbus; species Spinibarbus caldwelli. The sequence goes on from CM077224.1 coordinate 31,913,574, forward strand.
GAGCTTTGAGACTATATGAGAACTCTCTGACTTGCAGAAATTTCAATGTATAACTCCATATGCAAAAATCTTAAATAATATGTAAAATAACTATAACAATTAACAATACAAAATTAAACTGTAAATACGACAGTGGATCATACTGTAAAAAAAAAAAAAATTGTGAAATTAATAGTAAAACATTTATAGCAGCCGTGGTTGCCAGAATTTAAGCGTAAAAAAAGTTGCTACATTTTAAACTTTACAGATACTTTTTTTTAACTGTACATTTAATTTCAATATTTTAGGAACTTAAATTATTTTAATATACAAAATTATTAAAAATCTGTTTTTTACTTGATAACATACTGACAACCACCTTAAAACGGATGGTAAAGAGAAAGCCACATGATGAATCATGAAGTTCATCAGAAGCTCAAATTAATAGGTGCACAAAAACATGTGACACTAAAACAATGCAATATATATTAATTTAACAACATAAGAAAAATTAAAAATGGGATGTCTATAATATCTTAATTGTTTAATCATTTGTTTTGTTAATATATATTAATAATATTAAATTGAGACAAACTGAGTCGTAGTGTTTCTCATATATTATAAAATACCCCTATAAAAAATTCTCAAATCATTTCAAAGTAACAATCCACACGTTTAATTATTACAAAATATTCTTTTTAGTGTTTTTATTTAATAGTTTTTTTTATTTATCAATTTAGAGTATACATTATACAAGTTTGTTTGTTTCCTGGAACTCGGATCCTTGACCTGCACCATTCTTAACCAATTGAGCTACAGAAACTTTGTAAATAGTCCCATTTGTTTGTTTCTTTCTTTTTTAAAAAAAAAATAATGCATAATGAAGCATAATTAAGAACTCCATTACGTTTACTGAAAGAATAACATAAATTATTCTTCTTTTGTGCATGGATTTGATGATAATGCAAATGCTTGTGATAGAGCCTGAAATCATAGGTGAGATAAGAGACAGATTTGTAATGTGTCTGTGTTCGAGTGAGCAGCTTTGTTGTGGGGCGTTACCTGCATCTCAGATGGGCGTGACTGAGAAACAGCGTCACCTTCCTGACTGCAGCACTCACACCTGAGAGAGAAAGATACAGCGTCAGAGAGCGAGAGACAGACCGTGATAATTCAGGGAGTGAGTATTTGCAATGCGAGGACAGACAGGATGTGACAGTAAAAGGGAGAATGACTGAGGAAGGTAAGAACAGCAGGGCAGATTGAGACCGAGTGAAGGAGGTGAAATGATCCTGACGGAGGAGACTGGGACGCACCTCCGGCCCCCGGAGAACTGCAGGAGCTGGGTGAAGATCCCTTTAGAGGAAATGGAAAGTTTCTACAGGCTCACTGTTTGCTGTAAAGGGCTAAACTGTAAGTTCCTCTTGTGTCATGTGCTAAGAAGATAAAAAGTGTTTGTGTGGCACTTTGCTGTTTTTCCTAGCACTTGTATCATGATGTTGGCAGTGATGTATCATGGGATGTTTTCAGAGTGATAATACATCTGCAATTTGAATACATTTTGTTAGTATCTGATTGTGTTGTCACTATTGCTGTCAGATTCAAAAAGCTGAATGTATTTTAAATCCCTGCATGGATCAAGCAGCCAACATTTCACTAAAGTAAATTCAAAATAAACAAATGTAATTTTAAATAAAAAATAATTAAATTGAAATAATTTATTTATTGACTCATCCTCATGATTTTCCAAACCAATATGCTGCTATTTTTTTTCTGACGTGTACATTTTGAAGAATTATTTTACAGCTCTTACCATGATGTTCCATAATAACCAGCAATTATATTTTAGTATTATTTATATACTGTTCTGAATTAATTTTATTTTTATATTTTGTTATGTGCTTTTGTCATTACATTTTTAAAAATTATTTAGCTTTATTTTATTGCAGTTTTAGTTTCTGTAATTTTACTACTTTAATTCAAACTTTCAGTTAGTTGCCAAGGTTTTTCATCTAATATAATAATTTAATTTTATTTCAGCTTTATTTGAACTAACAAAAATGATTTTTAATAGTTTAAATTTAGTTTCAGTTAACAATAACATGGTAACCAGGGGCGGTCAATCTCCATAAAGAATAAAAACACCAAATGGCATCATAATATCTCATAAAAGTAGTTAATAAAACTTATTCCAAGTCCTCTGATCAAGTCTCTGCCCCACTTGACCCTCCCTATATAGCTCATTTGTCAGCAGAATTTTGAAATTATGTCACATGATTACCACATATGCAAGAAACAGTGTCATTTTGATGGTAATGATGTTGACAGTTTTTCTAATATAGTATATATGTCGTTTTATGGTGTTTTTGACCTTTATGGGGCTTGACAGAAAGGCAAATTTTTGTTGAACGGCACAAGGTTAGTAACATTTCTTCCAGTGTCCAATGATTTTCCAATGCCTCACTGAATAAAATAACAGCAAATGGAATTGGAATGACATGAGGGTGAGTACACGACAATTTATTTGTGTCAACTGTTCCTTTAAAATGTAAGGTAACCAAAAAGACATAACAAGCACTATACTTAGGTTTGTTAGGTGTCCTTAGCCAAAGTTCAAATGTCATGGAAGCATCTGACATTGCATTTATCATAAGACTGTCAAACATCTGTAGACAGGATGTTGTAATTATATGCACCTGCTGGCATGTTCCTCTGTGGGTGTGGTTCTTCAGCATGGCTTCTCTCTGACTGTCTGTCTCTGTGCTGCTTGAGTATTTTGCATAACCTTTGCAGTGGGAACATCACAACGAACATCAAACAAGAAAAAACTGAGCTCTCCTCTAACGCACATGCGCTTGTGAAGCGGTAAGAGGACACAAGAGCATGTCTTTATTTGCCTATGGGGTTGGTGAGGTTTGCTTATAGTGTTATGAGGACACGGTTGATCTTAAACTGCTCTAGGTTTGACTGTTTACACTGGATGAGCTTGCCTGGTTTACGAAGCCCAACCTTATGTTGATGAAACAGAGGCAGCCATTTTGGCTCTGAGCATCCACCATGTGGCTATAGAGTTCTGCTGTTTGAGCCGCTCAGATGAGCTGTATGTTTGTGCTGCTAATCACCAGAGACTGAAGTTATGGTGTCACCTCTCATGGGAGCAGAAGCAGTGCAGTAACAAACTGCCAATGAACACACTTTGTTGAGAGCTGCAGTTATACATGTATAAGGCCATACTGAAATAAACCCCTGAGTGAATCAAGTAAGAGTTGATTTTGTAAATGCATCAGTGCTGTACTAATACACTGTACTGTGCAGTATAGTATAATTTATCAATGCATTGAATCAATGCATTGTAGACTGGTGACCTCTTATTGATTCTGCTGTTAGTGTGGGTTACATCAGCCTGCTCCTCATATTTGTGTGCTCTGAGTAAACGTCTGCTCTCCCTGAGTTTATATACTCAGCAGTATTTTGTATTTGTGAAACAGCCCATGTTGTAGTGTATGTTTACTCTAGCAAATCTCTTATTGCAAGGGTTTTACTATTTTCAGAGACCTGCACTGACAGTTCTAAAGCAGGCTTAACTATGAGCATTAGGAGTATTGACTATTTAGAATATTGAAATTAACTTAAAAACAGTCTTTGTAAAAATGATTATGTAAAATATATTATATATATAAAAACATGTATACATTAAAAATATACAAATTGTGGCATATGATGAATGGCATGTTTTTGAATTCTGCAGGAATCTGCTCTTACAGATTCTGTTTGGGCCTACAGCCTCCATTATCTCACATCATAATTTTTCATTGACTTTATGAATGTATCCCCCTTTGGCTTCACTGTCATTGTATATTAGAGCCATTGGCCTCCATTTCCTCATTATGGTTGCTACTCTTGCTGAGTTCGTCCTTGTTTTGGCAGCCCCTGCAGTAGTGTGTGTTTGCTGGAGCAAATCTCTTTTTTTGTGGATTATTTTTGGAGATGCAAATTTTAGAGGAAATCTTTAAAGGATGTTTCCTCTCAGTATTGTTGTGTTGCATGGTGATTTTATGCAGAGTTTCATGTGGTCGATGAACCAACATTTTGCCACAATCAGCTGCCATGATTATTTCTCCATTTGCACTTGGTTCTTCCTCTTGAGCTTGAGGTTTTACAGTAAATTAATTCTATTATTTTTATGTCTATTATTGTGGTTTCTCTTATCATATGTAGTTTGAACAGAGAAGTTGATCTTAAATTATAACTCTCTCATTTGAATAGCATTGAGTATTTTTGCACTTGTTTACACAAAAAATTGCTTCATTTGCCATATTTTGACTTCTGTTCTCTTGTGTTTGGATTTAGGACAGTAAAAAAAAATATAACTTTGTAATACTTCAATGCTGATCTATCTATATATCTATATTTCCTTTGCTGTTATTTTTTTTTCTTTCTGTTCAGCCATCCAGTCTTAAACCTGAACCCCCTGCAAAAATATTAGTAATTGTAGGGTGATTTTTACCCATTTCTCACCTGTGATGTATTATTTTTTTATGAGATTTTTTTTTATGCAGTTACAGTTTGGAACGGCATGAGAGTAACTAAATAATGACAGTTTTAATTCAAATTTAATGTGTGCATAACTGAATTGGCGATAGCCTTTTCTTCCTTATTGTGATGTCTATCTGATTCTGAGTGAAACAAGAAAAAAGTGTAGGATGGGACTTAATTGTGTCCATCGGGAATTGATTGGCTCATTTGATCATTGCTGTTTGCTAAGTGCAATCTCATGTGAGTGATAGGTTGTCCTGCCCTCGTTATTTTGATTAAAAAAAAAGGCTTTTAAGACAGAACTTTTGTCTATTTTTCACTTTTAAATAAATAAAAGATATACTTTTGATAGACCTTTTTTAGTCTGATTGTATTTTTCCATTTTTCCAATTTCGGCTACCTGGTTGACTAAACTTCTTTTTTGTTCTACGCAACTGAGAATTCATTGGCTTTTCTTTTTTGAGTGCACATACTTCCTGTTTGATGAAAAAATAAGAAAATACTGCAAAATTCTGTAAAAAATAAGTCAATTTTGATTTCATGGTGACTCAAATTTTTTTCTCATGGATTCCTGAAGCTTCCCAGGTTTAGAAAACTAAGAACATATAAACACACGTCTTCATGTTTGGTGAAACTGCATCAATTTAAACAGTATATGCTGTCAGCAGTAAGCGTGGATAATTAAGAGAGGGGTGAAGCTGAGGCCTAAACAGCCTGTGATTCTGTTGATTAAATCTGGATGATAAAGGGGGTGTGGTGACATGAACGTCCCCCGAGAACAGCTAAGCGCTACTGCTAACTGTTGTCCAGACGGCCATCAGGCCAGAGAACATGACGACTGTCGACACTGATGTAGGTTAATGATGGGAGATTCTCCCACTGGCATGACCGAATTTCCGGAGATGGAAAGAATCAAGTAAAATGAAGAAAAATGTAGACCAGTAGACTATGTAGAAAAGTGAAAGCACAATCTCATTGGTAAACAGTTTAGTATGTTATTCAAAGGAAATGCCTGATCTTATGACAGTATTTCATTGTTTTTCTCCTCATCTTTGGGATTTTACTTTAATTATAAAGAGGAAGTTTCCCTTCTCTCCTTGTAGCTTCAGAGCCCGCAGAGGAAGTTCTTGCATCCTTATTGTTGTTGTTTGTTGTTTTGTAATAAACCAGACATGTCTCAGTAATATCCTGTGGATATATTCATGTCTCTGTGTGTTCCAGGGACTTCTTTGCAGGTGCCTGTCTGAAAACTACCTTTTGTCTTATTCAAGCTTGTTTCCTGCATGAAGAGCAACCACAAAATAACTGGTTTATGAGGGTTGTTCCAGCCATTTTTGCATTAAAAGGCTTGTCAGAATGTGAAATTATTTTTCATTTGCTATGCAAATTTTTTTCATTTATTTACAATCGCTAACATCTTAACGACAAGTATTTTTGCAAACAGGCACATGAGTCCAATGGTTTAAAACTCATTTGTCTCATGTATCTGATCTTTGATGTATTTTTTGGAGGACTGAGGGTTTGATTGGTTGCTGTGTGATCTGTATGATTTGCTGCTGTGACCAAACCCATGCAAATACCCACCAGTGACTGCATTAGACTGATCACATGACTAGTGTGTGTGTGTGTGTGTGTGTGTGTGTGTGTGAGACATTCGCCAACGGCATCATCTGAAAGGATGTTTTAATGGGTCAGATGATCATTGTTTTGAGCTGACATGAGTTTCACAATCGTTCTCAAGTGATTCGAAAATTCCCGCTTTCTGGTAAATTTGAGGTCATATGCTCACTTCAGCATTTTGTTCCCTCAAATCTGCTGATTGACTATATTCAAGGTTCTTTCCCTGGAGCTGATGATGAAATATAAGCACAATTAGGTTGTTTAAAACTGGCTGTGGATCTGTGAAAAAAAAAAATGGACAACAATACAAGAATTACAGGAAAACATCTATTAAGAAAGACAGTTTCCTCCTAAGATACAAAGAATCATGTGCTTTCCTAAAACCGTCTCTCAGTAAAAAATTCATCCTTCCCTTGTGACTCAAATGAGCACAAGACTTTGTTTGAAAGAAGTTCTTAAACGCATACACCTGAAATGCCACAATATAAAGACTAATAAAATAAACCTTAGTCCTAACATGTAATTAGGTTACGTATGTATGAATAGTTATAAAAAAAGTCTTTACGTGTTCTTGAACTTGAACTGTTTACACTTCACATAATAGGCCTGTTGGTGGCACTTGGGTTTCGTTTAACCAACAATGATAGTTTGATAAAACAGTAAATGGTAAATCAATATGCAGTACGTAAATAGGAGTAAATTAAACACTATTTACAATTAATGTAACAACTTCTACTTTAGCAATTTCAGGTTTGTTTATTAAAAAAAAAAAAAAAAGGAAAAACAACTGAAAACAGACAGTGGCGACGTAGTTTTCAACCAGTTTAAGACTCGGAAGATACCGCTGCAGTTCACATTATCCAAAGAAATTTGAGCTTGTTTAAGATGCGCACAATCTATAGCGATACAATGGTAAGATGTCTCAAACTGATGATATAAGTAAAATTGAACAGGTATTTTCTGAGTTTTGAGCCATTTGTTACTGTTTTGTACACGTTGTCATAATTATAATTCAAATGCATTTTGTTTTATTGACCATGATATTATTGTTGATAATTGTTGAGAGGGGGGCATTTTTGGAAACTTTTGGAAAAAGGGCAGGGGCTTGAGCCCCCAAAGCACCCCCCTCCACACATGCCTGATAATATTAAATAATAAGGTAAAAATGTAAAAAAAAAATATATATATATATATATATATATATATAAAAAATTATAATAATAAATAAGGTAGAATTAACCAAATTTTTAAAAATAATAATATCGATAATAATATTGTTTGTTATCATGCTGATGTCAGTTAGCTTGAAATACTTAAACCCAGTTCACTTTTTTCATAGTAAAAGGTGACTCTTGAATTTACTTTTTACTTTTAGCCTACATTTACTGTAAAAGTCATGAATTTCAAAGGAATTCAGCATTTTAAAATGGATACTATATATAGATATCTGAGGCTGTATTTGTTTTGTTGTATATGTTTATTAAAGAGGCTGGTCACCTCTACACCTCTACAAGAGCAAATATGATGTTAATTAATCCATCAAACACTTCACTCATCCTGTTATGATCACTGGATTTGTTGGATACACAGTATGTTACATAATTTACACACAATCCTGTTATTTTAGCATATGAAGTATCGGTTTCATTTTCTGCAGAATGGCTCAAGGAGAACCAGAGCCTGCCAGAAACTGGATGTCTGACGAAGTCACAGAAACACACTCCTGCTTTTCTCATTACAGCTGCTGCAGCGCTTTAGAGTTATGAAAGACGGCCACATGTACAGTATCCTGTCCCTCTAGGCTCTACATTTATCTGTATCAATAGGCCGGTATGTTCAGCAGACTATATGAGATCAGCTTTACAGTTTTATCACAGTTCAATTAGAACTGGTTGTATGTTATTTCTCATTAGGAATGAATGCCACTACTAATAAGGCAAGCATAGAGCTTGACTTCAGAAATTGCAGTTATAGCAAAAATAACTGATTACACTCCAGTTCATTAAGTTGATAGCATGTACAGACTGATATCATCTTGTGAGATTTTGATTCTAGCCCAGCATGGAAAAAGCCTTAGAAATGCAGATCACAAGGATAGCAGTGCATTAAGTTTCTAAAAAAATATAGGCACTTATTTGTATCGATCTCACTTACAGTCAATACTTTAAATTGTTTGTTAGATGAACATGGTGCAGTTTTAATGAGTCATGAATAATTGAATGAATAATCAGGACACGTGTGAAGGGTAGAACAGGATTTGACTGCTTGGTCAGACGGATCCAAACTCGCAAACCGTTATTAAACACTTTTAATAATGTTTCCTGGGGTATGGCATAAGTACAGTAAGGGTGAGCTAAGTTATTTGAGTAAAAATAATGGGAGACTAAAGGGCAGCAAAGTGAGTTTGAGTCTTCACAGAGAACAGATATTGAAGGCTCATTTCTCCTTTTAAGTTTGTTTATACCCTCATTTCCTCCTCATAAATGGAAAATCCCTCTGTGCTTAATGATCAACTCAATGTCTACACTACAGTGTTGTTATTATTATTGTTATTATTATTATTATTATTATTATTATGGAATTATTTATATAATATTAGTTTTAATATTTTGAATTTGCTTTTATATTTTGTTATTTTCAATTTGATTTTAATTTTTAAAATTGTCATTTTTGTATTTTTTTTTAAATATAATCAAGTTTAATTAATTTTTCCAGTGTTCAGTTTTAGCTCAGCTTTAGTTTTTATTTCCTTCCAGTTAGTAATTCTAGAGCTTCAAAAGGTTTTGTTTATTTCTGCTTAATTTCAGTTAAAATATTTTAATTTTAATATTTTAGTTTGTTAACTGTAATAACCCTAGTAAGAACCAACAAACATTGCACTACATAATCAGATTATCAGACCACTTCAACCAATAACAGGCTCTTATTTTACTGTCTTTAGTTTATGTAAGTTTAATTAGTTAAAGAATTAAGTTAAAATTTTTGTTTAATTAAAAAGTTAATTTAGGTGCAGTTTATTTATTCATTGATTTTATGTACTTTTTTAAATTAATAATAACGTTAATATTAATTATTATAATATTAAATATATTCTTAATATACAATATAAAATATAGACTAAATTGGATTACATAATTGATGCTACTTGGGCTGTTAAGTTTACAAAATGAAGTTTAACAAAATAATGGTTTATATTTGGTTATTTAACCGTATGTAGCGTATGTTATGTAACTGTGTACATTTAGAGCTGTTATAGTTGAGCCCAGAGGATCTAGCTCAATGGCATAGTGTGTGATAAAACACAGAAAAGAGCATTGTGTTTATCTTTATAAAAGTGAAGCCCTGTCTCTAAGTAATCTGTAGTGTGTGAGTGTCTCAGACGAGCATGGAGTGGGTATATATAGCCAGACACAAGATCTAAGAGAAGAGAGCCAGGGGATTTCCAGCGAGTGTCTAGAACTTGACCTGCATTTTAAAGTCCCTCTATTGTATGCGGCCTGTGACCTTCAGGCTGTGAGAGAGCCTTTAGCTGAAGATTGCGTATCACAAAAGTCACAATGAACGTATACAGGTGCATCTCAATAAATTAGAATGTCGTGGAAAAGTTCATTTATTTAAGTAATTCAACTCAAATTGTGAAACTCGTGTATTAAATAAATTCAATGCACACAGACTGAAGTAGTTTAAGTCTTTGGTTCTTTTAATTGTGATGATTTTGGCTCACATTTAACAAAAACCCACCAATCTCAACAAATTAGAATACTTCATAAGACCAATAAAAAAAACATTTTTAGTGAATTGTTGGCCTTCTGGAAAGTATGCTCATTTACTGTATATGTACTCAATACTTGGTAGGGGCTCCTTTTGCTTTAATTACTGCCTCAATTCGGCGTTGCATGGAGGTGATAAGTTTGTGGCACTGCTGAGGTGGTATGGAAGCCCAGGTTTCTTTGACAGTGGCCTTCAGCTCATCTGCATTTTTTTGGTCTCTTGTTTCTCATTTTCCTCTTGACAATACCCCATAGATTCTCTATGCGATTCAGGTCTGGTGAGTTTGCTGGCCAGTCAAGCACACCAACACCATGGTCATTTAACCAACTTTTGGTGCTTTTGGCAGTGTGGCCAGGTGCCAAATCCTGCTGGAAAATGAAATCAGCATCTTTAAAAAGCTGGTCAGCAGAAGGAAGCATGAAGTGCTCCAAAATTTCTTGGTAAACGGGTGCAGTGACTTTGGTTTTCAAAAAACACAATGGACCAACACCAGCAGATGACATTGCACCCCAAATCATCACAGACTGTGGAAACTTAACACTGGACTTCAAGCAACTTGGGCTATGAGCTTCTCCACTCTTCCTCCAGACTCTAGGACCTTGGTTTCCAAATGAAATACAAAACTTTGGACCACTGGGCAACAGTCCAGTTCTTCTTCTCCTTAGCCCAGGTAAGACGCACAAGAGGAATACGACAACTGTAGCCAAATTCCTTGACATGTCTGTGTGTGGTGGCTCTTGATGCCTTGACCCCAGCCTCAGTCCATTCCTTGTGACGTTCACCCAAATTCTTGAATTGATTTTGCTTGACAATCCTCATAAGGCTGTGGTTCTCTCGGTTGGTTGTGCATCTTTTTCTTCCACACTTTTTCCTTCCACTCAACTTTCTGTTAACATGCTTGGATACAGCACTCTGTGAACAGCCAGCTTCTTTGGCAATGAATGTTTGTGGCTTACCCTCCTTGTGAAGGGTGTCAATGATTGTCTTCTGGACAGCTGTCGGATCAGGAGTCTTCCCCATGATTGTGTAGCCTAGTGAACCAAACTGAGAGACCATTTTGAAGGCTCAGGAAACCTTTGCAGGTGTTTTGAGTTGATTAGCTGATTGACATGTCACCATATTCTAATTTGTTGAGATGGTGAATTGGTGGGTTTTTGTTAAATGTGAGCCAAAATCATCACAATTAAAAGAACCAAAGACTTAAACTACTTCAGTCTGTGTGCACTGAATTTATTTAATACGAGTTTCACAATTTGAGTTGAAATACTGAAAGAAATGAACTTTTCCACGACATTCTAATTTATTGAGATGCACCTGTACTTTCCCAGACAGCACCAGCCCAGACATACCTTTCTGTAAACTTATCTGTGATATTGTCTGAAAATAATGTGTAGTGCATTAAAATGCATGACACAGTGTCGTTTTGTAAGTAACCGTGGTGCGCTAAGAATAGATTATTCACAAAAAAAAACTTAAACTGGAAAATATATTTAGAGACACTTTACTTATCTAACATTGGCAGTCTTTGCTGCTGTTCCACTATTTTATAAGCATAAAAAGGTCATTTTGGTGCGTCTAAATCTGTTTTATTTCCATTGATAGCTCGCGCTCACACACACTCTCACACTCTCTCTCTCTCTCTCTCTCACTCTCTCTCTCTCACTCTCTCTCTCTCTCACTCACTCACTCACTCACTCACTCACTCACTCACTCACTCACTCACACACACTCACGCTCACTCACACTCACACTCACACTCACACTCACACTCACACTCACACTCACACTCACACTCTCTCTCTCTCTCTCTCTCTCTCTCTCTCTCAAGCTGAAGGGTTTTGAGATCCATCAAAGGCTTTGCAGAACTATAGAGCTGTTTAATTCACAGCAGCAGACTCTCTCTGCACAGACTCCAGCCACAAACAGGTGGTTTGTGTGTGTGTGTGTGTCTTTTTCCCAGGCTCTTTGTGAATACAGAATACAAACGTACAGGGCCTTTCACTCTGCTCTTATGGATTGCTTGGTTTCTCATATAAAAAAAATGTTGAACTGGGTGTGTGTGGTATCCCAGCAGCTCTGTATGACAGTACACAGTGCAGAGTAAAAAAAATAAAATAAAAAATTATATATATATATATATATATATATATATATATATATATATATATATATATATATATATATATATATATATATATATATATATATATATATATATATATTTTATTTATTTATTTTTTTTATTTTATTTTTTTTAAAGAAGTTTCTTCTGCTCATCAAGGCTGTTATCTATTTGATCAAAAATACAGAAAAAAAACTTTTGTGAAATATTATTGCAATTTAAAATAAGTTTTCTATTTTAATATACTTTAAAATATAATTTTATTTTTCAGCATCATTACTCCAGTCTTCAGTGTCACATGATCCTTCAGAAATCATTCTAATATGCTGATTTATAATCAATGCTGGAAACCGTTGTGCTTCATATTTTTTTTAGGATTCTCTAAGTTAAAAAGAACAGCATTTATTTAAAAAATAAATTTTGTGTTACGATATACAATGCTATTCAAAAGTTTGGGGTCAGTACATTTTTTTTTATTTCTTTTTTTTTTAAGAAATTGATACTTTTATTTAGGAGGAATGTGTTAAATGAATAAAAAGACTTATATTGTTAGAAAAGATTTCTATTTTGAACAAATGCTAACTTTGTATTCATCAAAGAATCAAAGAAAAATGTATCACATGTTCCAAAAAACAATGTGAAACAGCACAACAGTTTCAACACTTCAACACATCATGTGACACTGAAGACTGGAGTAATGATGCTGAAAATTCAGCGCTGCGTCACAGAATTTTTTTTTTTTTTTAAAGTATATTAAAATAGGAAACCAATATTAGAAATTGTAATAAGATTTCACAAGATTACTGTTTTTTTCTGTATTTTTGATCGAATAAACACAGCCTTGATGAGCAGAAGAGACTCCCTTAAAAAGCATTAAAAATCTTACTGACCCCAAACTTTTGAGCAGCAGTGTATATAATATTTTTTTTAATATATCTGTTACAATTGTTAGTTACATTAACTAAAAATGAAAAGTACTTCAAACATTTCTTAATCTTTGTTAATGTTAATTTCAATATGTACTCACACATTATTAAAAACAAAAGTTGTAACTTTTAATATTATTCAATAGATGTGAGCTGACAAGAACTAACAATAAACCGTTATATTTCATTACATAAAGATGACAAAGATCCATAAATACTGTAACAAATCTATTGCTCAGTGTTGGTTAATGCATTAACTAATACTAACTAATAGGATCTTATTGGAAAGTGTTACAAAGTTATTAAAAAGGTTCATGTTAAGTTCTCTTAATGACCATACACTGTCACGTTTTCATGTAATTTAAGTTTTATGTAGTACATTTGCTAAAGTGTAAAATAACAATAGCGAACATTAAACAAAACAGTTGTAAAAACAAAAATACTTTAGTTACAAAAATTTTGGCGATGTCTTGATAATTTTTTGTAATATATATTGCTGAAATTACATTTAAAAAAAAAAACTAAAAAGAGCTAGCCTATTAAAAGGGGTAAATTCAAGATGAAAAAATAGACTAACTATTGGAATAATTCGAACAATGAACATTAATGTCATAATTTTGTTGCATTGTTATTATAATAAATGTATTTATTTAATATATTTGTTTGTCTTATTGGCATGGATGGCAAAATCTATGCATTTGCATTTTTACATTAGTGTCAAATGAAGTGAAATAACAATAGTGCAAAATAAATAAAATATAACATTAATTACATAAAAACAATTCAAAAATACATTACACCATTAAAGAAATAATTAAAAGGGAAAAAGTACAGCTGACTAAATATCCCAATTATTGTAATAATGAACATATTTTATGTACAATACAGTATAATAGACTTAAGTATCATGATAGATGGGGTAATGTAGTTTATGTGCGCCGCCTCTCAGTCCGGCCCCAATATTTTGATTGGCTGTCTATTATTAATCCACAAGGCCCTGGCAGAGTAACAAACAGAGAAAACTGCTGTCATCCCCCCCCCATCCCTCTCTCCCTCTCTCTCTCAAACCTGTTAGAGGCAGGACGATTAGAGAATGTGTGCGTATGTCAGAGCTTATCCACTCACTCACGCACACACACAGGTCGCTACAGAATTGCATTCTGGTTTGTTTAAGCGGCTGCCCCGGGGCTTTTCCTCCCTTTAACTCCACCGTCTGTTGCTTCCACCTGCACGTGTGTGTGTGTGTGTGTGGCAGAGTAACCTGATGCCTGTGGAGTTTGTGTGTGTTGGAGATGAGGAAATGTGAAGTGCGCTGACGGACAGTTTAGCCTCGGTAATGCGCGGCAGCTTACGGGAGTCCTGCAGGAGGATGAAGCCCCAGAGATAGAGGCACCTGAGACAGGAGGGTAACTGAGAAAGGTGCACTCTGAGCAGGATGGAGCTCAACCGAGTGTCCCTGCTCTGCCAGGACATTACCAGACTATGGCTGCAACTGAAAGTGATGACAGGTAGGAGACCAAACTAGGCTTTATATCTGTATAACCGGGTAAATCTATTGAACCAGGTCAGATGTGTCCAGTTTGAAGTGATGTTTTGTTTTTCTGGGCTTTTCTGGTGTATTTACGTTTGTTAAATTTATTCAAACTATATAGAATTCAATAAACTCAGGAAATGAACTTTACATACATTCTCAAAAATAAAGGTTCTTTGTTGACATTGGTGGTTCCATGAACCTGGAACCTTTAACATCCATGGAACCTTTCCGTTCCACAAAAGGTTCTTCACAATGGAAAATGGTTCTTTAGATTTTTTTATGTTGTTCACACTAAGAAAAAAAATATATTTTAAGGACTGTTCATTGGAAGGTTCTTTGGGGAACCCAAAATGGTTCTTCTATGGCAGAAGAGCACTTTTAATTTTTAATAGTGTAGGAAAAAAGTTTAGTAACCTTGTGGGATAAAACATCCCTGTTCTGATTATGGTTTGTGTATAGATTTCAGATGTTTAATTGGTATGTTTTAAATATGGTCTTGATATTTAAATTCAGGAGTAGATTTCCATTTATCATACTGTTCTTATTGTAAAAGTATGTATTTCTATTTTATACAGAGCTGTGATCTGAAATCTCTGTTTGCTTATATGTTAAACTTTCCGACAATTCATTGATTTTCAAGTTAAAACTCGACCCTGAATTTGAAAATAAACTCCCCCCTCCTTTTTTGCACTCTCAGATCGTGAGAAGTGTATTGTTTGTTGGTCAACGGTTTGTAACAGTTTCACCCATGCTCATATGGGCAAATTTTGGCACCAGTCTGGGTTTATACCAACTTCCAGAACCCAGTTGGACTGGCGCCAAAGTGTTGTTTCACATTCAAAGCTTTGCTTCAAGCCTGTCAATATGCGCAGTGATCGGAGAGTTCTGTCTTAGCTGTGAATGCTCATCATGGACACAAAATTTCACTGTGCATGCAAGTAATGGCACATCAGAAGATATTTGCTTATTAAATCTAGACTGGCATGCTGTCAGTAACTATGACCTCGTGCTGTACTGTATAAGACACTGTCAATTCAATTTAGTTTAGCGTGAATGGAAAATGTTAGGTCATGTTAGGTGCTGAATCAGATGCTGAAATATAAGTTTTATTCAGCTGAGCTTTTCTTTTACGTTGCTGAAAGAACTGAACGCAGCTTTAATAAGGGTCAAACTACAACAGATATACCTGAGTGGTGCAAGGTGTAGGCTATTTTCTTTACTATTTGTAGGGTGGCATCCAAGAACACACTGTCTGTCTGCTATTATGAGTATGTGGGGTGTGACTTTCTATTACAGCTGATTTATGTGCATAAAGCTATATCTTTTAAGAGAGAGTGTGCATTATGATTTGCTATATGATATTAAGTGTGTGCTTTTATTTAATTTTTTTTTAACTATATTTTGAACTTTTTCTGGATGAAATTTGAATGGGGTTTGCCCAAGCAAAAGTTGCCGTCACAATGTCAGGCTGTTGTGGATCGATCCCAGGACATTCCTATGCAGTTGCTAAGGTGGGAGGTTTTTAGCATGTTGCTGTGCAGTTGCTAGGGTCTTCTGGCTGGTTGCCCAAATCAAAAGAGCTCACCCTGGTACCTAGATATGGCATGGGTCCTTCTTTCAAAATTGCTTTTTAAGTAACGGCTCACCTCTTTTAAACAAGTCTCAAAATATGAGACATCATAACAAAATTGGCATGGGACTGGTTACACCATATTTTTTTTTTTTTTTTTTTTTTTTTTACACAACTGTTGGTGTTTGAATATATTATAAAATGTAATTTAATCCTGTGATGTAAAGCTGAATTTTCAGCATCATTACTCCAGTCTTCAGTATCACATGATCCTTCAGAAATCATTTTGATATGCTGATTTACTGCTTAAGAAGCATTTATCATCAATGTTGAAAACAATTGTTGTGCTTAAGATTTTTGTGAAAGTGGTGACTTTTTTTTCCCCTCCAAATTGTTTGATTGATAGAACGTTCAAAAGAACAGCCTTTTTTTTTATTTTTTTATTTTTTTTTTTTTGGTCAGTGTAAGTCTTTACTGTCACTTTGATCAATTTCATGCATCCTTGCTGAATGTTAATAATTAAACAACTTTTGTAGTGTACTTACAGTAGGGTTAACCGTATGAGCAGCTGTAATAGTGTTGCTTGCAAACACTTCTAAAATGTGTGACATTTTTGCAGTGTTTGCGTCGGTTTGTGTTATATTTTCTCACTCTTCTGGTTGACTTCACAGGGTTTGTCATAATTTTATTCGCTATGATTATTTAGTATCCATCTGTCTATATACGTCTGGTGTGGCTGTTGTCTTGTGTGTCCAACCACTGTGGTTTTGCTGGGCACCAAGTCCAGAAACTTTTTACTCTCCAATATCATCACTGAGAACGAAAATAGAAAATTATAAAATCATACCCCATAATCAGTAACACACTGCATTTATACAATTCAGAGGCTCTGATTAGCGAGTTTTTAAAGATTCTTTTAAAGAAAGTCTCTGAACTTTAGTGGCCTCATTTTATTTTTGTTCAGTTTCAGACCACAATGATCTGATATACTTTCAATTAAACTGTTAAAAAGATAGAGACTGGAATGTAGAGAATTTGACCCACTTGTTCCCCATTTGTTGTTGGTGTAGGGGGCTGTGTGTGTGTGTGTTTGTTTCTGCTTTGTATTCTTCCAGCCTAACAGATGGAGAGTCTGTAAAGTGCAGATAAGATGTCAAATGTTAGTGCATGAACACACACACACCCTAGTCTATTCTGATAGTGCGCGCACACACAGCTGGCGTTTTAGTTAGCAGTTGGTGTGATTGTATAATTGATATGGCACTGTTCACATTTGTCTATATAACTGGAGCCAGACCACATGTCTGCGTACACACACACACACACACACACACACACGGTTACAGCGCCCTCATGACACTCAGCCATGTGCACTGTTAATAAGCCATTTGGGACTTCATTCGTTAAGTTGTTTGTGTGTGTTGTGAGTGTGTAAATAATGAGCTGGTGCGTAGTTTTGTGTGATGAAGATCAGAGAAGCAATCCAAATGTATGTGTGTAATGGTAATGTTGTGGCTTAATGGCATTATTGTGTTCTGTGGAACTGCTTTATAGCTAAATTGAATGTTTTGTAACTCATAAACTTTGCAACACTTTTATCCCATTATTGAACTAAATTGAGCTAAATAATGAATTGTCTTCTCTAGAGTTGCTTTATATTTCAAATTAAAGTCATTTTATAACTGATGAATTTTGCAACTGTTATTTTCCTGTTTATTTCTGTGAAGCTGCTTTGCTACAGAACAATCTGTTTTGTATAAAGCACTATATTAATCATGTGACTTTATGGTAAAGGATCTGAGCTTTGCAAATACAGATTGACATTTGATCCCAGAGTCTGACGAATTATCTTAAAAGGACAGTACATAAAAAAAAAAAAATAGGACAGTACATAAAAAAAAATCACTAAATTGTCATTCCGAACATGTATGAGTTACTTTTTTTCTGTAGAATGCAAAAGAAAAAAGAAGAATGTTTAACTGTTTTAGTCCATGTAATGAAAGTCAGTAGGGCCCGAAATGAAATGTTTGTATGGACAAAAAGAACACCGATTCTCATTTTTACAAAATATCTTCGTTTGTGTTCCATAGAATAAAGAATTTTATGTAAGTTTGGAATAAAATAAGGGTCAGTAAATAACATAATTTTCATTTTTGGGCGAACTATCCATTTTATAATTTGGTCTATTGTATGACTTGTAGACTAATGCAAAAGTAATATGGACAATGGATGAAGTGACTAATAACATGTGGCTTAGTTCTATGTTTTTAACTGTTGTTCTGGAACATTCATTGTATATTAGCTTTTTTTTTTTAATGTATTCTGTGAGCTTCTTTTTGTTTAGAGTACATAAAGCATTTAGTTATTATGGAAATCACAATGAGATATGGGTGTGGTCCTTGTGTAAAGGAACATGTCATGCTTACAGTATGTGAGTGTAAGTAACTCTCCTTGCTTTACTGGCTGGTCTTCACTGTCTAGTGTAGCAGTAATGGTTTATATTGCACTCCTGTGTGTTTTAACCTGGACTGGTTCTTTGTAGTTCAGACAGGCTTGGACATGACACAGCTGAAGAGGTCTTTAACAAAAACTGCAACATGCGTTTAACCTGGGCTGCTTGCACAGACATGAAGAACAAAGAGGATGTTTTCCTTGCATGTTAACATTGAGTGTGTATGTGTCTCTGCATTGTATGTATCTTGTTTTTCCATCTGAGCTGTTAGTGCAATGCTGAGGTTTTAAGCCACTGTATCCAACACTCTCCTGTAAATAATGCAGAGAGTGGACACAACCGCAGAGACACGGAAAACATTTTGTCCTTGTTCTCCTGCACCAGGAACCAGAGTTCCGAGAGAGGTGAGATCTCTAGGCTCACAGTTACATTTTTTAAAGAATTTGGATCCTGCTTATCATAAACTACAATATATTAGAGCATCAGGGTGTGAGTGAGATAAGACCAGTCTTGCATGTAACGTTACATAATCAGCACTTTTGTTAAATAAAGAAAAAGTTAAAATATAAAACATTACTTTATAAATTTACACTGTTGAATTCAGTTGTTTTATTTTTAAAATGTAATACAAAGTACAATAATTACAAACTGGACAAGTCTTGTTTTTAAGT
Organism: Spinibarbus caldwelli; assembly: GCA_039654775.1. NCBI lineage: Eukaryota > Metazoa > Chordata > Actinopteri > Cypriniformes > Cyprinidae > Spinibarbus > Spinibarbus caldwelli. The sequence goes on from CM077224.1 coordinate 31,932,755, forward strand.
AGTTGGGCACATTGTGTGTGTGTTTTTAATTAGCAAATTGTCAAAAAGTAATATTTGGGTTCATGAATCATTTCTGCAACTGTGATTCCAGTATAAATACACTTTTGCCCCATTAAAGTCATAGTACACTTTAAATATCATTACAACAAGGCAATCTGTTGTTATACTTTTGTGAACTAACAAAATAATTGAACAAAAGACAGCTAGCAGTTTCCTGAGATGAAGATGAGTCTTTTGTTACTGGGATCTTTTAGGCTACAGTCCAAACTCAGATCTTCAATCACATTGAGGTAGCGGTCACGGCTCAACCCATCCGAGTGGCATTAAAAATGTAAGGCCTTGTAAAGAATACTCGTCTATCCATTTGAATGGCGTTAAAATGAGTGTCTGCCCTTCCCCCGGTTCTTCTGAATACCAGCACCCCGCGCTCCGATGCTGAATCGTTTTGTCAATGTGCGGTTGGCGTTCTTGGCGACTGTGCAGGGCCCGGGGCCGTTTCTATAGCCCTGTTATTGCTGCTTTGGTTTTGCGGATGTGTGAGAGGATGTTTTGTTTTGAGTGGAGGCTCTGTGCCGTAGCTTTGTTGATTAAACACCAAGAGATGAGATGGTGAATGAAACGTTGGACGTTGCTCAAGCCTCTTTCTCATGAGCCCAGCTGAGGCGACAGTGACAAGACTAAACGCGTCCCCCTCGATCTCAACGGCCTGGTATTGTTTAACAGGAGTGATGGGATCAATGTAAATGAGAAACCACGTCCGGTGACTGGATATAGAGGATAAAATCACAAAATTACTTCTTTATTTAGTTGTTTTTGTTGTAGACTGTTTTGGCTTTTGTACAAGAACGTTTGACCCAAATGTTTAATATTCATTCTTCAAAATCTGTAATTTTCAAAAGACTGTTGAAAAATGTATAATTGGTCAGTAACAATGAGGTCTATAAAATTGATACACTACAGTTCAAAAATTTGGAATCTAAGATTTTTCAAATGTTTTTGAAAAAATATTTTATGCTCTCCAAGACTCCATTTATTTATTTAATATATGAAATTTTTTTTTTTTTTAAATATTAATAGTTTTCTATTTTAAAGGGTTTTTTTATGTAATTTTTTCCTCCTGTGATGGCAAATGTTTTAAACAACTATTGTAATGTTTAAGCAAATATGCTTATTTTTTATGCTATTTGTGGAGACTGTGATAGTTCACAGGATTCTTATGAATGGAAAGTTCAAAAGAACAGCAATTATTTGAAATAATAAATCTTTTGTAACAAAGTAAAAGATTTTCTGCTACTTTATTCTTGTTGACTAAAATGACTCATTTCAAAATCTTTCTGCTTACTGACCCCAAACTTTTTAAATAAATATAAATGTATGTATGTATGTAATATATAATATGGGTAGCTGGGTAGTAACAAATGACAAATAATCTGGATTACATAGTCAAATTCCAAAAATTAAGTACTTATAATTAGATTAAATTACATTTTAAAATACTCGTTATCAGGCTACAGTTACTTTTTTATTGATTACATGATTGCATATTGATTCTCCTCTTTTAGCAATAGATGCTATTTACACTGTGTACTGTGGTTTACCATCTACACCACTGGAGCTGACAGCCGTGTTTTGTAGTGTTGTCTAGCCCAATCACATGTTGGTGGGCGGAGTTAGTGTAAATAGCCTCTGCCAACAAGGCGGGCTATTTGCACTTAGTGTAAATAGACTCTCTGTAAATATATTCAGAAAACTTTCCAGTTTTGTGGACATTCACACAAAGACCAGTCATTTGACACAGCGTTTGACCACTGGATTTACAAAAATCATTTCAGGTTTGAGAAGCGTTTCAACATTGCATCAACTACTGATGAACACATTCATTTTTATTTAATTATTTGAATTATTTAACCATATATTACTATGTCCTTGGAAGGCTTTTGACTTTCAAACACATTAAAATGCATAAATTAACATTATTTCTTATTTACAACTAATATAAGCGTTCCATGACTTTTTGTCATCTGAACCTCTTTCACCTAATGATATATTCACTTTAAGTACCACTGAGATTTTAAAATAAATATTTTAATAATTAAGTATCACATTTGCATGTTCACGGTTCTCTGATGTTGGTTAATGGTTAAAAGTAATCTGAAAGTGATCGAAAAGTAGTCTGATTATATTACCTGAAATGTGTAATGGATTACGTTACTAACTACAATTTTTGTCATGTAATTTGGAATTAGTAATGGATTGCGATTTGGAAGTAATCTACCCAGCTCTGCATGTGTGTGTATTTGCTGCTTACTTGCTAGTTTTAAAACTGTAAAAAATCTTTAAGGCATTTGAGTTTGTTCTTTACTGTGAATATTTTCACAGATGAAGGGGTTTCTGGCATTGCCCTGTGTCTGTGTCATGTGCCCTGTAGCCGTGACTACATTCACAATGTAACAGCCTCTCATACCTAATTGCTTAAATGCATAATAGTGTTTGGAATACAATCCAATTTGGAACACAGAGGAACTTGTCATGGAGTGCCTGGCCATAAATTCTCTTGACCTGTGTTTTTTTTTTTTTTTTTTTTTTAAGTCATTCTATTTTTATCATTTAACTCCTATCACATGGTATCTTTGTGATGTTGAAGAACCTGTAGAATGAACCCTTATAGCCTGCAGCAACAAATGATGAATATATGAGATGAACTTTAGGAGTACAAATATCCTTTACCTGAGTGTTTCCTATGGCTTGTACTAAATAATAAAGAAAAGCGAAGCATTGCTGTATTTGTTGGTCACAGCTTCTCTTCAGCTTAACTCTGCCAATCTTTCAGTGCATCTTATCTTAACCTCACAAGCTCAGTTTTTACCTGGGCTGTGGCAGCTGTCTGTGAAGTCACGTGACACACTCTTACCGAGGGTCACTGAGATGAAAAATCCTACAGTGATCTTAATCTGAATGTGGTCTGCGATCAGTGCAACAAGCTAGACTTTTACCAGCTCCCTGTCTGTGTTACCAGGGTAGATAAAGGATTAACAGCTCTTGCTTTATCTGCAAGCATCTGTCTTTTGCTCATCATGGCCGTGGCATGGTGTTGGGAACGGTGAAAACAGGTGCTCGTCTGTGATCAGTGACGTCAGAAATGGAGCGGTGGGAAAGGAAGAGGAGTGTTTTGATCAGTTTGAGTAGAGCAAGTTATTGACCTTTTGGGGGCTTCATGGGAGTGTGCTTATATGGTCCAACAAATAAAGGCTTTGAGGGAGGCTGAACCTTTATTTAAAGAGCATGCACAATGTCATTGAACTTTACAGAAACTTAATAACAGGGTGAGTAGCCGGAGTGTTTTTCTGTAATGTTGTAATGGGTCTTACGTCACTGTCCTGCTGACTTCAAAGAGACCTTATCTTCTCCTGAAGGCTTCTCCACTGTACTCCACAGCTTTCAAAGAAGAGCATTTCCTGTGTGAGGAGATTAGATTAACATGTCGCTTTGTCATATATGCTGTTTCTTACAGACAATATAATATATCACAGTATAATCAAAAGTAACTTGTAATAGAAATCACAGTAAAGATGAGTGTTGATGGGTAGAGTGCATCACAGCCCAAAATTATCACATGGCAAGTGTCAAATGGAAGAAAAATGGGTTTTGGAAAGTAAATAAAACATTTGTTACTTTCATTTGGAATTGCAATGTTAGATTTAAAGGACACCTATTATGCCCCTTTTTACAAGATGTGATATTGGTCTTGGGTGTCCCCAGAATGTGTCTGTGAAATTTCAGCCCAAAATACCCAACAGATCATTTATTATAACAGCTGGAAAATGTCATTTTTGGGGTGTTTCTAAAAATGAGCTGCATATTCCCGCCCCATCTCCAGAAGAGGGCGTCGCGTATACGTCTCTCTTCATTGCATCTAACTTACAGCAATAAACAGCCGGTAGAAGCAACATAACTGAGAGCGAGAGAATGCACTGAAAGTGGGACAAGACAGCGCGATGTTACAGAGTGGCACGGATCAATTGACGGAGCTGCACTACCGAACGGTGCAAACTAATCTCACAAGCATGGCGCTGATCAGTTAAAAATACTTAATGTACGCACCCAAATACGGTTAAAGGTGGGGTGTGTATTTTTTAAAAAACGCTTTAGGAAACGAGTCGGGGCGGAGTACCAAAAAAAAACTTGTAGCCAATCAGCAGTAAGGGCCGTGTCTACTCATGATGTGGAGGAGAGAGCGCTCAGTGCACATGACAGACATTAGCCGAGCAACGACCGAAAGATAGAGATGGCGGATAAAAAAACAAAAGAGGAAAACGTCTGCGGAACAAAAGAAGGCTTACACCGTGTCTACACCAGACGCTGCGCCGCAACAGCTAAAGTCTGTCTACACTGGATGTGACAAAGCGACCGTTGAAAACCATTTGAAATGAACGCGGCAGCAGTTTACTGTCGGGATCCAGTGTAGACAGCATTATTAATGATTATAATGAGTTCTATAGTATTTTGTGGCGCCTCGCCGCGCCGCTCGCGTCTGGTGTAGACATGGTGTTACGATAAGGCAAGAAGCCAGTGAATGCTGCCAACACACATTTATGTCCAAACACCATGTAAAAGTGGATTTTGCATAATAGGTGCCCCTTAAGATGAATTATAGTAACATTGAATAATTTAATAAAAATGAATGCTTTAAATACTTTATTTTTAATAATATATATTTTTTTAAATTCGTTTTAAATGTTTTAATCATGATACATTTTTTACAAGTTCAAAATCATTTGTTTGTTGTTTGGTTTTGTTTTGTTTATTCTGTTTTTGTTTTGAGTTGTTTGCTTTTTGTTATTGTTTTATTTCATTTGTTTTACTTGATATTGTTTGTAATTGCATTTTGTTTTTCTGTTTGTTTAGTTTGGTTATATTTGTTTTGTTTGTTTTTTGTTTTGTTTGCTTTTGTTTTGTTTGCTTTTTTGTTTGTTTTTCTTGTTTTGTTTCATGTTTCATTTGTATTGTTGTGTTTCATTTGCTTTTGTTTTTTTAGTTTGCTTTTGATTGTTTTATTTGGTTTTTGTTTTTGTTTTGTTTTTAGTTTATTTAATTTGTTTCTGTTTTGTTTGTTTCGTTTCATTTTGTTTGGTGTTTGTTCCAACTGTTTGTTTTGTTTTGTTTTGTGTTTTTTGTTTTGTGTTTTGTGTTTTGTTTTGCAGGCATGGCAAGCCATCCTAACCTGCATGTTGATGACCCAGATGGTCTTTTGGACAGATGAATGTGGTCTTCTGTTGGTACCCAGATGGAGGGATTTTATCAGAATTTGTCTTGCGTGTACTTTCTAACATTTTGTACAGTACAAACCAATAGTCCAATGAGTTTCTATAAAGCCTCTGCAGCAAAACTAATGGGGAAAAAAATTATGATGAAATCAGTAAGCCCACTCACAGTACTGTGAGTTGAATGTTTATCTGTGCCCTACTTAAATACTCAGCTCTTGCTGAGTTCAAGAGCTCTAATTCAGATTCCTTAAGGTCCCAAGCATCTCAGTAACAGCAGGAAAGATGGATGAAAGTGTGTATGGCTGTGTTTCCAACTGTTGTCCAGTGACTTTATCCTTGCTGATAGGCACTGCGCCAGAGATTTGTCATGGTGGATAATGTGTTCTTGGTTTGTTTTGGATTCATCTGTTCACAGTGAGCTGATTTCGCCTTTATTCAGACCAACATGTGTACAGATTCTGACCTACACCATGAGAACATATCTAAAAGTCATATAGTCTGATCGTGAGAGACACGTGCCGCACCACAGCAGTGACTCACACACACCGCAGCGGTTGAAGATGCTCAAAAGCTGCTTACAATAATCCATCTTCTCCTGATGCACTGAGAAAATACTCTTTCTTCTTCTTTTCTCTGTTTTCATCGTCTCGTCTCTACCCAACCATCAATTCATCCACTTCTCTTCCATCTTTAAATGCATTCAAACACACTTCCATCCAATCTCATCTACATCCATTCATCTCAGACTCTAAGCAGAACCATGCGTCTGCACCATAACCTAGAAACACATAAAGAACATGAAGTGACATTCCTGTGTGTCTATGAAATTGTGGTATAACCATAAACATTAACATGGGAAACTACCATTTTTTCCTTGTTTACTAACTTGAAATGTTTACTAACTAAATCCCTGTTTCTCACACAGATGAGATTATGCAGCAGGAGAGCAGTCCTCTGTGTGCCGCTGACATCAGCCCAGACCTCAGGAAACAGTTTGCCTTCCTGTCAGGTGAGTCTCCTACACAATCAATCCCAGAATGCTTTGCCAATAAAGACTGTGTGCTCACTATGAGAGATTCTGAAAGCTTCATCAAAATGATAATCATTAAATAAGTTTACATGTACAACAAAACATTGATAACTCAAAAAAAAATGTCATTATCACCTTTACCTGAATAACGTCTCGGAAGGAGGGAACGGAGACGTCACGTCGGATGACCGACGAAATTGGGATCTCGCCAGAGAGACCAATCCACTTCGAGTATAACTAAATGAGCCAATGGACATTGGCATGCGATTATTGCATCCAGCTGCTGCTGATCACAGCGTGAGTATAAGAGGCAGCCGGTGCACCGCATTAATTCATGCTTTCACTGAGGAGCCGAGCCGGTGACCCGGCAGCTCAGTGGTGGTACAGCGACTGTGGCGACGGAACGTGACGTTGTTTTGGTACCCGAGACGTTCCCCTTTCAGTCGGTCACTCCGAGTCACGTCGGATGACCGACAAAATTGGGATCCCTACCAAAGCGCCACAGGAGCTGCCCCTTTCCAGTGCCCTGTGTATGCCTCCTGATCGTTACTATAAGGCAGACAATAGGACCGGGCTCTACACAGAGAAGGTCAACTATTGTTGTTCCTTGAGAAACCCAAACAGTAGGACTAGGATAACACTGGGAAGCGTGCCCTTCCGCTTGGAAGAGGCACACTGCAGAGTCACCTCCTCTCAAAGGGGGTTAAGTGACATTTAGACATGTGAAGTAACCCTGTAGGGCCCTATTGCACATGGAAGTCTCTGAGATGGCTTAGGCTGCATCATTAGAGATGGCAGAACGTGATCTGCCAGGGGAAACACGGCTCTAATAAGCATACCGTGGAATACACACATGGGATCCCAACAGGGTCTCTCATATGGGCACTAGCCTCACACCAGATTTCAAGAATTCACTGGCTGAAAGGCCTGGCGCCGGACGCTCCGCCACGTCCGGACGCCGGAGTGCTGGAGGACTCGACAGGGTTTGCCTGGTTAAGGAACACTTCCGGTCCAAACTCAAGGCACGACTCGTCGACTGAAAAATTCCTGCAGGTCCCCCTTGAACGCGAATCGCAGGAATGGCCTGTGTCGCGGGAGAATAGAAACATGAAAGTACGCGTCCTTCAGGTCGATCGCTGCAAACCAATCTAGGGGACGGACGCACCCAAAAATGTGTTTCTGCGTCAACATCTTGAACGGCATCTTGTGAAGTGCACGGTTCAAAACTCACAGATCCAAGATTGGTCGTAACCCACTGCTTTTCTTGGGCACAATGAAGTAAGGGCTGTAAAACCCCGACCTCATATCGGCTGGAGGGACCGGCTCTTTCGCGTCCTTCGCCAGCAGGACTGCAATTTCCGCACACAAGACAGGGGCATCGACGGCCTTGACTGAAGTGAACCGGATGCCCCTGAACTTGGGGGGGATCTGGGTGTGTAGTGTAACACTCACCTGATTCCTCCTCGTGTGGGAGGAAACACAGGAACCCGGCTTGAGGCTTGTGACAGCCCGGCGTGTGACGACTTGAAGCGGGGTCTCGAGTGCTACCGACCTTACCTGGTTCCACGAATGGGCAGGAGGGGTGCTCTTGGGCAACCACCCGCTGCCTGCTCGCGAGAGAGGAGGAGGGAAGTGATCCCGTGATGCACGGTTCACCGCTCTCCTCCTCTTGAGACCCAGAGATTGAGGAAACCGCTCTTTTACTGATGTTTTGGGTACCGCTGGCTGCTGGGCCAGCGGCGGAACAAAAACGAAAACAAAAGATTCTCCACCCGGCCCTCCTCCGGGGGAGGCAGTGGTGTGGTCACCATCTCCCGACGAGCAGTCTCCTCCATCTCTGGGTCGCCCGTCTCAGGGCCTCTTGCACTTGCGCTTGCCGCCATGTTTGGCGGGGGCCTGGACGGGCTGGGCGTCCTGCCTGTGACCGCTCCACTGCCTGGTGGAAGGCTGCTGCGCGGGGGCGGCCGCAGGGGGGCGCCCACGGCAACGAGCAGGCTGAGGGGCTGCAGCCGGAGTGGAAGCAGCAGGTTTCCTCTGGCGCATGGTGTTTGATTGCCTCAGTCTGCTTCTGGGCTGCCGAGGACTGCTGGGCAAAGCTCTCGACAGCGTCACCGAAAAGGCCGGTCTGTGACACGGGAGCATTCAGGAACTGTACCTTCTCCTGCTCCTTCATGTCAGCGAGACACAGCCAGAAATGGTGCTCCTGGACCACTAGTGTGGACATCGCACGACCCAGAGACTGTGTGGTCACCTTCGTCGCTTGAAGCACGAGGTCCGTCGCAGCACGCAGCTCATGTAGAACCGCCAGGTCGTGACCACCCTTGTGCAGGTCTTTCAGGGCTTTGGCCTGGTGGACCTGCAGTAACACCATGGTGTGGAGGGCAGAAGCCTCCTCCCCAGAGGCTCTATAAGCACTGCCAGTTAGACCTGACGAATACTTACAGGCCCTGTGAGGGGAGACACGGGTCACCCTGCAGAGTGGTAGCGTCTGTTGGACACAGTTACATGGCCACAGACCGCTCCACCGAGGGGATGCCCGTATACCCCAAAGCGGCCCTACCATCGAGGATGGTGAGAGCGGAGGAGCCACAAGATTTGATTTCGGACAACGCTACCACACCCGAAGGGGGCAATGCAGCCGGGTCGTCATCCCCGGAGAGAGAGAGCTCGCCCTCCGATGCAGTGATCAACATCTGGTCGTCAGAGGGGGCACCGAAGGAAACACGTGGTGCACCCCGTCCAGCAGAGGGCCCAGCGCGCTCCTTCGGCAGCTCCACCGGCTGTGGAGTGCTTGAGGGGTGAGGAGCTCCACTTGGGGAAGCCCTCACCATAATCCTCAAATCACCTCTGACTCCACCGGATCCAGCGGCGCCCCGGGAACGAACGCCGGATCGTGGCAGAGGCAGAGGGACTCCGCCATGTTTGACATAGCGGAGTCTATTACGCAACTCCGAGATGGTCATGTCCCCACAAGAAGAACATGAACCATCCACGAAAGCCTCCTCAGCATGCCGAATGCCCAGACACGTGAGGCAGCGATCATGACTGTCCTGAGGCACCAGGAAACGACCACACCCAGAAACGCACGAGTGATAAGACATCTTTAAAAAGACGCGATCACCCGTGTTACTCTTTTAGAGAAATGCTCTTTTAGTGCTGAAGCACGCAGGGGAGCTGGCCACCGCACACTCCTAGTGTAGCTGTCAGCAAGAAGACTATCTTTCTCTCCCATACAACGTGACCACCAATGCTGCGCCGTAACACCCGCACTCACAGAACACTCTCTTGTGGAAAGGGAGAGCAGTAGCTTCAACCACTACCGCTCGGCTCCGAAGCGAAAAGATGAATTAATGCGGTGCACCGGCTGCTGCTTATACTCACGCTGTGATCAGCGGCAGCTGGATGCAATAATCGCATGCCAATGTCCATTGGCTCGTTTAGTTACACTTGAAGTGGATTGGTCTCTCTGGCGAGATCCCAATTTCGTCGATCATCCGACGTGACTCGGAGTGACCGACTGAAAGGGGAACGCAATTTTAAGCATTTAAATGACTTTGCCATTCAAAAGTTTGTGGTCTGTAATTTATTTTATTTATTTATTTATTTATTTTTTTCTGTCCCCTGTATTGGAAAGAAGTCTCTTATATTACCAAGGCTGCATTTATTTGAACAGAAACACAGTAAAAATAGTGATATTGTGTAATATTATTACAATTCAGAATACTTGGTTTTAATATATTATTATATTTAATCTAATTTAATATATTTTAAAATGTAATTTATTCCTGTGATGCAAAGCTGAATTTTTTTAGCATCATTACTGCAGTTTTTAGGGTCACATGATCCTTCAGAAATCAGTCTAATATGCTGATTTGCTTCTTATTATCAGTGTTGAAAACAGTTGTGCTGCTTAATATTTTTGTGGAAACTGTGATACATTTTTTCAGGATTCTTTAAAAAAAAATTTAAATATAAATCTGTTGTAACAATATTAAATGTTTTACTGTTGCTTTTGGTCAATTTAATGCATCCTTGTAGAATAAAGGTATTAATTTTTTTAAAAAATCGTACCGACCCCACGTTTTTGAAAAAAGTATGCATGTTCCATGTTAAAATGTATTCACTTCCTGTAGTTCCATGTTATTAAGTGTAATTGTGTTAAATTGTGCATGTACTAACTCAGTGCTGACATTCTCATTCACTCTGATTTATAGTGCAAATTTGTCTGCTACAGGAAGTGAATACCTCAATCACTGATCTAATGAACTATATTTATAGTGTTTTGACAGCATCATGAGTATGATTTGTCCTGTTTCACATGTGCCGTGTGAGTCAGAAGTGAATGTGACAGATTATTTATAAATGTCTGCTTTCACAGTGTCAACAGCAGATTCGTTCAGAACATGCACAGATTCCACATAAACACACAGTCACTTAACACTCCAGAAACTCTCTCCAGTCTCCATAAATAACCCAGTTAGAGCTCGGCTCAGGTTGCCCAGGATAACGCCTGACTGGAGGAAGCCTCTTAATTATTCAGTGTTGCCATGACGATGTGCTTGACAAAGTTCAGAGCTGATGTGCTTTGCGAGGATATTTGATTGACAGTTAGGCTGTGTGTGAGGTCTATAGAAGAGTTTTATTGTGAATAAGAGGATTAGATTGGGATTCAGGTTTTCTATAAAAAAAAAAAAAAAACAGCTCATGCCTTCATTGCATCAGAGAGTCTCTGAATATTTACAAACCTAACTCTGAACTCATGCATTATACATGCCATGAAACATTTACAACAATACTGCTAGAAGAGTGAACAGCCAAGTTGCATCATTGAAGAAACAAGGATATGAAGGAAAAAAAGATCAGTGTTCATTGCACTTCTGGTTTCTGTTAACTGATGACCTTGTGACTTCAGAAACTGCTTCCTATTCCCAATTTTGTAATGCACTATAGGGGTGACGTCCATTTTATTCTGTTGTCTGAATTTTTTAGTGGACAATTTGTTTCCCTCTATTGTGTGCACATTTTTAAAGCATTTATAGAGTATAGCTGATGTACTCATTGCACTTATTGCAATATGAAAAGCTTCAAATACTGTCCAAATAGTTTTTGCTTCAAAGATTTGCTTCCTCATTTTTGTTAACTTCATCCCAATATAGAGCATTCACTATTTAGTGCCATATGAATAATTGAGTGTTTGCTTATGCATTGTGTGTGTGTGTGTGTGTGTGTGTGTCCATGTAGCATATGCACTGATTTTATTTCTATGTGTTTATGTTGCTATGTTGAATATGTTGCTCTGGTCTCATGCCTCAATTCTCCACCTAGATTTAATGACAGACCTCTTCTGCTAGACGCTTCTTCTGTTTATTTCCTGTTTTAATTTCCTTTTTGCTCTTTTCATCTTATTTTCTTTTCTGGTCCTACTTTTTCCTCCCAGATGGTTGCAGAGGCCAGTGTCTGATATTATCATTATCACACAGGGGGTGTGTGTGTGTGTGTGTGTGTGTGTGTATCTGATGGAAACACCGGAAACTAAAGTCACCCAGTATGAGATTGGGATGAAAGCTCTTTGTGGAGTGTTTTCATCTTATTACTGTTAATGTTGTCCATGTTCTAGATTTCTTGGGTCTGTATTTGTGTTCTGATGGTACTTTATTCTACTGCATTGTACTCTTTCCTATCTATTCATTTAGTTTATACCATTCTGCTCTATTCTTCTGTTTTTAACATTGTTCTGCTTCATATTCTACTGCTTTTTTCTCTTATTATATTCTACTATATACTCCATTACTACATTCAACTCTAGTATACTCCATTATCATATATTCTACTCCATTACTCTATTCAGCTCTAGTGTATACTCTATTTTGTTATATTTTACATTGTTATATTCCATTCTACTCAACTGTATTACTCTGTTCTACATTTTTACACTCCATTCTGCTTTATTCAGCTCTAGTGTACTCTCTTTTGCTATATTGTACTCTATTATATTCCATTCTACTACACTGTATTACTCTGTTCTACGTTTACACTCCATTCTACTCCATTCTTCTGTTCTTGACTTTTTTTAATTCTTTCTTCTCTATTCAATTCTAATATACTCTATTCTACCCTTTTATACTCAGTTCTGATCTGTTCTACATTTATGCTCAATTCTACTCTAATATACTCAAATGTACTATATTCTAATTTAACTCTATTTTTCTCTATTTTTCTTTTACGCTCCATTCTACTCTATTAAACTTGTATATACTCAATTCTACCAAGTTCTACTCTAGTCTACCATTTATGTTTTACACTTTTGTAATCCATTCTGCTCTATTCTATTGTTCTTCTCTTTTGCACTCCATTCTACTATTTTCTGCTATAATATACTTCATTCTACTGTATTATATTCTGTACTTTTATACTCATTCTGCTTTAATATACTATATTTTACTCCGTTTTACCCTTTTATACTCTGTTCTACTCTTATATACTCTGATCTACCCTCCAATTCTACTCTAATATACTCCATTCTGCTATATTCTTCTGTATTGTGTTATATTATATTGTTCTCAGGCTGTGTGTGTGTGTTAGAGAGACAGCGAGCAAGTTTCTTTTGTGTGTTTGTGTCTGTGTGTGTGTGTGTGTGTGTGTGTGTGTGTTGTCTATTTGTTGAAGATGATGAATGACTCTTCGACTTTTGGATTGCATGTTGTAGTATAATGTTGCGGAGTGACCCACTCTCTCTCACCTGGTCCAGATGGACTGGAGCTCTTTGGGTTTGCTCTACTGATGGTTACAAATGCGACAGCAGTGTCCTTTTCACCTCATGTGTGTGTGCACCTGTGTGTGACAGTCATAGAGGTGTTAATATGTGTGAGCTCTGCAGTGGATCCATCCTGCTCTATTAATCACAGAGTGCTGTAGCATCCAAATACACACACAGTCACATGACCTCTGTCACTGCACCAAACAAGTTCTTCTTCCTCTTTCCCTTTCTGTCTTTCTCTTTCTCACACATGCATAGACTATATCTATAGCCCCAGTAATGATTTATATGATGTTTATCTCTCAGTGTTTTCGAATGGTCTCATCTGTATTTTCAAGGCAAAGCTCAATGACAGGAAAAGAGGAGATTTGAAGGTTTTGTCCTCATGCCGTTGCATTGTGCCCTTGACATTGCCTCATGTCCTTGATGCATCTATGCAGTTCGTAATAGCTACAATCATTCTTCTGTGAATGTACGCAGTCTCTGTCTTTCTCTGTGTAAACTGTACATGGGAAGCTGTAGAAGTGCCCCCTTGTGGGTAGAAGACTTTTTAAATAAGAAGTTTTTAATTTAAGAAGTGCTGCTGGATTATTATATTTCCTGATCAGTCTGACTGTAAACTAGTTCAGGAGGTTACTGAACCTTCAAGGTCACTGGTTATAGACAATTCTCCCTCTGAATATGCAGGGCTTCATAACTTATATGCATCACAGGGCTTAATGGAATAAAAAGATGATTAGTTTTCATGCTGCATCTTAAACAGAGTGGCTAACAGCTGCCTTCTTCCAAATCTGCATTTCCAGGTGGCCGAGGACAGAATGGCAGCCCCATCATTATTTTCCCAGAGTACCCGGCGTTTGGTGAGCTGGAGGAACAGGAGTTTCACAACGTGCTGACATACCTGACTAGCGTTCCCAGGTGAGAAAACAGGAGGTGGAAGGATCCGTCATTACCAGCACTTAAAAAAAAAAAAAGTAACCAGGATCTTTGTTCAGGCCATTTGAAAATGTTTTTCCCCCCAGACCTGGAAAAGTCCTTATTTATTGGCTAGATGCTTTTTGTAAGTGCTTACAAAGTAGATGTGCATGCAAACCGGTGTGATAACATCAGTCTGGCCATTGATGCTGTTATTGGAAACATGTGTACTTCAATCTATTAATTCTGAAAATTGCATCCTGACATATACATACACTCCAAGCTGTGTAACATGATTTAAAATCCAGCATTGATGAATGACTGGAAATGTCACGAAAGATCATTGGTCAAAAAAATGTGGTAACACTTAGTAAAGCCTATCTGAAACTATTTGTTTAACAATAGAAAACATTGTATGTATTTGATTTATGATGCATCATCTTTTAGTCACATCACTGCACTGCTGATGATAAGCTAGATGAGAAATATTTTTGATGGGGTTGTTTTATTTCTTGAATTGGACAGTAGAGGGCACTCTAATGCTTTCCCATTGCAACACATCATGCTGTTTGCAATTCAATGAATTTGAGTCATGACTACATGCTTGTGTGTGTGTGACTACTGCCTCATTAATATTCATCATACATATTAAATTAGAATATGTAATTATGTACATGGTTAACAAGGTGATCCTAATGCCCCTTGTTTTACATATGCATTCTTAGTTTGTGAGTAATTTGAATACATGATTTTCTCAGGGAAGTACATTATTATTGACCTGAAGATGCGTCATATCAGTGAGTAACCTAGAGATGTTGAATTACTTTGCATGTATATCATTTAATTTTTTTTTTAAATGTTAATCCCTGTGAAAGTTCAGTGGTGCATTGGTGTACTTGCTGATCCTGTGAAATCCTCTTTAATTTAACAGCCCTTGTTAATATTCTGATGAAAGTGATTCTGGTCCTTTGCTTTCCATCACACTCTCTCTCTCTACCTCTTGTTTCCCCATTATTCCCATGAGAAACAGAGAGAGAGGGGGTGATTGAGTAATTAGATGGATTTCTTCATGCTGAAAATGGCTGATGTTGTTTTTAATTTAATTCTGATTTGGAAAATGAAAGGAGTTCAAGATCAAAATACAGCAGCTCATGGAATAAAGGGGGCAAATGTCATGAAACCCCCTTAAGAATGCATCCTAGTCATATTTTAACACAAAAGAAAAAGAAATAGGAGAATCATTACTATACTACTTTGCTTAAAACCACAAAGATATTTTGCATTGTGACATTAAGTACATTTAGCCGCAAAATTCAAATTCTTATAATGAAAACTAATTCTCATACTGTAATTCAAAGTAAAAAATAAATCATAAAATAAAAATGTAAACCGAAAAATAAGTAAAAAAAAAAAAGTTTTTTGTTTGTTTGTTTTTACTACCTAGAATTAATGCTGTTTTGATTTTTTATTTATTTATTTATTTATTTTTTTTTTTTTTTTTGTATGATACTGTCTGGACACATTATGAAAATATAAAATAATAGTAATAAGAATAAAATAATTAATTGATTAATTAATTAATTCATAAATTAATACATAAATACACAGACAGATAGATAGATAGATAGATAGATAGATATTATGGAGTGAAATATGACCTCAATATGTGTTTGTAAAATTTGAAATTATTCAAAGATTAATTTGTAAGCAAGACATGGTCCTTAATTTGTTCTGTGGTTTCTGATAAAACATCTACAATGTTAAATTTAATATTATTAAATATTTGCAATTTGCTGTCAAACACAATTATCTTGGTTGTTTTTTTTGTTTTGTTTTTTACAGTGAAAATGCAAATGTGGTGTATTAAATAAATCTTCATCCCATTGTTTATTCAAAGCATTCAGCTATCTATTGTATGAAACAAATTAAAAATATTACTTTGCAGTCTTAACACAATGCACTAACAACACAGAACAATAATTAAAAACATTATTAGACTAAGCACCAGTATGAGCATAAATCATGTGTAGTGAACCACCCGATGGCTTTCGAACCCCCCCAGCAGTCTTTGAATGGAAGGTTATAATTGCAGTGATCATTATAATAAGATTTTTGATCTTTATTACTGATGGACATTCAAGGTGATTAGTCAACGTGTCAGTGCGGAGCTGCACCGAGGCTTTGTCAGCTGATAAGACCCCTGCATCTCTCTCTTTGCTTCCTCCTCCTGCCCTCCACTGTGAAAGGAGCGGAGAACAAACGTTCCTGAGAAAAACAGCCGGAGGCTGAGAGGGGGGACAAGGAGGTGGGACGGAGAGGAGAGAAAAGGGATGGGAGTGTGAAATTTGGTGGAAAAGGCGGGAGTCAGAAAGAGAGACACACAATCTGTGTGTCACTGTAATGGCGGCAGATTTGATACACAAGTATCTGCAGTGCCAGTTTCTAGTGGGAGGAGCTTTCATTATCAATCAGCACCTATCTCCCGCCCACATTCCATATTAGCAATTCAAGAGCCTGGCTGTCCGTCAGCTCTCTCCTGAGCTCTGATTGGTTGAGAGGGAGCACCTGATGCTGCAAGATTGGTCGCTGTAGAGGGGGAGGCAAAATGTAGCTGCTCTCCCAGTCTGTGCCTACGGTGGCACTCATTCAAATGGAACCATAAACAGAGGGGCTGTAAGCAAAGGTGCATTGAAGGGAAGAAAGAAACGGAGGGGAAACCATCTGTGTACACAGAAATCTGCTGAAGGACCCTTGGAATATCAGCGTTAGGGGTGGATTCTGCACATTCATGCTGTTTGTTTTTTAATATCAGGAGTGTGTAATTGGATTTTTCTGCTGCCTCGGTCATCATAAAACAGCTTGATACTGCTGGTTCGGAGATCTACCGTTCTGTATGGTGATGGACGTTGCAACCAGCTCAGCATCTCTGCGCTACGTTACCACATTTGCATTCTGTGCTAGTGCATTTCAACGTACGTCTATGGGTTTTAATTTGCATTTGGACACGTTATGCATTCATCTTGTTTGTCAGGGGGCAAATGCAGATGTGTATGTTTGGATAAAATAATGGTTTGCAATGCACCGAGTGCTGGTTACTTTGTCAGTCTGATGTTGTTTAGTTAGTAGAGAACTGTTTAATGATGACTTTAGGGTATGTGACATCTTCAATATCTCAGTGTTTTTATGATTTTTGTGTGTGTGCGCGCTTGCTGCCATAGTGATGGTGTCTCTCTGATTTTCAGTCTCAGCTCGACAGGGGTCGGCTTCATCCTGGTCATTGACCGGCGGCAAGACAGATGGGCATCAGTGAAGGGGACGCTGCTGCGGATCGCGGTGAGCCCTCTGTGTGTGTGTGTGTGTGTGTGTGTAAGAGAGAGAGAGAAGAAAAATAGGATGTGCATGTGGTTAAATGTGTATATTGTGATAGAGAACCTCATAATTTATATTTAAAGGGAAAGATTACCCAAAAATGAGAAGTCCTTGAAGAACCTGTTTGAAATAAGTGTATATTATGCAGAACACACAAACTTAATTTTTTTGTTTTTCTATACAATGAAAGTCAATGGGGTCCAATGTTGTTTGGCTACCAGTTGACAATTTATGGGGGGAAAAAATGTGCTTCAAATATCTTGTTTTGTGTTGCACAGAAGTAAGTCATATACACTCTTAAGATAAAGGATCTTTATTGGCATCAATGGTGTGTGAGAACAAAAATAGAGTGTGCATGTGCTTAAATATGTATTGTGTTAAATTTAAAGGGATAGATTACCCAAAAAATGAAAAATGTCATTATTTACTATCCTTGATGTAATGCTTATTATGTGGAACAAAAACTTAAAGTATCTCTGTGTTTTGTTGGTTTTTCTATACAATGAAAGTCAATGGGGTCCAATATTGTTTGGCTCCCAGTTGACAATTTATGGAAAGAAATGTGCTTCAAATATCTTCTTTTGTGTTGCACAGAAGAAAGCAAGTCATATACACTCTCTTTACTGGCATCTATGCTTCCACAAAGAACATTTACATTCATGGAATCTTTCCATTCCACAAAATGTTCTTTATAGTAGAAAAGATTCTTTTGAGAACTGTTCACCAAAAGATTCTTTGGGGTCCCAAAAATGGTTCTTCTATGGCATTGCTGTGAAATAAAACCCTTTTGGCACCTTGGTTTTGTTTTTGGAAAGATGTAAGAGTAAGTAAATGATGTCAGAATGTTCATTTTTGGGGGAACTTTCCCTTTAAGAGAACATTTTAAGATGAAATCTCTTTGTGTATCCGTATGAATGAGGAAACTTTTGCGTGTGCATCTGTGTGTTGTTTTTTCAGTGCATAATGTAAGAAGAATAGGAGCTGACAGGCAGGTGCCTTTGGCTATATGAGTGGATTAGTCAGAATTTCTGAGTTGTTCCATGTCGGAGGGCATCTAAAGCAAGGCCCTCGGTTCTTTTCATAGAAATCCTAAATATTTAATCCACCACAGAGACGTCTAACGCACCACAGCATGTCCACATGAGTATAAACCCAGCACGCTGAAAGCACAAATGATGTTGAAGTTATGTTTAATGAACAATAGCAGCAACACCAGCTGTAATCTTTGTCCGTTCTTGTCATCAGCTTGTTTTGAGTGCGGCCTGTAGTGATCATCAGTGCTTTTATGGTTGTGATAAACTCTTCAACAAGTGTGGTGGCCGCAGGAGGTTTGTTAAACCTGTGAGCGTGTGTATGATGGTCAGTAGGGGAGAGGTCACAGGGCTAATCAGATTAACACTGTTTAATTAGGTCAGCACTCAAAAATGCCACTGGAGTCAAATCAGTGATCAAGATGATGGCTAACTTGTGCTTCACTGCTTTACCAAACAAGGACAAAATGTGGTAACTAAAATTACCTTTTATTATTATTATTATTATTATTATTATTGAGTTTGATCACTTTTCACATTTTGTCAAACTGAACAAAGTGAGTACTGATTTTGGTCTTAACTGTAGTTGTCTTTGCATAGCAGAAATTATAAAAAGAACAGACTTTTTTTTGTTTAATTGTTGTTAGTGTCATTATTGGCATTATTAATTAATTTATTGGGTTTAATACAGCAGTGGGAAACATTTGATACCCAAAATGTGTGGAAATTTAGTGTGTGCTACTGTTTTGTGAGGACTTAGAGGTGGACATAATATGATATTTAATGGCTCTTTCACTGATATGAATGCTCTTTCTTACTGCACAGAGTGTAAGTGTAAGTTTCACTAGTGTAAATGTTTTCAGTGGGGGAAAATGCATTCATTTTTGTTTTGTGTTTTTGAAAGTCTCATGCTCACTAAGGCTCCATTTATTTGAACAAAAATACACTAATATTGTTAAGTATTATTGCGGTTTATAATATTTGAACATATTTTACAATGTAAATTAATTTGAATTTTCAGCATCATTACTCCAGTCTTTAGTGTCACATAATCCTTCAGAAATCATTCTAATTTGCTGATTGGCTGCCGAAGAAACATTTCTTATTAATATCAATGTGGAAAACAGTTGTGCTGCTTAATATTTTTGTGGAAACCGTGATACTTTTTTTTAAATTTTTTTTCATGATCTTTTGAATAGAAAGTTCAAAATAACAGCATCTGTTTGAAACATTGTAAATGCTGTTACTATGTCTTTTAATCAATTAAATGCATCCTTGCTGGATTGAAGTATTAATTGCTTATAAAAAAGTGTTACAGACACCAAACTTTTTTTAAA